>OX638408.1:12753199-13370659 GCA_951813805.1 Limnephilus auricula | reverse complement strand
GATATGTCATATAGTTACATTTGGCACATGGCTCAAAGACTCCTCATGCTTGTAAAAGAAGTCGATTCTTTTGTGCGGTTGCTTTGAGAAAGTCGAAGACAAATAATAGAGCAGTGCGAGAAGTTCTACAGCCGAGAATGGTTGCATCTACCCCTTTGCAGGGAGTTGGGTCAAAGTGGATGGTTTCTTGTTTGCAGTTCAGAGGTGGCGGGCACTATGTGACAACCCTGAGCAGTAGCCTCGTTAACAACATCGACAAAACTCACCTTGGTTGCACAATGTTCTAACTGATATTTTTTTTATAAATGAATACAATTTGAATGCAAAACTAATTCTTTTGATCATTTCTATAACCAAAATAATTTTCAGAGCCTTCTGTGTAGTATAGCCTCGTAAACAACAATGAAAAACACATAGATCATAATTTAGTATGAAGCTGAAACGAACTTTCGGCATTTAACGAGAACCTTTCTACTGTGAAAAAAACAAAATGGGGCAGAATGGCAATTGACGTCATTGTATTTGTAATTGAATTTCCGTGAATCAACCCAACCCTAGACTAAGGCTGGAATCAGACGGTTCATTTCTGTATTTCAATCCACCTATTTCTCTCGGAATGACACGTCTGAACAAGAAATGAAACAAAGGTGAAACGAAGATGAAAAACAAAAACAAAAGTGAAAGGAACATTCTCTCGAGTAACCATAGAGTAAACCTTCACGCGAGTGAATCATTCGGTCGTGCAGCTACGCTTACGTAAAATAACGTACACTGTGTATATATACAATTTTTTTATTTTTTTATTTTTATTTTTTTAAATTTATTTTTTATTTTTTGACGCTGACCGAAACGTCGGCTAAAGAAGGAGGTAGCACAACACGGCATAACACCCCAAAAACAAACAACGAAAATGCTTTTGGCCGTGAAAATCTAAAAACGTATATACACTTTTATTTTAAAAACGCAAAATCTGAAAATGTGACCGATATATCGATATTTTTTCCTCGATATATCGAAATCGATTATGACATTTTAATAAATATCGATTCATCGATATATCGATATTTTTTCACTTTCGACATCCTTACAAGCGACTAAATCGCCGCTAAACGCTACCTGTCGTACTATTTCGCTAGTGCACCGCCTAGCGGCATTTACAAACACTAATAATAGTATGGAAGGTACGGACGAGCGGCGATCGTGTCGCTTGAAGTAGCTACATGAAAGACGTATCAGTTGAATTATTTTTAATATTATTTTCACATCTAAGCACCATACATCTAAGCATTGTTTTTTGAGCCTGGAAATTCTATACAAAAAGTCTTTGCAAATTTTATCAAGTCAGAGTTTATTGTTTACGAGTTTACATTTTTGATTTTAAAGTTGTGATAACCCTCCATTGCACTAAAATATTAAATCAGTGCCCCATCACAAACCCCTTTATTACTTTGTAACAATAACAAATCCAATGTATAATCTTACCCAAACTTATAATACATTTCATGACTTTAGTTGCGCAGGGTTTTAACTTCACTTTACCTTGTTCTGATATATGAGGTGTCATCAGCAACGACGATTTATCAATATCTATCTACAATTTTATAATGTTGAGCCCTTTTTTATATCTCGGTATCGTATTTTGAGGTGAGAGAGATTTTAGTCCAACATATTTCAATGGATTTTTAAAAATAATACGTATACTTACTGTGGTGTATGTAACACTGCTTCGTCTCTATGGTAGTATGGGCGGGCTCTACTGTTGAGCAACGACCCGAACGATGATGGAGTTGTGACCCGAAGGGGGTCATTTCAAGGGAGCGCGCTAGCGAGCACCGCTCCGTGCTTCTATTATTCAACCTACCGCCAGCTAGGCTGGACGTTTACTTGGTAACCATTTGTATTCAATAAACAACGTTTCACGTATAACGAACTAGTATCGTATTATTTACAAACAATCAGTGTGTAAGTAGTACTGAGGATAAGATTGACGACACTATCCCAATCCAGTATCCAGAATACTACACTTACCATTTTAGAATATACCTGTAGGTGCAGATAAAACTATATGAAACCAGCTAAGCTATAAGAATTCATTGCAATGGGCGTTCTGTACAGGGCCCGCAAATACTATTAATAGTACACAACTGCTGATTCTGTACAGATTTTAAGTGTGCCCCACAGCTGAATTTAGCAGCCACTTCTGGTGTGGAGCCCCAAAATACCGGCAAAACAAACCCTTGACTATGTGCAGAAATGGACTGTCCTTTTGATTAAATCCCTTATCCTAACAAGGGATTGCAATCTTTAGAGCACAGGCGCAGGTAGGTATCCTGCCCTTGTTCTACAGCTGTTATAATGGAAGATACTCCGGTGAACCTTCGGCACCGGTACATAGTCGGGAAACAGAACAAGAGAACGGGTGAACAAATGTAAACAAAGTTCTATCCATTTCCCTTGCGCCATTCCAAGCTAGTGCCAGGTCGTATTAAAATATTTTCCGTTAAAATTTGATAAATTAAAAAATCACAATATTGAACCTCAAAATCTAAAACTATTAAAAATTATGAAAATTCGTCTTTACAAATTTTGATATCTCAGAACATAGTAAGGCGACGACGTTAGAACCATTTCCAACCAAAGTGACAAACTACAACTCGCAATAACTATCACTTGTCAGATACAATTTAAAATTGCGATTGCAAAAGGTTCAAAGTGATCTTAGAAGCTTGTAAAATAAATGCAAATTTGATGTTAAAACTTCGTCTATGGAAGTACAACACAGATAGCTCTGAAAATTGTGTTGATTATGGAAATATGCAAAAGAAATGGTTTTGCATTCAAATGTCATTTATAAAAAAATATCAGTTAGAACCTTGTGCAACAATGTTGTTAACGAGGCTGTACAACACAGATGGCTCTGAAAATTATTTTGGTTATAGAAATGAGCAAAATAAATGGTTTTGCATTCAAGGGTCTTTTATAAAAAAAAAAACATTAAGAACATTGTGCAACCAAGGTGCGCTTTTTCAATGTTGTTAACAAGGTTATACAACACAGATGGCTCTGAAAATTATTTTGGTTATAGAAATGAGTAAAAGAAATGGTTTTGCATTCAAGGGTCTTTTATAAAAAAAAAAACATTAAGAACATTGTGCAACCAAGGTGCGCTTTTTCAATGTTGTTAACAAGGTTATACAACACAGATGGCTCTGAAAATTATTTTGGTTATAGAAATGAGTAAAAGAAATGGTTTTGCATTCAAGGGTCTTTTATAAAAAAAAAACATTAAGAACATTGTGCAACCAAGGTGCGCTTTTTCAATGTTGTTAACAAGGTTATACAACACAGATGGCTCTGAAAATTATTTTGGTTATAGAAATGAGTAAAAGAAATGGTTTTGCATTCAAGGGTCTTTTATAAAAAAAAAACATTAAGAACATTGTGCAACCAAGGTGCGCTTTTTCAATGTTGTTAACAAGGTTATACAACACAGATGGCTCTGAAAATTATTTTGGATATAGAAATGAGTAAAAGAAATGGTTTTGGATTCAAGGGTATTTTATAAAAAAAAACATTAAGAACATTGTGCAACCAAGGTGCGCTTTTTCAATGTTGTTAACAAGGTTATACAACAAAGATGGTTCTGAAAATTATTTTGGTTATAGAAATGAGCAAAATAAATGGTTTTGCATTCAAGGGTCTTTTATAAAAAAAAACATTAAGAACATTGCGCAACCAAGGTGCGCTTTTTCAATGTTGTTAACAAGGTTATACAACACAGATGGCTCTGAAAATTATTTTGGTTATAGAAATGGGTAAAAGAAATGGTTTTGCATTCAAGGGTATTTTATAAAAAAAAACATTAAGAACATTGTGCAACCAAGGTGCGCTTTTTTAATGTTGTTAACGAGGTTATACAACACAGATGGCTCTGAAAATTATTTTGGTTATAGAAATGAGTAAAAGAAATGGTTTTGCATTCAAGTGTCTTTTATAAAAAAATATCATTTAGAACACTGTGCAACCAAGGTGCACTTTGTCAATGTTGTTAACGAGGCTATACAACACAGATGGCTCTAAAAATTATTTTGGTTATAGAAATGAGTAAAAGAAAAGGTTTTTCATTTAAGTGTTTTTTAAAAAAAATATCACTTAGAACGTTGTGCAACCAAGGTTCGCTTTTTCAATGTTTTTTGTGTATAAGGCAATTCACCTTAAGAAGTCAATTGCCATTCTGCCCCATTTTGTTTTTTTCACAGTAGAAAGGTTCTCGTTAAATGCCGATTCCAAGTTCGTTTCAGCTTCATACTAAATTATGATAAGCAGAAGAGGACACTTATCATGTTGCTAAGCTTGTCAGCTTTTTATAATTTGATAGAGAGATGAAACGGCGTTTAGCGGGGATCTTTCAAATTAAAAAAAAAATCAAAAAGACGCTGAGTGACAAAGTTATATTTGTACGAAAAAACTGGGCCCTAGTCTGATAGTTAAAGCAGTTGAATTTTAATTTTTATGCCTGTAAACATTTGAGTAAATCTGGAAACTGTGACTTAAAAACTGTATAGCTTTATCCTCCTTTCTCATTTATTTCCTATTACAATGGCTTTGCAAAAAACTGATGTGTGGAGTAAGTGTGTGAAGTAACCGCTGCTTTGTGAGATGACACCCTTGTTTGCACTCCAAGAAATCCATTCCGTTTCCTTGAAAGGATTCAGTCGTGTTTATTGGACCATTGGCGCAATACACCATACACTGTTCAATACATCCCGCACTGTGTTCAATACATCCGGCATTGTGTTGAATACATCCCGTATCGTGTTCAATATATATATATATATATACATTAGTAAGGTGTGTCCAGTGGCGGCTCGAGCACTTCTTTGATGGTGGGGACCGACATTTTTTACATACTGTATTGTAATCTCACTACCCGGAGAATATCATATAAAATTTCTCGAACAAAAATTTTCATGGTCAAATCATGCTAATCAGGTGTCTAAACACAAAATAAATTAAAATGTCTAAAGGTATACAATTTATAATACAGCATAAAAAAATAAAGCTTTATTTGCTAGACTATCCTCGAAGTTAATTTGAATGCGAGCGATTCTCGCCCGAAACTATTCAACTTTTGTTACGTGGGGATTCATCGGATTGTCACCGCGTATTTGAAATTCACATACTAGTGCGCATGCGCGGGTCTCAGATTGTGTACGATCGCGAACGAAACGCAAGGAATGAACGAAAATTCTTAAAGGGACGATACGGATTGTCCCCCAAGTGCGCAGTAGGTTTTGCTCACTGAGAAACATTGAAACACTGTTATTTTGTTCGTAAGAACTTCAGTCCCGTTTTTAACCGTTTTTACGAATAAAATGATAGTATTTTAGAATAACGTATTTCTCCTTGTATGGTTGTTTTCTTTATGACACCAAATTTTAAGAAAACTGTTCAGTTTCAATTGTTACTAAGAAATATTAACAATTTTTGTATGGCTGTAATAACTGTAAATTTGTTATAACTCGTTGTTCCGATTATAGTTTACGATTTCAATCGACTTTCTAATAAATGAGCTCGAAGGTTTTTTGATATTCCTGATTCAAAGAGGTGGCCAATGTACGGAATGCAAATAATTGTTTGAGACCGAGTTTTGCATGCCCGTACGTATTCGAAGTTTCTCATATTGCTTATTTTGCTTGGCCCGCATAGACTTTGTTAGGAGTTACAACTCAGTTTGTATACTCTACCTTCATCTAACAGATGAGACTTATCTTTGGTAGACCTCTGAAAGTCTACAGAGATAATATAACAATTTACGGAAAACAAAGAATGCACAGTACGATAAACAAAATCGTGAATAAAAAGCAAAACTAAAGATTTTATCTGCAATTATTTTAGTTCTTTAAACTTTTTGTCGTGTTATTTATTGTATAAACACGTTTTCTGGGAACTACCCACAGACATATGAATATTGATAGACATGCAGAGATAGGAGAGGGGTATAAACAAACTATAGCGGGGCGCAGAGGGATGAGTTGACTGTGATGTGTTAATGTAGTGTATAGCCCTAGCGTGTACCTTAATAGATCACGTTCATTCGGGAATGATCGGTACAGCCGAAGATTCCCGAATAAGCACATTGAAAGGCAGTCGCCTTCGAAGAGCGTCAGACGTTACTTACAATATCATTATCTTTACGATCATTTCACAATAAACTGTAAAACTAACTTACGTTGTTATTACTTAGAATACATCGTACAATAAGCAGAACATAACGGTTAATAAATCCATCTGACAGTATATAGGCATCTCGCATCACAATATCACCATTTAGTTCTTAAAAGTAAAATCTGCTTTTGAATGAATGGACCTTTTTACACGGGAGCGCGAATTGCTTGCCACATTATGTAGAAACTTGCGAAGTTCATATACACTAAAGTAAAGTTCATAACTATTTGCAGAGTCGAATATTTTGTTGCCGTATTTAGTTAAGACACTTTTACAAATGTTTCATAATTTACTTACCCCAGTAAACAGCAAATATTTTTGGGTTGTCACAATCGCTCTGTTCCTATTAATAATAAAATAATATAATTATCTCTTTTAATTAAAATTAATAAACGTAAATTATTTCACACGTCATTTAATTACGATAATACGTAACAGTTACATTATTATTTGCTCCTAATGTTTGTTGATACTCGCAGTATGGCCCCAACTGCTTGAAATGGCTATAAGCGTGTTTAGTGACCAGATAGTTCTCATATGTCTATGGAACTACCCAAAACATCTTACTAATATTATAAACGCGAAAGTTTGTATGGCTGTATGTATGTTTGTTTCTCTTTCACGCAAAATTGACTGAATGGATTTTAATGAAACTTTACAATAATACAGCTCATACATCAGAAGAACATATAGGCTATAATTTGTTTTCAATGTATTGTAAATAATAATTATTGTTTAACAGAAAATGTCAAAATTTGAGAATGACATTTTGAAAAACAATGATTGTTAAATCAAAATTCTTTTTTAGAAAATATTAAAATTAGTGAATTTTTTTTAATTACTCACCTACTACTTTGAATCGAATCAAGAATTATAGATATTTTAAATAAATAGGTTAAGAATTTTGGTATAAACGTAGATGGGACCTAGGAAAAGAAAATAGATTACTCTAAGTACTAATCCTATACGTAGACGAAGTCGCGGGCAGAAGCTAGTTCTGAATATACCTACGTGTAGGTAATCTTTGTAAAAAAAATCTTTGCGACTTTAAAATATCGTTGTGTTTATGAAATGAAACTTTCTGGTTTTATAATAATTATGAAAAATGCGGGGAGAGTCCCATCTGTTTCTATTCCCCGAAGAAGAAAATTCCTCGGCATAACTTTTCACATCAAAATGATAACATCGATAAAAATGGTAACAATATTGTGGTTTTTTAAAGCTTTGTCTTTGGCAGGTAGGTACACCGAGAAACACAACTTTTAAAATTAATTTTGTAATGAAAAAGATTTTCTTACTATAAATATTTTTGGAATAGAGACGTTCTACATACTCACCAAATCACTTTGACCATATTCCATGTTTCATCTTATTCCTTAGGCTATAGAGCCTAGCCAGCAATACATTTCTTTGGTGTTTTAAATCGGGCCGGTAACAATACCACCCCTTATGTTGATAGCGATAAGGTTTAAATTCCCGCACACCTTTTGATTTATGCAAGCAAACAACATCGGAAAAAATATGTTTTATTTTAATTTGCGTAGTTGTTGCACAAATATTTAAAAAAAATTATTGTGACATAAAAAATATTGGTTACATTTTTTTTAATATATATTTTACAAAATATTGTATTTAATTGATTATTTATGTACCTATTATACCTTATGAGAAAATAGGAGCTTTTGTGCCTGATAAGAGTGCAACGATTCTTACTTAGGTTACGTATTGTAATTTATTTTGTACAGAATTTCTAATGTAAGTTTTTTTGAAAAATTGTTTAATTTTATTTATTTTTTCTTATAGGTTGAAAATACAACATATTTTATAAATGATCGTAAACATTTTATAAAATGCTTTATAATTTTTTTCCTTTGTAAAGCACTCTATTTTCCACATTATACAATAAAACCATATATCAAAAGGGATTTTTAACTACGAGATTTTCAACTGTAAAGCAATTTTTCAATACCTAATACTTTTATTCTGGGCTTACATGAACACTTGTCAAAAATATATTCGATTATTTCAAAGGCCTATATATCTTCTACTTGAAGTTAATAATTACAGCATCTAATTCTAAGCAAACAAATTTTGCATTACTTCTTGTGTTTCACCTTTGTGACAAAAACATTACAATCTTTTAAAAACATCAAAGATTTTTTCTTGTCAAGTTAACGTGTCAATGACCTAAAGAATCCCTTTCATCTATTTAGTATAAACAAAAAAAACTGAAGCATCTTATCTTACTAATATTATAAACGTGAAACTTTGTATGGATGTATGTATGTGTGTTACTCTTTCACGCAAAATTTACTAAATCGATTTTAATGAAACTTTACAATAATATAGCTCATACATCAGAAGAACGTATAGGCTATAATTTATGAAGCTAGCTATTTATTTTCAATGTATTGAAAATAATTATCAATTTTTAAAAGAAAATGTCAAAATTTGAGATTGACAATCAGACAAAACAATGATTCTAAAATCAAAATTCTATTTATTTGAAGCACTCGCCTAATACTTTGAATCGAATCAAGAATATATTTTGAATAAATAGGTTAAGAATTTTGGTATAAACATAGATACTGCGCATACAAAGTCGCGGGCAGAAGCTTGTTGAAAAATAAATCCGTATGCGAATTGAGGCGAAATCGATTCATTTAAATTTAAATCCTTAGATTAGAAAACTTAAAAAGAGTGTACTATGCAATTGTTCAATCTATATTACAATATGGTATTATTGGTTGGGGAGGAACTTATAATAATATTTTAAATCCACTCAAAATTGTTCAAAGATTGATAATTAAAGTAATTTTGAAAAAACCATCCAAATTTTCTACTGAAATTCTCTTTTCAATATTCAATGTACCTACAATAGACAAAATATATAAAAAATATTCAATTCTACAAATTTACAAAGAAGTACAGTTAAATAACTTACCATTCCATTCATCAGCAAGATATCAGAATACTATCAAAATCCCTAAATTTAGTACAAAGCACACACAAAATACTTATCTCTATGTAGGTATAACATATTTTAACAAACTACCATTATATCTGAAAGTTATCGAAAATATTCAGGAATTTCAGCAAAAATTAAAAAAATACCTAAAACAACTATAAGAGTCTATATCTCACTATTATTATTATTTCTTTCATATCCTTTATTGATTAATCTTGCAATTTCTTAATTATGCCTTGTTTTTTACCATATTGTATAATGTATTTACTTTCACACATGATATTGTATAATTGAAATATAATTGAACTAAAATTCCCTCACCAAACACAAGAGCCTTATCTCTTTATGGTGAGGAAAAGCTATTCTTATCGACTATTTTACCACTGTATAAAATGTAAAAATTGTGTATTTTATTGTAATAAAAACCTTTAAATATTAAATAAATAAAAAAAAAATAAAAAATAAAAAAAATTATTTTAAGTAATTTTAAAACATGAGTGAAAAACGATTACTTTCACGTGATGGTTTACCATGCGAAAATGGTTTCATAACCTACGCTTTTTACGATTTATGTTTGGCGACTTTGCCCGATTTTCGCCGTAGATTGTAGCATTTTCGTGATATTGAAATTCCGCAAACACGATTATTGTTTGAGCGTGTATGATTGAAAGATTTAAATTTTGACACATTGCGAAATAACCCGTTTTGAGTTTTAAAGTGTTATTTTTTAAGTCAATTTTGCTAAGTACACTAATGTTTTAATACGTATACTGTAGTAGTTAAACAAAATGTTATTTTCTTAATAATGCGATGATTTTGCACGAAGTTCACTCAGAAAAATAATAAATGAAATCAATAATAAGATGGTGTAGTGTATGTGAATATTTATGTAGTTCCAATGTCTCTCCATAGATATCGTTAGTATAGGTAGTTCGATATAGTTTTAATGTGTCTTATACATCTGGATTAGAATAAAATATTATATGTCTGTACTTTTTTTTTTAATACCGTGAAAGTCTGTTGATGGCGTTCAAATCAGGCAATTTTAACGATTTTTGGAGGTCATTACTCGTATAATAAGTAAATTATCAAAAGAGCAAAATGTGCCCATACGCTTGTGGTCGATATCTACTTTGCGTTTAAACATATTTGCACTAATTTCAAAATCCAGAAAGTAAATTGGGGAATACGTTTGTGTAGACAAAATTACGCTCTGTCATTGTGTGTAAAATTTTTATGACATTAAAAACAAAGACAGTTTGTGATGGCTTCAACACTACGTTCGAAAGAAAAAAAAAGCATCTTCTTTATCGGAAGAGCTCATACAAAATTTTTCCCACCTAAACGAAATTTCAAATCGACTACACTAGCGACCGCTATTGAAAAGGACAGAAAAATCACAATCTGAGAAGGGCTGGGGTAAATAAAGGTGATGACACAATGAAGGGCTCGAAGTTTTCAAATCGATACCACGTTTAAAATTTATCAATATTGAATGTAAGCCGACTTATTCAGGAAACAACATTCCCCAGATCCTCCTATCACCCCTCCTCACCTTCCTCTTCCCCAGTACATGTAGTGTATACTAATAACAATAATAACTTGACCATCTAGGTGCAGTACGACGACATTGAGAGCTTCGCAAGGATCCCGACATGTATTTCATAATACACACTGTTCACGTAATGTAAATATAACCCAATGTAAACCTATAGACAGAAAAAAATCGGGTAAGAAAACTACGACTTTGAATTTTATAAACCGGCTGACAATTCACTGTAGGATTAGCGTCAATGACACTCCGTTCAAGTTGAGAAAAGGCGGGTAATACGAGTATAGGTTTGAAAATAAAATAAAACAATCTAAAAAACGGGGTCAGTTTATCAAACGAGATTCTTTCACACTTTACTCCAAAAGAATCTGAGGTTACCACACACTACATTATTTCCTCTACATGTGTATGTGTATTAATTTACACATGCAAATGTAATTACCGAATCAAAAAATCACACAACGGGGTAAATAGGAATAATGTGCAATAAAATCTTAAATCTTATTTACTGTGAGAAAATCGCAGGGGTTTAAGGAAAAGTTAGGTGTAGCTAGATGCAAGGGTATATTGATCGAAGGCCAAAAGATAAGGGTAGCGTAGCCAGTAGATCCCGACAGCTAATGTTAAAGGGAAAGAATAGAAAAACCAAGGATAGACGACTACGGATCAGTACAACGGGTGCCGGGTAGCCCCACAGGTACATTACAGGAGGTCCCGAGACCCATAGAAGTTAGTAAGGCTAGGGGTAGGTTCACTACAAGTTTTAACAAAGTAAATTATGTTGTGATGGATCGGGCCTAATATGAGCTTTTAGTATTTGCACGTTTACGGAACGGCGACGGTACATAAAGTCAACACACATACGTTATATATCACAATAATTCTGCAGCTTTTTCTTGCAGATTAAACAATGGCGAGACAAAAGATGAGATACACAATGCACGTATGTCTGTTTCCTCCGAAGGAAAAAGTGATACTTTGGAGGAAACAGACGTAAATGGTGAGAAAAAAGATAAGACACGCAATGCACGCATGTCTGTTTCCTCCGAAGGAAAAAAGTGATACTTCGGAGGAAACAGACGTACGTGCATTGTGTGCCTCATCTTTTGTCTCACAATTATTTAATGCGTAAGAAAGAGCTGCAGAATTAATGTGATAAGGAACGTATGTTTATTGCATTTTTTTGTATCATCGCCATTCCGTAAACGTGAGAATATTAAAAGCGACTAATGGCTTTTTTAAACTGTTTTTCAAACTGCTACATTTTATCTTTAATTAACATTTCAATTTGGATAGATTATCATGAGTTACTGAAAAAATGTTTAATTAAATTCGTATCTAAGTATAAAAAAATCAACGTTAGGTATTACTTTTTTTTGTGATTGAATTACATCACGAAAAACCAAAAAAAAGGTTTATGTTTTATTTTAAACGTTTAATTTTGATATCAATTTCGTTCCTACCTTTATATTGCTGTCTCGATAGCAGGAAACTTGATTATGATGAAAAGCCCTCGATGAATAAATTAATGTAGGTTTACCTGCAACAAAACAAAATATTAATTATAATCTGTAATCAAATATCTTAAAAATGTAAAAAAAAACACCTAAAACAAGAGGCAGTCAAAAACAAAACTTATTTTTTTTCAAATAAGAGTAGAAATATAGGAGGGCGCCACTGTTCTTCAAATGGCAATACTAAAATTATAACACACGGTGGAAATATAAAGCTGTGCAACCTACAATTTTGTAAAAAACCATAAAAGTGGGAAAAATAAAAAAATATATTTTTTTGATTAAAATATAGATACCCACTCATTTCAAAATTAGAATTGCTTGTATGTATATTATCCCTTTGCTGTAAAATAAAAAATAAAAAAAACAGTTTAGAATTTGCTCACATTTATTTAATACTAGCTGAAGTACACAGTGCCTGGGCTTGAGATCATCCCCCTAAAAAAATGTACCTTATGACGAATAGCACTGATATCTATAGCTTTCAGAGTGCGACCCTTTTTTATTTTGCCTGGAGTTTCGAATTTACCCCCATTTGTTTCGCTCTCCTTGACAATTCGCCTGATGGTACTTTCTGAATTAACTGCGATAAAAAAATACAACTATGATGGCTAACAATATTGTTTATCTACGTAAATAAAATAAAATCATACTTAAAACAGAAAATATTAAAAAAAATATGTTTTTTTAAATGTTACTTACAGTATTCTACGTAACAAGTGTCATTGTCATTTTGACAGTAAAATTGATGTTGCCAGCCTACAAAATTTTTAGTTCCGGTTTTTATATTTAGTACTCTTATTTGACGAAGTGTATATTTATTATATTATATTAACAAACAATAAATACCACCAGAGGTGCTTTCCACACAAATTTTAATGGAAACACGTTCCATTTAGCCCAACCGCTTGCCGCTCTGTCTCACTTACACTCGCCTAAAATCGCAGATCTCCATCCCATTTGAATTTTGAAGATACAGTTTTATCAAGAAACATAAGCCCAATTGGGCCTATAAAATTATGGTTCACAAAACACGCATACAAGACAATTCTTCTGTTATTTTTATTCTCTGACTATTTTCAAGTTTAATTTGTAGAACTGTATTTGAATTTGTCGAATTACAATTTTTCTGAAGGCGAAACAGCTCTCACGCGTAGTATTAATTACACAACAGAACTTTAGTGAAAAAATTTAAAAAAAAATTGAATACTTAATAATATTATTGAATTCCTACATAAAATAAAATCTTATTGGTAAAATAGTATTGGTTTGAATTTACATCTCCCCAATAGGGTTACCTTCTACAATAAAATGTTTTTTTACAAATGTATCACATTAATTGGAGCATCCGGAGGACAAAATGTTAAATGGATAATACTGAATAGTAACGAATAAAAAAGCCATAAAAATTTGGATAAAACATGTGACATCACGATACATGTGCAGTCATTCGAGTTATGAATTTTATTATTATACTGCGTGTGACATCACGAGACACACTTTAGTACATTTTAACATTATTCACTTTGAAAGCTCATAACTCTCGTAATTTTGGGAGATACCGAAAAAGTAATTCAATTCTTTAAATATAATGCTTTATCATAAAAAATTGGAAAACAATCTTATTCACGAGTGGATTTTTTTTTTTTTTTTTTTTTTTTTTTTTTTTTTTTTATTTATTTATCAAAAAAATACATTTTTACAAAATAAGGGTAGTCCCACAAAGCTGTCAAATGGCAGCTTGTCTGTAGGTTCTACAATTTATCACTCTTAATATTATACATAAGGAAATATTGTTAATACATATTATATAGTTTTAAGGACACATTAGGATAGATCACATAATAATATTAGATTATTTGAATTACATCTATAAGATATTTCAATGTACATGCCTAATAATAAAATATATAGGCAGCTACATTAAGATAATCAATTCAACATATTTAAAGATACATGGAGTTTTCGTTAATTAACCACATTTTTATCATTTTAGGGCATAATCTGTCATTTTTTTCAAATTTTAAGTTTTTATTTATTTTATTGAAAATCACTGGTATTTGGTATTCAAGAGTACGGCTTCCATATTTATTTAATATTCGAGGAGTTTTTAGGCCCTTTCCTTCTTTAAATCTTGTGGTATGTTTGTGTATCATTGGGTGTTTATAAGAGCTTTCCCCCGCGTTATCCATAATAGTAATGAACCAAAGGAGACCTTTTGTTGTAAGTATGCTCTCTGAGCCATATAATAGTTTTAAGTTATTTCTCTCTCTGTAAATATTTGGTGTAACAATTTTTTTTATTATGGCAGTTTGTAAATTTTGAATATATTTAATGTAAATAGAGCTTGCCTGTCCCCAGGTTCGAATTCCATATCTAAGGATGGATTCGACCATAGAAAAATATATGAGTTTAAGAGTGCAATGAGGCAAAATAAATTTTAATTTGTAAAAATTACTAGCTATTGATCGTAGCTGGTTACAAATTGTTGCCACTTGTTTATCCCATTTAAAATTATTATCAACAATTATTCCCAGATAAGTATATTCATTAGTAAAATCAATTTTTTCACAGTCGCAAATATTAGTGATTTCATTATGAATACAGTCGAAACTATGAGCAGTTATTTTAGGTATATTCCACATTTTCAAACTCGGTGATCTTATATACATGCATTTGGTTTTTTTAACATTAATAATTAGTCCTACATCATGAGCCCATTTGAGAAGCTCGTTAAAATCTCTTTGTAATTCTTGTATGATAATTTATAAATAGGTGCCAATGTATTAATTTGCATTTAATTAATATTGTTAAGGCATTATAATATGTTTTTCGTTTTGTTTGTTAGAAAATAATTCATATATTTCAAAAATGGTGATTTGGCAGTCTCTCTGGATTGTCAGAGGCACTAAAATCTATTGTTTGAAAAACTGCTAAATAACCATAGTCGGCTACAATGGATCAGAGATGGCGCTCGCTTCTTGTTTTGCCCAAATAGTGCAGTATAATAATGTATTTATTTAATTATTATTGTGATATGTGGAAACAACAGTCCCATCATTTTTGATTATTTTTTTATTGATAAACTAAAGTTTAAGACAAGATTTTTATGCATAGCGCAAAGGGTAACAATTATTATAAGCAATAATTATTAGCCTAAAACACTCATCCATATTGAAAAAATCTCCCGAGAAAAAATATATGTCACCAACGGGACTCGAACCCACACCCCTCTGATTGCCGGTCAGGAGCTCTACCATTGAGCTACGGCGGGTTACCTCTACCCGCCAAATGATTCAATATATACCTAGTGTATCATTCAACAATTACCGCTTATGAAAAAATGAAATAAGCGGTAATTTTTTAATGAAACACTAGGTATATATTGAATCATTTGGCGGGTAGAAGGTAACCCGCCGTGGCTTAATAATAGAGCTCCTGACCGGCAATCAGAGGGGTGCGGGTTCGAGTCCCGTCGGCGACATGTATCTTTTCTCGGGAGATTTTTTCAATATGGATGAGTGTTTCAGGCTAATAATTATTGCTTATAATATTTGTTACATCATTTTTGGTTTGAATATTACTTGCATTTATTGTGAATTCTACCTTGGTTGTATAAACATGACAAGACTTGTGCGTATCTCAAAATTAAAAATAAAAATTGTGATGGGTGATATTTTAAAGTGGATTGAAATTACTGGAAGTCATTCAAATTGTACCGGATTGCTATTTAGTATTTTATATTGTCCGCGCAAAGTAGATTCAATAATCATTATTTTTGGGTAGTACGCCCACAGAGTTTTGGGGTTATTTACACACCCCAGGCTCGCATATTATAATACTAAAATAAATAAAAATCTGCGTCGCGCAGAGGTATCGTCCTGGTGAACTACCACAGTTCACTGACGAAACTGTATTTTAAATGGCTTTAGCCTTGTTTGATGAACAGATCTGAAGATTCAGGAGCTTTCCAATATTTCAACCTATAACACTTCTTTCGACTCACAACTTTGACGACCGTCCGTGGTCGAGTGGTAAGACACTTGACTCCCATTCGGAAGGTTGCGGGTTCGAACCCGGCGTGCGCAAATAAATTGTATTTGATTAATTTGTGTTATTTCACAATTAATTAATAAAAATAATATATGAGTCTAGTTTTTTAACTGTTAATTCATGGTGGAATTCCATTTTATTAGATATGAAATTAAAAAAATTTTTCACTTTGTTCCACTTGCTTATTTTATTATATTGTACAAATAAACAAGTGGAACAAAGTGAAAAAAAATGTTTAATTTCATATCTAAAATAATATATGTTATTTGCGGCACGTTCCAGAGTGGAAGATACTCTCAGGATCGCCCTGGTGTAAGACCATCATTCAGAATTGAAACGTTGCTTAAAAATGGCTTTAGCCGTGTTTAGTGACTAGATCTGAATAGCCAGGTACTTGCCCACCTTCCTCTTCCCCATCTCCTTCCCTTCCCCACTTACCTTCAGCCTCACAACATACTCCACAATTGGGGATTGCATAGTCTCACTGGCTCCAGAAGGGAGCAGTTGGGACTCTTGAGAGGTTTTTATATAAAAAAAAACTCACAACATAATTATACCACAATGAAATGAGAATGCAATAGTCCTACCGTAAACATATATATAGATTTATATAGATTTATAGGTATATAGCATATTGGAACCAAAACACAATTGAGATGGGAAACTTGTAGCAGTTTGATTCTTTAAACCCCGGTTACACCACATTTTAACAAGTTCTTAAATTGCGTGCTACTTTTTAAAGTATTTTAGGGCTCCAGACGAGAGATGGCTGCAAAATTCAACTGCGCACTTTAGATTTGTACAGGTTCAGCAATTGTGTTCTATCTGCATTATCAGTGGGCCCTTGAAAGGCTAACTTAACTCTGGCTTCGATGGAGCCCCGGTACCTACTTGCACGTATTTAGTCATAATTTTTGACCTCGGTGAAGACACATTTATTAAATAAAGTAATATTTATACGATTTCTTTCATAATGATCCATCAAACAGTTTGAAATTCTCACGGTAATTAATTATTATTTTTCTTCCTAAATACGTTGTTATATTTTTCAGAGCATTTTAACGAGTCATAATTTGTCCCGATAAGTAAAATTTTCATCTCGCAGGCATAAAGTAATAAATTTTATCGTAAATTTATGGCTCCGTAAAATATGTTGTTTAGCTTTTGATTTTTTACTTTGACGTGAAACTATTATATCACGTTTTTTCGGTAATTCGAGTAGAGTGCCAGTTTTGTCATTTTGTTTTCTGACATATTTAATATGGCAGAAAACAAATTTTAACGTCGTCACTTAAAAAAGTAGCCTCATGGATGATTTACTTAAGGTGATACTTAAAAGAATTAAAAATCTACTTTTTCACAGACGGCGCTAGTTAAATTCTTTTAAGAAAAAGTTATGCATTATAATATTAAGAGGGTATTACCAGAGAATACCGGAAATAAGTCCACTTTAAATCAAATTCTAGGCGTATTGACTCTTTTTTACAAAAAAACATACATTGATTGTTATTTTATCTGGTACACGCAGTTTAAAAATTTTGAAAAACTAAGTATATTTATAATATACTAAGGTTTATACGTTGGTCGTTGACAGATTTTTAATTAAACAACACAAATTTCAAATCATATAATCACATAACAAAATAATTTAATACATAATCTAGTCAACACAGTTTTAAGAATTTTAATTTTAGTTCAATTAAAATCATTAAAAAATAAATCCGAGAACGTGTTTTATGACAAAAGTACCTTAGTTTTTCTAATTGGTTAAGGTCTTACAAACTAAAATAATAAAAAAAAAATTTACACACTTATTTGGTTTAGACATTATTGAAAAATCATAAATACTTATGATCAAAAAACACTTACAAGTAGTACACGATATTTAATAATTTATCATTGTTCGTTTTTAACAGTTTTATTCCTTACTTGAATGTAGGTATGTATTAAAGCAAGTTTTGAATAAAATAAATCGATATTAACATTTTATTTTTAAAATTTTGATACGCGTAATAATCGATCTTTCTCATTGGAACCTCCCTGTACAGTTGCAAGCTTTTTAAAACTTTTATTCTCAACAGCTGGTCAATCGCTCTTAAGACGATTTAATTGTTTTTCGCCCGCACATACTAATACACAAGAATATGAATACATAATTTTGTCCCTAAACAAACTCAATTTTTTCAAGAAATGCTATCAAATACAATACAGGTGATTCAATCCAACGGAGTTCATAACGGAAACGGAGTCCAACTAAAGATGCTCTTAGAATTGAAAGAAGTCAAATCGTGCTCTGGACATCATAAAATCATCGGAAGTTACGCCTAACGATTCGACATTGTAAATTTATCGATTTCACTGTGCTAGAGCTATAGGCCCCCTAGCACACTCGTTCAATAAGGATTTACGGGATAACCTTCGGATACCTCTCATCGTTTCCTAGCATGACTGCAGATCGCCAACGAATAAGTGACAATTCACGATGACTATGTGTCCTTTATTCATTCGATATCAACTGTTGTTTGTACGTTAGCAATCGCAGTTGTCCTACGGAACGATGAGAAGTTATCGATACAATCCTTATCGATCGAGTGTGCTAGGGTGCCAGGTCGACAGTAACATTTTGAAAAAATTAACACCTTAGCAGTTTTCGCTGAAAATAAATTCTTGATGTCTGCCCGCTAATATTTCTTTTAGCAATTTCAGTGATAAATGTTACGGGGGTGTTAAGTTTCTTGTCCGCATTAAATAATATATTATTCGATCCTAAAAATATACCGGGGTTAACACAATTTTACTCCCATAGTTAATACGAAACGAATCTGTAAAAGTTTTATGATTACTCGTGCTTTTTATTTGCGCACACGGACATGAATTTATCGAAATTTAAAACCAACGATGTAATTATATTTTTGCAAGAGAAGGAAAATATGATTTTATGGTTCGCGCAAGAGAGTTTTTAATTATTAATGGTAGAGTCGCATTTTGTTCACAGAGAAAAAGATTTCTAGACAATGTACATACATTTTAATTCTGCATCGTAAATAATTCGTTTGTAATGTGGAAAATATTTTACTTGTTGAGTGCGCGTAAATAATGAAGGGAAAAAGTAATTAATTTAAGAGGGTATAATCAGAGAATACCGGAAATTAGTCCTTTTTAAATCAAATTCTAGACGTATTGACACTTTTTTACAAAAAAAAAACGTAAATTGATTTTGAAAGATTGTTATTTTATCTGGTAAACGCATTATTTAAATTTTGAAAAATTAAGTTTATTTTTAATATACTAAGGTTATACCGTTAGTCGTTGGCTGATTGGTTCAATTTTCAAACTAAATACAAGAATAAACAATAAATACGAGTAAAATAAATAAAAGTAAATAAAGAATAAAAAATAAATACGAGAACGTGTTTTGTGACGAAAATACCCCAGTTTTTCTATTTATTTAAGCAAAAATATTTCAGTTTTTTTCTACACACTTATTTTGTGTAGACATTATTGAAAAATCATAAATAATTAGATCAAAAAATTCTTACAAGAAATACACTAAATTTAATAATTTGTCATCGTGCGTTTTGAGCATTTTTATTGCT
The DNA here is from genome assembly GCA_951813805.1 of Limnephilus auricula. Taxonomy (NCBI): domain Eukaryota; kingdom Metazoa; phylum Arthropoda; class Insecta; order Trichoptera; family Limnephilidae; genus Limnephilus; species Limnephilus auricula. The sequence continues at coordinate 13,350,748 of OX638408.1, read as the reverse complement.
TACTTGAATGTAGGTATATATTGTAGCAAGTTCTTAATTAAGTCGATATTAAATTTTTAATTAAAAAAAATTGATACTGGGACATCGGAACCTTCCCGTACAGTTGCAAGCATTTTTAAACTTTTATTCTCAGCCGCTGGTCAATCGCTCTTAAGTGATAAAGCTAACGTTTTATAAAACAACTTTTAAAGTACCTAGGTATTTTTGCAATTCGTTCTATAATGGCAGATAATGTATATTGGGCGTTTAGAGATGACTCAGATAATATATGGGTAAGTTTTTAAATTTCCGCGGCTAAAAGCATTTTCGTTGTTCGTCGGATCTGCCGGATCTGCCCTGATGATGGACACCGCAACGCTGTCCGAAACGTCGGCCAAAGAAGGAGGTAGCGCAACACGGCATAACATTCCTAAATCAAACAATAAATAATATATGTATGTAAAGGAATAAGAGTACCTACCTAGTATTTAAGTACCTACCTAGAAATGTCTAGGATTCATGTATATTTGAATTATGAATTTTATTTTATTCTATTGTTTTTTTTCAAGTGTCATTACTTTGGTTACACTATGGTATGTGGCTGATATTTTTAAAACATTATGTAAATAACCTCTATATGACAAATAAACTTCAATTGTCGTTTCTTTATACTCCACAGCAACACATTGTTTTATTTGTCATTTAAAACCTAAAGACAACAAACAGTCTTATATATATATATATAACAGAGTGGAAGAGAAGAAGACCACATTAAAAAACAAGTTATTAGACGGATGGTATTTATTATTTGTATTTTTTATGGTAACTCTCTGTCTGCTATCTCTGTATTTTTTACATTAAATCCACACAGGAGGCCCCGAGGAAAATAATTTCCCTCAGGGCCTATACGTCATCTTTGGGAATTCTTCTTCATCTTTGGGAGGGTTGGATAGGTATCTAGGGTCAGTGTGTCGAGAAGTGACGGACGAATAAATCCCCCTAACTGCGGTGCAATACGATGTTATGACAAAGTCCTGCTGAAAAGGTGAAAACGTCTCCCTTAACCAGTCACTTACCCTTACCAGATGACAATTTGGGAGGGGGTACGGGTACCGCCGCCCCGGGAACCATTTATTGGATAGCCAACACCTCTGCCATAGGTCATCCCGAGTGGTTCGCTACGTTTGATAACTTAGGAGGGGTGCTCGGGTTCATGAGGGTGAGGTTTGTCCGGGTCTTCGCGGTGTATGCATCGGCCCGCTAGCTGACTGGTTGAGGGTTTTTTGATCTCTTCAGACAGATTCTCCCGCAGAAGTGGGAGGGATGGATTTATATGTTTACCATTTCTGGACACACTGACCCTTAGATTCCTACCCACCCCTCATACCCTTTTCCTTCCCAGAAGCTCCTCTCCTTCCTTTCCTCAAAATACCTTCCACACAGCATGTCCAAAGATGACATAGGCCCTGAGGGGAATTAATTTCCTCAGGGTCTCCTGTGTGGAGCTAATGTAAAAATTCAATGCATCTCCCGATCCTGCCTGCCACGCAATTGGTGGGCAAACAGCCACCACTAAGATCCGGAAAACCTCATCCCATGAACCTGGGCACTCCTGCTAAGTCACCAAACACAGCAAATTATTGTTATTATTATTATAATATATGATCAACAATTTAGATCATTCGAAAAGTTTTTATAGCTTTTCGATAGATTGTACAATGTGTTCTTTATTAGGTTTATTAACACGAATTTTACGATTTAATGACGGGAATAGGTATCAATTTTAAAAAAATTACAAAATGTCACTACGAAAATGTGTAAAAATCTATGTATATTATTTTACGACATGCTACTGAGCAAAGATTTTTTTATTTGCCCACCTTTAGGATAATGTCGTAGATAACGTCATAAAACCTGTTATTTCAGGAAAAAGGTGGCATTCCGACAATCAACTACTTTCCAGAAATTTAACATCTTAAGGGACGGCAGACACTGCCGCGTCGTTTTAATGAACGTCATTAAGAGCACTCCCCACGCTCGTATATTTCTGTTGTTTTTTCGGGACGTTATATGACCAGAACACTGAACACAAAATTCCTGGAAATGTAATCCAAACACATTTTCAGAAAACTAATTTATACCAGACCTTTATCATTCAATCACAGAATACCAAATTTTTCATAGCTCAAATAGGTCTAATATATAAATCGTTCTATCTCCCTTAGTAGCTCCGCTGACGAGGCAACTGAAAAAAAAATCAGTTTGCAACTAAACTCGCTATCCTGCGTACGTCAATGTGATGGCCCGCACTCTACATAATTTCTCAAAAACCCGTTGTCAATGGTAACGCATGCAGTGACTCACGACTCGCACTACTAGTTGCTACGATGACAGCTGATTGTTCTTCGTCTATGATTAAACAGCTGAGATAATTATTCAAATCGTAAAATTCTGTAGGAAGTTTGGTTGGAAACCATAGCAACCAGCAAGTTTTAGTTTGGTTTCAGTTTCTTCAGTGAGCGGATCGATTTACTCCGCCTCCGCTCACGAGGCAACTAAAAAGAAAACAGTTTACAACTAAACTCGCTGTATGTAAATATGATAGTCTGCACACTACACAACATCTCAAAAACCCGTTGTCCATGGCAACGCAGGCAGTGACTCGCGACACGATATACCAGTTGCGTGACATGACAGCTGCTTGTTTTTCGTCTATGGTTAAACAAGTTGAGATAATAATTGAAATCGTAAAATTGAGTAGAAAGTTTGCTTGGAAACCATAGCAACGAGCCAGTTTTAGTTTGGTTTCAGTCTCTTCAGTGAGCGGATCGCCTTACTGTCATACTGAGACATGATCTAAACGGTATCAGAAAGAGAAAACTCTAAGGCGATCCGCTCACTGAGGCAACTGAAAACTGTCAACTGGCAACTGTATTTGTATGACAATGTGATGGCTCGCACACTACACAATCACTCAAAAACCCGTTGTCAATGGTAATGCAAGCGGCGACTCGCGACTCGCATTGCTGATTACCGTGGCCGGCCGTTGCTAGTTGCAGTTAGCTGATTGTTCTTCGTCTATAGTTAAACAAGCTTTTTGACCAATCAAGACATAGAAGTTTGGTTTCAGTTGCCTCGTCAGCACAGCCCCTTATATTCAAATCTAGAATTTAACCATAGAAAAAATTTGCACCTATATGAACATATGAAGTCAAAGTTTTTGATAGCAAATTGAGAAAAATGTATTAAATTCCGTGAATATTTTATTAATTGTTTATTTAAATGTGAGGTAATTATAACGTTTTTATTACATTTGCCTAGTAAAATATATGTACTTATGCTCTTCTTTTTTTAGTTATCACAAGATAACTTTAGATAGAAAAAACGTAGGCAGAGTTTTTTTTTAAATATTTATATTAAAAATGTTAATTTTTCTGAAATTATTTTCTAATAATATTACTTGAGAGCATTTTTTATCACTTTGCGAAAATATTTTTTTGGATTTCCGGTACGTTCTGAAATATTCAATTTATTTAGATTTTATTGTAAAGCTGAAATTTTCTGTCGTTCTGACATTTGATGGGTTAATTGATATTTGAAAATGTTTGATGATAAAATTGGATTTATTTCGAACACACAGACACGCCCACAATACACTTCTATCGGTTTATAAGTTCAGTGGACCAAACCAAGTAGTGGGTAACGGCGGAAGAAGCTAGTTTGCGACTTGAATGTTGCCGGCAAAATGCCAAAACCGAGCGTTTTTGAGCTATCATCGCTTTAATGACGGTTGTTAGCTGAGGTTTTAGGGGAAGAATGGTTTATGGACAACTAAGTAAAGATACTGGACATTTTATTAATTCTTTATGACACGTTTTACCTCACTTCCGCACAAATCAGGTGACCTTAGTAGCTAAAAGGTCCACGAATTCATTTGTTTGGTTTCTCGTTTTTTTTTTATTCGTCCTGTGAGTTGAGGTGACGGTTCATATTTACAAACTTTGCAAATTGCTTAAAAGCTCTAATACGAAAGACTGAGAAATAAAATTGTTTCCAATAACTCTAATATTCCTACATTTGTTAAGTTAGCTAATTTTATTTTATTTATAATCGTTATAAATAGTATTTATCCACTGGAGCGTTAGAGTAATTTAAAACTTTTTCTCGGATTGCTAAAGGATTTTTTTCCGCCCACATTAAAAAAATCATACCTCCAATTTGAACATGAAGACATACAAACTGATTATAGTTCTGTATAGCCAATGAATTCATCTATATTTTGTATATTATCACATATTTGTAAGATTTATTAAAAAAAATATATATGTAAAATCGTTAACTTCTAAACTCTTTTAAGAATCTAGAGAATATTTGCCATATTTTGGCAGCAAAGCAATCCGTGGTTTTGGAAATAGTGCCGTATTGTGGCAAAAAGCGTTCGAGTAGTTATAATTTAATATATATAACAGTGTTAAGAATATTAATATCATTGTTCAATGAAATAATGACACTCAAATTTAAGACCATAATAGAAAAAGAAAAATACTTAAAGATATAGGTTCCTATTATTAACAATTCTGATAAAGTGCATCTATTTACTTAAATCTACAAATGGTGTTTTATGAAATATTTCATAGGTTTACATTTAAATTTGGTATGGATTTAAATAATTTTTATTGAAGAAGCGATGTTATCCAAATTTGCACTGCTGAAAGCAAAATAAAAAAGCAAAAAACAATCTGTTAAACATATTCGGTAGATGATTATTTTTTTAATGTTGTGAATCTTGTAAGGTTCGTGTTAAACACATCGATATACATCTGATAGTATTATTGTCCTAAAGCCCGTAGGCAAAATTTGAGAATCCCACTTCGATGACATCTCTGACGTCGCGGGTTACCAAAACCCTCTATTCCATCTCTGTACGCAAAAGTTTGGGATAAACTACTGCTGTGATTTATCATAACGCCTATTCGGTTGAATTTAAGAACCCCACTCTAATTACATTTCTGACGCCGCGGCATATCTGAACCCTCTCTTCCATCGCTGTGCGTGAGTGTTTGGGACTAAGCTGCTTTTGTGATTTGTGGCCACTCGCTAGCATGCTTAATTTCGCGTAACGCCGCGTGTGGCGCTGCTGTCGTGTTGGTTCATTTATGCTGCAGTCGTTGAAAAAATTTCAATGATCACAAACGACACAGACACAACACGGTGAAGTCGCTGTCAGCGGATTGTCTTGAGATGATCGATCATATTTATGTGGTCTATATTCCTGTCACGGTTACTTCGATTTATTATAAAAGTTGAATACATTGTAGGAGAATAGATTTGCTTTTATTGTTTTTTGGTAAAATCATAATATTATTTCAACCAAATGTAGATTTTTTATATATTTAAAAAAATACATTTACTTTGATAATATTTTGGTAAGAGTAAGTTTAGCTGGATTTCATGTAAAATTATTATGTTATTATTATTATATATATATTAATTTCCGTGAACGTTTATATAAATTTTACAAATTTATTTCGATAAAAAGAAAACATTTCAGAGGTATTTTTTTTTAACATTAGCTCCACACAGGAGACCCTGAGGAAAACAATTTTCCCTCGGGGCCTATGTTATCGTCGGGGATGCTGTGTGGATGTTCTTTTTAGAGAAAATAAGGAGAGGAAGTTCTATGTAGATTTATTATATATTTAAAAAAATGCATTTACTTTGATAATATTTTGGTAAGAGTAAGTTTAGCTAGATTTCATGTAAAATTATTATGTTATTATTATTATATATATATATAGATATATTTTAATTTCCGTGAACGTTTATATAAATTTTACAAATTTATTTCGATAAAAAGAAATCATTTCACAGGTATTTTTTTTAACATTAGCTCCACACAGGAGACCCTGAGGAAAACAATTTTCCCTCGGGGCCTATGTTATCGTTGGGGATGCTGTGTGGATAATAATAATAATTGGATGACTTGTATAGCGCCGTTTTTGTGAAAAATCACCTCAAGGGCGCTGTACAAATTTCAATAATTTCTACAATCTTACTTCTAACTACACACTAGAAAATATAAAAAAACCTATGGCTAAAACAATGGATGCAAATCCACCGGTTCTTTGATCAGCGATACAAAACTATATGTACAATGCATCTGAACAACCAGCGCGGTGCAGCCCAAAATGTAAATGTACATGTATTTTTTTTTATTTTTTTTATTTTTTATTTTATTTATTTATTTTTTTATTATATATATATTTTTTTTCAATGAAAATGTACAAGACCATACTTACCTGGTAGGTCACTTGAGATTAAAGTTAAAAGATGTTTATTTATATACAGTTTGCGCGCAGAGGACATAATAGCGAACACATGTTGTTGGAAAAGTAATTATTTGATATATATTATGTTATTTAATGAACGTGTTTGGGAAAAACAAAATTAATTAATGGGCGGTACAGAGTAGTACATGAATTTTATTTATTTTCTTAAATGAAGTCTCAGTCTCTCGTTAAGCGACGGATTGCTGTGAAGGCTTCGAATGATGTTAATCTAATAAGAAAATAGATTAAGATAAATTATAGGCAATACATAATACAAATAGATTTATTAAATTTAAGGGTATGAGAGCCTAAATAAGTAGGTTTTTAGTTTTGACCTAAATTCTGTTGGGCTTGTTCTTTTTAGAGAAAATAAGGAGAGGAAGTTCTATGTAGATTTTTTATATATTTAAAAAAATGCATTTACTTTGATAATATTTTGGTAAGAGTAAGTTTAGCTAGATTTCATGTAAAATTATTATGTTATTATTATTATATATATATATATTTAAATTTCCGTGAACGTTTATATAAATTTTACAAATTTATTTCGATAAAAAGAAATCATTTAGGAGGTATTTTTTTAACATTAGCTCCACACAGGAGACCCTGAGGAAAACAATTTCCCCTCAGGGCCTATGTTATCGTTGGGGATGCTGTGTGGATGTTCTTTTTAGAGAAAATAAGGAGAGGAAGTTCTGGGAAGGAAAAAATATGAAGGATGAGTAGGAATCTGGGGGTCGATGTGTCCAGGAGTGACGGACGTATGAATGCATCTCTCCCACTGCGCTACAAGGCGATGGGTCGAGAGAGTCCTGTTGAAGAGGTAAAATGTCTCCATCAACCAGTCTACCAATCCGAACTGCCACGCAATAGAGGGCAAACGCATGTGCCGCCAAAATATAGACAAACCTTACCCTATGAACCTGGGCACCCCTGCTAAGTCACTAAACATAGCGAACCACTTAGAGTTACCTATGGCAAGGGTGTTGATTATCCAATAAACGGTATTGGGAAGAAACATTTGTCTCTTTCATTCATTACTAAGAAGATACCATTTATTATTCGTGTTTTTGTTTTTGATTTGATTTGATTACTACATTATTTATTTTGACTATATTTTATACTTGACGATTTTATTTTGAGTTTTAATTGAGAATATTTTATTCGAATTGATTTTATTCTTTTTTTGAGTTTTAATATTAAGATTATTGCCTTTAATTTGAATTCCGATTTACATTTTTAATTTATGGTTTTTTTATATATTGTATTGTGTGTATTGAATTAGAGATTTGATTTAATTATTTTTATGTAATTTAATTTAATTGTATTTATTTTATTTTGATTAATTTATTTTATTTTATTTTCTGTTTTATACTGGAGGCACTGCTGAAAACCAACTGCATTCCAGGAGAAATCCTGAATTGTAGCTGAACAGTGACCTTTACGCTAATAGAATCAATGATTAAGAACAAAATGTGTAATGTTGTAATAAATCTATTGATGAATAAATATTTTTATTTTTATCAATTTTCTTTTTTTGTCATTGACGTGGATGAACGAGATTTAGGTATGCTGAGTTGATTCTTTTCCGAAATTCTACTCACTGTCCGCGGTCTTATAATACAGAATGTCTACTGTTATATATCCACATATTAAATGTAAGTGTTTTGTAGTTTTATATTCACAGTTGTTATTTTTGCATAAGGGCGGAGCCTTATAGATGGTCACCAACACTTGGCGAAATTGGGCGAAGCCCGAATAAAAGCCGCCCGCAGGGCCTAGCAGTAAAAACCCGCGGAGCGGGTTTTTAACTGCTAGTAATCTATTAATGCTTCAGATTTTTCTTATAAATACATTTACAAGATAATTAGTTTTGTTCTTAGGAATATAAAATGGGTCCGGAGATCGATTAACTCTTAATGTACATCTGAAATGGATATTTTGTAATAGGTATGAGCATCAAATAAAATTGTAAATTATAGCTTAATTACTCTAAGTATTAATTACTAGGTTTCTGATATCTCGGCGTTGATCAAGAGATATCAGAAACGCGTTGATCAAGAGATATCAGAGGTTCATGGAGGCATAGTTTTCATCATTTCGCAGGCGAAAAGCAACCAATATCACAAATACTTCTTCTGAATTCTTATTTTATTTAAATGTAGAACAATTAAGGTTCCACACTGTTGAAGCGTATTCTCGGAGGCTTCTGACGAAGGATGTGTAGATAATCTTAAATGAAATAAAAGTTTAAATCATTAATTTAGATAGCATAAAGCTAGCAAATTATAGTCTGATCTCATTAGAGAATTGGTCCGGACGATCATCGTGTTTATGCTATATTTTATTGAAAAAATAATGAAAACTGTGCTCTTTTCCCGTTCACGTTTTTGTAAGCAAGTAATTTGCCACTTAATCGGTTTTGTTCAACACAACTTTGACAAAAAGTTTATCTGTTGTTTTGGCGAATTAAATCATTCATATATCTTAAAAAAGTAGAAGTTCAATGTTGATTCAAATGATGCTCAATGTCTCGTACACTAAAACACGTTTTGTGGGTGAATTTTAATGTATTGAATATAGATTTACATGTACATGTAAAATACTAGATCATTCGAGCCCAATGGACTACAATTTATCACTTCTCCTTATTTATCCTGAGTGATGAAAGTTTATGTGAGGAATAAAACAAGGAGAACAACCAACAAATATTTGTGAGAAACAATTTTTCAATTCTGAATGATGGTCTTACACCATTGAGAGTATCTTCTACCCTGGAACGTGTCGCAATAAGGAAGTTGAGTCCATTTAAAAAAATATATCAATATTCACACGTCACGGTTTTGTAAATATTTACCCTTATTTTTCATACAAACAAGCATCCAGTTGACGTCACACAATCTCCGGCCTCTTACCGGGCATTTTCGCGGGCTTAATAAAATTCAAACTTGTAGAATTAATTTAATTATGAAAATGAACTTTAAAAAAAAATTACTAGTATTTAAGTTTGCATATCGTCTACATGAACATATTTTTTATAGGTCAAAATATTTTTCACTCAACGTTCTTATTATGCTGTTTACTATTTTAAATGAATAAAATTGTGATGTAAAACAAATGGATTTGAACAACACTGGGATTTGAACCCGTTTTCTTCGAATTGCTAGTCGAGAGATTTGCCCATCGACCACGAAGGCCGTCTTATGATTATAGGCTTATTAATATATATTATCAGACTTAATTTTATTATACAGAGTTATGACAGACCTAATTGACAGCCCTGCCATCGTTGCTACTATTAAACTCCATGTACCGACAAGGAATACTAGACAAAATGTAACATTCTTTTGCAACACATACACAACCAACTATCAATCACACTCACTTACCAATAGGATGTATGATTTAGGCAACAAGTTTGGTGGTATTGTAGATATATTCGCTGATTCTCTTTGTAATCTAAAACACAATTTAAACCAACACTTTGTGGAATCCTACAAATTATTGTAACGTGGGTATAATAGATTTAACGATTTGACGTTATTGTAATGTTTTATATGATACCAAATAAAACAAATAACTTAGTTTTAAACCACTTTATATTTATTATTATATTTGTCGACCGGTTTCGATTGGACTCAATCTTCATCAGGACAATAAAATAAACTAAATCATAATACAGAGAAACAATATAAGGTAAACAAAATAGAGAGAGAAAGCAATATATGGGAGAGGGAGAGAACATCATAGACTGGTTGGTGGAGGGGTAGGGGGCGGGGTAAAGGAAGGGTGGGGGTTACATAAGGAGTAAGGGAACAACTTTAAACTTCTAACTAGAATTAACAAACAGTCCAATTTTAAAGTTGTTCCCTTACTCCTTATGTAACCCCCACCCTTCCTTTACCCCGCCCCCTACCCCTCCACCAACCAGTCTATGATGTTCTCTCCCTCTCCCATATATTGCTTTCTCTCTCTATTTTGTTTACCTTATATTGTTTCTCTGTATTATGATTTAGTTTATTTTATTGTCCTGATGAAGATTGAGTCCAATCGAAACCGGTCGACAAATATAATAATAAATATAAAGTGGTTTAAAACTAAGTTATTTGTTTTATTTGGTATAATGTCAAGCCACAAAGTGTTTGCTTTCTTCGATAGTTTTATATTATATTTTGTTCTATTTTATTTTAAATATTATATTGTTTAAAATATTTCACGGTTTTACGCTATATTCTTCAAAAACTACTTTTATGTTCTTAAAATTTTTCACTTTTAAAACTTTTGGTATTAATTCTATGTATGTGTAATCCTCGATAACATATTATTGTATAATCTATAATCTATGTAAAAGCCCCTATGGGCGTATAACAACAATAAATAAATTATAACTATTACATACTAATGTTTATTTTTTTTTTGTATCTACATAATATGTAGTATGTAAAATCAAATTGGCTATTAAATATTTAAATAAATTGTGTGATGTAATGGACTGACTTCTGTTGAGTTACGTCTCAATAGCCTTATTAGAAGCCCATTAAAGTGGCTCTTGCTGTTCCCACCACCTTAAAGTCCTACCCCACCGCTCTACCCCAACCTAATTTCACACCTTCCAACCCCATCCCCACTCCCCACCTCACAAGTCAATGCTAACTTCAGTGTAGTTTCTACCGTGCAGAAAGCTCACCATTTACGTGCATCAGAGGCCCTAGCACGCTTGCTCTATATCGATCGGTAGGATAACTATCGGTAACTTCTCATCGTTCCCTAGGACAACTGCACATCGCTAACGTACAAACAACAGTTGATGTCGAATATGTTAAGGACACTTAGTCATTGTGAACTGTCACTTATTCGTTGGCGATCTGTAGTCATGCTAGGGAACGATGAGAAGTTACCGATAGTTATCCTACCGATTGATATAGAGCAAGCGTGCTAGCACACCAGGTATTAATAAAATACAGGCCGGGATTTAAACCCGTGACCTCCGGATTTGTAGAAAGCCAACCACGGAGTCCATCAATATACCCAAATTAGGCTAGTTCAAGGAGAAATTAAAAAATATTTATTATTGAAGAAGTAGATAACAATAATACATAACCTAAATTAAAATATGAAAACGTACAACACACAGAAAAATTATACAATATTATGGTCGCAACTGGGACTCGAACACAGATCTCTCGTCTTATCGGGACGTGCGCTCTGCCAATTCAGCCATTAAAAACATTAGTCGAAGAAAATATTTTTAATTCTGAAATTTGAAATATGACTTTGACAATTACTGTGGTTTTATAATAGGTGGCAATGGCTGAATTGGCAGAGCGCACGTCCCGGTGAGTTGAGAGATCTGGGTTCGAGTCCCAGTTGCGAACATAAACTTTTGTTATTTTTCCTAATTTAGATTATTATTGTTATCTTCTTCTTCAATGTTATATTACATTGATGGGAATAATTATAAAAAGTTAAAAAAAGAGTTTTTCTTATAAAAAATTAGATATTTATTTTTTTCTTTTGTTTTCGAGAACCTTGTTGAAAAATGCGTAATATTTGATGAAATATCGAGCACCGTTGTCAATATGGACACACTTTATAGGGCCATTTCCTGAAAACACACCCATTAGGAAGATGGAAGACAAGAGACGGCACTTGTCAACATGATGACAGCTCCTATTCTTCAACGTAAAGGTCGTTGTGCTAGTGTTACTGAACCAATACACCCCCAATTTACCCAAACTTTCATTACTTTAATTCGCATACTGTATTAACTAAAATATATATATCGCTCATCCAGTAGAAAGGTGTCGTAAGTCAAATAAGTTCATTTTAAATGAGAGCGAAAACGGTTCCATGTCTAATCGGACTATTTCCCATAGTACATTTATTCAGACCCAATACTTCCTCACATGATAATTCATCACAACAATATTCTCATTAACCTAACCTTACCTAACCTAACCTAACCCAACATAAGGTTAAAAACTCCAATTCTTAGTTTTCGACGCTTCGAGACATGATGAATTATCATGTGAGGAATTAACATCCGATAAAAAGTTTGTACTCAATATTCATACACTCAAAAAGTTTCCACTGAACATTCTGGTCACCAGCGAAAACAAATGAATGAATGATGAACAAACGTTTTCATTGGAAAGAGATACTAGCGACATCTTGCTAAGATGGAGTGATCTAAATTAAATATTGTTTACATGGGGCATAGATAATCACAATCCCATAGAAAAGTGTCGTAAGTGAAAAAAGTTAATTTTACAAGAGAATTGGAATCAAATAAACTATTTGTATTGGAAATCGTCCCCCTTTTGTTTTAGTGATGTCGCGTCAGCCGTCTCAAACACGATTGCGTTTCCTGCATTTGATGGGCCATCAGTATACACGTTATTTAGGTACCTCTTCATGGAGGTGGATGCTTTGGTGGGTTCTTGAAATGCACTTAGGGATGTCTGGTGAGATAGAAGGTGGTAAGCAGTACCTACTTGATATGAAAACCTTGTATACATTATTATGCATTCCATTTTGATTGTTAAAATACAAGAGGCAACTATAGTACAATAGTTGTAGTTAATTGTTTTAATTGTAATTTGTAGAAAAAAATAAACTTGCTGGAAAATACCTTGTTTAATACACTTCATGTAATTCTTGAAGATTTTTCTGTAATTTATTACGCTCCAATTCTAGATTATTTCGAGTTTTATTAAATTTAAAGATATCTACTTAACAGCATATTTTTATTTATTTATCTAATATCCACTTTATAAATATACCATACACAATAATTTCATGTCACAGTTTAAATCATAAGAAAATATTAGATATAATTTAAAAAAAATAGAATAACAAAATTAATTGTGGCATTTGATTGTGAAATGACATCAGAAGTAAGGCGATCCTCTCACTGAGGCAACTGAAAACTGTCAACTGGCAACTGTCTTTGTATGATAATGTGATAGCCCGCACACTACACAATCACTCAAAAACCCGTTGTCAATGGTAACGCAAGCGGCGACTCGAGACTCGCACTGCGGATTGCCGTGGCCGGCCGTTGCTAGTTGCCAGCTGTCAGTTGATTGTTCTTCGTCTATGGTTAAACACGCTTTTTGACCAATCAAGACATTGAAACCAGCCGGTTTTAGTTGATTTTCAGTTGCCTCATCAGCGGGGCGCCTGAGAGATACAAGTTAATACAAATTCCATAGTACAAATAAGATTAAATAATATGTTTAATGTTACAATTTACAATAAAGTATTATATCTATGTGTGGTGCAACAATTAATTTATAAATAAGTAAATAGGTTTTTATCATTGTTTTCCTAATTCTTCCAAAGAAAGACGCCCTATTAGCCATTTTTTTGGCAATTAAATCGGTATTATTTTCAAGAGATATCTTTGTATCTCAAATTATTCACAAGTAATTTATCTTATTATCGTTTTCCAAGTTATCGTACTTTCGGCTACAAATGATGGTGAACTATATCATCTTCCCATTTATCGTGACCCTGCGATCTTTGGATCAGTTTTAAGCTATCAGATAAATATTATGTTCGTCTAGGGTCAATCCCTTATCATTTTCGAAGTAAAATAGAGCAGTTATAATACCAGGAGACCACGATCCTTAGGGTTAAAGTTGGTAGTATTTTTGTTAGACCGCCCAGCCTTTGAACGTTTTGTTCATACAAACTGGTCAAAGGCTAAGCTGGTTTATTAAAATTTTGGGTTTGAAACTTTGCTATGTTATATCGACAGGAATTAAAATTTTATTATTTAAAAATATATATAATATATATAACAAACAGTAAGAGGAACGACAGTTGAGATGGTATGGTCACATAAAATGGAGACCACCAGACCACACAGAGAAGCAGGCAATTTCTATGGAGCTTCATCGACAGTCATGCAGAGGAAAACAAAAGAACTCCTGGATAATTCAATGCTCCAAAATCCTAAGTAGAAACGGCCTGGATGAAAGCGATACCCACAACCGATACGGAAGAAGCTACAACCTGAGAACGAGGAGAGCCGACCCAACAGCCTACCTAGGCAACGAGTTGGGACAGTGCAAGAAAGAAGAAGATATTATACTAACAATATAACTTATCTGTTTTTCAGTGCAATATATAAGTTAATCAATTTGTATGTCTACAGTGTTAATTATAAGGATAATTCCAGAAATTATTTAAATCATGAAGAAAATTCCCTCCCTAAACGCGAGTTTTCTCAACTAGGGAGGTATTAATTTAGGTCAAGAAACATCTTATACATATATTTACCATTATAAATTAAATAAAATAATACATAAAAAAATGCAAACAATGTGGTTAGTATTATGTTAATATTTCTCTCAAATATTCAATATTTTAAATTTTTCTCTAATATTTTGGGATTACCGAACAAGAGCCCGTGGGTCTATGGCATCCCCAATTGGGTATATGTTGTAAGGTAGAAATATTCCTCACAGCATGATAGATAATTTTGAAAATTATACATAATGAAAATTATTTTGAAAATTATATATTATGAATATCGCGGGTTCCAATCCGGCGTGCGCAAGTACATTTTATGTATGAACTAACTAACTAACTAACCATCACGCCGTTTCCCCGCAGGGGTAGGCAGAGAGGACGGACCGCCAAACACCTCGGTCTTGGCACACACTCTTTGCCTTATTCACATTCATACATCGTCTCATACATACTCTTCTATTTTTCTGACTCTTGACATGGCCCGACTCAAGTATCTGATTCACTTGATCATGCCATGTCTTTCTCGGACGTCCCCTACTTCTTATACCATTCACACTTGCATCATATATTCTCCTTACGCTCCTTTCTTTGTTCATTCATTTGTTCATTTGTATGATATTTCATAATGTAATCATTTAAATTAAAATTAGGTATATTTGCTGAACCTTCTAGCGTGGAAGATACTTTCAATATCGCCCTGGTGTAAGACCAACAGGTCATCCAATTGTAACGTTGCCGTGTTTGGTGATCAAATCTGAACAGCCATGTACTTCACCATTTTCCTCTTTCCGATCTCGCTCCCCTCCCGACTACCTTCAGCATCACAACAAACCCAAATTGGGGATGCCATAGTCTCAATGGCTCCAGGCGGTTGGAAGTGGTTAGGGTTAACGCGGGATTCATATTTTAATAATGCAACGAATTAAAAGATTATGAAACAATTATATTCAAAAGTCATTTTAAATTATGTATAAAAAATAAAAATCCAGTAGAACTGTGTACTTACAAATTCCTATCGGTTCACAAGATCATATTCTAAATATTACATTATTACTGTACACGTGTATAATACACATTTGTTATATTGCTTAAGAGGCTAGACTTTGAACGACACGCGGAACACCCGCGACTGTCATTCTGTCCCGCTCACAATAAGCTCACGCACACTTACAATACATGCGAATGCGAAATGTGCGAATGAGACAACGCTCAAATTTACCTACAGAAATCGCTCGAAAAGGGGTTTATGGAGAATACACTTTTCTACACCGAAACTTTCACGAAATTGAAATTTTAAAAAGTATATATTTTTTAGAAAGAAGAAGCTACGTCGGTAGCTTTTTATAATTTTATAATTCTTTATGAGAGTTGAGTTAGCAGCACTTTTTCCTTAAATAATATTTTTTGATAAATCGTACATGTTTTACAGTGAATGTTTACGTTAATACGAAACACATCGAAAATTGGAAAACATACCGACATAGTTTTCACCCTCTAGAAGGCAGTATAAAAAAATATATATTCATTTTGTGCAATTTTCGATGTAGAAAAGTGTTTTTTCCCGGGCGTCCTTTTTGTATGGGCCGAAAAGCGAAGTCTATCGTCTTAAATGGTTACTTATTAACATGGTTTATGTTCCGCTTACATTTAATTCACTGTAAATTATAAAACCATGCATGATGTGACCTTACAACAGAGTTCCCCAGAAATGTCACATTATTCTGAAATGTAATAAGTAAAAAATACCTGAATAAATAAATACATAACGCCTGTTAAAATAAACAATACCTGGAAGAAATATTCCGATCTGGTTCCGTAACACGCGACGCGTCCCATATAGGTTTTACAAAATTATATTAAGTTATTATAAATTATAATCAAAAGAGTAATATAAATATGTTCAAAGCTAAAGACATTTTGGTGGAGCCTCGTACTAAAAGAGTTTGTCAGTTTTCTGACGAGGATGGACATGTGTCTGCCTAGCGATTATACCGGTGTTGTATTTCAACCGAAATGTTCATTTAGGATAATCCCCTAGGATCGTCTCTCACGTATGAAGAAATACACAAAAACATTACTGAAACACCTTTCGCATTTTTGTGGTACTCTGAAGATATTACAGAAAATTAATTATAATTAGCAGTGAAGCGTTAAAATGTTAAATGTTGTAGTACATAGGTTTAGTAAGAATTCTAGAAAATATAACTAAACGAAATACTTATATAAATACAAAATACCAACGATAAAAACAAAGGGTTAAAGTTATGATATCAAGTATTGGTCAATAATAATGCGACTAGTTGTCAATAGATGTCTCTGTTGGTACCATTGATTTATCAATAGATCGGTAGTAGTAATTTCCTGCTTTACCAAAGGATCCATTTTCCTTTGTTTATGAGACACAATAATTTTTTTTCTTCTAATTTTCGAATTCAAGAGAACAACATCTTTAGAAAAAAAGGTCCTACTATTATATTATTATAAACGGGATTGATTGGACAATAAAAGTGATTGACCCGTGGAAACAGTGCCTTTATTCATCAATTATTTTACATCTTACTATACTAGAGGTGTCAGTTTGTTTGAAGAACTTTCACCAGAGGAATATAATTTTTGTTGTACAGTAAAATGTTTTGCTAGTACTAAAATATTTATTTAAAATCAATCACAAAAAATAAGTTTATTCTCCGAACTCCAACTCAACATATATTAATTAACCCACCTTTACTAAATTACAATACTTTTGATTCGAATATAGCTGGCAATTATTATTTGTTAGAATCTTCATTGCTGTTTACAATGTTAAATGAAACATGTTTTATTTATGCTGGTACTTACAGCAATATACACGCAATATGAGTATTTTAATAAAAATGTATTCTAAATGAGAAAATTGATAGTAAAAATGGTAATAAAAACAAAATCAGATGTGAATTTCTCCAGCGTTTTGAAGATTTAAACCATTAGAATCCGGCAGCCTATTCAGCATTTTTAATAAGCAATACCTAATATCTGTCCAAATGACCCAGTTTATACATGGGATTCTCTTTTAACGACTGGATTCTGTTCTCTGCTATTGAAGTGTAAATTTCGACATTTTAGCCGAGAGCTAACACCAGAATCTGACGATGCTGATAGGTCGTTAAAGTGAGGGATGGATGAATTAAAATTCTGAAGTACTAACAGAGAATGTACAATGGTTATCCTAAAATTTTCAAAGTACCTACCCACTTTTTAAATTGTGAAGTTTTTGACAATGGTTTATTTTGTGTTAAATTTAAACTGTTTTTATTTATTTTTTAACTATTTAACTTAATGATTTAAACTTCAAAAAAATAAAAATAAACCTCAAGTTTAACCTGGCCCGGAAAGCCGAAGGGTTCGAGTCCCAGATGTATCCGTATCTTTTTTCTGATTTTCTGTTTCAGAGTTTCGATTGAGTTTCGCTAATGTTATCTTCATTAATTAAAATTTAAACTGCTTTGACTTAAGTATTGCATTGATCATGAGTTTTTCTGTTTATGATTCGATATAATATTACCTCCAGACATTATGATAAAATTTCATCCGAAGATCCTATCAGTGGAAGGTATTCTCAGCTTCACCCTTGTAAGACCACCACTCAGGACTAAAACGCAGCTGGAAATGACTTCAGGCATGTTTGGTGATCAGATCTGAATAGTCAGATACTTCCCACCGTCATATTCCCCATCTGCTTTTTTCCACATTACCTTTAGCCTCGCAGCATACCCCAATTAGGGATGACATAGTCTCATTGGCATCAGACGGCCGGCATAGTCCAGCGGTAGGGCGTTGGACATAAATTCCGAAGGTCGCGGGTTCGAACCTGGCGTGCGCAAAAAAATATTTTTTTATTGATTTGTGTTATTTTACAGTTAATTATATAAAATAATATATAGTATATTTGCGGCACGTTCCAGAGTCGAAGATACTCTTAGTATCGCCCTGGTGTAAGACCACCATTCAGAATTGAAACGATGCTTGAAATGGCTTTAGCCATGTTTAGTGACTAGATCTGAATAGCCAGGTACTTCCCACCTTCCTCTTCCTCTTCCTTCCTCTTCCTCGTCTCCTTCCCTTCTCCACTTACCTTCAGCCTCATAACATATCCCAATTGGGGATGCCATAGTCTGACTGGCTCCAGACGGGAGCAGTTGGAACTCTTATAAGGTATTCACTATTAAAAAAATAATAAAAAGATGATTTGGAACTCTTTTGCGGTATTCACAAAAAAATAAAAGAAAGAACGATGGCCATTTTCATGTAAAAATAAATAATACAAAATACTGAATTATCACTGTGATATCCTCCCTGCTATCTGCGATCCGAACATGAACATCCATTAATTATTTGCTAATCTTACTGATAGACACTATCACATGGTTTTTATAAAATCAATTTCCCTTCACAGCATCTACAAAGATGACATATGCCCTGAGATAAAATTATTTTCCTCGGGTGTGTAGAGTTAAAGTCATAAACACTACAGATCTTCCGATATGGTTCCCACTTGGGTGTTAACTTATAATTTTTAGGTCTATATTTGTTACAAAATTTATATGTATATTTAAATAATCCGAATACGATTTTACTGCTGATTTTTCTTAACTGTATGTGACCCAATATAATTTTTAATTCTATTCTTTGTTTAACTTCCAGACATTAATTTGTACATTATAATTTCGGTTTATCTTTTCCCGCTATCGTAAATCACTTCCCTATTCTGTGAGAATCTTTAAGATGACTTTACTTGGATTGGGGCCAAGTTTCCCCTTGTAGAAAAAACACAACTATTTATTTATCTTCGCAATGATTTATTTGATTGTCAGTATAAACCATTTCTGACAAAAAAGCTCATGGTTTTTTTTAATATTGTTTTTGGTAAAACCGAAATAGAAAGATATAACAAAGAAAGCATGAACACAGGACAACGATATCTGTTGTTTCATTTAATTTATTTAGGAATGAAATTTGTGAAATATTATTTAGTAAATTAAAAATCGCGCGGTGGCGGTAGTACGTAAAATCGCCTTGTCGCGCCTTCCCTCAGTGTGGCCACAACGGACATTTACCTACGATTGATATTTCGCGCCCGCTGTCGCTACCGCTCAATCCCGTTAGTCTTGCCGAGGCCTTATGGTATGTTCAGACTGGACGACGTACGTACGCATCGCTACTCTTACATTTTCTATGAAAATGGCCACAACATCGCACGTGGCGATGCGTGTAGCCAATGTGATTCTAAAACATAAATTTTCATTGAAAATCTATGGTTGCTAAGCAGTCCAGATATTGTTAGGCGTAGCGATGGGCACGTACGTCGACCCAGTCTAATCTAAATCTACCATTAGAATTAAGCGTAGCAATGGAAGGCATGTTTTTTTTTTTTTTTTTTTTTTTTTCTTTATTCATTTTGTTTGTTACGGGTTTGTTTTACACGGTTTTTTTTACTACCAAGCTAGGGAAATACCCGTATTAAGGTAGTCGAGATTCAAAAGATTTTATATTAAGTATAAAATATTATGTATAATCATCTATATATGTAGATGAAAGTACAAACATGTAGCACACATATTAAGGAATATATGTATATGTTGGGAACATAGTGTCGATTCTAAGCATTTAGATGTGCATTGTGAGACTTCATTACCATGGAACTATGGAAATAGACCACAGAGCTTTCAACGGAGTGATCAAAAATTAATCTTTTTAAACCTATTGTGATTTAACGCCGGAAATTTCTTTGCGAAGTGAACGGACCGCCGAACGTGTTGTGTGTATTGCCTATCCCACAGGAGTCACGATATTGTGATGAAAATAGTTGCGTGTTTGCAGTAAACGGTTCTTTTCATTATAATAATAATAATAACTAAACGTTAAAATTTCTCAGCTATTAATTTTCCTCAACGGAGCCAATGACAAATAATATAGAAAACAATAATGCTTCCAAAACTTCAAATAGGCTCGAAAAGCCCCACAAAGCTATGAATGTGTAAATCAACACCTAGCCAATGGAACGTGAAACTATATAATAAAATCTGGGTTTACGACGAAAAGGATCTATTTCCGCATTGAGATAGATAGGTGTGTCAGTATTTCGATGGAAGGACTGTTTTTTTAAACCAAGAAGTTAACCAAAATATAAGAAATGAATGATGTAAAAAAATGTATTCTATAAGTTTTTTTCGTATGGTTAGTAAAAATGATACGGAAGATTAGGAAATAATTTCTTCGTCAAATGGTCAAAGATTTTAACTTTTAGAGGTAATATCCAGCAATCCATTATTCCGTTTTTGTTACCAGCGCTGCGCGTGGATGTTTTTACAACCATGAAGCTAAACGGCATTAGTTTTAAATTTATGAGCAGTGCGAACAGACGACCTTACACGGCCGCATCTCGGCGGCTAATGAATCGGGAGAATTTATGTCTCGAACTGCCATAAAAATGATCAAACGGGAAATGGTAAATAAATGAAAATTATATACTTCTTAAAATTAATTTTTGATCAAAATAATTTATAATTTTTCAATAATGTCTAAACCAAATAAGTATTTAAAAAATATATGAAATATTTAATTTTGTTAGTCCGTAAATAAATAGAAAAACTGAGGTATTTTTGTCATAAAACACGTTCTCGGGTTTATTTTTTAATGATTTTAATTGAACTAATATTTAAATTCTTAAAACTATATTGACAAGATTATGTATTAAATTATTTTGTTGTATGATTATGTGATTTGAAATTTATGTTGTTTAATAGAATTTATCGTTTGAAAATTGAACAAATCTGCCTACGACCAACGGTATAATCTTAGTATATTAAAAATACACTTAGTTTTTCAAAATTTTAAAATTGCCTGTACCAGATAAAATAACAATCTTTCAAAATCAATTTATGTTTTTTTTTGTAAAAAAGAGTCAATACGTCTAGAGTTTGATTTAGAAATGACTAATTTCCGGCATTCTCTGGTAATACCCTCTAAACAGTATTTTGTCAGCTGGAAGAAAAAATATATGTTGGATTTTTTATATTTCCATATATTTATTTTTTTGCAAGTGTTTTAAACAGTATTTTCATGTACTATTTACGAGTATAATTGTGTAAATATTATTATATACATATGTAAATCTTACTAGGCGTAAATAAATAATAAATATTTCTCACCATGGCAGTAAAAGAGATACAACAATTTATAAGCCACCTAATTTTTAGAACTGGAACAAATTTTTGGTATCCTGTGATTAAACGGGTTAAGCTAAATAGTTAAATTGTAAATTCAAGCCTTTAAGAGGATACCCGGCGGTGATTTTTCCATACAAACGTATTCCCTATTTATCTCTCTGGATTTTAACCCTAGAGAAAATATTGTTTTTTCATAAATTAGATATCAACTACTAGCGTGTTGGTACTTTTTGTTTTTTTTGATAAGTTACTTTTTATAGAAGTTATGACCTTCCAAAAATCAATAAAATTGACTGGTTTAAACGCCGTTAAAAGATGTTCAGTATACAAACCAGACAATGTTTTTTTAAAAAAAGCAAAACGTACAGACATAGAATAGTTTTTTCTTATATAGTTGGTAAAAAAAAAATTGCAAATCAGTCCACTTTTGGAGGAGAAAAGTGGGGAATACCAAACCTCCATTTTAGTTAGGTGTCAGTGCATTGTCCCTTTCGCTCAATATCCGGTGGAGTAAGAGCAACAGTGACAGCAATATTTTAGTAAAATCTATTTCTGCACCACCGGGTATCATCTTAAGGCTCCGTCAAACAGGAGGCGTACTTATCGCGGCGTCAAGGCGTCGGTACTAAAGCGCCGTAACGTCGCGTACTTTCTATTTGAATGGCTTCGACGTGTCAGTACAACACAACGCAGCGTTGTAGCGCGACGTCAGTCGAACGCCTTGACGCGCAGTCTTTGACGGAGCCTTTAATCCCCTTGAAAAGAAGAGCGCTTCCAAGTAATTGAAATAATTCTTCTTCTGCGATGGTGGGTGATTGATATAAGCGTGGTATTGAATATCATTTTAATGGAACTTCCTCTTCGTTTTAAAGACCCTCTCTGAAGCGAATAATGTATCGCGGATATCGCATGCTGGAACAATATACATTTTTGCGCAAATCATCTGCATTTTGAAAATTGTAATATGAAATACGTTGAATTCACATTTTATCGCAATTTTAATCAGTTTTTATATTAAACTAGCTGGCCCGGCAAACTTCGTACCGCCTCAGAACCAATGAATGTTGTGTTTAATTTATTAGCTGAAATAAATTATTTTTTTATTAAGTTAAAATAAATACCTAGGTACTCTAAGTTCAAAAAATGAAATTGAGCTGTTGACTAAGCACGAAATGTTCGGCACACTACACCATTGACAGTTCGAATTGATTCAAATTATGTCGACCAACGCACATTATTTGAAAAGCCGTTCCATACAAAATATATGAAAGAAATCATTTTCTTCATAATTATATTTCCCGTGATTTTTTCCAATATTTTAATATTTATTCTGTTAATCGGGATGGAGACAAATCCAACAAATCAAAGATCATAAAAATCGGTTCAGCCGTTCTTGAGTTATAAATGGTGTAACTAACCCCACTTTGTTTTATATATTAAGATGTTCTTACCGATGTAACATGTAATTAATATGATAGAAATATTATATTTTCTTTTGAGATTTTACATTAAGATTATAAATTAAATTGAAAATAAGCATAAATTATAATATATATATTTTTTTACGTTAGCTCCAAACATTAGGCACTGAGAAAATAAATCGCTCCGGGCCTATGTCATTTTGGGGATGCTGTGTGGAAGGTCTTTTTAAAGGAAAAAATTATGAGGGGTGGATAAGGAATCTGGGGCTCAATGTGTCCAGGAGTAACGGACGTACAAGCCCATCCCTACCACTGCACTGGAGAGGTCTAGGTTAGGTCTCCCTCAACCAGTCTCTCCCGATTCAGCCCACCAAGTGAGCAAATGTATTCGCTGCAAAGACCTGGACAAACTTCACCCCATAAACCCGGCACCCCTGCTAAGTCACAGAACGTAGCTAACCACTTGGCGTGATATATAACAGAGGTGTGAGTTATCCAATAAATGGTATTGGCGGCGGTACCCACGCCCGCCTCCCAAATTGACAGCTCGTTTATTTAGTATCACACTAACTTTAAAAAACCCGTAAAATTTATATAAATACTTAAAACATGCATAAATTACTAAAAAGTTCTGAACTTTTTTGGCTTTAAGTATGTATAAATTCTCTTCACAATAGTTTGAACACAAAATTATTTTTTGAAATAATGTATATCCATCTAGTACGCATTAGAGATTATGTAAGGACAGCAAATTTATAGCGTCAGGTCAATCAAATCTTGAATTAACAACTCTATACAATAAAAGAAGATCAAATATTTTTCTTCTTTCAGATAATTTCGATAAATTGAGTTTACTTTGTAAATTTACATAGATGATTTCGTTTATAGGAATACTAATTTCATTTTAAATTTTTTCGATGTGTAAGAAATGAGAGTTAAAATTAGGAGACCTTATGTATGAATTATATTCTGCCTGACTTCTAACCAGAGATGTGATGAATTTTATATTTTATTTTAAGGGAGATTTTGGAAATGTTAATAATTAAATTTCTAATGAAACATTCCAAACCACACATAGTTAATAAGTCTGAATTGCTAGCTATGAATAAACATTACTGAGATAATATTTATGTTTGACAAGTACATCGGTTCACTTTTCTGATGGTTCGATTTCAATGGAAAATTATTTATTACGAAAGCTGTGTTTTGCTTTAAAATGAGAATATGCATAGTTCCTAAGGGGGTGTCATTTATCCAGTACCTACCTCTCCCCAACCACATCACCTTGCTGGAAAAGCATTTTGATTTTGAAAAATAGCAAATTCGAGTGCATTTGTTTTTGAAAAATAGAAGAAGAATTGGGACTACCTTGAAAACAAGTTGTTGATAATCTCGTTTTTGAACTAAAAGGAAAGTTTTTTATCATAACCAAATTATAAAAAAGTTGCTGCGGCGATAATTACCTCGAGATTAGATTGTGTCAATTATTTCAACTTTTGAATTCAGAAATGCCTGGTATCTCAAAAGTTGCGTCTTACAGAGAAAATAAGAACTGCATATAATTTTTTTTTTAAATGGTTATTAGATCGAGAAATGCATTTAAATTTTATTACCATAACACGGGCATGTGCCTAGTATGGCGGCCATAAATTCCACAATTGTTATATATTTACTATTCAAAGAATAAAGAAACATAAAAAAAAAAAAAAAAAATTAACAATATTATCTTCGGCTAATGTTTTTTTCCATATTATTGGCAGCTACCTTTATTATTGAGGTTCTGGGTTTGAGTCCCAGTTGCGACCATTATCTTTTATTATTTTTCTCTGTCTTGTTCATTTTCATATTTAAAAAAAAAGATTTGTATTGTTTTCCTCATCTTCAAATATGTATTTATATGTTTTTTCTCTTTTATTCTAGTTAGATGGATGAGAATAATGGTAAGTAACATGTATTTATATGTGTTTTTATCTTAATTCTAGTTGGATGGATGAGAATAACGATAAGTAAATTAGTAATTTATTTTCCTGTACAAATTTTAAACAAGATGTTTAACTTACACATGTGCTAGGAAGTTGGGTGTTCCCAATAATGGGGCATGTACGTGACGTCATTAGAACCTCGAGGGCTGCCGTGGGATTTATTGTAAGTGCTCAGCGCGACGACCTCCTTAAATTCAATTTCTCCCCTCAAAAAATATTGAGTTTTACTATTAAAATATTTTGCCGTAGGTGGTAAGCATGTTGTGGTGTTGTCGCAACATGTTGCTGATTAAAAGCATTGATTTTACGTCTAAATGTATGAAAATATTTCAAAAACTTTATAAGTTTACGATTTCTTACATTTCATATATTGTGAAGTTGATTATAATGGAAATAAGAAAATTATAACTATAATATATATGTATCTAAGGTGTTTGAATAATAATTATTATTCTGAATTTGCCAACCACATTTTAGAAACAAATCATTCTTTTGGTATAAAAAAGGGTTAAAAATTTTACACACAAACACAACAGATTTACAATTAGCAAACATAGACATTTTAGAAATTAGAAAAAGTGTTAATAGTAAATTAAATATAATAAATAACCAAATATTTTTTTTAAATAGCCATCTCTTAAATTATATATAATTAATTCTTTCATATTTGCTATAATTTATTCTTGTTGTTTTTGTTGTTTCAACAAACTGATTTTATTTTGTTAATTTTAAAGTATTCCTTTAATATATAAAATATATTCTATAATAATTTTTATATTTCATTTTATATAATTGTTTTTTATGATATTTTTAGGTAATTAATCACCTCTCTTTAATATTTTTGTCTGTACCTGTTTGTTTCGTTTGTTATTTTTATTCATAATATTATCCCGACGAAGAAACCATCGGTTTTGAAACATGTAGATATTATAACATGTGATTAAAGTGATTTACACAAAGTAATTTGTTTCATTTAATTATAACAATAATATTAAATGATTAATTTCTTAGAAAAGGCACTGCCTAGTTATAAACTAATTTTAACTGGGCCATAATGTACTCAAACACGTACTACAATTTATTCTTGACGTACATTTTACTTATCATTTTATTATATAACCATTGTGGATGAATTAAATATCTTTATCTTGATTATCTGGCTCAATTCTGTAGGTATAGTTATAATTTGCTTGTTCCAAATTGTAGTCAATTATAAAAATAAAATAAATATTAAGAGCTTTTCGTATATAAAATAGTCGTTAGACGTAAGGGATAACTTATAATAATAATAATACGATTTGGATGATTTGTATAGCGCCATTTTTGTAAAGAAATCACCTCAAAGCGCTTTACAATATTATTTATTTTTCAAACCTCTATCCTAATATTAACTAAAGATAATCAATTACTTATAATTGAATACGAATACACAAGTAAAAAAGTGTATCATATTTTTTGTGTACCTTATATCTGCACAAATATAAAATTAAAAATTAAATTAATATTATATTGTTATAATATATAAAAGTCGTTTAGCAAACGGAATTCAAAAACGGTTGATATTAACTCAAAAGTGTTTAAAAAAAATACTTTGTGAATTAATTTACAAAAAACATTTAGTTAATCATGGTAAACTGTCACAGATACTTTGAGCCATACAATATGTAAATTTTTAAAGTTATTTCTCATATGCGTTCATGCTTTCATACATTTTTAGTAATTTACATTTATATTTTTAAAAAGTAGTTAACAATTTTAATTGAATTCTACTTCAGCGAAACGACAGTAAAACCTTTTATTTATCTAAAAAATATATTTAGAAGTCATAATTTAAACCGATTTATATAGTAAAAGTTAATCGAAAATAGTGATTTCACAAGCTTCGACTTGAGAGAAACGGGCAAATAGATTGCATCTCCCAACTCTACAGTCAATAACCAATTGAGCGTAATGTTGCCTAAAAATATACATTTTATTTATATTAGGTACCGGTAGATGATAAAGTGAGCCATTTATGAAAGATCGCGCAAATCACGTACAAGAAAATTCGTCAGGAACGGTCAAAATACTTTGTATGAGAAATCAGAGCTTCTCACAATATCCTTTATTACGGCACTAAACTAGACTCTGCCGAATAGTGTCATTCTTCTTTCTTCTCCTCCCCTGGCCTCTTGATATCCCAGTCCTACTTAATCAGAAGTCCTCCCTTATAATAGCATGATGTCCCCAGTGGCGCGCGTGAGATGGGTTTTCTTGTCATATTCAGTTTTTACACCAATGTGTTGAGCGCGTGTAATAAAGTCACAAAACTGATTATATCGAAATCTTGTACATTGTACACGTTCTAGGGGCGCGCGGAGAGACAATCGCAAGACTCATGTGTTTCGATAATTGGGCATTACAATAGAAAAGAAATAATCGCTTGATCACTACCCTTAAAGCTATTTCTCTTAATAAAACTGTTATCCTGGCGGAATTCCATTGCACTATTATGATTCCTTGATAGGCGGTACCAATATACCATACGGAGAAAAATGTTATTCGAAAAAACAATCATTTTAATAGTAAAAATGGTTAAAAACGGGACTGAAGTTCTTACAAACAAATTAACAAGGTTTCAATGTTTATTGGCGGGAACATGTAAGAATAATTTGTTGGTATACGTAATTTCGCACGTATAACTAACAAATTAATCTTACATTTTCCCGCCAATAAACACTGAAACACTGTTAATTTGTTCGTAAGAACTTCAGTCCCGTTTTTAACCGTTTTTACTATTAAAATGATCGTTTTTTCGAATAACATTTTTCTCCGTGCAATAGCCTTACTGACTACAGACGGTTGGGTGCAGTTAGGACTCTTGTGAGGTAAAACTCTTGTAAAAAAAGTAAAATATTTCAAATACAGTTAATCCATACATTCCTTAATTTAATATCAGAATTTATATTACTTCGTTAAGGGCATTTCCGTACCCATGAAAATTGCTGGGGCTAGCTCGATACCAGCTGACAGCCGGCGTAGTCCAGCGGTAGGGCGTTGGACTGCCATTCCGAAGGTCGCGGGTTCGAATCCGGCGTGCACACACGTTTCACAATTCATTATTTAAAATGTATTCAGTATATTTGCGGCACGTTCCAGAGTGGAAGATACTCTTAGTATCGCCCTGATGTAAGACCACCATTCAGAATTGAAACGTTGCTTGAAATGGCTTTAGCCGTGTTAAGTGACTAGATCTGAATAGCCAGGTACTTCCCCACCTTCTTCTTCTCCTCCCAATTGGGGATGCCTTAGTCTCACTGGCTCCAGACGGGAGCAGTTGGGACTCTTCTGAGGTATTCACTATAATTTTTTTTTTAAATACGCCAGATGGTGAAATCGAGAACTTTACAGTGCCGGATCGATAGGTGTAACTTTCGATGATTTTATATCGATATCCCTAGCATAGTTTCACCGTTGACAGCCAAACTGATATTGTTAGGGATTAAATAAGAAATCGATATATGCTGGCAACACTGGTCTGAAACGTTAAGTGAAATGTTAAACGCCAATCAATTACGTTAAAAATATTAATAATTTTGCAATGTAGAATTGAAATACTAACATATATATGCATGGAAGTCCGCATTTAACTTTTGACACTAAGCGGAGGTTAATTAGTTAATGAGGTCTTTATTCATATTTCAACGATTTTCGTTTCTCAAAGATAGAACGGAATACTTTGATGCATTATTTAATACTAAGGATCGCGTATACGACTTCTTTCATTTCTAAGTGCTTCGTTAGTTCAATAAATTTAGTAATTGAGTCAGTAATTTTGCATAGCCATCGAAACAATCTAATTAAAAGTTATCAATCGTCGATCGGAATATTTCTTACAATATTTCTTCTCTTTAAAAAAAATCTGGTTCATAATTATATATACCATATTGATATAGAGATATGTTTGGAAGATTTTTCCCGAACTAAATGCAATCTAGATAATGTATCGGATGAATATTTTTATTTTAATATGCGACATCCTTTGACTTTTCTGCAAGTTTAGGATGAACATTTTTCTTCTTTATGTAATTCTTCCAAAACTAATTAAACAATGTTAATAATAAACTAAGAATGTTTCCTTTCAAAGTTCCCTATAAAAATAGTTACAAGCTAAATAAATAATACTCATACGAGTAAAATAAATATTTGTTTTTATAAGTTCACTGAAAATCATATATTCTTATTAAACAAAGACAAAGGATACGCAGACTATTTGTTGAATTTTATTATATGGTATGTAATTAATAGATTGCACACATTTATTAAAATGAAGGTGATGAATAATTTTTAGTTAAGTTTGCTAAACCCAAAGGAAAATTCTCACATGGAAATATATATAACCCGGAGATAGGAAATTATTAAACATTTATAACCCGGAGAGAGAGAACAATAAAACATTTATTATCCGGAGAGAGAGAACAGTAAAACATGTATAATCCGGAGAGAGAGAGAGAGAGAGAGAGAGAGAGAGAGAGAGAACAATAAAACATTTATAATCCGGAGAGAGAACCGTGAAACATTTATAACCCGGAGAGAGAGAACAAAAAAACATTTTTAAACCAGAGAGAGTGAACAAAAAAATATTTATAACCCGGAGAGTCAACTAAAACATTTATATCCTGGAGAGAGAGAGAGAGAGAGAGAGAGAGAGAGAGAGAGAGAGAGAGCAAAAAAACTATTATAGCGAGGAGAGAGAAAACAATAATTTTATTAACTCCACACATGAGGCCCCGAGGAAAATGATTTCCCTTAGGACCATGTCGTCTATCGAGATGTTGTGTGGAGGATCTTTTTGAGGAAAGGAAGGAGTGAACATAGGTCCTGAAGAGACGAGATTTTGCAGGAGGGAGTAAACATAGAAGACGGCAAATCATTCCACAGAACATATGTTGAACACAGTATACATATGTTGGGCGCGCGTTTGCCGCGTTTCCTGACCACCATGGTGCCGAAGGGATCAATGACGCTTATTTCTTGTAGCATATTTCATTTTAATACCGGTAGAACATGGACAGTATACCTACCTGACTCCTGTGCTATAAAGATTGCAATCCGCTTGCTAAAATAGGTGTATCTATCAAACGGACTGCCCGTTTCTACACAGAGTCAAGTCAAATAATTTATTACCCGGAGAGAGAGAGAACAATATATATTTTACGAAAAATAATAAGTGGAAGATACTCAGAATTGAAACGTTGCTTGAAATGGCTTTAACCGTGTTTGGTGACCAGATCTGAATAGCCAGGTACTTCCCCACCTTCCTATTACCCATCTCCTTACCCTCCCTTTATTCTATTTTTTTCCCTATTTACCTGAAATGAAAATGTTTGTAAAGGTTTAATTTTTATGTTAATCCGTGAGATATAGTTTGGGTGCAGGCGAATTCTACAATTACTAATATAAAATGTTTTGGTAATTACTGCCTGTATCTGTGTTATTTCCAAATAAAAATAAATAAAAAAAAACCTTCAGCCTCACAACATACCCCAATTAGGGATGCCATAGTCTCACTGACTCCATACGGGAGCAGTTGGGACTCTGGCGGTATTCATAAAATAAAATAAAACATTACATGATGAAATTATGTTGACCAGTTGCATAGACATTGATTTAAAATTTATACACCAGTACGACTAATTTTCTTAATGAAATTTTCGCAAGCCTTCTTGGATTAACCGAGTGTATTACGGAACCTGCCAGGGAGAATTTACCCCCTGGAAGCCTTAAACAAAGCGCACTAGAAGTAATGTATTCTGAAGTACAGCTTTTCCCTGATGCATTCTATAATACTGAGTATGTTTGAAATACAACGATAAGTTTAAAAAAAATCTATTTCTAATGAATCAGCATAGTAAAAAACTGATTTATTATTTGAATTCTTATTTTCTTACGAGGGCTCAGCATCATAACATGTCCGGATTGGGACTGACATAGACCCAGTGGCTTTGGGAAGTTTGCAGTTTTGTGCGGATATCACATTATAAAAATTACATGACTCAAAAATCTGATGCATCCTCTTTATTATTCAAGCAAGCCTTATTTTAACTGAATGACTAACTTTGACTCACATGCCTGAAGAAAGCTTGAATAAATGAGTGTCAGTAAGATAGTGACAAATTGATTAATTTTAAAGAGAGTTTTACCAGAGAATACCGGAAATTAGTCATTTTTAAATCAAATTCTAGACGTCTTGACTCTTTTTTACAAAAAACATTTATTGATTTTAAAAGATTGTTATTTTATCTGGTGCACGCAGTTTTTAAATTTTTTAAAAACTAAGTGTATTTATAATATACTAAGGTTATACCGTTGGTCGTTAGCAGATTTGTTCAATTTTCAAACAATAGATTCTATTAAACAACACTAATTTCAAATCATATAACAAAATAAATCAATATAAAATCTAGTCAACACAGTTTTCAAAATTTAAATTTTAGGCAAATTAAAATCATTAAAAAATCAATCCGAGAATGTGTTTTGTGACAAA
Source organism: Limnephilus auricula (assembly GCA_951813805.1). Classification (NCBI taxonomy): domain Eukaryota; kingdom Metazoa; phylum Arthropoda; class Insecta; order Trichoptera; family Limnephilidae; genus Limnephilus; species Limnephilus auricula. The sequence goes on along the minus strand of OX638408.1, from coordinate 13,319,047 downwards.
AATACCTCAGTTTTTCTATTTATTTACAAACCAAAAATTTTTCTTTTTTTTTTCACACTACTTTGTTTAGACATTATTGAAAAATTATAAATTATTTTGTCAAAAATTAATTTTAAGAAGTATATAATTTTCATTCATTTACCCTCTCCCGTTTGATCATTTTTATGGCAGTTTGAGACATAAATTCTCGCTATTTATTAGCCGCCGAGACGCGGCCGTGCGAGGTTCTGTGTTCGCGCCGCTATTAATGACAACATTTTTCAATAAATTAAAAACTAATACCGTTTAGCTTCATGGTTGTAAAAACATCCGCGCGCAGCGCTGTTAACAAAAACGGAATAATGAATGGTGAATTTTTTTAAATTTCGAATTAAACGCGCATCAAATACCACAAATCAAAACTCTCATTTAGCCGGGAAACTTTTACGCATGGCGCTTCCGCGCATGTGCCAATCTATCAAAATGCAATGTTTCCATTGCTGCCGCAGCAAGTTAAAGACATTTTTTATTAGTAATAATTTATTCGAAATAGAAAATGTACAGTCTTTATTCAATGTGTATCTAAAACACTGTTTAACGGTTGTGAGATACTTTTTTTGCGTAAGGCTGTATGTTTTGTATATTTTATATATTCTTTTTTATTTGTAATTTAACAACTTGCAAATCAAAAACAATTTACAACTTAAAAATAATTTTCCGCGAGGTCTCCCACCTCGTTTTAGGTTGAGCATTGATTTTATTATATCTACACTGATAAAAATGTTATTCTAAAATTCGATCATTTTATTCGTAAAAACGATTAAAAACGGGACTGAAGTTCTTACGAACAAATTAACAGTGTTTCAATGTTTATCGGCGGGAAAACGTAAGAATAATTTGTTGGTATACGTACGAAATTGCGTCATACTAACAAATTATTCTTACATGTTCCCGCCAATAATCATTGAAACCCAGTTAGTTTGTTAGAACTTCAGTCCCGTTTTAACCGTTTTTACGAAAAAAAGGTGGTATTTTAGAATAACATTTTTCTCCGTGTACCGTGTATTTCTGCTTACTCTACTATTGTTTAATTATCCATAACCATGTATATACTTGACCTATCTGTATCCAATAAATCAATAATAACCGATACGAAACCACCCTTTGTGCGAAATAAGCAATAACACTCAAATAAAGAGACAATAGTAATATTTAATATTTCCGACACGTAGATAAGTGATTGGAGTATCGGAGTTTTACTATAAACGACTCATCAGCACGTACACTTTGCAGTTTTTGTATCGTAAGAGTTACGAGATTTGCATAGAAAGAACCATAATAGAAACATTTTCAATATTTCACATTCCAGTATTGTTTGCCTAATAGTGCATTAAATTTATTTGCAGGAAAATTATTGACTACTTATAAACCCCTGGGGTCTAAAAAAAATAATATTATGCCATAAAAATATTCCCGCTAGACATTCAATTTGAAATAGATTCACCGTTTTTGCACGTATCCCCAAATGAAATACTGTTTTTGAAAGGAGATGAAAGACTGTTTCAGATTTTAAAAATCTTTTACTACCATTACACTAAGCGGAAAATGTTACTTGTGTTATGATGGAGGATTTAGCCAGCCGAGGAATAGGACACGAGACGCCTGGGTGGGACAACTCCAACTCAGCCACTAACGTGTTAATTTTTATATACGTTTTTATGTTTAAATATATATATGTATATACAAATATATATTTTTGTATTTTTTTTTAGTTTTTTGTTTTGTTTTTATGTTTCTAATGTTTTTTAATGCAATTGCTAAATTAATTTCCCTACTTATTTTTATTTTTAAGTTTTTTTAATATATATATGAAATGATACTGCTACCCGACTCGGAACAGATATTGTCTAGTGAGTCGGGTAGCGCACATGAACTGTAAATATACTTTAATGCTAATAAACGCCCGGGTTACCGGCATTGTATTGAAACCGTTCAATGGAAATTTCTAATAATAACATTTGATAGCATATTCTACAACCTTTCAAAAACAGATTATAGTTATCGGATACATTCTGAAATATTCCATTTATTTGCATTTTATTGTAAAAGCGGATATTTTCTGAGATTCTGACATTCTGAATATGCCCGAGATCTGATGTGTCAAAATAAATTATTGCACCATTTAAAATTTTCAATTTTCACCGATCAGCAACTTTTTTTGCGATATTACCGGGTTTTAAATCGAGGAAAGCAGTTTATTAAAATTCAAGAAATATCCAATAAAACGATGAAAAACGATTTTCCCAGGCATATTCTGGACTCGATGACCAGAAAATTGCCCGGCCTATTGCTGCTAAGGTGATGCAAATTAAACCACCTCTGACATAATGAAAATTGTTTCCGAAAGTAAAAAGACCACCGCCAAGTCAGGGGTGGACTCACAATGAGTTGTTAAAGGGAGTTTATTTAAAGGGAGCGAAAAGGACGAAATAGTTTTTTTTTATAAATAAGGAGAATTAACAAATAGTATGTGGAAATGATTTCAAATTTTCACGCTCAAATGTAATATCTCCAACGTTCTCTCCAGAGACATCTGTTTGCGCGAGTTGAGAAAGTACTATCGATTGCTATTAATCATAGTAATTCAAATAGCCTTTAATGCTTCCATATCTCCCTATCATTTGTTTTGCCCAGAGACTTTGAAATTGAGCACTTCGAAAACAAATGAAGTCCGTTTCGTTCCACACGCCGAAAGAAATTGCAATATGGAATATTGTTAACTGCACCGCAAACATTCTTGTTGTTATTTGATAATAATCAAATTATCCGATGTAATCCGTCGTATTTTGTTGTACCCGCCAAAACACATGTTTTGAACCGCCGCGACGGATATATTTGTGGTTGTGTTATAGAATAATAGAACTATTGTGTTTTGTATGTAAAAGAAATGAGAAGAAAAACCAGCGGCTATTGAACTGACATTTGCAGTGGATTATTGAAGGGACATTTGCAGTGGATTAGGTAAGTCTTTGGGCTTCCCACCTTCCCTATGCATTAAAGGCAAATGTATTTTAATTAATTTAATTTGTAATTCACATCACTGCGATCGAAGTAATTGTAAAACCAGCGTCACCATCATTGATCCTACGAGCTAGGATATTTATTAAATTGAACCACCAATATCCGTTATATGTAAGTACTGGTGTGATAGCATTGTCGATCGATATGATAGTCGATCATATTACCAACCGATTGTCGGTAACTTCCCATCGTTCCCTAGGACAATTGCACATCGCTAACGTATACACGACAGTTGATATTGATTATATTAAGGACATTTAGTCATTGCGAACTGTCACCTATTCGTTTGCGATCTGAAGTCGTCCTAGAGAACGATGAGAAGTTAACGGTACTTATCATATCAATCGTTATAGATCAAGTGTGCTAGGGCCTCTGGTACCAGTATCCTCCGGTAGTCCAGAGGCCCTAGCACGTTCGCTCTATAACGATCGATAGTATAACTCTCGGTAACTTCTCATCGTTCCCTAGGACAACTGCACATCGCTACAAACAACAGTTGATGTCGAATATGTTAAGGACACTTAGTCATTGCGAACTGTCACTTATTCGTTGGCAATCTGTAGTCATGCTAGGGAACGATGAGAAGTTACCGATAGTTATCCTATCGATCGTTATAGAGCGAGCGTGCTAGGGCTTCAGGATTCTTATTGGAAGACTCGAGTTAAAAGAACCAGATCGCAGTGCTTATTTTATTTTATTCTGGAGCCCAAAAGTTTACATGTTTTTCCCTGAAAAATATCATCGGCTCCCAAAATTTTATTTACATTTTTTACTTCAAATAATGCCAGAAGTCACTGTTTAAAGTTTGTCGGGTACGTGCCGATACATCCTGTACATTCAAATAGTAAAAAAAAAAAAAAATCATCTGTATACGCCCCTGGAAAATGAAGGTTAAATTAAAAAGGCCAGATGAAAAGAGCCGCCTTCGGTTTTCACCCAACTATTGCGCTTCCCCGCATAACTTTTTCAGGCATAATACTTTGAGCATGTGATTACTCTCAAGCGAAGAAAGAGTTCATTAGTTCATCTTCAGAGAGGCCTTTTAGGCCTTTGAGGCTGCTTAAGATATTAGTTTCTTATAGCCGCTAGAGATACCGCGTTCCACTGCGCATATTGGTCACATCAAAAGAATACGACTATTTTTCTTTACACTACAGCAGCATAATTTAAAATGAAGGATTATTATTATTAAAACACACGCTGAAAGAATGATTTTACGCATTTTTGAAATAAATACTTCTTTACGAACGCTTGACTTGAGGGGTAAACTGGCGAATGTGTAACGAAAAGTGAAATGCGTTGCGAGGCGAACGGGCTCATTGTAGAAGCAAGAGAGAGCAGTGCGCGCGCACATTTTCTTTATCTCTTCCTCTCACAGCCAGTGCATAATATATTTCAGTCAGTATTTTGAAATACCAGTGACTCGACAAACGCGGGGGAGAGCGGACGTCGGTGCGCATGGCTTGATCGGGCGAGGCGAATGATAATAAATTTAAATAAATATTTGTAGAAAAATATATATGTGGACATACATATAGATAGAGCTAAAGAAGTATTTACTTCAGTAGTGTGGTCTAAAGCACACTGTTTTTTTATTACTTTTTAAGGAAAAGATTTTATATGGAATAATTCCTTTTTAATGAAAATATGGTTCAATTTATGAGGATTAATTTATTGACGTTTTTAAATCTTAACCCCTCGCTTTTGTGAACAACTCATAATGATCTCATAGAAATCGTTGTATCTCCCTTACTGCCACAGTGAAAAATATGAACTAAAAGGGGTTAGAAAGAGAAAAAATCACGCTTTATATTCATATCTAAAATTCACTACGGAAAAATGAAAATGTATATACACCACTCTAAAACCAAAATGACGAATCGCAATTTAAAAAAAAAGCGTGATAGTTTGTTAATTTTTTAATAATTATTTTTACATGAAACGACAAAAAAGTAAAGAGAAAATAACGTTTATGATATATTTGTCTAGTAAAACATGTATGACTTTTTATATTTACATTTAAAATTATTATGTTTGTAATGTACATTAAAATTTGAAACCATACTTCATCACCATTTAACCACTGGAGCGACAGAGCAATTTAAAACTTTTTTCACACATTAAAAAAATCATACCTCCGAATTTGAATATGGAGACATACAAACTGATTATATTTCTATGCAGCCAATGAATTCACCTATATTTTGTCTCTAATAACATATTCAAAGGATTTATAAAAAAATAAAAATAAATCGTTAACTTTAAAACATCTTAAAGATTCTAGAGAATATTTGTTTTGTTATATTGAAAATGTACACTATATTATGTAGTCGCTTTAAAAAAAAAATAAATAATAAAAATTTGCCGTATTTTGGCAACAAAGCCATCTGCGATTTTAAAAATAGTGCCATATTGCGGCAAAAAGCGCTCGAGTGGTTATAAACAGTTTAAAATTTTCGGATGCGTTTAAAAATATTTAATTTATATGGATGTTATTTTAAGGAAATAATCTGACCATCTCACCAAAAATGCTTGAGGCCTGAGGAGTTAATGCAATATTTAATCATCGAAGAAGACTGTGATCTATTCAATCACACTAAAAAGATGGCAGATAAGAAATAATAAAAATAATTGAAGATAATATAAGTAACTCCAAACTGGAGGTATATTGATAAAAAGCTCAATTGGCTAAGTCACCAGTGGTTCGTGTTCAGTTGCAACAGTTCTTTTTATTTTTTATTTCTTTGTCTCTTTCATATTTTCATTGAGAGTTGTTGGAAAAAATCTTCTTCAATGATTAGAAATTAACCTATTATTGATGAATTCCATCGTAGAATGCGTAGGTCGCGGGTTCCAAACCCAACATAATCATATAAATTTTAATTGACTTATTTGTGCTATTTCTCAATTTACACATTTATCCACTCGAAAGCTTTTTTCCACATAATGGCACTATTTCCAAAACCTCGGATTGCTTTGTTGCCAAAATGTAACAAATTTTCAAAAAATTTTTTTTTAATAAAACGTATATATAATAAATTATACATTCAAAATACAACAAAATAAATATTCTGTAGATTCTTTAAAATGTTTTAAGGTTAAAGATTTAATTATATCTTTTTTATAAATCCTACAAATATTTGATAAAATAAAAAAGATAGGGGAATTCATTGGCTACACAGAACTATAATCAGTTTGTATGTCTCCATATTCAAATTCGGAGGTATGATTTTTATAACGGGGGCAAAAAAATTTCCTTTAGCAAATTTAGAAAAAAATATTTGGATTGCTCTGTCGTTCCAGTGGTTAAAATAACAAATGGTATATTTGCGGCACGTTCCATAGCAGAAGATACTCTCAGTATCGCCCTGGTGTAAGACCACCATTCAGAACTAAAACGTTTCTTGAAATGACTTTGACTGTGTTTAGTGATCAGATCTGAATAGCCAGGTACTTTCCCATCTTTCTCTTTCCCATCTCCTTCCCCTGCACACTAACTTCGACCTCACAATACACCCCAATTAGCGCTGTGGTTTTAAAGATAATATGTCTTATGATTTTAAAACATGTACCTGTTCATGTTTTCACAAATGCATACAGCCAATCCCAAAAACGTTCCCCAGAGGTAGTTATTTGAGATTTCATATCTGATTTTATCTTCAAATAACTTGATTATTGGTAGATTGAAGATATCGTCATATTCAACAATGTAGACCAAATGTGTTTACATGAAAATCGAACATCTGTAAGTTACAGATGTTACAGACTGTAACCAATAAATAAATATTGGTGCTTTTTACATTAAAAACTTGCACATTCAAACGAAAAACATTTAATTTTTCATTACTTCGAAGTGCTTCACTTAAATTTCTAATGCGAGTAATATTATATTATGTTAAATAAGTTAAAATATGAGAATATTGTTCTAACGCGTATTTTCAACGGAATTTTTCACATAATTGACAAAAAACCTTTTTTTAGAATTTATCCTTTAATACCACGATTCAAATATTCAAATTTCGCAAAAAGAAGGAGGATTTGTAACCAAATCCCGACGTCTATCGAATGATATTGCACTGCTATTGTACTGTACCCAAAAGCAAAGAAATTTAAACTCTACAAAAGAAAAATTCCATAAGGTATTCTGTGAAATATTATTTTTCGTTAAATTTGAGGAATGGCAGATAGGCACGTTGACTCAATCGGTAGTCCTGGCCCCCTAGCACACTCGATCGATAAGTATTGTGTCGATAACTTTCGGCAACTTCTCATAGTTCCCTAGCATGACTGCAGAGCAGATGTCCAACGAATAAGTGACAGTTGATAATGACTAAATGCCCTTAATATATTCGACATCAACTGTTGTTTTGACGTACGAGTTCTGCAATTGTCCTAGGGAACGATGAGAAGTTACCGAAAGTTATCCTGCCAATCCTTATCGATCTGGTCTGATGATATGATACTGATCCGGGTAGTATTACGTTTCTGCTTCTAGGTCCAGGGTGACACCCATGGCCACATCGACAATGAAACAGAATCGATTGACAAACTAAGCTGTCAACTTTACTTTATCAATATTTACTGTACAAACTGCTAACTACATCGATAATTTTTTCAATATAGGAAACACGTTGCCTCAATAACCGTCAAAACTCTGTTTTTTAGATATTTGTCGACTTGTAGATGTTTTCAATTAAATTAAAATTATGGTTCTTATTATTATCCTGACAAAGAAACCTCTTTGTTTCGAAACATGTCGATAATTGTGATTATATAAGTGGTGTACACAAAGTTATTTGTTTTCATTTAATTAGAAATGACGCCACAAAGTGAATTTATAAAGATTGAAGAAGTAAAACTTACTTCATTTAGACCACATTTTTAATCAAAATATCGATATGTTTAAAAAAAGGCAGAAGAGTGATTCTGCATATTTTGCGTTAAAACAGTGTTACGAGAAAGAAAGTCAAATCCGTCGGATATCGGTAGGCGTCCGTCATCGGCTGTCAAATTTCAGTGATTTTCTATGGCTTTTCTATGACTGTCGTGTATTAAATGTATTAATTATCTTTTTTAAAACATGAATTTCTATTTTATAAGTTATTAAAACTAATTGAATATAAGCATGATAAATGATTTATTTTTGTACGCGATGATATTCGATTCGCAAATTTTCCCGCGACTGACATCTCTTAACGAGGATTACGCGGCAAAACGCGCCGTCATCTCTAGCGTTAGCGTAACTACGTTAAAGAGTTGGTATGTTTACAAACGTGCATTTTTTAGCTTGTTAGCGCGTTACTGCATTTAAGAAAACTGTCAAAATTTGTCGTATACGGCCGATTTAACACGCGATACGCTGCAGCAAAGACATAAAATAACCATACTGAACGATAACGCACGACGGACGCATTCCGATATCCGACGGATTTTGCTTTGTTGTCTTAATTGTCTCGTAACGCTGACTTAAGAGGATAATACCAGAGAATACCGTATATTAGTCTTTTTTAAATCAAATTCTAGACGCATTGAATCTTTTTACAAAAAAACATTAATTGATCTTGAAAGATTGTTATTTTATCTGGTACACGCAGTTTTAAAATTTTGGAAAACTAAGTATATTTTTAATATACTAAGGTTATACCGTTGGACGTTGGCAGAGATGTTAAATTTTCATACAACAAAATAAGTCAATATCAGTGGCGGCTCGCGACTTTTGGTGAGCTAGAGCGCTAATATTAACAAAAATGACATTATTAATGTCGTTGTAGCCGAAAAATATTTTATAATTTTTTTTTGAAAATTTATTTTTTGTATGAAGATTTTCGGGAAATTTCAGTTTTGGCGTGCGCCGCACGGATTTCCTGAAAATCTTCATACAAAAAATAAATTTTCGAAAAAAAAAAATATATATATATATTTTTCGGCTATATATTGACTCAATATATAATATAGTCAACACAGTTTTGAGAATTAAAATTTTAGTTTAATTAAAAATCATTAAAAAATAAATCCGAGAACGGGTTTTGTGACAAAAATACCTTAGTTTTTCTATTTATTTAAGGCCTTACCAACTAAAATATTTGAAAAAATTTTTACACACTTATTTTGTTTAGACTTTATTTAAAAATTATAAATACTTTTGATAAAAAAAATACTTACAAGATCGCAATGGCTGAATTGGATAAAGTGTATGTCCCGATTAGACGTGAGGTTCTGGGTTCGAGTCCCAGTTGCGACCATTATCTTTTATTATTTTTCTGTGTCTTGTTCATTTTCATATTTAAAAAATTATAATATTATTGTTATCTTCTTCTTCAATGATTAATTATCATTTTTGATACTGTATTTTTAATTTTAGATTTGATTAATTGAGATTTGGTGTTTAATATATGGTCGTTTGCACAATTAAGAACTAAAGAGACGATTTGTAAATAAAACTATCATACCGGGATATTTTTATTTATTTTTTGCACAAATTGATACCCCTTCTATCAACATGAACAGTGAACAGTGAAATATATCCACGAATCAGAGACAAATATACATACGTACATAATCGTTATTTTAGCTCCCATTTGTACAGGTAAAGGACCATTGACATCTAATATCGGCCGAAGAGCGGAGAGGGTCGATTGACGTCACGACTGAACATTGTTCCGGCGATGATTGTTCCGTATGATGACATCTGCCGGTTCAGTTGACAGTTGCAACGGGGGACCATGTCACGGTATTATTGCAAATCATTGCAGGAAAATTGTTGCCAGTTTGAAATTGATATCAGTGTTATGAAGTACATAGTTATTTCATATTTAAAGAGTATAAAAAAAGGATTCCAAAATGAACCAAAACTAAGTTCTTTAATTACCGATCGTTTAAAAGCCAAATTAAATAAAGTAACACTTTTCCGTACTAGGAATTTGATATACCTATTGATTACATAAGTAATTTTTCAGTTTTCCAACCAAACTAAAGTATTTTGGCCTCAAATTTATAATTAAGAGGTAATATCCAGCAATCCATTATTACGTTTTTGTTAACAGCGCTGCGCGTGGATATTTTTACAACCATGAAGCCAAGCGGTATAAGTTTTAAATTTATTACAAAATGTTGTCATTGAGAGCGACGTGAACACACAACCACTCACGGCCGCGTCTCAGCGGCTAATGAATCGGGAGAATTTATGTATCGAATTGCCATAAAAATTATCAAACGGGAGGTGGTAAATGAATAAAAATTAAATACTTCTTACAATTAATTTTTTATCAAAATAATTTATAATTTTTCAATAGTGTCTAAACAAAATAAGTGTGTAAAAAAATCTGAAATATTTTGTTTGTAAGACCTTAAATCAATAGAAAAACTGAGGTATTTTCGTCACAAAACACGTTCTAGGATTTATTTTTTAATGATATTTATTTAACTACAATTAAAATTCTGAAAACTGTGTTTACTAGATTATATATTAATTTAATTTTTTTTAAGATTATATGATTTGAAATTTGTGTTGTTTAATAGAATCTATCGTTTGAACAAAATTGAACAAATCTGCCAACAACTACCGGTATAACCTTAATATATATCAAATACACTTAGCTTTTTAAAATTTTTAAACCGCGTGTACCAGATAAAATAACAATCTTTCAAAATCAATTTACGTTTTTTTTGTAAAAAAGAGTCAATAGAATTTGATTTAAAACGGACTAATTTGCGGTATTCTCTGGTAAAACACTCTTAATTATTATTGTCTGAAACGGGCCGAAACCTGCTGCGCAAACGGTCCACGTAATGGTTCTTTGCACTATTTAAAAAATTCATCATGGATATTGTTGACGTAAATATTAGGTATCTGCTACTACGTAAAAAAACTGAAAAAAATATCATTTTCATTTCAGCGTTCTTACTTTTTCATCAAAGTTTTCCTGAAAGAGATATTGCAATCGGGACATCAGTATTCATAGTGGGTTACTGAAAACCCGATAAGGGTTGGAGAGGAGGCCGTAATCCATAAAAACATATGCATCACATTATTAAAAACATATTTTAATTTCATTTATTTTAGTAAAAAAACGCTTTAAAATCACGCTTCTTTTATTTTCGTCGAATAAAGTTGTATCAATGTTATTGCTTCGCGGTAATGTGATAAAAGTTTTTCATGAAGTACGTGAGAGACAGTTTCGTATAATTTAGTTGCGAAGTAACTTTTTATTGGAAACGCTTGTAAGGAAAACGTCTTATATACTTTGAAAATATTGAAAAGTTCTAGTTAATTTTATGCTCGTTTTTGCTAGTAGTTCGAAGACGGTGATTTTTTTTTTCAATCGATTTGCGTGTATCACATAATACATAATTTTATGAATAACTAACCGATCATAGCCTCTGTGGTTGAGGGGTAAGGCTCTCGACTAGCAATCCGGAGGTCGAGGATTCAATTCCCAGCAAGTGTAAGTAAATTTAATTTGATAATTTTGTGTTATTTCACTATGTAGTATTTTGCTAGTATTCCAAATTGGAAGATACCCTCAAAATCGCCCGAATGTAAGACCTGCACTATTATTAGGGTATTACCAGAGAATATCGGAAATTAGTCCCTTCTAGATTCTAATCAAATTCTAGACGTATTGACTCTTTTTAACAAAAAAACATAAATTAATTTTTAAAGATTATTATTTTATCTGGTAAAACTTTATTTTTAATATACTAAGGTTTTACCGTTGTTCGTTGGCAGATTTGTTCAATTTTCAAACGACATATTGTATTTATAATACAACACAAATTTCAAATTATATAATCATACAACAAAACAAATCAATACAAAATCTAGTAAACACATTTTTCAGAATTTTAATTTTAGTTAAATTAAAATCGTTAAAATAAATCCGAGAACGTGTTTTGGGACGAAAATACCTCAGTTTTTCTATTTATTTAAGGTCTTACAAACTAAAACATTACAAAAAATTGTTTCACACTTTTTTTGTATAGACATTATTGAAAAATCATAAATACTTATGATCAAAAAATACTTAAGAAGAAGAAGTAGGTACAGAAGAAGTAGGTACACGATATTTTATGATTTATTATCGTGTATTTTTATTGCTCACTTGAATGTGGATATATAAAAGCAAGTTATGAATGAAATAAATCGATATTAAATTTTTAATTTAAAAAAATTGATACGGGGAATAATCGATCTTTCTCATTGGAACCTCCGTGTACAGTTGCAAGTATTTTTAAACTTTTATTCTCAGCCGCTGGTCAATGGCTCTTAAGAATTGAAACGTAGCTTGAAAGCGCTTTAGCCGTGATTGGTGCCAAGTTCTGAATCCCATCTCCTTCCCCTCCCCACTTCCTTTTAGCCTCACAATACATATACCCCAAGTGGGGATGCCATCGTCTCACTGGCGGTGGTGGGAGTAGTTGAGACTCTTTTGCGGTAATCACATTTTTTTTAAATCCGTTATTTTTATTATTATTTATTATTTACGTATATTTATTTATATACATAAAGAACAAGCCTTCTTGGCAAGTGGCAAGAAAAAAGAAAAAACATTGTAGAAAAAAAAAATCTCTGCGGCTTATATTCGTATGTTCGATAATACTTCCGTGGAAGTAAGTACTAATAAGGTAAGATATTAATGATTTATTTGTTATTTTTCTTCTTTTAAGTATTCTTCAGAAGATATTTAACATAAACTGGGTCTATGTATTTAAATTAGTTGACTATATTTATCAAAAGAAAATTAAAATGAAATTGACGTATTAATTTCATTTAATTTTAGTTTCAAATTCTCCAAAATAGGGCCATGAGAAAAATACTTCGCAGAAATAGATGTTCAAAAATAAATAAATTTTAAAAGAACTAAATTGGCTAACCGTGAATCAGATACTGACCTTGAACACGATGATATTTATTCATAAAATAGTTAACAACATACTATCAAAATATTTCTCAAATAAAATTATACACCACAAGGACATTCACAGACATAACACAAGGACGTGCAAGGATATCAGGCTACAAAAAGGATAAACCGAACACACAGACTAGTCTGCTGTACAAAGGGATGAAGTGTTATAAAATGCTACCAGAAGCTATAGTTAAACTATAGTCCGCACCAATTGGAAAGTTCAAGATGTATTGTAGGAACTACATTAAACTTGAGAAAATTTAATATAGAATGCAATATGTAAATAATTATCAATTTGTAAACTTAAATGAATAAATTACTAAAATAAAAATTAATAAATAAAAAAATAAATATAAAGAAAATAATAAATTAATTAATAACACAAATTATGTAAGACTGAAGTACTTACCCATCTTCGTAATTTTTTTCAATTAAAACAAAAATTAAAATTAAAACAAGGAATCACATACTGAAATATCATTCTGTCGCATATATTGTAATAAATTAAAAAAAAAAAAACAAATCTCATTTAAAAAACACTACGAGTATTAATTACCATATAAGCTCTGTTCAGACACAGCTATAAATTATAAAAGATCATAGCACGCCAAATATCGCTCTCCATACAATCCCTTCAGACCGTTCACACCTAAGCGCTTTATGCGCAGATCAACCATAGACAATGTACATCTTACGCCGTAACCGCTCCCGAGGCGATATGCGAACAGATAAGCGCCCCCCTCTCCCGCCGAAAATAGGAGAGGGGGTCACTGTAATTAAAAGGCGTAAATTCTCAGATCTTTTACAAAATCTACAAAGAAATGGTATCTCGTATCGAGCTATCTAAATTTATCTGACCCCCTCTCCTACCTTAGAAAGAAATATTTGATTGCATCGTGTGAACGGTACAAAATATAAGCGCTAGCGGGTCAAGAGATATCTGCTCGCGGTTTATATCTGTGTCTGATGGCGCGTTCTGACGCTTCGATTTTTGTTGATCAACTCGACACTTGAAAGCAGATTGACACGTGTGAACCTTGTGTCAATGAATTTGAACAAGTTTTTTCAAACAATTTTTCACGTTCAATCAAAGTTGATCAACAAAAATCGCATCGTGTGAACCGGCTATGAGGCCCTAGCATACTCGCTCGATAACGACGGTTGGATAACTATCGGTAACTTCTCATCGTTCCCTAGCATGACTATAGATCGCCAACGAAAAAGTGACAGTTCACAATGACTAAGTGTCCTTAACATATTCGACATCAACTGTTTGTACGTTGGCGATGTGCAGTTGTCCTAGGGAAAGATGAGAATTTTCCGATAGTTATCTTATCGATAAGGATTGACAGGATAACTTTCGGTAACTTCTCATGGTTCCCTAGCATGATTGCAGATCGCCAACGAATAAGTGATAACTCACAATGACTAAGTGTCCTTACTATATTCGATATCAACTGTTGTTTATAGGTTAGCAATCTACACTTGTCCTAGGGAACGATGAGAAGTTACCGAAAGTTATCGATACAATCCTTATCGATCGAGGAAGTAATATTCTGAGGCCCTAGCACACTCGCTCGATAACGATCGGTAGGATAACAATCGGTAACTTCTCATCGTTCCCTAGCATGACTACAGATCGCCAACGAAAAAGTGACAGTTCACAGTGACTAAGTGTCCTTAACGTATTCGACATCAACTGTTGTTTGTAGGTTAGCGATGTGCAGTTGTCCTAGGGAACGATGAGAAGTTACCGATAGTTATCCTACCGATCGTTAAAGAGCGAGCGTGCTAGGGCCTCTGAACGGGGCTTTAACAAAGTGTCGCTTGTCAACAATTGATACAGTATGAAAGCTCACTATTCAGAAATGAAACGTTGCATGAAAAAGGTTTAGCCGTGATTAGTGGCGAACCGCTTCTTGGTTCCGATTACAATTAACAGTGTTCAGAGGTTAACGTTAATTGCTTCTTGGTATCTAGCTTTGACGCAAATTCCAATTAACGTTTTGTGCAACCTGTCGATCAAGATTGACCATTATAAAACACCCCTTTGTAAATTACTAGGCTTACTAAAGCCTAGTTGCTTCGCCGAAAATCACGTTTGACATTGTCGTCACTCTTGTCACCATTTTTTTTTTAATATTTGAAGATCCTGGTTAAACGCAGATTCTAGATGCATTTCAGCTTTCTATCACATTGTAATAAGCTGACAACTTTAACAACATAGAAGTTTTCCTTTTTTGCTAATCACTGAGATGACATGGACTTAGAATAAGCATTTAGCGGTGAGTTTTCAAAGGCCCATTTGATGACAATGTTACAATTGAATTTCTGTGAAACAACCCAACCTGAATGACTAAGCTCGTTTTGCTGATCCTTCCGATTACCTCCCAATAGCCATCTGTTTCATATTCTCAAAGGTTTTGGAATAAGTTGCTCACATACCTTTAGAATAACAACATCCTAACCGATCGGCAATTTCGCAATATAACATTTTTGCAGGAAAAAAATTATAATTTTATTTAAAATAATTGGAATTGTAACATCCCTTGATTTTACACAAGGCTGCGCCAGTTTTATATATATATTTTTAAAGTAAGTCATATAATTAACCGTGAAGAACATACACAAGTAATCCAAACATAAGGAAGTTGAGTACTTTTTTAAATTTTTTTTTATCAATGTTCACAGGCAAACTTAAATACCAGTATTTTTTTTTTAAAGTTCGTTTTCATAATTAAAATAATTCTACAAGTTTGAATTTTATTAAGCCCGCAAAAATGGCGGCAAGAGCATAATACCGTGCGGCAGAGTTTGTGACGTAACCCGGCCCTTGCGTGTGTGAAATATAAGGGAAAATATTTACAAAACCGGGACACGATTAATATGGACGAAAAAAATAAATTAAAAAGTTGTAGTAGTTAGATACTTACTAGTACTAATCAATTCAGTTATTGGAATTTCGAAAAAAGTGCATATTAATGGTTATTTTTTAAATTTGAAAACACGAAATGTCATTTTTCAACGAAACTTGCAACAGTTCCTAACATAGCGGTCTGTGAAAAATGACATTTCGTGTTTTTAAATTTAAATAATAACAATTAAAATGCATTTTTTTTTTAATTTCGGTAACTGAATTGATTAGTACTAGTAAATATCTAACTATTACAACTTTTTAAATTTATTTTTTTCGTCCGTATTAAGCGTGTCCCGGTTTTGTAAATATTTCCCTTATATTTCACACAAGCAAGGACCGGGTTACGTCACGGACTCTGCTGTGCTCTTGCCGCCGTTTTCGCGGGCTTTAATAAAATAAAAACTTGTAGAATTACTTTAATTATGAAAACGAACTTTAAAAAAAAAATACTGGTATTTAAGTTTGAATGTCATCTACATGAACTTATTTTTTATAAGTCAAAATATTTTTCACTCAACTTCCCTATTGCCCATTTGGGCCTTAAATTTCCAATTCATAACTGTGTTTACGAAAATCAAATAAGATTGAGATCTATGACTTTAGGCGAGTGTTAGTGAGATAAGAAGGCACTTCTGGTTTTTTTCATTATTCTATTATAATAATTTTTATTTTGAATTTTCGATGGTGCCCTTTTGCACATGTTTCGAAATGTCTAAAAAAAATTAGATATTTTTTGGGGTTTAATGGTTGACGCTGTAAAAATATAGAGGTTTAAACAAAATGCTTAAAAAGTTATATTTAAATTGGGTATTTATTTTAAGCAATTTTTTACAAAATGTAGTTTAACGAAATTATTATATGTTACACAACGCCTGTAGGCGCTAATTCATGTTACGATTGTAACTTCAGTCTAAGAATAAAAAGTATTTGCTTACTCAAAGACTCTAATTGCGATACTAAAACGTTTAAACAAGCTTCCTATTGTTTACAATGCAGCAGGGGTCGAGAGAAGGGTATGTCTAACCAATCTGTGGCTTATCTAATTCTGAATGCAGTGGCATGTTTAGTCTGAAGCGTTGCAATCATTGCCCTAAACGTCACGTATTTTCGAAACTTTGATGAATGGTAGCGAACCTTAAAATCTATTTAAATGAACAATAATAAAAAAATGTGTAAATTTTTTTGCCTATTGAAAGCACTGACAAGCAGCCAATGTATATAGTTATATTTATGTCCAGTTATATATCGAATTATTGTTTACAAAGGGCCCAAAAGCAGTTAGAAAACAAATACGTCTAAGCGAAATGCAATATCGGTTTCAGGAAGGGAGTACTCGAGAAGACGTAGGATTTACATTTGTCGATCTGACGGAGATAAAGGAGAAGAAAACGAAGCAGAGTACTTCACAGAGTAGAGAGAGGAGTGTAGAGTGTAGTGTGGAGAGGGTAGCTGGAGTCTGTAGAGGACCCTCAAAGACGAATTACCATACTATCTTTCTTCCAAAAAGTTCACTGCAGATGCTGTGCTTATACATATAGGGGATATTACAGGACTTACGTGACTTTCTTAACCAGTGATTCCCGTCATTATTGGGAGGAGAAATTTTGATGAAATTTAAGACTCTAAATACTAATTTCGGTTGTAACTCTGGTTCAATGAGCTCTAGAACTCAAATTTGATTTGAATTTTATTGTAGCGAGATCCATAATACTATTTTACTACGTATATTATTTAGAACTAGGGCAGACACATGAAAAAAATACGGGATATTATAATTATGAATTTGAAAAAGACAATTAAAATAATTTTCTGTTAATTATTATAATATATGTAAGTACCTTTATCGCTTGTCTAATTTTTTCTGATTAGTCAATTTAGAAACTTTATTTTTAGTTTTAGCAAAATGTATAGTACTTATCAATTTAACAATTAAGCAGAATAATAAACAATACTAATTTCGATTGTCTGATTAATTTCATTGTGATTGTTGAAATGTATGCATTATCAATCCGTGAAATTTTTCACGTTTAATGAACACAAAATTGCAAAATATAGGTACATACTTTACTTTGTAGGTACCTTACCTACAATCTAAAAATTATTAAATTTTTATTAATTAATAATTCTATACATGGTGTACGGGGTACAGTGCATTAAATTCACGAAGTGATTCTACATGATGGTAGGAATAAAAAGATTAATAACTTTTTCCGAAATTCCGACTTTATTTTCCCATACAAAAAGACGTACCTATTAAAAATCCTTAGTGTAAGGTACAATCTTACCCGATAAATTTGCTGTGAGCCTGCCGGGCGCGATGGTGGCGATGTTGGTGGTTGTGATTGGCCCGCATCGTAACAGCGGGAAATAATATTGCTAGCCGCACACGCCGTACTAATTTTGCCTTTTTACCAATTAAGTAACTTTTTTACTTATACTATAATGTAGAATCACCTCCCGAAGTAAATGCACTTTACCCCCGGGACACCCTGTATTTTGAAATGTGTATTCATTTTGTTTATAATTTTGACAAATGTCGTTTACTAACGGTGTTCTCACGAAGGTTAAATTTCTGGTCGTCTTTCGAATTTGTTAAAAAAAAGTATATATTAAAAATTAAATTAACATTATTTATTGATTAAGCAAATATGTAATAAATAATCTCAGCTTGAAAAATGCTCCTCTTATAATATTCCGTGATTTTCCACTGGTGTGCACCAGTAATTCATATTTTCTGCATATCAACTTTCCACGTTGACATTTTACGAGTTTAAAAATGATAAGCTAACCTTAACTCGAACACGTAGCATCTTTTTTCGTAATATTTAAATTCATTTTCCCGAACTCAAGCGAACTCCGAGCTTTGTATGTCTATCTGCTTCTAGCCTCAAAAATTGGTGAGTTTAAAAATGATAGTCTTGCATTTAGCTGAAGTCAACGCGTACCTACTATATTTAAATTTGGGTTCTCAGTTCATCTTTCATGTTTGTGATAGTTCGAGCTACATAACATATATATATAATTATGCTTAATCATGTTATGATTAAGGTTTTCACCGGTGTAAGATGTAGAATAATTTTCTCGATTTACCCGCGTAACGTAGTCCTTAGAAGGACTTTTTAACTTCTGACGTTTCGGACAGATCTCAATGTCCATCTTCAGAGGCCAAATGGGAATTCTAATGGGATTCCCGAAATCCTCAGAAGCACCTCCAATTAGTTCAAAGCCACCCAATCAGGTCTCTACACGCAAATCGCCTACACCCTCCATCGTCAAATCACCCTCTACCCGTGTTCTTCGTTCTCGACATAAGATTTGAAATGCATTCATTTAAGTCTTGACTTCTGGACTGAACAGACATGCGCAAGCTGTCAGTTTAATACAAAACTCAAGACATAAGGCCTCTGAAGATGGACAGTGAGATCTGTCCGAAACGTCAGGAGTTAAAAAGTCCTTCTAAGGACTACGTTACGCGGGTAAACCGAGAAAATTATTCTACATATATATAATATTACTAGTGGTTACCAGGCATACGTCGCAATGCCACTCAAAAATAATGTTTTGCATTCAGTTTATTCAAGTGCTTTTGTAAACACAATATTTTTTATTTTATTTTTCCGTCTGGTGCACACACGAATAAATCAGAAGATTTTTCAACGCGTCAGCAGACCACATACAGCTGCCCGTGTAAGAATCATAGATTTTCCTAATTTACCCCTTGCTATCGCCTACCGCTACTATGTATCCTTCCGTCCCCTCCCCCACCCCTCCGTCACCTTACCATGCGTATTCTTTCCAGGCATGAAATAACACATCTTTTAAACTACTCGCGCGCTAGCTACCTTCTTTTAAATTTTTTTATACTAATTTCATAACGGCAGAGCTTACCATTATGTAGAGACCTTTGTGGACTTGCGCATACCAAATCACCTTAGTTTCAGCGTAGTCGGATGAATGGTATAGGATCATATACGGGACAAACAAAGAAATAGCTTATAGAGTTTTCCTAAAGATGTCTCTAGTGCATAGGTTCGCCTCTCCAGTTCAGAACCGAGATGAGCTAGCATTTAGGCTTATACCAATAGAGAGATTTTGAGAGCATACCAGAGAGGGCGTTGGCTTCTAGACCGTCCTACACACTCGTTACCATTTTTTTGTTGCGAAGAAGGCGTTGTTATGTCAACAATATTAAGTTAATAGCTAATGTAGCTACTTAAATAGATTTCAAAAGCAACCAAAACCATTTGGATTCTAGCAGAAAAAACACATTTATCAAAAAAAGATAACGTGACCCTTTTCGTAATTTTTAAATGCAGACACCCAAATGCTTCCAATTTTCTGGAGCCAGTGGGATTCTAGCATACCCTACTGAAATACGTGGTGAGGCTAAATTATATGAGTTACCAGAGCAATATTGAGAGTAAATACCACTTTGTGATTAGGTTCTTCCATGGAAGGTTTACTTTTTTTTACTTCCTCACTTTCAAGTCTGTACCTTCCATTATTAGTATTTGTAAACGCCGCTACGTGCTGCACTAGCAAAATAGTATATTGAAAGTATAAGGATTGTATTATTAGTAAGTACCTACTTAAATATCTAGCTAAATATGTTTGGAGTAACATTTAAAAAAATATATTTTATATGAGAAATTATATATTTTGTTCAGAGTAACTTCACAATAATTCATTTAAAATATTTCATGATAGTAAAAAAATGTGTATAAGAGAGTCTGAATAAGCACGACGGTTTCCCATTTGAAAAAGAATCATAGTCGATAAGCTATCTAGTCAATGTTAGCTAGGTAACCAAAGTACGGCTTGCATGAATAATAAAAATGATGCAGCAGATTTTCGGAAAAGGAAGGTGTGGTGTTTGCAACACTGCCTCTTACTATATGATAGATGGGCGGGCTATACCGCCGAGCAACGTCCCGAACGTTGACGGAGTTGCGACCCGAAGTGGGTCATTCCAAGGCAGCACTTTAGCGAACGCTGCTCCATTAATAATCTTACCGCCAGCTAGGCGTTTACTTTGTAACCATTTGTATTCAATAAACGACTTTCTCGTATAACGAATTTCTAGTGTATTATTTACACAAACAATTAGTGTGTAGTACTGAGGATAAGATTGAAGTCAGCATCCCAATCCAGTTCCTGAACGTTGCAGAAAGCACAAACATATTTGTAGACAGACGAAATGCAAAACGGTGGAGTTAAAACAGGTATTCGCTATACTAGTCAAATACCAAAATATCCTCTATACCTACCCACGTAAAAGAGCTAAAATACGAATAGGTAGTAATAGAGGCCGGAGTGGATTGAACTCAACAAAGCAATGTAATTTGCCATCCTTGTGTGGTTGTCTTTAGCTCGCCGCTAATAGCAAATAACAGATTCCACGAATCAATGGTTTACCGCGCTAGTCTCCACTAACCAACCATTCTAAAGCTCACTCTGAAGCATTGCTAAAGCTCGTTCTCTAGTTGACATGAGGACCCTTTTCTAGAGTATATTCGACTATAGTATTCCCAGGCAGACCTCTAACCTTCATATGGTGTTCGAAAGGAAAGTCCTTTTAGCGCCATAAATATTTTGTTAAAATATGCTGAAAATGCCAGTAAAAAAAGCTTATGAATTTATGACGATAATATTACATACTTTTTACGGTAACATTATTAACGAGTAACTACGCAATTGATGTTTAATATCTACCTCATCCTGTGCTAATTTTATTATCATTTTGTGCGTTTTATAAAATATTGCGTTAATTTTTTTTTTATTGTTTTTATAACTGGAAAAATATGTGTAAAAAATTATATTATTTGGCAAACATAATATTTTTTATAAAAAAACAATGCATCAATATTTAATGTAGACGCAATTTCTTGTATTCCTTTTTAAAATTATAATCATATTTTTAATCTCAGTAATTTCATTTGAGATTTAGCTTTACAATTGGATGGCCTGGTACATAAGAGATTTCTGGGTTCTCGATTTCTTCCTAGTTGGGAATTTAATTTTTTGAATTTCTCGTGCCATGTACTGTACGTATGAATTTGCCATGTCCGTGTACCTCATGATTGTAATTTATTTTTCTTTTCAGTTCCTTAGACACCTTCCCTATGTTAATTGTATGTATAAAATTAAGTACATTCAAATATACGGTTTGCTCCATCGTCATTAAATTTTGCTCCAAAATGTCTTTTATACCTTATGTCGCTTGAGTATTATTTTGAAGTATTTGCATTGTTTTTTGTATAATATAGTAAACTTATGAATATATATTTTTTATAGTGAAAACCTCACAAGGGTCCCAACTGCTCCCGTTTGGAGCCAGTGAGACTATGGCATTCCCAATTGGGGTATGTTTTGAGGCTGAAGGTAAGCGGGGAAGGGAAGAGATGGGGGAGAGGAAGGTGGGGATGTACCAGGCTATTCAGATCTAGTCATTAAACACGGCTAAAGTCATTTGAAGAAACGTTTGAATTCTGAATGGTGGTCTTACACCAGGGCGATACTGAGAGTATCTTTCGCTCTGGAACCTGCCGCTAATATAGTATATATTCTTTTTAATTAATTAATTGTGAAATAACTCAAATTAATCAAGTAAAATTTATTTGCTCACGCCGGGTTTGAAATTGGGGTACAAAGCCTTGCCTCTGGACTACGCCGGCCATCTATGAATGCTTTCAAGAGTTCAATCATAATTAATAAATCATTCTTTGGTGACTGTTTTGGTCCTAGCATTGAACTGAAGCACAAGCATTGTTAATAAATAGAAAATGTGAATGCACGCCCCTGGGCAGAAGCCAGTATAAATATATACGGCTTATACCAGAAGCCGGAAGTACGGCCCTCAGAGTGACAAATGCTGCAACGTTGCGTGAATATGTAAACAGTGGCGTAGAAGCAACATTTACGTTCTACGCGTTTAGGAGAGGAAAGTGATACTATTTATAGGTGACATTATTCAATTTGTGAAAATGGAATGTTTAAATTGGAGAACGACCGTAATAAATTGACTTTGTTGCATTTTGTCAACCGAAAATGTATCTTTGAAAAGTATCAACATTTTTCAAGGGGGAATCTATAATATTAAAATTAATGTTTGTTTGTTTGTACCTTATGCGCGGCCATACCGTTCATCCGATTGCAATGAAACTTTGGGAATCTGATGTGCGCATACCTGGGATGGTTGTAGGATAGTGAGCTCTGACGTTATGAAATTATTTCCTATTCGATTCATACGATTACGATTAAAAATAACTCTTAAAAAAAATTAAAATAACTTCTAACTCTTCACTGTACATATATTGCTTTCTGTATGTAAAAGACCTATGGGCGTTTAAATATAAAAAAATATAAAAATAAATAAATAAACTGCAGATTTTTTCATATCAGAGGGTTGGGTTCGGTGGAACTCCTAATTTGACCGATAAATCCTACTGATCACTCAATATAAATATTTATAAAACTTTCGTAATTCTACGTGTATTTAAAATGACTGATTTTTGTAATTTTATATACAAATTCTTTGACAAATCTAATATGCCTAAATTTTTAATGAGAGAGCTAGGTATAATACCAGTAGCCGAAAATACAAATGGTAATATTTTTATAGTCTGAGAATGCTAAATTCTTTTAATTTCTTTTTTTTAAATCGGCATACTTTCTTATTAATTCAGAAACAGATTTTTTAATCTAACAAGAATTTGGAATAGCTACATCAATGATATAAGATTTCTTTTTTAAATTTTGTCATGTAAAACTATATCGGGTCTATTGTGACTAAGTGGTCTGTCTTTTTTTTATTTTTTTTTTATTTAATGACAATACAAATTAAAATTAAAATACAATATTAAATAAATTCAGAATACAAAGTGAAATATTTTATCCTCAGTCCTCCTCACTAGGTATTCCTGTTCCGAGGTGGACTGCAGGTTGTCGTATGGTGTTGATCATGATTTCCTCATCAATGTTGTTTGTTTTTGTTGGTTTCCACAATTATTATGACATTCAATCAAGTTATGTTTAATTACTAAACTTTGGTGAATTATTTTTAAAACCTGATTGTGCCTAAATGTATACTCAGACGGCGCTAATATAGAACATCCCGATATAATATGTTCTATAGTTTCCGGAAAAGCCATACATTTTCTACAAAAATCATCAATTTGATTTGTATCTTTGATTATATGCTTCCTATAATTTTTGGTATTAATGACTCTATCTTGAATAGCAAGCATAAATCCTTATATTTCTGCGCTCAACTCTCCAATACTCAACCATTTGTTTGACGAAAGTTTGTCAACATACGTTTGGTTGAGATAATTGAAGTGTTTTGCGTGAATAATTTTATTTGACCAGGAATCTAATAATTCCTGATTGGTATTTATATTCCTTGGTGGTGTATATATATAAATGTTTGCATTCTCGTCGTATTAATTTATAATTATAATTTTTATTTATTTTTAATTTAATTTAATTAATATATATTTATTATATATCTTATGTATATATAATATTTAGATTATTTTTGTTGTCTTCTTCTTCAATGATATATAGGAATAACCTTCAAAAGTTAAAAGAATAGTTTTTCTTATTAAAAAAAAATATATATATATATTGTTGGACTGTATTATGATGATCAACAAATGTTTTCTGTTAAGAACATGGAACCATTTATTACTCTTATATTTGTACCGTTTTGGACCCTTGGGGTTTCAGAGTAAAGATTTTCATTCTAAAAATTACGCATCACCTTGTTTACGTATCATTTTAAACACTCACTTATAAATGATTTAAAAAGTGTATATTTAAGTAAGCAATGCAATTATTCCACTTTCTGATTTAATCAAAGAAGTGTACGTTTATATTTAATTTCATCTTTAATCGTATCCTGCGCCATTAACGGAGGGAAGTTCCCGCCTCGGCTGTTAAAGAAAAATAAATGTGTTTAAGCGGCCAGACTTGAAAGCATTGGCTGTAACGTACCATTTATACAACTTTAATTCAATGAGCCGAGAGATTTGAAATGGGATTTGGATTAATACTCGCATTGCAGTGGAAAAGTTTCTACCTACTACAATACTACGCACAGAGTTCTGCAAGTAGGTAAGAATGGTCTATTACAGGCACTGAAGAGAATAAACCGACATGTCACCGAAAACCGATGTTGCCAATTTACATAACACGTTTCGACTCTTCGGCCTCAAACAGGTCAATGTAACTGACTATTTGTAGTAAAAAAAAAATTGTTTTCTTCGGAAACAGGTACGCCCACAACACACTTATGTATATAACGGTTACTTTAGTCGGTGGATATATAGAATCGACTTTACGTAATTTAAATATAATTCAATTTTTTTATAAGAAAAAACTCTCTTTTTAACTTTCGAAGGCTATTCCCATCATTATAATATATCATTGAAGAAGAAGATAACAATAATAATCTAATTTTTAAAATATGAAAATGAACAAGACCCGGAAAAATAATAAAAGATAATGGTCGCAACTGGAACTCGAACCCAGAACCTCACGTCTAACCGGTATATACGCTTTATCCAATTCAGCCAATGCAATCTATTATGAGACTGTCGTATTTATCAACTTCATATTTAAAATTTCAGAATTAACAATATTATCTTCGACTAATGTTTTTTTTCCATATTATTAACAGCTACCTTTTTTCATTTGAAACAAGTATTCAAAGAATGTATTTGTTACCTAGATAGTGTCTCGGATAAATATATCCGATTTTATTTTTATGGAACACCTATTGACTTTGTATAAATTCTAAATGAATAATCAATTTTTTATAATAAATATAACAATTTTTTTAAGGTTATTCCATATCATTGAAGAAGAAGATAACAATAATAATCTAATTTATAAAATATGAAAATGAACAAGACACAGAAAAATAATAAAAGATAATGGTCGCAAATGGGACTGAGATTGACTGGGTAAGACGATAGACCTGGGTTCGAGTACTTCAATGATATGATAGGAATAACCATCAAAAATTAAAAAGAGAGTTCTTATAAAAAATTACCTATTTATTTATTTTTCAAAACAACAAATTAGGTATTATATGTATGTAGTAAGGCTCTTGGTATAAGCTAATGAAACCAGAAGTTCTAGTTTTGCAGTGATTTTTTTATTTATGGAAAAAAGCAACAGGAGGTGTTATGAAAGTATTGAGTGAATACGAATCTATTATAGGCAATCGTATCTCTGTTAAGGTGATCGGTCGTTTTACAGGTTGGTTTGAAATCCCAAAAGGTGTTATGCAAGGCTGTCACCGTTGTTATTCAATCTGTACATGGATAATTGTACGCACGGTTTAAAAGAGGTGAGATTGGGCTAAAAATTGAGTAATCTGAAAGTATGTTGCCTGTTGTATGCTGATGATGCGGTGCTGATTTCCAATATTATGGAAGACATACAGTCTGTCGTATTTAGAATGATCGGAGTATGAGTTAATAATGGATGTAAGTAAGTCTATAGTCATGGTGTTTGAAAGAAAGAGTACAAAAACAGTGTTCAATATAGTTTGAATGATAAAATTTTATACTTGGAGCAAGAGGATGAGTTTGGGTGTTTGGGAAGTATGTTTACGAGAGATGGAAAGACTGAGAGACATTGAAAAAAGGGTAAATGCTGGAAACCCCATTAAGAGGGTATTACCAGAGAATAACGGAAATTAGTCATTTTTAAATCAAATTCTAAACGTATTGACTCTTTTATACAAAAAACATAAATTGATTTTGTAAGATTGTTATTTTATCTGGTAAATGCAGATTTAAAATTTTGAAAAACTAAGTGTATTTTTAATATACTAAGGTTATTCCGTTGTTCGTTGGCAGATTTGTTCAATTTTCAAATGATAGGTTCTATTAAACAACACAAATTTCAAATCATAAATCATACAACAAAATAAATCAATATATAATCTAGTAAAACACAGTTATCAGAATTTTAGTTTGTGTTAAATTAAAATCATTAAAAAATAAATACGAGAACGTGTTTTGTGTCGAAAATACCTCAGTTTTTCTATTATTTAAGGTCTTACAAACTAAAATATTTAGATTTTTTTTACACTTATTTTTTTAAGACATATTGAAAAATCACAAATACTTATGATCAAAAATACTTACAATTAAAAAGCAATTTTTGAAGGAATTAATTCAATATAAATTTTTTTATTTAAAAATTTGATACGGGGAATACTCGATTATTCCCATTGGAACTTTCCTGTACAGTTGCAAGCATTTTTAAATATTTATTCTCAGCCTCTGGTCAACCGCTCTTAATGGTGATGTAAAAGCGGTTTACCAATTGTTGATGATTTCAAAAATCGATAACTAGTAGATGACGAATTTAATCAATAGTAATGTTATATGTTTTGATCGATCATCCATGCTAGACCTCATAACGTATATTAATATAAATAAAAGAAAAAATATTTTTAGCACTGTCAGTTTTAATTCAGGGCTTGTGGGGTTGATTATTCAAGGATGTAATAGCCTCTTCAGGCAAACCTGATAATCTCAATGGCTGCACTTCACAGTACGTGCCTTATCTAACTATTGCATTCAGTTTTTTTGCCCTAGCTAATATTGCAACAGCGGGTTTTACACTTCCTGGGAAAATTTAACAATTTTTTTTCTTTATTTTAACTCGGTAATACAGCGATTCTTACTAAAAAGCTAACGTGTTATTTGTTTTAATTTTGCTGCTACCGGTTTCGACACATCCGGGTCATTCACTATAAAACTTAAAATTTATACAAGTACAGAAATCATTAGATGTTATTAGGTGGGGTAGCGGGAGGGGTATTTTGGGGGAGGGGGACAACAGTGGGAGGAGTCAACATGGAATGGGAACATTGTCAAAAGGGGTGATTTACAGGGTGCTATTATTAGATATACAAAAAGTTTTGTTTTTAGTTACAACGATCACGCTTCGTCTACGCATTGAACATTCCCCCTCTTCCCATGAAATATTTCCGTTAAACACATATTAATTAAAAAAGTAATGAAAATTATTTATTTCCTACTTCTCAGTATGTTCACAAGACCTAAACGATATAACACTTTTAAATAATTCAATAGCAGTCACGTCAATATTAAACAATTATAAAAAAATCGCCATTTAAAATAAGCCGGGGAAATCAGCTTTCAAAGTACCCCACAGAATAAAGAAGCAATTGTCGCAATTATTTTCCCGATAAATCTGTTTAATTCGTAATAAATCATTTTAGGCTCCATGGAAATTGAAATAGGGCGAGGTAAATCTATGATATAAAAATTAATGTTTGTTTGTTTGTTCGTACCTTATGCGCGGCCATACCGTCTATCCGATTGCGATGAAACTTTGGGAATATGATGTGCGTATACCCGGGATGGTTATAGGTTAGTAAGCTCTGGCATTATGAAATTATTACTATTCATACGATTGCAATAAAAATTTCATCCGATTGCTATTAATTTTTTTTAAATTGTTTTCAACATGCCCGTGAATACTTCTATATATAAATATATACTGGTGAGCTCTGGCATTGTGAAATTTGCATACAAAAATTAAATGGGTCACGCGAGTTGTTGGAAAAATGGGTGTATTTTATGGAGTTAGGTGGCAGGGAAAAAAGGGTATGGGAAGGGGATGCGCGGGAGGGGTACGAGGGAGAGGGTAGGCGAAGAAGGTGGAAGTGGAGTGCATGAAAGGGGGGGTTCTCGAGAGCAGTGGAGGGGAGGGGGAACGATGGTAAGTGAAAAAGGAACGCGCGAGGGGAAGGGGTCGCGGGAGGGGAAGAAGAAGGGGAACGGGGTCGAATGGGAAATGACACGAAGGGAGAAATAATTAATTTATTTATTTGGCATTTCAACGCACATCAGTAGTAGGCGTTAGTAGAATAATATGAATAAGTCGTCTCAACTTGGCCTAACCACAGTTTGAAAATTACCGTGAACCCCGAAACAGCTGTTATAATCCTAAAAAAAAATAATACTTGCAGAACTTAATAATAACATTATAATTTGATTTACATTAAATTTAAAAAACAATTAACCATTTGGTTACGTTTTTAAATTTTCACGGCCAAAAGCATTTTCGTTGTTTGTTTTTGGGGTGTTATGCCGTGTTGCGCTACCTCCTTCTTTAGCCGACGTTTTGGACAACGTTGCAGTGTCCATCATCACGATCCCACATCGTCGGATCTGCCGGATCTGCCCTGATGATGGACACTGCAACGCTGTCCGAAACGTCGGCTAAAGAAGGAGGTAGCGCAACACGGCATAACACCTCAAAAACAAACAACGAAAATTAACCGTTTTATTATAATTTATATAATTGTTTTATTTGATCCCAAGTATCTAATAAATCACCGTACTTCAGGTACTTCTTTGTTTATTCTTGTTTGTCTATTCTCAAAAATACATAAAATCGCATCAAACCTGTGGCATGATACACACTTTTCGCAAAAAAGGGTCTACGTCCATTATTGCTGTGTTGAAAACTAACCGAATTTATACACGGTAAAAAAACTCTGTATGTTTTAATTCCGAGTTTAAATGTGTCATGTTCATGTTGTTTTAAAAATAACGAGTACAATATTTATGGTAGTTAAAAAAAATATTTTGAGAGCTAATTTAAAGGATTAAAAAATTTAGGGATAATTCCTACTCCCTTCTCCTCCCTGACAAATTGACTGCTCCTCAAAAAATGTGGCTTTGTTAAGAGGGTAAAACCAGTTTAAAACCAACTTTAAAAAGAAAGATGAACGAAATAGGTAAAGTCGTTCTGAAGTTATGGCGTGACCAAGGGAAACAGGGATCCATTTTTATAAAAATAAGATATAATTTTACTTTTTGTTTTCCTGCCCAGCCGATGATTATACTGAATATGTTTTTGCTTTTTAGCAATCTAATTATTAGTTGTTACTTAATAATAAACATATTACATATCTTTCTGGTAAAAAAATAATCATCCATGTTAGATTAATTTGATTTATACATAATTTTTAATCGCTTCAACGACACGGAGGTTAAACAAACGGCGCACGTGGAAAAAAAGTACTTAACTTTTTTTATATTAACTCCACACAGGAGGCCCTGAGGAAAATAATTTCCCTCAAGGCCTATGTCATCTTTGAAGATGCTGCGTGGAGGATCTTTTTCGGGAGAGGAAGGAGTGAACATGGGTCTTGATGAGACCCATGTTGTAGGTAGGAGGAAACACAGAGGCCGGCAAATCGTTCCATAACCGAGTTGTTGAACTCAATAACGAGTCGTAAAAACGACCTGTTCTCATGTGACAAATGTCAACCATGTACATATGTTGGGCACGCGCTTGGCGTGTTTCCCGACTATGCACCGGTGCCGAGGGGATCAATGTTGCTGGTTCCTCAGAGCATCTTCCATTGAAATACCCCGTAAAACAAGGATAGCATTCTTACCGGACGCCTGTGCTCTAAAAATAGCTTTTAAGTGTTGAATTTTGAATTAATACAAGAATAAGAGACAGGTAAACAGAGGTAGCAGTTGTTTGAATACATTTCGTATAAATAATAAATCAAAGCATATGTTCAATTATTGAATCTAATTATCATAAGCCTTAACATTACCGCTTTTTACCAATTGCTGAATTGGCCTTATAAACCGTGAGATTTATTGCCATTCACAATTATGCTTATTTTGACATCTAATAAAGTAAATAATGATTTATTGGAAACCGATGCGTATTTTCTTCAGCATTCATTACACAGTTTTACATTGTCAGCAACAAAATGTGACCAATTTGGCGAACGCTTATGGTAGAAAGCAGGTGGTTTCTAAACAAAGTGATACTTATTAATTCCTTAAATTTAATTTAATTGGGAATAATCGATCTTTCTAATCGGAACCTCTTTGTAGAGTTGCAAGCATTTTTAAACTTTTATTCTCAGCCGCTGGCCAATGGCTCTTAAGCGCCTCCGCCCACTCAGGCAACTGAAAACTCTCAACTGCCAACTGTCTTTGTATGACAATGTGATGGCCCGCACACTACACAATCACACAAAACCCCGTTGTCAATGGTAACGCAAGCGGTGACTTGCGACCATCTTGCGACTGTCACGGCTGATTACCCTGGGCGGCCGTTGCTAGGTTGCGAGCTGTCAGCTGATTGTTCTTCATCTATGGTTAAACAAGCTTTTTGTGGGCGGAGCGCCTAAGGCGCTCCGCCCACTGAGGCAACTGAAAACCAACTAAAACCGGCTGTTTCTCTGTCTTGATTGGTCAAAAAGCTTGGTTAACCATAGAAGAAGGACAATCAGCTGACAGTTGGCAACTATCAATGGCCGCCCAGGGCAACCAGTAGAGCAAGTCGCAAGTCACCGCTTGCGTTACCATTGACAACGGGGTTTTGTGTGATTGTGTATGTGCGGGCCATCACATTGTCATACAAAGACAGTTGGCAGTTGAGAGTTTTCAGTTGCCTCAGTGGGCGGAGGCGCTAAGAGTTTGAATAATCGAAAAGTCTGTATGAGACGATGTACGTTATTTGTTAGTTAAGATATTGCTTAGCAACGAAACATGGAACACTTGGTGTCCGAATGACGTCAGAGATTTGACGCGTGCATAATATTAATTACCGGAGCTGTCAGTTCGTTGTAACATTATTATAATATGTGCGGTGGCGACCAATGAACGCAGGGATGCATCGCTGACAGCCGCCCGCTGACAGCTGTCACGTGGATATTCGACGTGTTTACTTAATATACTAATTAACCAT
Source organism: Limnephilus auricula (assembly GCA_951813805.1). Lineage (NCBI taxonomy): Eukaryota > Metazoa > Arthropoda > Insecta > Trichoptera > Limnephilidae > Limnephilus > Limnephilus auricula. The sequence continues at coordinate 13,287,388 of OX638408.1, read as the reverse complement.
TTAATAAATGCTGACTTCGATATTTTACAATTTCGTTTTGATATTACGTAGGCAGTTGAAATAAGAGTAGATGAAAAAACTTGTGGCTGCTTTCCCCTAACAAACTAAGTAGGTACTGGACACTGGATATTTTAAAATATTCTTCTTGTTCGAACCAGTCATTTTTAACGATTTTTGGAAGGTTCTAACTTCTGAAATTAGTAATAAAAAAATCAACACTTATCGACACGCTAATGGGCAATACCTATATTATATTAAGTATTTGTAGTTGTGTCAAAATCCAGAGAGGAAATTAAGGACTATGTTTGTATGGACAAAACGCCGCTTAGTTCCTTTTTAATAAGGAAGTTGAGTGAAAAATATTTTGACTTATAAATATATATTCATTTTGATGACATGCAAGCAAGCAGCATGTGAACATTGATAATTTTTTTTTAATGGACTAAACTTCCTTATTGTGCTGTCTTCAACTCGACTTTACGTAACTTTACATTGAGTCGAAATAATAATAATATATGTATGGGTTAATACCTCAACACAGGCTTGTCTAAATATTGTATTCATCATCATCGTCATAATTGGCTCTACAACCCTTGGTGGATCTTGGCCTCCTCGACAGTCTTCCTCCACTCATCTCTGTTTTGTACTAGTTATCTCCAGTTTGGAATCTCCAAGGTACGTAGGTCTTTGAGGACGTAGTCGTTCCATCTTAATTTTGGTCTTCCCTTCGCCCTACAGGTCTAGATTTTAGCAGGGACTTTGGTGCTTGATTCTCTGTCATTCTTTCCACTGATCTAGTCTTCCCAACTTTATAAATTGTGTCACTTTTGGTTCCTTAAACAGAGTGTAGAGCTCATCGTTGTAACGTCTACGCCAAAATCCATTTTCTAGAATCGGTCCAAAGATACCCCTGAAAATTTTTCTTTAAAAAATCTTCAGTGCTCGCTCATTCCTCTTAGTAAGTACCCATGTCTCAGCTGCCTACGTGAGCACTGGTCTAATAAGAGTTTTGTACACTAATATCTTGGTGTTTCTGGACAACAGTCTGTATTTAATCTGCTTTTGTAGGCGGAAGTAACAGCGATTTGCGCTGTTACTTCCGTAAAATTTAAATATTTAAAAATTGTATTATTAACTGTAATACCTAACATGTGAAGAAACAATAACTAAATAAATAAAATATGTTTATTACTCCGTTTGGATTTACATAACTGTCAAAGTGATGTCCGCATCGTTTTTAGCAGGTAAAATCACGATTTAAATAGAATTCATGAAAAAGAAAACGGTTAGTAAAATACCTTTTTTTACAATTATTTTGATACCTATTGGAATAGCCCGAATTTGAAGAGAAATCTGAATTTCACTGCGGGAATTGGATCTTGAAGTTTAGCACAGGGAATTTGATAACTTTATTATTCCTGAGCGCGGTTGCATTGCATCATTAACAACAGGTCTGTGTGCCGAGCTTCAGCTCGATCGGATGCCGGCATGTGGGTTAATTTCCACTTCCAAGACTCCGCTTCCTTCATACATTCATTCAATAAAAAGTGAAATTCAAATATTTTCTTTACCGAAGTATAAAAATATCTTCGAGCAAACGTAAAATAGTCCTAGGAAAAAAGTAACCGCGTAACGTAGTCCTTAGAAGGAATTTTTAACTCCTGACGTTTCGGACAGATCTCACTGTCCATCTTCAGAGAAAATTTGAACACGTTGAGCTGAGTTTTAAAACTTACATTCGTGCCACGATATTGCTTACCCCCAATTTTTGCTTTGCATACCACAGGTTGATAACAGATGCATTATATGTTATTCAAATATTTTTGAGAATTCAACACATAGATAAAAACATTACAATGGCCCATAGTTTGAAGGACGGATTTAAAATGGACGAAATGGGTTTTTTTCAGCGGTGCAAACAAACTTGAAACATACCTTTCTGGTTTTGGGGAAGAATGGAAGAGAACCATTGTAGTTTTGTAAGTTCAATATTTACCTGGAACAAAATAAGAATTGTTAGTTTTATACTTAGGAACTTAGTAGAGAGAATCTGAATTAAAAGTTGGCTAAAAAGAACACAATAGATATATATTTTTTTTTTGTTTTTAAAGATATTATCAAATGGTAGCAAAAGTATGTACTTGAATCAAGTGATTCCATGATATCTCATCAAAAGTGGCATTTCAACACCACTTTGAAAATTCATTAAAGGTGATGAAAACAAAAAAATTAAAAATGATTAAATAGATTACGTTATGTTAGGTTATATGCTATTTTTTTAAATTTCGTCACAAGTAATGAAGTTGCAAGTTGTTGAGTTGTCCGGTCACCTATACAGGAAAAATTAAAAAAATGTTTGTTAGTAAGACAATAAGGCTAACTTTTATTACAGATTTAACTTACGTAGGTATCCTACGTTGATATAAATTAAATTTGGACGGAATACGAGTTATATGTGTTTTTAGAATCTCACAGAATATTTAAAAGGTTTCAAAATTATTCTACGAAAATTTTATATTTCTAAGGACTTTCCTGAAGTTTTATTAATATGGAAATCATTTATTTATGTTATTATCCTGACGAAGAAACCATCGGTTATGAAACATGTAGATATGATTATAGTGGTTTACACAAAGTAATTTGTTTCACTTAATTAAAATGATGCCACAAAGTAATTTTGCAACGAATAAGGAATTTAAAAAAAAATGACTCATTTTTATTCATAAAAAACAATATAGTGAAAGCGAATAATATTGTACTGTAATGTAATTTAGTGTAAAGAAATGTAAGAAGTATGAAATGTAATGTAAAAAGTATATAATTCAAATTTCTAGAAGTAAGTGAAAATGTTATTTTCTCTTTTTATGGAATTAAAAAAAAAAGTTTTTGTCGACTAGATTTGAATATTCAAGTACTTCCCCTCCTCCCTCATTCCCATCTCCTTCCTCTTTCCACTATCGTCAGCCTCGCTACAAGCCCCAATTAGGGATGCCACAGTCTCAGTGGTTCCAGACGGGAGTAGTTTAGACTCTTGTGAGGTATTGATATAAAAAAACGAGTGTGTTTTAGATCACACGACTGAAGTAAAAATTCTTTAGCTCCGTCTATATGTATGTATACGTATAAAATATATATATAATAATTTTCTACAAATATTTATTTAAATTTATTATCGTTCGCCTCGCCCGATCGTACCGTGCGCATCGACGTCCGCTCTCCCCCGCGTTTGGCACGTCACTGCGTGAAGGTTCTGAAACGCACAATTTGTATTTTAAAATACTGACTGAGATATTTCATGCACTGGCCACGAGAGGAAGAGAGAAAGAAAATGTGCGCGCGCAATGCTCTCTCTTGCTCCTACAATCGCCCTATATAACGCTTTTTCATAACACTCCCGCCAAGCATTCGCCAGTTTACCCCCAAGTCAAGCGTGCTTAAAGAAGTTTTACTTTAAAAATAAAATACTATCTGCAAAAACCCTTGAGAATTTTAATCATTTTTTACTTTTAAGGGTATATTATAGCCCAGTTTTTTCCCTTCTGTGAAGGATTTTAATGTCGCCAGAAAGTTAATTAAAATGATATTCAATACCACCCCAACCAATCACCTAGCCTCCGCTGTACTTGTCTTGCAGCTACTATTATGCCAGGATCCTGAAAGATTTTCTTTTCAGTAGGATAATTAACTTCCTTTATCTGCAGTTTTACTATCTAACCATAGAAATTACAAAAAAAAAAACTACATTGGATCGGACCTATTCTTCCAGAAATTACTGCTTTAAAATAATGCTCGAAATTAATTGGAAAAAGTATGACTTTGTACCAACTTTATTCCGCTTATGCACCAATTCACTTGAGTTAAAATAATTGTTTCTGACATATTATCTTAACAATCAAATCGAACCACGGATCTCTTGTCTTACTGGGATAAACGCCTTAATCAACTCGGCCATTGGGAACTATATACAGGTTGTCCGGGGGTAAAGTGCATTAACTTCGGGAGGTGATTCTACGTGATTATATAAGTAAAAAAAGATAAATGACTTTTTTCGAAATTCCATCTTTTAGGGATACTTTTTAGGTAAAACGATAAAATCAGCCGTCGTATGCGGCCAGCACTAGGTACCATTTTACGCTGTTATGATACGGGTGACTCACAACAATCAGCAAATTTATCGGTAAGTTTGTACCTTACACTAAGGATTTTTAATAGGTAGATACGTCTTTTTGTTATTAATTTTTTTTACTCCTACCATCATGTAGAATCACCTCCCGAAGTAAATGCACTTTACCCCCGGACACCCTAAAATTGAAATAAAATAAAATGATTTCTCATTCATTTATTACATTTAAGATAGATACTCTCAGTATCGCGCTGGTGTAAGACCACCATTCAGAATTGAAACGTTGCTTGAAATGGCATTAGCCAAGTTTAGTATTTGAAAAGCCATGCACTTCCCCACCTTCCTCTTCCCCATCTCCATCCCTTCCCCGTTTACCTTCAGCCTCACAACATACCCCAATTGAGGATGCCATAGTCTCACTGGCTCCAGGCGGATGCAGTAAATATCCATCAACATATATTATGAGTGTATTAAATTAAAGGAATTGTTAAGATGTTTATTCGACCATCAATTATATTAGTTAATTTTATACAAAAATGTTTAATAAAATCGATGAACATGTAGATACCTTGAATACCGTGCGATCAGCTCATTCTGTATGGCTCCCAACTCATAGTTACATCGGCTACTTTATGCCTATTAACGGCACGTTTTGCAATGTGTGAACATTCTCCCTTTAGTATCCCGTTCTGGCTGAGTACCTCGTATAAATCTGATGATACTAGATCGTATAAAATGTCTTTGATAGGCCGTTAAATGATCATTATTAAAAGTTATTTTCCACCTTATAATGCTGCTAGACTGTTTGTTATGCAAATGACAAAGAAATAAGCAGATTTATTATGTGTTTGCCATTTCCTCTGAAACTGTCTCCGTTTTTATAGGTGCGAGTAATTTTTTTATGGTTTTGCATCAGCGTTATTTAATTAAAGCGATAAAAATAATGGTTCAAGTCATTTTTCTTTCTGTTTTATTTCTCCGGGATTGAGAATAGGTCGCTTTAGTGCAAGCTTCAATTTTTACATTGATTGTCCTATTTCTCAAGCGAGGATACCCGGCGGTGATTTTTCCATACAAACGTATTCCCTATTTATCTCTCTGGATTTTAACCCTAGAGATAATATTGTTTTTGCATAAAATAGATATCAACTACTAGCGTGTCGGTATTTTTAGTTTTTTTTGATAAGTTACTTTTTATAGAAGTTATGACCTTCCAAAAATCAATAAAATTGACTTGTTTAAACGCCGTCAAAAGATGTTCAGTATACAAACCAGACAATGTTTTTTTAAAAAAAGCAAAACGTACAGACATAGAATAGTTTTTTCTTATGTAGTTGGTAAAAAAAAAATTGAAAATCAGTCCACTTTTGGAGGAGAAAAGTGGGGAATACAAAACCTCCATTTTAGTTAGGTGTCAGTGCATTGTCCCTTTCGCTCAATATCCGGTGGAGTAAGAGCAACAGTGACAGCAATATTTTAGTAAAATCTATTTCTGCACCACCGGGTATCATCTTAAGAACCGAACTAGAACAATCGTATAAGCGAAACCCGCTTAAATGATGGGAGACTTTGTGATATTACTTTCGGGCCATTAGATTCATAACCTCATTTACTTAATTTATTTAATATTTAATCTCATTCCTTCAGATTTAGTATTATAATATAAATCTTAGGCAAAATTGTAAATTTAATGTTACCTGTAAATCATGAAATATTGAATTCCGAGAGGGTATTACAGAGAACACCGGAAATTAGTCCTGTTTAAATCAAATTCTAGACGAATTGACTCTTTTTTACAAAAAAACAAAAATTGATTTTGAAAGATTTTTATTTTATCTGGTACACGCAGTTTTAAATTTTTTTTAATTAAGTGTATTTTTAAGATACAAGGTTATACCGTTGGTCGTTGGCAGGTTAGTTTAATTTTCAAACGATATATTCTATTAAACAACACAAATTTCAAATCATATAATCATACAACAAAATAAATAATCTAGTCAATACAGTTTTAATTTTTTTAATTTCAGATAAATTAAAATCATTAAAAAATAAATCCGGGAACGTGTTTGGCGCTTGCGAACATTTGTATTGCTTACTCGAATGTAGGTATATATTAAAGCAAGTTTTGAATGAAATAAAAAGATATTAATTTTTTTATTATAAAAATTGATTCAGGGAATAATCGTTCATTCTCATTAAAACCTCCCTGTACAGTTGCAAGCATTTTAAAACTTTTATTCTCAGCCGCTTGTCAATCACTTTTAATTTTTGATTAAAAAAATTATTATTCAGTTAGGTCAAGTATTTTGGCCAAACGACAAGAAAGTGAAATGACGGTAACCTTACTATGTCTAGTCAAACTGTGTGAGTTTTATTTTTTTTTGTTGTCAGTGATTTAGAAAAACGCAAGATGTGCCATTTTTCAATTTTTTTTCATATTTTTCAAATTTTAAAAATTACATGTTTACTTTTAAATTATTAAATTTGAAAGCATAATTTAACACATTTCAAAACCGGTTTTTATTTTTCAAGTACCTTCAGAAATACTCAGTTGGTTTGGATGTTATTGCAAAGCGCAAGCTAAAAAAACTTTTTTTTTAAATTTGATAAAATATTCCCAAGGCCCTATGGGTTAATCAACTAAGTTCGATAACTGATTCACTGTTAGGGAAAAGGTAAAATTCCTATCACTATGTTGTTAATCGATTTTGAATGTAAAGTTTCTCAACGAATACACTTTATGTAAAATAATACAAATAAGGGAAGAAAAACACAACGCGTTTGCGTTTGATAAAAAAAAACATGTTTCCATAATTTTATGCAAATTGTTAGAAAGCGCTTTACTCCGATTAAAATATCGGATTTATTCATTTTTAAAGTTGGTTTTTATATCTGAGATTAGTAACCCATTAATTAATTACGCAGGTTGCCCCTTAGAGATAACTTGATTTCAGGATTTTCCGGAAAAAACGATATGTTACATTTTATAAAAATATTTTTAACGAGTTTTTCATATAGACCGTGAAAATCAGAAATATTCAATAAATTACATGAAGTATTTTTTAATAATCAATACTCAAAAACAGAAAAAGTTTTTTTCTGGGTTCGAGTCCCAGTTGCTTGTGTCTTATTCATTTTCATATTTAAAAAATTAGATAATTATTGTTATCTTCTTCTTCAATGCTATATTACATTGATGGGAATAACCATCAAAAGTTGAAAAGAGGGTCTCTTATAAAAAAATAATAATATATTCGTTTATAATAATTTGAAATTTCGTTGAGTGTAAAAATATGATAAGGAAAAGTCAAGTGTTCAAATATCCAATGCCAAATTATACTTGTAATATGACATGACGATTGACGACGCTTTTTAACACCGCTCCAAAGGGTTGTATCGGATTTTACAATAAAATATGATCTCATATTCTTCGACTTATTGACCTTTGGTCTCCCGCAACATTCGCCTCCAACTCCTGACCTCAGCGGCTGACTTCCAGTTTGTTACCCGGAGAAGCTGTGCTGTGCTCATATACCTATAATATATACATGGTAGTGGATTTTTTCTTATTTTTATTGACCCTCCTTCTATTACGGCCATAAGAATTTGTTTCGAACACCGCACAGGATTCCCAATTACTCGTCTTAAACTTAGTGGGACCATGGCATCATAAAATATTTAGGCATTCAGTAATTGAAAATTTTAAAAAATTTACCTTTGACTTTGTACGGTCATATCGATCGTCATATCATATCGATCGTCATATCATATCGATCGTCATATCATATCGATCGTCATATCATATCGATCATCATATCATATCGATCATCATATTATATCGATCGTCATATCACATCGATTGTCATATCATATCGATCGTCACATCATATCGATCGTCTTATCATATCGATCGTCATATCATATCGATCATCATATCATATCGATCGTCATATCATATCGATCGTCGTATGTATTATTTACTTGCGTCTGTTTTGTACAAAATAAATATACTATAATTAGGCACAGGGAGGCACAACGGTCCCGTACATTAATTAGTCTGACATTTTGAAATATCCTACTAGTGACCCATAAAACAGCAACATCGAAGTATATTAATACCCTGATGCCCGTACGGTTGATATTTAAGAACCCCACTTCGATGACATCTCTGACGCCACACTGTATAGGAACCGTTCTGACCTGACCATTATAAATTACGACCGTGAAATTTTTGACGGAGCTGCTGCAGTAATATTAACCCTTATTAGAGTTTTACGCCGTTTTACGTATATTTTTTTTACACCACATACTCAATAATTTAGGTAACCCTAGACAAACTATTCAGTTATCGATCTGCATTTAAAAAATGTATATCGCGATACTATTTTTTAGATACTAAATAATTACTATCGAATTCCGTCCATGTTTCGAATTCTTCCCTCCCTCACTTCCCCTGTATAAGAACTTTTCCCCGTTCCTTAGCTCCGATGGCACCTGCCACAATCCCGCGAATTAGTAGAAAGGGCTGAGTCGTAATAATTGAATCACGCTAGTTTTCTTACTATCGCATTCACCATTTTGCTATTATCAAAGCTACTGTGGTGCTCTTTTGATTGTTCGTTCTTCGCGTCCGGAGTCAATAATGTCAGTTGTCAAAATCTATCGGTAAGAGACTTTAAAAACTTTATCTACGTTTGTATTAAAAATTTTATTGACGTATGTCGATTTGTAATAATTAAATCTGCAAATTAATGCAGAAAAAATTAATAATAAAAATTTTAATACAAACGTAGATAAAGTTTTTAAAGCCTTTTACCGATAGATTTTATTGTCTTTAAAATTGTAATTAGGTATTTACTATACAACTTTAGTAAAAGCGTAATATTATTTCAACCAAATAAGTGATATTTTTCCCGAGGCCTTTCCAATAAAATAGTATAATATTAGTTAGTTAGGGGGTTTCTCACCATCCTCCTAATAGGTAGCTTATCCATACTATAAAGAATATTTTTGATTTACGATTTATACTCGAACCTACGAATAGTGGCTATAATATATTGGATAAGTTGGCCGAGTTTTCTAACTATTGTGAATATTTAATATTTATTTTTAATAATATTCGTTGTAGTATGTATAAGCTATTAGGAGGATAATGAGAAACCCCCTTATATTTTGGTAAAAGTATATTGATATTCCAGCTAGGTTACAATGACATGTAAGATTATGTTATTACTAGTTATGTTATTATTGTAACATGTTCATAATAAATCCCCACACAAGGGACCCTGTGGAAAATAATTTCCCTCGGGGCCTATGTCATCTTCGGGGATGCTGTGTGGAGGGTATTTTTAGAGAAAGGAAGGATAGGAAGTTCGGGGAAGTAAAAAGGTATAAAGGGTGGGTAGGAATCTGGGGGTCAATGTGTCCAGGAGTGACGGACGTATGAATCCATTCCTTCCACTGCACTACACGACCATGGGTAGAGAGATTTAAAATGTCTCCATCAATCAGTCTCTCCCAATCCGTCATTAACTTGGATATACGAGATTTATGTTGGGGTAAGAGAATTCCTCTGTTATTATTCGCTGTCTTAATATACAGAATTTCTACCATTATTTGTATAATGTAAGTGTTCTATAGTTTTATGTTTACAGTTGTTAGTTTGGCAAAAAGGCGAAGCCTTAGAAATGGTCGTCAATACGTAAACTAAGCGAAGAAGAAGCAAAAGCCGCCCGCAGGGCCTAGCAGGAATAACCAGCGGCTAGGTTTATTTAAATCACTACAAGTTTTTCTCTGTTATATTTGATTTAGTGGTGTTCATGAGTATCTGTTGTATCAGATAGAGAGTAACACTTTAACATATAACTAAATACTCAATTCAAATTTCGATTTTTCGTAGATGTCTGACTAATCAACTAGATATTCGATGTATAAAAGAACTCGAACTTAAGTAACAAGGTTTACTATGATTTCATTTCTCTTTACAAAGCATTCCTTAAATTGCATGCAAGCGTTTAGATATAAAGCGTCTATAAAACCCTTAGAGGATGGTGTGAGATGCATTGCGAAGTGCTTCAGAAGGAAATGGTAGGAACTAGTGAGCGAAAATGGTTTAGCTCAGAGGTTCCCAACCTCATCTGGCTCAACGCCCATTTTCTTTAAGTAGTTTTTTCATCAACGCCCCCCAACCATTAACATAATTAAGAAAGTACAGAGGGAAAAGCGCCGCAGACAAAAGCATTTTTAAATTGAGGATCGTGACGTTTGCATTTTTTTTTTTTTACATTAACTCCTCACAGGAGGCTTTGAGGAAAATAATTTCCCTCAGGGCCTATGTCATCCTTAAAGATGCTGTGATGAGGAGGGTCTTTTTGAGGAGAGGAAGGAGTGAACGTGGGTCTTGAAGAGAAGGAGGAAGGAAGGAGGAAACACAGAGGCCGGCAAATCGTTCAACAGCCGAGCTGTTGAACACAAGAACGAGTCGTAGAAGCATCCCGTTCTCATGTGACAAATGTCAACTGTGTACATATGTTGGTAACTTGGTAGTTGTGGGATCAGACAGGGGTTACAGGTTCGATCCTCTACCAGTTCAGTCCTCCATCATACCTCCATCATTCTCACAAAGCCAAATTTTACGCTTATAATTATGGAAGTGGATGCATTTTCGGTTCCACGACAACTCAGAATCGCGCAATTTTAACACCGCTTTGAAAAGTCATTAAAAATAAAAACGTTTAAAAATAGCTTATAACCTAACCTAACCTAACGTAATGTAAACAACAAAACAGCGCGTTTATAAAGGGCAAAAACATTATAATAACCTCCCAAATGCCGTAAAGGAAGCCTCAAGCCTTAGCACTTTTAGTAGGACACGTGCTTTATATTATAAAAAAATATATATTTGAATACGAACATACTCACCAATTTAATTTTAGTCATCTTAAATCAAGTTATCTGTTTTTCATTTTTCAAACCTTTTTTTAAATGTAACTATACGTATCTCTTAAATTGTATTTTTCCTACTAGATTAATGAAAAAAATTGCTTACATCTAAATAAAGATTCAAAAACAAAACAAGTTCTTTATATATTTTTTTCATTACTTTTATTGACTTTTCAAAGAAGGTGTTGAAGTTGCATGATCTGAGTTGTCCGTTCACTGAATTTTCTATATTCTGAGATTATTTGTAACCCTGTAATTCTGTCTTTCTGAATTTAAAAAAAAAAAACTGTTTTCTCTAGCTTTTTTATATATTAATTTAACGATTTAAAAAACATATATTTGCGATCCATCAATAACACCTAAACAATAATTGGAACTGTTTATAAGCAAGATTCCGACAAATATACGACCGACGACTTATTTGAATTCATTAGGAAGATGTATGTTTTTAAATTTCTCTGCCCCCATTTAAGCCATTGAACGCCCCTTTAAGTCTCTCACTAACATCCCCAGGGGTGCTGATATCGCCCCCCGGAGGGAATCACTGGTTTAGCTGATCAGTAAGCATTCGCGATGAAGGTAAACACGGAATAGTCAACACTTTGTATATTTAGTGTTATTCCTATCACCATCCGTGCTATTTCAGGAACACGCGGTTATCTCAGGAGCTTTCAGCACTCAAATATATACTAGTACTTGCATCTGCGCGATTTCAATTCCCGACTCGCGATTATTTATTTATTTTCCATGGTGTCCGTACACCAGTTATTCAATATATTATAGAGAAGATTTCAAATAATCAATATATCAAATACACACGGAGAAAAATGTTATTCGAAAAAACGATCATTTTAATAGTAAAAACGGTTAAAAACTGGACTGAAGTTCTTACGAACAAATTAACAGGGTTTCAATGTTTATTGGCAGGAACATCTAAGAATAATTTGTTGGTATACGTAATTTCGTACGTATACTAACTAATTATTCTTACATTTTCCCGCCAATAAACATTGATACACTGTTAATTTGTTCGTAAGAACTTCAGTCCCGTTTTAACCGTGTTAACTATTAAAATGATCGTTTTTTCTAATAACATTTTTCTCCGTGCATGATGGCGCAAAACTCATCACCCTATTGCAAATGGCGGAAAATATCAGTTTTGCTTTGACATTTGTGAAGTAAACTGAAATAAATTGCTATAATCCTCAAAAACGCGGAGAATTTTTGGAAAAGCGCATTTTCGGGACGCCTAATCTCTCGTTTTCTAGCCGGCAAGATTTAACTGTTCCAGACTTCTTTTCGTGGTGTTTCTTGAAGTCAAGAGTCTATTTGAACAAGTCTCAGGATCTTGAAGCTCTCAAAGAGAATATCCGGTAAATTAGTAACATTTTAAAATATCCTACTATTGACCCAGAAAACATCAACATTTATTTTGATTCACCATAAGTTTTTCTGCATTATAATTGGTTTGCTGGTGTTTATGAGTAATCTGAGTATTATACCAGAGGGAGGGTTCACTTTTACATATAACTGCATAGTAGGAGATTTTCAAATGTTGTTGGGTTATTCGTAACCCGGGAATGTTTGTCTTTCTTTTTAAAAAAAAAGAAAAAAAAATAATCAACTCAAATTTCTATTTTTCGGAGATCTGACTAATAAACGTAATATAAGATAATATTACGGATATTGAAATGAATAAAAAATGAAAATTTTCTGTAAGTAATAACAACATAATATATATTTAGTGAAATTTGTGAAAAAATTATCAACTTCTTCGAAAATTGTAAACAAGGTTAAAATCGAAATTAAATACGCGGAGAAGTTATATTCAAGTAAAAACATTCACGAAAATTAGAATGAAATTTTCTTTCTTTTTGGAAAAACAAAGATATCAATCATCCCAATTATCTTTGAACAACATGTTAAGAGCCTTTTCAAATTAGGAATAACGTTTTCAAATTTACTCTCTGTAGCATTAGCCTATACAAGTAGATATGTTTTATCGGTTAAGATAAAATAATGTGAGTCGAAATTTCTAGCGAATATTGAATTGTTCATTCCGTATATAAATAAGTATTATTAATTGCGTTCTGCCAATTATTCTGTAATTAATATTAAATATTAGTTTTTAGAAGAAAGTTTGAATCTTCACGAATCGTTATATTGTTGTACATATCCCTTGTTAGAAGCCTAATCGAACATACCTCCACAGTCTGGTCACCCTTCTATAAAATTCATATTCATAATGTTGAATGAATTCAAAGAAAATTTCTACGATTTGTAAATTTTAAACTTAACATACTTTTAGAGCACATAAATTACCTGTCATTAAAGAATATTTTAAATATTCCAACTTATTAAACTCTAAATTCTATTGATGTGAACTTCTGCATTTAATTGATCTATATGTACCTACACGAATTACTAGACAAACATTAACATTTTATCTACACACATCTCATTCCAACTATAGTTTGCATTCCCCAATACAACGAGTTTATATAACCTATATTATGTTCCTTATATTTTCTGTTACTTACCTGTATTTTATCAACTCTTATTTTCACTGTAATTAATCAAAACATGTATTGCTTTATATATGTAAAAGCCCTATGGGCGTTTAAATAAAATAAAATAATATTAAAATAAAATTATCGCAGCAGCCCGCCGGACAAAAGGTAGCTTCCCAGTTGTAAGGATGTTTATCCTCTTAAACTATATTTGCAATGTACCTACGAAACGACAATAAACATTCAATGTGATTTCAAGTGATCTTTAAGTATTTTAATCTACGTAGAATATTGGAAATACTGGCCCCACATAATATCTCTGAAGAGTTACTTTACAATAACACACAAATTTTCCTTTGGATGTTTAAAGGATAATGAGGTTAGGTTAGGTTAGCTAGTTCATTTTTCATACAATTAGGTTAGTTGTTTCAATAAAATTGAAATGTAACATTGTCAACTTGTTTCAGGTCCATTTTTTATTTGTTTGACCTTTGAAAGGTCCCTATTGCCAATTCTAGGTCCATTTCGGTTTTTGAAAATTTTGGATCGGAAAAGTACAACTCTTAATATGTTATGCTTGTCAACTTTTTTATTAGTATTTTTTTTATAGTGAACACCTCACAAGAGTCCCAACTGCTCCCGTCTGGAGCCAGTGAGACTATTGCATCCCCGATAACCAACAGAGCATTATGTTATTCGTTGCTTCAATTCAATTCTGCATGTAAAATAAATCACTGACTGCCGTTTAAGAGTAACTGGGAACAATCCGCAAGAATTAGTACCCAGCGCAGTCTCAAGATAAATTTGTTGAAATATTCAGTGTCCCCGCTTCACATACTACGTTGTATATAGTAGTATGTGTTGTATGCGTAGTAATAGTCGCTATTATAATAGCGACCATTACATCCCCTCGAAAACATCCCTGCTTGTGCGGTACTGCATCTACCCGAGCATTAGGATCTATTAGAGCATAAGTGCTTTACACGGGATTATAGTGTTTGGCTAGGAGCGGTCACATTAAGGGAAGATGAGGAAATTACAATATATTTTAAGAAAGTTTTTTTGGCAAATTTGAACAACTTCACTGTACCTACATATTTTAATTTTAAAAAATACTCTTCTTCATACACAGCAAGATTATTTTATGGCATCATTTCGCTAACAAAAAGCTGTCCAAGGAAGCGAAGTTAGCAGTCCACAATGGAGTGCTTGTACCTACCCTGATGTACGGCAGTGAGGCATGGAACTGGCAGAGGAAGGATGAAAGTAGACTGAATGCTGTCGAAATGAGATACCTGAGGCGTATATGTGGTAAAACCATGTATGATGTAATTATATATTTAATTATGTACATTTCTTAAGGACTAATAATATGAACTAAAACCTGTCAATTTGTCTGTCCTAGAACGGGAAACTTTCCTAGTTGGACAGGCAAAGCTTTCTTATATGTACAATGTACTTTTTTTGTATCCTTCTATAATAAATAAATAAATAAATAAATAAATCTTGTGAGAAATGTGGAGATTCGAAAAGAATGCAAGGCTGAGGTAAGCGTAATGAGTCAAATTAAGAAAGGAACCCTCAGATGGTTTGGGCATGTAGAGCGAATGAACGAAGAAAGGAGCGTAAGGAGAATATATGATGCAAGTGTGAATGGTATAAGAAGTAGGGCACGTCCGAGGAAGACGTGGCACGATCAAGTGAATCAGATACTTGAGTCGGGCCATGTCAAGAGTCAAAAAAATAGAAGAGTATGTATGAGACGATGTATGAATGTGAATGAGGCAAAGAGTGTGTGCCAAGACCGAGGTGTTTGGCGGTCCGTCCTCTCTGCCTACTCCTGCGTGATGCTTAGTTAGTTAAAATAAAATAGGAATACACCTGAATAATTTAGAAGCTTTAGAATTTTTTCTCTGTATTATGATTTAGTTTATTTTATTGTCCTGATGAAGATTGAGTCCAATCGAAACCGGTCGACAAATATAAATAAAAATAAAGTGGTTTAAAACTAAGTATTTGTTTCATTTGGTATATTTTCATATTTTTACCTATGTTGTACTGTTGTTTTCAATTTATTTTTGATCGATATGTATAAATTAGCCCGTTAATAAATTATTTTATTCCGGAATCGAACCCTCAGCTTCCCGATACGAACTCAAAAAACTATGACATCAAGGGGGTGGTAGGTGGGAGTTTCTAGTTAGGGTATTATGAAATTGGTTCAATCTGTGTTCAATAGATCTCTTTAAAATTGGAAGGGTAGGTACTAGATTTATCGAAAGGACAAAGGTATACAAAAACATTAATATTATAAAAATATTCCAAATAAAGGTATAAGTAAGGGTTGATATCATTTATTGGTCGGAATTTGTAACAGTAATATCAGCATTTTATCTCAGGTATAAGTCTTCTGGGAAAAACACTGCTGAGAAATCTCCATCTAGTAATTTAGATTTTTCGAAATATTACAAAACTGGTGAAAAAAGAAAACATTTTCTAAAACTAAATAATTTTCGTTAAAAATAATATATTTAAGGTGTTTACTTTATCGCTTCTCTGAATTATTCACACAATCAGTTCAAATTTTGAAAATGACATGTAAATTCATAAGAAATTTGAATTCATTGAAACAGATTTCACGCACCAGTAACTCACATACATCGAAATTAAGGTATAACAATGTGTTTATATTAGCACATAACAATACGTCGGCCGGCATAGTCCAGATGCAAGGCTTTGGACTCCCATTCCGAAGGTCACGGGTTCGAAACCGGCGTGCGCAAATAAATTTTATTTGATTAATTTGTGTTATTTCACAATTAATTAATTAAAAATAATATATACTACATTTGCGGCACGTTCCAGAGTGGACGATACTTTCAGTATCGCCCTGGTGTAAAACCACCATTCAGCTTTGAAGCGTTGCTTGAAATGGCTTTAGCCGTGTTTTGTGACCAGATCTGAATCCTTTCTTCACTCCCCACCTCCTTCTCTTCCCCGCTTACCTTCAGCCTCACAACATACCCCAATTGGGACGCCATAGTCAGACTGGCTCCAGACGGGAGCAGTTGGGACTCTTGTGAGGTGTTCACTGTAAAGAAAGGCTGTTAATCTATTCAATATATATATTTATTTATTTTATTTACTTATTTATAATTAATATTACATTTAATTTTAGCACTGACGTATTGCCTATCGCGTGTGAAACGCCTGTGTTGAGATGGCAATTTACAGAATGTTTGTAAACGAGAATAATTTTGAGTAATTAAATTTCAGTTAGTATTTTTTTTATATTAGCTTCATACAAGTCCCTATGCCATCTTTGGGGATGCTTTATGGAGGGTATTTTTAAAGAAATGCACGAGAGGAAGTTCTAGGAAAGAAAAATGTATGAGGGGTGAAAGGTATTGCTTCTTAACAAGAAAAAAAATTATAAAATAAATCTTTTTCTCTTTCTATTTTTGTACAAAACCAGGCTGTAGGTCAATATACAATATAGTAGTGATATCTGACTTAAAGAATTAATAACGCCTTCTCAGAATCAGTTATGTCCCATTCATACGAATATTAACCATTTCATTTACGGAAGGTTCAACTTACGATGTTGTAATTTGCAATTCATCAGGCCATAAGAGACCCAAAGGGTTAAACGAAATCAGGCGCGGACTTGCAACCCAAATACATTTTTAGTTCAGGAAGATATTTGTAAAATAGCTACCCTTAATTGAAACTTAAGAGTATTATTTTCCCCTTAATCAAAAACGGATAATTTCTTTTAATTTAGTACCTGTCCACACATAACATAATAAATAACGCATCAATATTAATTACCTCCCGGACGCTTTAGAAATTATCCAATAATTATTATCTTCTAGAAATTATCCAATAATTATTATTGTTTTTATTATTACCCTTTTCAATAACGGCCGGAAAACTCAACAACATACAACAGTTCATCACTCATTTTAAAAGTCATTAAGGTGATTGTCAAAAGAATTCATGTCGTACTCTTTTATAAATGGCGCGCGTATAATTATTTTGGGAATGAATGCTTTTTACAAGTAATGCTTTGAAATATAAAATTATATTATATCTTTCAAGAAAGGCTAACAAATGCAATATTGGATTGAATCACCGATGCAATATTGTATTTATTAGCCTTTCTTGAAAGATTTGAGATTATTTTTGGACAAAAAACTATTTATTCATATTCGTATTGCGTATATACGGGCGCAAACAATTAATGTATCTTAGTATTTCAAAACATAACTTGTATAAATCGTTTTAACATAAAATAATTATATGCGCGCCATCTATGAAAAACTAGAATATGAATTCTCTTGACAATCATCTTAAATAGGTTACGTTAGGTTAGGTTATGGGTTCTTTTTTTTCACTATTAATGACTTTTCTAAAGGGTGTTGAAATGCCAATTCGCCGAGGTGTGACAACCCGTCCTTAATATCATATTATATAATATTATTCAAATTAGACTTTTTGGAAGAAAAATCTTCACATTATTCATGGTTTATGGTTTAGTTATCACTAGGTAGAGACGCTAAACAGTACTATAAAGACACAATAATGTATTTCTGTGAAACAGCTGATTCTGAATTAAAAGTGTGAACGCACTCTGTCACGGCCAACCGGAACTCCATTCTCTTCGCAAAGTGAATGCGAGAACCCGTCGGCATAAAGTATAAACGGATTAGTGTGATTTATATTTGCCTACGCTCTTTCCTCTGATGATTAACTATTCCCTTCTCCATCATTTATCCTTCATACTCCATTTCCTCCCCCTTACTTCCCTACTTCCGCAAGATCCCCACTTAATTACAATCCTGGAAATATATTATTTATTATAAAATAAAATATACGCCGTTAGCACGTCTGAGCTTTGAGAGAACGAGGAAAAGATGATAATTGTTATTAAAAAAAACGTTGGCTTAAATAAATGTGATTTTAGTTCCGTAGGTAACGCCAACGAGATAAAATGAGTTAATTTTACGCTAAGTGCAAAGTACGATTTAAAAAGTACACTTTTAAGCCAGGGAAACGGGTTTCCGGGTGAGAAATTGCCGTTTTACGTGACGGTGCTGGAGAAATTAAATGTTAATTTTAAAGAAATGACACGGAATTTATACACTTTTCTTATTAATTCTGCTTTCCTATTACAAACTCGGAAAAAATGTTTATTATAGTTGAACATTTCATTTTATATAAGTTATCAATTCAAATGAAATTTTGAAATATGAACAATTCAAAAAGCAAATTAAGTCACTGAAATTGGATAATGGTATATTGTACCCTTAATTTACCCTTAGTTTACCCTTACTTAATCTATACTATCAATGTTAAAAGTATAAATATACTAGTATATTGGTATTGTCTTTCAATAACATATTTTTTCCTAAATTGTATACCTAATGTTTGTATTTATTTCATAAGTCTTTGATTATTGTTTACATATTTAATTAGAACATTATTTTTTGCATGTAAATACTCCTCCCATATATACGACCTCCTAGAGCTCAACTTATGGAGTAGTAGAATAATAATGAATAATTGTATAACTTTGTATAATGTAATCACTTGTAATGTAAAAAATTCTTATAAATAAAAATAAAAATTTAAATAAATAAATAATAATAATAAAAAATCTGTCATTGATTTAGTTAATTGTAATATTGTTAGAATAATTCACCATAAAATGAAAAAAAGAAGAAATAGTGTTATTTAATTAATAGTTGCCTTCAATTTTATACACATCATACATATTACTCAGAATATTGGTAAGTAATCATATATTTTATACTAAGTATGTTTGTGACTGTATTCCCACTCGTTCTTTTACACCACGGATTATAATGTACATACTAAAGAAATAATCCTTTCGGCTGCAAAAACTCTGGCGAATCCCAGCACAAAATAAGGGATGGTGTATTTTTGCGGCGAATGCATTTAAAAAATATTTTTTGTTCCTCTTTAACAGCTCAGCAATATATGGTTTTACCATAATAACACGTCAGGGTTCTCATTTCTACGGCAGCTCTTTACGACTTTCACATAAGTCACTATTTTTCTGAAAAACATATGTTTTACTGCCGTCGTTTTATTTTTATTTGTGTTTTTTAAAATGGATATATATTTGTAGCTATTTTTAGTTTTATTTTAGCAGAAGTAGTTCAAGACATGAGCGCGGTGTATATTCGTTTGTTGTCGTATAATATAATTTGTACTGAAAACATGTTTTTTAAATCAGTGAAAATAATCATCCTCACAAAAATGTATTACTCATTGTAGTTACAACTTTAAAAAAAAAAATCATATATATTATTGTATACATAAATTATATCTAATATCGTAAATTTTAATGTAGTTTTTCTTTCTCTATGTAGGTATTATCAGTTTACACTTCTAAACATATAACCTAAAATAATTTCACGTCGTTATGTTGTAAATCATATTGTAATTCCTCCATCTTATTATCAGGTACCTGGTTTACACATTAAATACTACCAACTTACCTACTTATCTCATACTCTGTAAATCTGAATAATAATAATAATAATTGGATAATTTGTATAGCGCCGTTTTTGTGAGAAATCACCTCAAGGGCGAATATAGTATATGTTACCAGGCTAATTCGGTAAATCCGAATAGAATATATGCTACCACATTACTTTTTCTACATTGTCACAAAGAACATGTATGTATATATTTATATATTTTTTCATTACACAACTTGGTTTCAGAGAAAAATATATATTTTTTTTGTTTTTTATGGTTTTCAGTTTTTTGATATGTAATTATGTACATTTCTTAAGGACTAATAATATGAACTAAAACCTGTCAATTTGTCTGTCCTGGAACGGGAAACTTTCCTAGTTGGACAGGCAAAGCTTTCTTATATGTAAATTGTACTTTTTTGTATCCTTCTATAATAAATAAATAAATAAATAAAGTTATATTTATTTATTCATATTCCGTATATACTGGTGCAGATAATTAATTGTAGTTTTATTTTAAAATAATTAAATTAGCACCATCTGTGAAGGAGTAGATTTGGAATTATTTTAAGTATCAGCTCAAGTACTAATAATTTATTTTCAGTGTTAATTAAAATTTATTTATATTTTCTTTTCATTTAATTTTCTCTGGTGATTGCTCTGTAAGATTGCTTGCTGTAAGATTTCTTTTTCTCATCTCATCATTGAGGTATGACGATTAACTTATTTAGTATCCCTATCTCTTATTATCTTTAGAGTCCTAATGTAGGTACCTGTTCTAATTTCTAACCCTCCCTTAGAATTTGTCGACTATTTGGCTCCCTTATATCTAACTCCATCAGCTGCGCCAAACCAAAGTCATAGACCTTAAACGTTGCGGCTACAAGTGTTAGTGGTCACCAACCTTGCATAATAGACTGTAAAAAGGCAGAGGGGAACAACCTTTGGCGGAAATCACTTACTTTACCCCCAATTTTACCGCAGATATCAAAAATATCGTTGATATGTCAAAATAAGTTAATTCCAGACAGATAATTTATGTACGCGTTTTATTTAATTCGAGAGCTAACCCTACGTGATATTATACAGTAAACAGAAATCGGCTTTAAAACTTTATAATTTAGGGGTAAGATATCTAATTTCTTAATAATTATTCGGCAGTGATGCATCGTAATTACATTCATATTGGTAAGAATCGTATAGGCCATTGTTATTACAGATTATCTGTTCGACTATCTCTATAAATTCGCAGGAAAAAAATATCTCGCAGAAATCAGTGATATATTTTGATTTTATCAATCAAACGCCAACAGATGATAATTCGGTATCAGATTGTATATAATTTAGTATCAGCGTATTACACCCATTTGAATATTTGAATAATGCTTTTAATCAAAACAATTTCAAAGAATATTTATCTCTTATCATGGATTACGATCGTGGTCGGAGTGTGAACTGCAAAACCTACTGCTACCCGAATGACTGTATTATGTCAGTTATGATTTTAGTCCAGAGCAGTAGGATCAGAGTCCAAGGGAAACTTTGAAGTCTCTGAGTCAGTCAAGTGCCCAGAAATCCCTCACTGGACCTCATCGATACAGTGGACAAATTAATGAAGTCAAAATTAGTCTGAATCGCACATCTCTTCCATGCTGGGACTGTTATAATACACTTCTGAATGGTTATTATATTTTTTCTTCAAACTTCGCAAAATCACTTTTTGGCGTCATTTTGAATTAAATTAAAACAAATAACTTTGTATTAAACCACTATTATATAATCACAATTACCTACATGTTTCGAAACCGATGGTTTCTTCGTCAGGGTAGTAATGACATTAAATAACAAAAGAAACAAACAAATATAGACTAAAAATAACAGACTAAAAAGAACTATGGACAAAAATATTATAGAGAGAGGTGATTAATTTATTAAAAAATATCTATAATATTTTTGTCCATAGTTCTTTTTAGTCTGTTCTTTTTAGTCTATACTTGTTTGTTTCTTTTGTAAACGGGCGACAGTTGACTCTGTCCAATAATACAACTTTACTGACATCTATTGAGACACCTCAAAACTACATATAAGTAGCCATACTAACGACATTCGTTGAAAGATATTGAAACTGCATAAATATACACTACATACTCCAATAACTGACATGATTTCACTCTCAGATTCACTAATTGGCCAGATTTTGATAAAAATATTTAGGATTATCGGAGCAAATGGGTAGTTGGTGCCACTACACCCATTTATTGATGCCCGATCTGTTATTGGAGGCTTGACAGATTTTAGGTTCGTCACATTAAGAGCGATTGACCAGCAGCTGAGAATAAAAGCTTAAAAATGCTTGCATCTTTACAGGGAGGTTCCAATGAGAAAGATCGATTATTCTCTGTATCAAATTTTTAAAATTAAAAATATTATATCGAATTATATCATTCAAAGCTTTAATGTACACCTACATTCAACTAAGCAATAAAAATGTTCAAAAGCACGATGATAAATTATTAAATATCGTTTACTTCTTGTAAGTATTTTTTTTATCACAACTATTTATAATTTTTTAATAATGTCTAAAATAATGTGAAATTTTGTTTTTTATATTTTAGTTTGTAAGACCTTAAATAAATAGAAAAACTGAGATATTATTGTCACCAAACACTCTCTCGGATTTATTTTTTAATATTTTTTTAAATTGATAAACTAATGTTTAAGACAAGATTTTTTATGCATAGCACAAAGGGTAACAATTATTATAAGTAATAATTATTAGCCTGAAACACTCATCAATATATATATATAATAAGCGATAATTGTTGAATGAAACACTAGGTATATATTGAATCATTTGGCGGGTAGGAGGTATCCCGCCGTAGCTTAATGGTAGAGCTCCTGTCCGGCAAACAGAGGAGTGCGGGTTCGAGTCCCGTAAGCGACATATATCTTTTCTCGGGAGAGGTTTCAATATTGATGAGTGTTTCAGGCAAATAATTATTACTTATAATAATTGTTACCCTTTATTTTTTAATAATTTTAATTTAACTAAATTTTAAATTTTTAAAACCGTCTTGACTAGATTATGTATTGTTCGTTGTTTGTTTTTGGGGTGTTATGCCGTGTTGTGCTACCTCCTTCTTTAGCCGACGTTTCGGACAGCGTTGCAGTGTCCATCATCAGGGCAGATCCGGCAGATCCGTCGATGTGAATTTGTAGTGTCAAGTGTGTGCTTATTTAGTTGGAAGCGATAACACGGCATAACACCCCAAAAACAAACAACGAAAATGCTTTTGGCCGTGAAAACCTAAAAACGTATCAGATTATGTATTGATTTATTTTTTTGTATGATTATATTATTTGAAATTTGTGTTATTTAATAGAATCTATCGTTTGAAAATTGAACAAATCTGCCAACGACCAACGGTATAACCTTAGTATATTAAAAATACACTTAGTTTTTCAAAATTTTAAAACTGCGTGTACCAGATAAAATAACAATCTTTCAAAATAAATTTATGTTTTTTTTTGTAAAAAAGAGTCAATACGTCTAGAATTTGATTTAAAAATAACTAATTTTCGGTATTCTCTAGTAATACTAAAAATAAAGTTGAAAGTAAAAACCGTTGCTGTTATGATGAATCAAATGGAGTAGAGAATTATTTGGCTGGTTTGCCTCCCCTGTGCCCTAGTGCCATGTTGCGGGCGGGACGTTTCGTGGGAGCAGGGGGAAGAAACGGGGGTTGAAAGCACCTTTAACCGCAAGTATAACCGGCTTAAGTTGCTTTCAATATCAGAACGATGGTGATGGCCGGTTGAAAAGCCATTACGGTGTGGCCGTTAACGTTATTTACTAAATGCTGTTCAATAACAATAATTATGAATCGTTATCTTGATTTTTCAATGTTATATTTCCATGACATATCTACGTAGGTACATAATCCTTTACCATCCAGAATATCAAATTTGGAATGACATCTTATTACAGAGCGGATGCTATTTAGATAAATGTATTTTAACTAATCGTCGCTCGAGTTCGTTTTTGTCCAACAGACCATTTTTCGTGAACTTGAGTTAAGTATGAATTTGTTCTCAAAAAGTCTTTGTCGTTAAAAAAAAATTTATCAAAGATTATTTAAGGGGTTTTTAAAACGCACTTCGTCTTACGTCCTCCAAAATTTATGTGCTTTTATCGTAAAAAAAACATTACAGCGCCATTTCTCCCGATTTACGTTTTGGTCTGTTGGATAAAAACGAACTGAAGCTAAGTAATGTTTATTGCATGTAAATTTATAAATGTCTCATGTAAGAAGAAGATAACAATAATAATCTTTTTTTAAATTCGAATATGAACAATTTAGCAATGTCTATTTATGTAAGTTTGGTACCGCCGCTCCAGGAACCATTTATTGGACAACCAACACCTCTGCCACAGGTCACCGCAAGTGGTTCGCTACGTTTGGTGACTTATCAGGGGTGCCCGGGTTCATGGGGTTAGGTTTGTCCGGGACTTGGCGGCGGATTTGTCTGCCCACCAACTGCGTGGCAAACCGGATCGGGATAGACTGGTTGAAGGAGACTTTTTGATGTCTCCAGCCGGACCCTCTCGACCCGTCGCCTTGCACCGCAGTGGGGGGGATGGCTTCACACGTCCATCACTCCTGGACGTATTGATCCTTAGGTTCCTACCCACCCCTCAAACCTTTTTCCTTCCCAGGACATCCTCTCCTTTCTTTCCCTTAAAAGACCCCCCACAGAGCATCTTCAAAGATAACATAGGCCCTGAGGGAATTTTTTTCCTCAGGGCCTTCTGAGTGGAGCTAATGTAAAAAAGGGGTGCCCGGGTTTGTGGGGTGAGTTTTGTCTTGATCTCAGTGGCGGATGCGTCTGCCCACCAACTGCGTGGCGTCTAATATAGTGCTCACAAAGTAATTTGACATTTATTCACTTATTCCTTCCCCTACCAAACAGAACTTATAAATATTTCGCGACTAACAAATTATTGATTTTATGACAGTTGATCCTCTGACAGTTGATCCTCTGACAGTTGATCCTCTGACAGTTGATCAGCTGAAAATTGATCCTCTGACAGTCGATCCTCTGACAGTTGATCCTCTGACAGTCGATCCTCTGACAGTTGATCTTCTGACAGTTGATTCTCTGACAGTTTATCCTCTGACAGTTGATCCTCTGACCGTTGATCCTCTGACAGAGATACCCTCTCTGCCTACCCCTGCGGGGAAACGGCGTGATGGTTAGTTAGTTAGTTAGCCTAAGGCTGAAAAACTCTTGTCTGATATTAACTTTAAAAAAGGCAGTTAATATTCTTTGCGCCATAAAAATTGAAACCTTTTTTTGAAATACGAATAAATGTATCCCTTTGTTTTTCATTGAAAATAAACTCGGTTTTAAAAATTTTTAACAGCCTGTTGTTTAAACATATGACGTTTGATTTTAACTCGTTACAAACAGATAAATCCTATCAAAACTGACGGACGTTACAAACAGAATATAAATCACGTCAAAAGTGACGAACATTCAAAACTACTATTTTAAATTATAAAGGTTGAAAAGTTCATGATATTACGTCACGGAAAATTATTCAACCCACGTGAAAAATATCTTTGGAAAATGTGTTTGAGAACTATGTGACTTAAAAACTTCTTTTCAACCTTATCTCCGTACAGGAAACTCTGAGTAAAAAAAATCCCTCAGAACCTATGTCAACTTTGGGTATGCTGTGCGAAGGGTAATTTTTGGGAAAGGAAGGAGAGGAAGTTCTGAGAAGGAAAAGATCTGAGGTATGGGTATGAATTAGCGATGTGTTGGTTCAGCTGGAATGGGCTCATGAACTCGGCTCCTTTGCGTGAAGCGGATCCTACTCCTACTCCCTTTTCAATTCGACTTCTCCAAGGGTACTGCTCCCTGACTCAAACCCGGACTCAGAACTCGAACTCTGCCCCAAACCCGGAACTCGGAGCCGAACCGGGAACCCGAATGGCTCCACCGGCCTCCCCGTGTTCGCGGTCCATGCCGGTCGCGAGTTCTTCCCATTCTCCTGGTACTAGTGAAAGTTTAGAGTGAGTGGTGATACGTCACAGTTTTTGCAAATCTTAACTGTCGATTCTGTTTACGAACTTTACGGTGAGTTTTGGTGAAAGTTTTGTTTATTGTTTATGTGTAAGATCTAGACAAACCTCGCCCTATTACCCTGGACAACCAAACGTAGAGAAATACTCGGTGTGAACTATGGCAGTGGGTGTTGGTTTTCTAATAAATGGTTCCCGGGGCGGCCCGCCTCCCAAATTGAGATTGAGGTTATCTATTACATTTGATGCAAACGTATTGATTTTTCAACATTATTTTTTTTTACGTGATTACTGCAGAAAAGTCCCAAATACCCGGAGCCAGTAGGACTACATTAAAACCACCTTAATTTTACCAATTTATTTTCAGAGGTATTTTCACAAATTATGAATACCATCATAGTTCCATGATGAATAGGTACTATTAAAAATGTGTGGAATATTTCAAATTTATTTTTCGTATTCCGATCGTTGTACTAAACGTATGTTTAAATACTTTCATTCATAATTATTGATTTGAAAAACCACATATTTTGAAACCGTTTCAAATGGCTGCAACGTCATTATGACATAGAAAATGCCAATGTCTGGTTAGACGACAGGTACCAACGTTGCCCGGCGTGACGTCAACGCCGCCGAATTCACGAATAAAAACGACCGAGTCGTTTTGACGGCAAGTCGAGAATGGCACATTTTAAATCGTTATAAAATATTTTGTTCGTCAACATAAACAAACATAAAATAAAAATAAATTCATTATCGTAGTTTTTTCTTAATTATTTTTGAGAATTAAAATCAATTATTCACAACGTATTCCAATTGGGAAAACCATGGTCTCGCTGAATCCAGACGGTTAGGAGAAGTTGTGACTGTTGACATCAAAAAAGTAACGATCAAACGCAATTATTACCTGATGCTAATATACCATTCAATGGACAGATGTCAATTATCTTTACGAAACTATTTAAATAAATACAGTTATTTAAATCTCTAAATTATTTCAAGGCTATCGTGGCAGCTGTTGGAGAATAATCATGTTTTGACAGCATCAAGAAGGAACTGTATTCCTCTGATGGTGCGGCATGTAGTTTTAGGATTCGTAATCCCGACTACAGTTACCGATGTAATAATAAACAGAGTAATACTACTCCATAAGGACAAGCAAATATTTAGTTGATTTTTTTGTTTGTTCGTGTGTTTGTTTGTTAATTGCATAAACTTTTGAAATTAGAAAAAACCTTATGATTCCTTTATTTGGCCGTTTGCCCACCGGTGGCCACCAATAAAAATATTTTTTTTTTTTTTTAAATCATTATTTGTTTACGAGTTTCTATTACAAAATAATATTATTAGTAAGAACAGTTGTATAAACTACCAAAATCTGAAAGAATTGTTACTGTTTACTTATAAAATGCGACACAAAAAAATTCTGAAGTTACGTTTGATTTTTTTGAAAAAAAACCTGGCCTGCCAAAGGTTAAACTTATGACTCACCGTAAAAGAGAATTATTTGCATTCGTGAGATGATGTCCATTTGTCTTTTTTACACTGAAAAAATAAATTTTGAATGTTTAAAAACTTGCCGAAAATACCTTTAATTTAATCTTTAATAAAATTTTATTTATTTTTATGTTTTTATGTACATAATAAATTTTATATGGAACTATATTGCCACCCTATTGGGCAGCTCTGTGAGGCGGTAAATATCTGCCCAGACGATGGACACTGTAAAGCTGTCCAAAACTTTGGCTAAAGAAGGAGAAAGCGCAACACCACATAATAACCAAAAAATAATCACGGCTATATTCAGAAATGCTTTAAAACGAAGGGTCGAATGTATGAATTAATAATATCATCAACGCCTGAGCGATGACTGCGTGTAATGAGAGAGCTGTGTGCCGCGTCCGATAATTCATTGGTTTAAGTTAAATAATTGTCATCAGGAAAACAGAAAATGGAGTCGGGCGTTGGGATTAAAACAAGAGCTGTGAAATTGAATTTCCGCAAAGAGATATCGGATATCTCTCTGTAGAATGGAAAATACGTCATTTGGAATATACTACGAAATTTCATTCGAACGAGCACAGACCGTGCATTTTTCAAAGTTTATGTGTGTGACTTTTACGACTTTAGTCACTTACGAATAATCATAAGAAAGTCATAAGAACCAAAATTCAGTGACTACAGTTTTTTTTTGTTTCCAGTTTATTTTGGTTACCTGGAACAAGTTCAGTGAACTGCGCTGCAAAAATTACTAAAAATGTTGAATGCACTTCTACAAATAATCTGAAAATCCATCGATAGTATCGTTTAAGTGGATATAACCAGAGAATACCGGAAATTAGTCATTTTTAAATCAAATTCTAAACGTATTGACTCTTTTTTACAATAAAACATAAATTGATTTTGAAAGATTGTTATTTTATCTGGTACATGCAGTTTTAAAATTTTGAAAAACTTAGTGTATTTTTAATATAATGAGCATTAGGCATAAGCACTGTGTTATAAGTGTGTAACGCTTAGGCATACGATTAATGGCATTAATTGATTGGTTAATGTTGAAAAAACACATAAAATACGATTAAACAAGTGAATATTTTTAAAAAAATCAACTTATAATTTATTTTTTCCCACAGGAAAAACTAAACCCTTTCATACACTTTTCCATATAAATGATCATCTAGTAAATCCATGTTATGCAAGTGTATTATATAAGTATAATTAATACAAAACAATACAAGAACAACATGTTAATCTACCAAACTATTAAATGGGAATATAATTCACCGACTCCAGATATTTTCATATCAGAGGGTTCGGCTCGGTAGACATCCTAATTTGACCGATAAATCCTACAGATTCCTCAATATAAATATTTAAAAAATCTTTCGTAATCCTACATGTATTTAAAATGACTGATTTTTGCATTTATATATACAAATTCTTTGACAAATCTAATATGCTTAAATTTTTAATGAGAGAATTATAATAATGAATTATTATATAAAGTTTTTTTTTTCTGGCCATCTCTTCGGCCGGCTAATAACCAATTTCAGAAAAATGCGTGAGTGTGCACGTGTGTGAGCGTGGATGTACTGCGGGGGGATATTGATATAATGCATTTTCATCAACAACGAATATGTCAAGTTTCAGTTCGATCGGATTTCGAGAAGTGGGTTAAATTCCCCTTCCAAGTATTGCATTCATTATAGAAAACAAAATCGAAATTCAAACAGATATAGACATTTCCACATATTAAATAATTCCTAGCAAAAACTTTTAACTACTGGTCGTGAATAGAGTAATGCGAGAAGAAACTGCACGGTTCATTTGCAATTCCCTAGTCTTTCATCCTCCCAGTTTCCTAGTTTCCCAGTTCCCTAGATACCCAGTTTCCCAGTTCCCTAGATACCCAGTTTCCCAGTTCACTAGTCTAACGATATCAAGAGAATATAAT
This sequence comes from Limnephilus auricula, assembly GCA_951813805.1. NCBI lineage: Eukaryota > Metazoa > Arthropoda > Insecta > Trichoptera > Limnephilidae > Limnephilus > Limnephilus auricula. The sequence continues at coordinate 13,257,761 of OX638408.1, read as the reverse complement.
ATGTCTCTTGCGGCAGATTAAATTGAGTTAATTAATCCAATTATTTGCAAAGCATCAGTGCAGTACACGTCCACTAGTCTGTAGGTAATACAGAAGTGGGTGTTGCACATATGCAGGAGAAGCTACGGCATTAACAAATGTAAGATCATGTTTCGCAAAGGCATTTCTTGTGGAGATCTAATCTAATGAACTCCATGGTTTGGTGGAAATCAATGGACTGTAATCATAAAATTATGGGTTTTTGTGACACAACTATGGGAATATGTGAACGGTGGAAACTGGATAGGAATCTGACTCACCTTGATTTCCCATAGCACGTTATATTGAGGTTCAATATTACGGCACAGAGGGCTCACGAGGTTAAGAAACGCACAAATTTCCGTACAAATCGATATTAAAGTGACCGAGGAACCATAAGAGGTGATAACTGCACCGATTACTGAAATAAACACCAATTACACAAGCTGAGAGATCACTAGATTGGTAGATAATCATTACATAGAGGATTCTTTGACATGGTCGATATTAAAGAACTGACAGATTAGTTGGTCATGGTACTGGTTGCTTTAACAGACTGATTCTTCCTTTGGAGTTATTGTTCCACAATGCCACAGGTAGATAATATTGGCAAATAGTGTTAGATAGGATAGGTATAGAAAGGAAGATTGGATGGAGGAAGATAGATCGTTGCTTCAACAGTTATAGTTACTATAAAATGAAATGAAAGAGTATAAAATTTATTCATTAATATGAAACTAAACAGTTTTCAAGATATTTTTATTTTTAACTTTTTAACTTAAAGAGTTAAACCTCAAATTATAATATTTTAATTAATGAAGATAATATTAGCGAAAGTCAATCAAAAATCCGAAACAGAAAAATCATAAAAAGATACGGATACATCTGGGACTCGAACCCAGGTCCTCCGGCAATCCGGGCCGACGCGCTATCCCTATCCGATTCGGTCATTTTTAACTGTATCATCATACTTCGACTGAGAACCGCCAACATTATTTTCATTTTTCTTATCGCATATTTTTATTGGCTGCTACTTTTATTTAGTTAGAGTTCATGTTTTAACTTTAGTTCGAGTTGAATCTTGCAATCACAAATAAAGGTAGCAGCCAATAAAAATATGCGATAAGAAAAATGAAAATAATGTTGGTGGTTCTCAGTCGAAGTATGATACAGTTAAAAATGACCAAATCGGATAGGGATACGTTGGCGCAGTGGATATCGCGTCGGCCCGGATTGCCGGAGGACCTGGGTTCGAGTCCCAGATGTATCCGTATCTTTTTCTGATTTTTCTGTTTCGAATTTTTGATTGACTTTCGCTAATATTTTCTTCATTATTAGTTTTCAAGATAGTTAAATCTGAATGCAGGATTGTGTTATACATTCTATTATATCACTAGGATCGTCATTCTTTTTCTTATACTCTGTATCTCTTTCTGCTTCATATTTTATTTAGATAATTAGTATTATCCTTCGACCAAGTATTATTATCTTATACTCTGCTATGATTAATATCTACCTATTATATTTATTGGTACAACTTTAAAAGGTAATTTTGAAAAAGGTTTTCCATTGAAATTGTATAAACATATTGGTTTAAGAAAACAGATATCAAAAAGAAAGTGCCATCAACTTCTTTCCTCTCTACCTTTAGCCTCATCACAATATACCTTAATTAGGGGATGCTATAGTCTCACTGACTCCAGGTAGTTGGGATCATTTTGATGTAGAAGAAAATGTGCAAAGGGAACTGAAGACATAGTTAAATGTTTTCCACCCTATTTTCAAAATTAAAAGAAAAGTATGGTGTTATGTTACTAAGCAAATAATATATAGTACTTGTATATGGAGCGGTTCTTTCCTAGAATCCTTAGTCAAATCCTTCGCCGATTAAACATGAATCAAGTTCGTTTGACAACTTAATTAAACTTCAATTTCAAAACGAAATTCCAATAAGAAACCGTATCATCCAAAGCCAAATATTTTTTGCTAAATACTGAAACTATGGACAAGTTCCTATAAGTACCGCAGAATATGTTCAACTTTGAAACTAAATATTTTTTTTATGAAAAACATTTGAGACGCAAAAGTTTTGTCATATTTTTTGCCATGATTAAATTATCGAATATAAAAAAATGGTGTAGGTGTTTAAAGAATAAAAAAATACACGGTGATCAAAGTCACCTTTCAGAGAGGGGTGTCTTTGATATACCATGATTTTACAAGCTTTTTACAATGATACGTCAATCCTCAAAAAAAAGAAAAAAGCGAGTTTAAATATTCAAGTAGGTAGTTATATAAAATATAACGCTAGATAATGCTAAACTTTATAATATAAACGACACAATACTATTATTTCGGGAATTTATAAAATGTGTATTTTCTGTCACTGAAAATACACAAATAATAGCTTAATAACGAAACCAACTAATTTGACACCTATTTGTCATTACTAGGAGGCGGCTAGGCGGTGGCAAAACGAAGAATTCCAAGTCACGAATCCGCAAAAACATCATTCGGAGATATTGAAATTTGAATTTTTGAAATTATATGTTTTTGTAATAACGAATCAATTCTAAACTTCAAACCTCAATATCTCCGAATGATGTTTTTGCGAATTTTCAACTTGGAATTCTTCGTTTTGCCACCGCCTAGCCGCCTACTAGTCATTACCTACGTTGTCCGAAAAATATATTAATTTAAAAAAACGAGTGTGCTTTAGACCACACGACAAAAGTTAAACTTCTATAGAGAAAGAAAATGTACGCGCACACTGCTCTCTCTTGCTCCTACAGTATTTATAAAATTGTTCAAGAACGAAATGAAATTACGGATAATCTTCATGCACTGGCTATGAGAGGAAGAGAGAAAGAAAATATGCGCGAGCACTGTTCTCTCTTGCTCCTACACGGAGAAAAATGTTAATCGAAAAAACGATCATTTTATTAGTAAAAACGGTTAAAAACGGGGCTGAAGTTCTTACGAACAAATTAACAGGGTTTCAATGTTTATTGGCGGGAACGTGTAAGAATAATTTGTTGGTATATGTAATTTCGTACTTATACCAACAAATTATTCTTAGATACATTTTCCCACCAATAAACATTGAAACACTGTTAATTTGTTCGTGTACAGTGTGATACAGCCCGTTCGCCTCGCCCGACTACACTTTTCGTAACGCTCTCGTCACGCGTTCGCCAGCTTACCTCCAAGTCAAACTTGCGTAAAGAAGTTTTACTTAAAAAATCTAGTCATTTCTGAATTCTGGAGAAAAATTATTACATGATATCCACGATGATCAAAATCGCCCCAGTTTCAAAAGTCGCTCCATATTACGGTTACCCACAAATGGCGTAGATACTCTAGTATCTAGGTATGTACTGTAACCAATATTACGTCTGGCTTGAACACAAGATACAAATAGGGCAGATATTGAAAAATCTTGCTTGCAGACTTGGTACATACTACCCCCTTACTAATAGACGTATTTTATCATACATAAGTAATGGTTTTTCAGTTGTGTCAAATTGGATTGGAGAGATTAGGTTTAGTATAGTTGGTTTTATGCAGTTACATATCGTGGGGTAATTACTACAACTAGGAAACTCCGAAATCAGCCTTTTTGACTTACAAAACTAAAATCGTACCTCTATTTCCTCATCTATGAATGCTTTACGTAGAAAAGTCGTAACGCATTGGAATCATCAAGTAATTTGAAAATGTTTTTATGGGTATATCCAAAAAACGGTAACGTTTAATTCTGGAATTGAGCTCTTGCCGCGGATATCCAACAATATTGTTTTTTTTTTACATTAGGTCCACACAGGAGGCCCTGAGGAAAATAATTTCCCTCAGGGCCTATGACATCTTTGGGGTTGCTGTGTGGAGGGTATTTTTAAGGAAAGGAAGGAGAGGAAGTTCTGGGAAGGAAAAAGGTATAAGGGTTGGGTAGGAATCTGGGGTTCAGTGTGTCTGGATCATCCGCCGCCAAGACCTAGATAAACCTTACCCCATGAATCCGGGCACCCCTGCTAAGTTGCCAAACGCAGCGAACCAATTGCGGTGACCTATGGCAGAGGTGTTGGTTATCCAATAAATGGTTCTCGGGGTGGCGGTACCCACTCCAGCCTCCCATTTTTAAATTCTTGTTCCAAGAAAAATGGAAAAAAAACGAAACCGGTTATGTTTGATAACATTTTATATTTAAAATACAATAAGCATACAATTCCTAAGACTTTTAAAGGAAAAGTCGTGAAAAGGGGCTATTAAATTAGAATATTACAAGAATTTGTGTTGAATTCGTGGAAAAATGTTGTTTGTGAAAATTCCACATTGAACATTATTCCAAAAAACTTTTTTTTTTGTGGTAGTAGTGGGAGATTTTCAAATTTTGTTGGGTTATTCGTAACCCGGGAATGTTTGTCTTTCGTTTTTTTTAAAAAAAGCAAAAAAACTATACGAATAAGTGAAACCATTTATAATCGAAATTTTGTCTTGAGATCAACGTACAACATTATTCCATAAAACTGTTTCAGTAACTAAAAATCAGCCTTAACAATAAGTGTTCTGGACGAATTCTACTTTTATACATTCTTCAGTTGAAGTGTATCTAGTTGAGGCCATAATACGTTCATTTTCTCCATTTGTTTTCATGAATTAAACCAATATCCGTGATTTTGATAAACGCTTTAAAAAATTCTTCCACAAACCAACATTTAAAATGCTGCCACAGGCCTAAAAAAATTTCATTACCATAACCCCTATCTTAATAGATGCGTAATAATATCCCAACATTATTCCATCAATAGCTCAACATTGGTAGTTTTGTTGGATACTACATTATTGGGGGCAAGGGCTCAATTATTATATATCATATTCATATATTGAATATATAGAATTGACTTTCAGAAGAAAATATATGCTAAAAAAATGGTTATGTGAAAGAATTTTTTTGTACTAATGTCCGTATTTCTAATTTTCGTTTTTAATGATTTTTCCATTTTTATAATCTTTTTTCTTCTTCTTTCTTTCGTTTTTCCTCTGCTCTTTATTTTATATATGTAAAAATATGTGAATGTATGTATATATAATGTATATTTTATAAATTCTCTAAAAATTATTTGTAAAAGAACCCGTTGACAAACTGATATAAATCAGTTTAACGGGACTTAATGTTCAAATATGTAAAAAAAGAATGTTAAATAAAAAAAAAAAAAAAATAAATAAAAAAAAAAAAAAATATGGTTATCAAAAGTGTTTTTCCATATTTCAATTAGGTAACTTGGCTTGGCTGGGTGTAGCATTAACATTTTGTGAAATTGCTTAAGTTGTAAATAGATACATCAAACAAATGATTAGCCATTTTCTTTTTTCCAAAACATAAGTATTGCGTGTTCCCAACACATCAATCTACCATTTAACAATACAATACTTATTAGTATAAATATACAACAACCGATTTATCAGATTGATTATCAACTTATAATTCAATTTTCCAACAAAGCTGATTCCAGAGATACCAATTTGTAATAATTACCTCTCGATATATCAATGGGTAAGGATTACTTTAATGACAAAATTAAAGTATTTTTATCTGGTCATTGTTAGACATGTTTTACACGCCTTTGTTCGTAATGATAATGCTTTATGATTTATTGGTTGTTGCTAAACTCCAACAAATACATAAATAAAAATGATTTAAAAAAATATTGTGTATTTTCAATTATAATCATCATATTTGGTTCTACAACACCTGGCGGGTCTTGGCCTCCTCAAGAGTCTTCCTCCACTCGTCTCGGTTTTGTGCCAGCTCTCTCTAGTTTAGAAGCTCCAAGGTAAATGAGTCTTTGAGGACGTTGTCGCTCCATCTTAATCTTGGCCTTCCCAGACTCCTTCGCCCTATCGGTCTAGAGTTCAGCAAGGACTTTGGTGCTTGATGTTCGGTCATTCTCTCCGCATGACCCTGCCATCGAAGCCTTCCCAGTTTAATAAATTGCTGATAAATTTTAAATTATAATATCAAACCAGAAAGTATCGACTTCGTCCTTGTAAATGTTGATTATTTTAAGTAAAAGAAAAATTTTATTTAGGTAGAAGAAAACATTACTCTCTTAGGAAAATTTTAAAATGGCATGCACACTGGAGTGAAATGTCAATTTCTTTTGCAAAAATAAATGATTGATGGGATTAATTTGAAACATTTTCCAAAATATTTCTCAGTGTTTATTCGATTTTTTCTAACATTTGTACGTATTGCACTTTACACTGCTTTTTCATTTGATGGTAATATTTTTCGTTTCTTTTTACAAACCTAAATAATTTACACTTAATAATATTATTATATTTTTAAAAAATTCTATGTTTCGAATCCGAAAGCCGGAAACAAACAAGTTCTTTTTTTTTCTTCATATTACTTATTTGTTGAGGTTTAAGTAAGGGTCTGATTTAGGTCCAGTCCATTTCGGTCTGTGGGGATAAGTCAAATCAACAATTTAAATTTAAATGCCAACAAAAAGGTAGACGAAGATTTCAAGATCTCCCGGGTATTTCAAGATTTTGCCTACGTGGCCCTGAAATTCACCCATATCCTTCCCCTCCCCACTACCTTCAGCCTTACAAGATCCCTCAATTGAGGATGCCATAAAATAAAATGTTTCCACATTGTATGTTAAATAATGTTAGAATTAATAGCACGTTCATTACTATCCCACGAGAAACTGCAACGATTTTAGGCTTCGTAAAACAAATTTAACGGGAACAAAAAACAATATTTATTACAAGGTTTTAAATAACCTGTTCAATGAACTCCCTGAAATTGTTAAGGAAGCTAAAAGTCTTGCAGTTTTTCTTGTGTTATGTCTCAATGTTGTGAAGTCCAAATTTTAGTAAGTAGGTACCTAGTAAATAATATTATAGTAGTCTTAGAATAGAATATATTAGATATAAATTGTAAAATTTTATAACTAAATAAAATATACTTTAAAAAAAAGTAACTTCTACAGACGGCAACAGTTGGGATGCTTATATATATGTTATCTACTGAAATTTTTCTTAATTTAAAAACTAAGTAACTAATCACCACGACACGCGTCGGTTTACCACCGGGGAGGCTAAGAGGATGGACCGCCAAACAATTCGATCTTGCCATACACTCTTCATTCAAATTTATATAACAGTCTCATAAATACCCTCATCTTATTCTGAATCTAGACATTTTTCAAAAGTAGTTGGTTCGTTCGACCCCTCCGTGTCATTTTCATGCGTTTCCGACTTCTTTTACTGTTCTCATTCGCATCATATATTCTTCTAACTCTCCTTTCATCCTTCATTCGCTCATAGTCAGACCAGTATTCTTTACGGATCTCCACATTTTCAAACGATCATACACAGTTTAACCACACATATATATCATTGAAGAAGAAGATAACAATAATAAACTATTTTTTTTAAATATGAAAATGAACATGACATAGAAAAATAATAAGAAGACGGTCGCAACTGGGACTCGAACCCAGAACCTTACGTCTTACCGGGACATACACCTCTACCAATTGGGCTACTGTGATCTATTATGAGACTGTCGTAATTGTCAACTTCATATTTCAAATTTCAGAATTAACAATATTATCTTCGACTAATGTTTTTTTCCATATTATTGGCAGCTACCTTTATTATTGGAAACAAGTATTCAAAGAATGTATTTGTTACCTAGATGGTGTCTCGGATAAATATATCCGATTTCCAATTGGTAGAGGTGTATGCCCCGGTAAACGTAAGGTTCTGGGTTCGAGTCCCAGTTGCGACCGTCATCTTATTATTTTTCTATGTCTTGTTCATTTTCATATTTTAAAAAATTAGATTATTATTGTTATCTTCTTCTTCAATGATATATATTACATTGATGGGAATAACCTTCAAAAGTTTAAAAGAGAGTTTTTCTTATTAAAATATGAATAACCACACATAATTCAATAGCATTCAGTCTACTTTCATCTATTCTTTGCTAGTTCCATGCTTCACCGTATACATACAGAATATTATGTCAAAACTATAATCCATATAAGTAACAAAATAAGTTTGTTATTCCGTCAAGAATTTGAGCAAGTGATGAGATTGAAGCATTTGGAGTCATAAAATGGGTAAATATTGGTCAATTTGGGTGAGTGGGCCAGCAGAACAGATTGACTCAGGAAACAATATCCACTCAGGGTTTCGTGTGTCCATCGTACGTTGTCCAATGTCCGATGTCCCCTGTCCCGTGAACAAACAAATCAAGGGTAAGACAATTGTATGCCCCAACAGGGGGATGTTGAGATTCGTTTGAGTAATACTAATAATTTCGAATACAATTTTCATTTTTCTAAATATTCGTAAACATATTTTATTTTACTTACAGCCGTATTAAAAAATCGTTGTGTAAACTTTGTACAATAGTCTTACCTTACTAATAAACTTAAATTGAATAAACTAATATTTGACAGTCATAAAAAGTTATATACATTGTTTATACAGGAGGCCCTGAGAAAAATAATTTCCCTCGGGGCCTATGTCATCTTTGAAGATGCTGCGTGGAAGGTCTTTTTGAGGAGAGGAAAGAGTGAACATGGGTCTTGAAGAGACCCATGTTCTAGGAAGGGGGAAACACAGAGGCCGGCAAATCGTTCCACAGCCGAGCTGTTGAACTCAAGAACGAGTCGTAAAAACGACCAGTTCTCATGTGACAAATGTCAACCGTGTACATATGTTGGGCGAGCGTTTGGCGTGTTTCCCGACTATGCACCGGTGCCGAGGGGATTAATGGGGCTAATTCCTCGGAGCATCTTCCATTAAAATACCGGTAGAACAAGGTAGCATTCATACCCGACGCCTGTGCTCTAAAGTTTGCAATCCCCGTTTCTGCACAGAGTCGGGGGTGTTTTTCAGGTACTTTGGGGCTCCAGACCAGAGGTGGCTGTCAAATTCAACCGTGGAGCGCACTTGCGATTTGTACAGGTTTAGCATTTGTGTACTATTAAAGTATCTGCGGGCCCTGTACACTCTGTACAGTACGCCCAGTTTCTGAGAGGCTAACTTAACTCTGGCTTCGATGGAGCCCGGTTGTAAATTAATTTACCGATTTTGCAATGTACAGGCTTTTATACTGTCTTTGCAAATAAATATCGGTATCAACATAGCCAAAGGTTTTTCAAATGGTGTTTTGATTTTGGTTAAACTTTCACTAGGGCAATACTAATATTTAAATTATATATTTAAATTACGAATATTTAAATTATATATTTAAATTACGAATATTTATAACAGTATATTTAAATTACGAAGCGAACTTATTGTAATTTCATTTGAATTGAATTCATTTTCTTTCCTTTGTAGCCTTTGAACTGGGGAATGAATGCAATAGTTTGATCTCGACGAATAAACAAAGAACATCTCTAGAAAGTCTCTTGTTTCGATTTGGTACACGGAAGGTTATAACCATCTAGTTATATAAAAGTTGTATAAAAGTACAAAATCGCTCACGGTTCTTCTGCAATTTCACTAAATTATCAATATGTATTTATAATTTATGGTAACGTGGGAGGCGGGAAAGGGTTTAACCACCCCGGAAACCATTTATTGGATAACAAACACCTCTGCCATAGGTCACCCCGAGTGGTTCGCTACCTTTGGTGACTTAGCAGGAGCGCCCGGGTACATGGGGTGAGGTTTGTCATGACATGTGGCATGTACAGCGCTGTGGGTGAGACGTACAGATACGTGAGGCGTGCACGGAGAAAAATGTTATTAGAAAAAACGAACATTTTAATAGAAAAAACGAACATTTTAATAGAAAATACGATCATTTTATTCGTAGAACGGTTAAAAACGGGACTGAAGTTCTTACGAACAAATTAACAGGGTTTCAATGTTTATTGGCGGGAACATTAAGAATAATTTGTTGGTATACGTAATTTCGTACGTATTTTACCGCCAATAAACATTGAATCACTGTTAATTTGTTCGTAAGAACTTCAGTCCCGTTTTTAACAGTTCATTTTTCTCCGTGTGTGAATACTACGTGGATACTATGTGGACACTACGCCGCTTAGGTATATGGCGTGAGGTTTGTCTAGGTCTTGGCGGCGGATGACCTAAATACACTAAACCCCAGATTCCTACTCACCCCTCAAACGTTTTTTTTGCTTCCCAGAACTATCTCTCCTTCCTTTCATTAAACAAACCCCCCACACAGCATCCCCAAAGATGATATGGGCCATGAAGAAAATTATTTTCCACAGGGTCTCATGTGTGGAGCTAATGTAAAAAAATAGTAATTAATTTGTTCAATGGGTACCTATGGATAGTTTGAAATTGATGAACCTTAAAAAATTGTGTTGAACTCTTATACTGATTTATGTTTGTGTTATTATGCTAACCGTAACGCGGTCCGAAACGTTTGCTAAAGAAGGAGGTAGCACAACAAGGCATAATTATCAAAAAATAAATCATTATAATCTAATCTAAAATCATATCGTGTGTTGAACTCTCTCAATATTTATTTGATGACATGTGCTTTATTTAGTATGGGGACCAAATAGTAGAACTGTTTTCTAAATTACTTCTTACGAAGGCGGTGTGAGGCAAATAAAAAAAAACGAGTGTGCTTCAGACCACACGACTGATGTAAATACTTCTTTAGCTCCTTCTATATGTATGCCCATATATATGTTTATATGTCTAAAATATATACATATATTAATTTTCTACAAATATTTATTTAAATTTATTATTATTTGCCTCGCCAGATCAAGCCATGCGCATCGATGTCCGCTCCCCTCCGCGTTTGGCGCGTCACTGGTATTTCAAAATAGTGACTGAAATATTTCATGCACTGGCTATGAGAGGAAGAGAGAAAGAAAATGTGCGCGCGTACTGCTCTCTCTTTTCAACGCATTTCAATTTCCGTTACACATTCGCTAGTCACCCCCCCCCCCCCTCAAGTCAAGCGTGCGTAAAGAAGTATGTATTTTCTTCAATATTCCTGAAGCGTTTTCATCAATTACGAAATAGGTAACATTATTTTTTTACATGTTTTCGTGTGAAATTTTCACGATATTTTCAACCCGTCAGAAAATAATGACAAACGCCTACTACGTGATTACTAAAAATAACCAAACCAAAATCTATATTTGGTTTAATTTGCACGCATGCTATTGGAGGCAAAGCAGTCCTTAGTAACCAATTACATAAACTTTTTAAAAAGTCTGGTTAAACGAAAATACGAGTTTCATGAAACTGTTTTAAATATATTTTTTTCTTCTCTCAGTGTTTCTCAATCATATTTTTGTCAAACCTTACATCAAAGATTTTTTAAATATACATACCCCCTCTACCCACTTCCATTATTATTATTTGATTTATTTTCATATTTTCACCATATCATGGAAAAGATTACAAATATACATTCTTTCTATTTTCAAATAACAAATTCAGTTGTCTAAGAACTTTCTAGCGGTTCCTGAACTTTCTCAGCCACGGAACCCTAAAAATTTGCTTGGATGAAATGTTGTAACTTCCGTTACAACATTTTATTGTCGATTTAAAAAAAATCTTTACCTTTCTTAAAATTTTGTGCGGCTCGAGGTGAAACCAATACACCCTATATATTTTTGCTTCCAACTTTACAAAACATGTACGAGTTCCTATCGAAATTAAGCTTATCGAAAAATGTACCTATTGTTAAAATAAAATATTTTTGAACTAACCTGTCCCACTATATCCCGATATGCCTGTCTCAGTAGGATATCCCTAGTGAGGAACAGGAAAAAAGTGTAAACTTAATAATATAAATGCTCAAAACACAAAAATATTCGATTTTTGCCACTGAATATTTTTGGGGTTTTAAAAATGGAAAGCTTTCATACATTGAATGCAAATTCCTAAAATATTCTTCACAGGTGAAATTTTTCTGCATTTCGACCCTTTGGAATAACAAGGCATCTGTTGCGGAAACGTCATGCGATAATGGGATCTTTTTTATTTTTATTTATTTATTTAATACATGTTACATAATTGTGGCATTTACATAAAGTTGTAAGCTTTAGTAAGCTACCTTCAGTTCATTATAGCATGACGTTAAAGCAACAGATGGAACCTTGTTATTCCAAAGGGTCGATTTGGAAACAATGTATAAATTTTGCAAAATTTTTTTATTAGTTTTTTTTATAGGTACAACTCTTATTATTTTATTTTTTGTTCTCTGCTATAATGATTCGTAACCTCACGAGAAAGTAAATAATTACTAGATATACTAACTTAATTACTGTTATAATTTGTATACTGTATTACCTGTTATACTTAGTAACAGTAATCATTATGTAAAATGTTCATGTAAAAAATAAATAAAAAATTATATTTTCAATAAATGCGACTTACTTTGTATTTTTTTTATTGTTTTTCGCTTTCCCGTTTCCCAGTGAGTTTCGAGTTTTTATTTTGGCAAACCATGCGTCTTAAATAAAAAAATAAAAATAAATAGCGCAGGATACTTACTAGGTAAGCATATAGTTTGAAGTTTTTTACATCTAGTTTTTCAAAAATAGATAAATTATTGGTAAAATGATTTAAAAACATCTCATTGCAATTATTATGAAACATTTTGCTGGCTCTGACAGAAATATAACCTTATAAAATTGTTGATTTATTTCCAAGGATAACTAAATGAGATTTAATGAAGCGGAAATTGCTTAAGTGAATTTATATTGATTGTTGAAATGGGATTGGGGGGTCAAGAAAAAGAGAGGAATTTTTGTGGACCAAAACAAGATGCGTATTTTCGACGGGCAGGAAAGAGACTAGTTAGAAAAGACTTTTACTAGTCACAATCCACTCCTCATACCTTCTTTCTCCCAGAAATACTTCTACTTTCTCTCCCTAAAAAATACCCTTAACACGGCAACAAAAATGACATAGGCTCCGAGCAGGGTTGCCAATGCTTATGTTCTAAAATACCCGCAACGAATGGTCAAAATCCTCAAATCGGGGAGAGCAAACAAATTCCCCGCAAATTTCACACAAGTTCCTTTAAAATTCTGCCTTCAAAATAATACAATATTCTATTTAAATTAGCATTTTTTATTGATTTATTTTATTTTATTTGGATCAGTAACACGATTAAAACTTAATTAAATTCATAAAAATAAGATTAAAAATAGGTTACAACCCAACTTATATTAAAAAAAATATTCAATACGGTGTGCCAATAAATTATATAGCTAGTAGAAAAAAATGCATTTTTTAAACATTTATCGATTTTAAAAAGACAAAAAAAAAATTATAAAACAAACTTTCCAACAATTTCCACCAATTCATCAAAACAACAAGAGGTATGTACGAAAGAAAAGAATCCTTCTATCATAGAAGTTCTATGACTAGCAAATTTCTCTTCTTCAAAAATCTTCCATCGAATGTGCTTATTTTTCAATATGGTTGGATAATCAAGAAATGCCCATAATCCCGCATTTTCCCCGCAAAATACCCAATTCTTGAATAATCTGAAAATTTCCCCGCAGTTTTATGAATTTCCCGCAAATCGGCAACCCTTTACCCAAATTATTTTCCTCGGAGCCTTCTGTGTGGAGCAGTGAAAAAACTTCGTAGGATTAATAAGATAGACGTGATTGTCCGAAACCGGTCCGGTCAGAGAGAAATTAAAGTGGAATGAATTAAAAAAAAAGGTTTATTATACTTTATTAATAACATCAGCGTGGTCTAGGGGGGTAAGGCTCTCGATTCCCAATCCGAAGGTCGCGGGTTCGAACCTGGTGTGCGCAAATAAGTTATATTTGATTAATGGGTGTTATTACCCAATTAAATAAATAAAAATAAGATATAGTATACATGCGGAACGTTCCAGAGTGGAAGATAGTTTCAGTATCGCTCTGGTGTAAGACCACCATTCAGAATTGAAACGTAGCATTAAATGGCTTTAGCCGTGCTTTGTGACCAGATCTAATGGCCAGGTACTCCCCACAACCTTCAACCTCATAACACACCCAATTGGAGTTACCATAGTCTCACTGGCTCCAGGCTCCTTCACGTAAAAAATCATTATTTTAAACGGATGTCACATTATTTGTCATCTGCACGTGAACGATTTCTTCCAACAAATTCATCTGAAATGTTGATTCCAGTTACCATACCAAGTCTACATGTATTTCTGTTTACCAATCCCGTTTCTTCCCAAATCCTTCTTCCTACCAACCAAACCGATTCTCTTTAATCACGAGGAAGGAAGGATTCGTACGTTTACGACTTCTTTGATACGTTTAAACTAATATTTGCTTACTTCTGGGATTCAAAGCTACCGGAAAACTCTTTACTGGAATTGCTCGTGTACCTATTTTAGTACTTTTCAATCTTAAAATGTTTATATCTAGAGTACATCAAAAAGCGCTGAACCCATATGAAACGCACTTAAATAATATAATTTTTTTAAATATGTTGTTTTATGTTGTTACTATTAACCTCAAGGGTGCTGTACAAATATATAATACTAGCTGACCTGGCAAACTTCGTAATGCCTCAGAATCAATAAATGTTGTGTTTAATTTATTAGCTGGAATAAATTAAGTTTTTATTAAGTTAAAATAAATACTCGAAGTTCAAAAACTGAAATTGAGCACTTGACTAAGTACGAAATGTTCGGCACACTCCATTGACAGTTCGAATTGATTCAAATTATGTCGACCAACGCACATTATTTGAAAAGCCGTTAGAAATATATGAAAAAATTAATTTTCTTCATAATTATTTTTCCCGTGATTTTTTCCGATGTTTTAATATTTATTCTGTTAATCGGGGCGGAGACAAATCCAACAAATCAAAGATCATAAAAATCGGTTCAGCCCTTCTTGAGTTATAAATGGTGTAACTAACCCGACTTTGTTTTGTATATTAAGAAGATACTAGCCGACCCGCTCACGCATTGCTGTGTCTAACGAAACACAACGCCATATATATGATGGTTACCTTACCTAGATAACCAAGTGTTATGTCAATAAATTAACTCACACCGCCATCTGTCAGAAACTTATGAAACTTAAAAATATTTTCATATCACTGTCCCATAACAAACATTTAATGAACACTTAATTTGCATAATAAATACTGAGGTCAATAATCGAGGTATAAACTAGGTTAAGTAGTTTCGGAATTTATCCTGGACGAAAATCGTGACGCGAGATTTGTATATATATAAAGATATTGCTCTCTGATGTAAATATCTACTAACGATAGACTATTCAAAGTAGTTCCTATAACATCTTACGGCTAACGGATTGCACCCACCGGTTCGTCGATCACTTGTACCAGATTCAAAACTATAATGAATTTAACTTTTTTTTAAATTAAAGAAGCTTATTTTAACAATATATAAACATAATTGATAACTCAATAATAATTTCATGTATTACAATAAACATTTCGTCTTCCTAATTTTGTATCATATATTATCATATATTTTGTATCAGTTTTTGTGTACAATAAAAGTAATATTCAATTTTGTTGCCTTAAGATGATACCCGGTGGTGCAGAAATAGATTTTACTAAAATGTTGCTGTCACTGTTGCTCTTACTCCACCGGATATTGAGCGAAAGGGACAATGCACCTCGGGCTACTGACACCTAACTAAAATGGAGGTTTTGTATTCCCCACTTTTCTCCTCCAAAAGTGGACTGATTTTCAATTTTTTTTTACCAACTACATAAGAAAAAACTATTCTATGTCTGTACGTTTTGCTTTTTTTTTAAAAACATATTCTAGTTTGTATACTGAACGTCTTTTGAAGGCGTTTAAACCAGTCAATTTTATTGATTTTTGGAAGGTCATAACTTCTATAAAAAGTAACTTATAAAAAAAAAACAAAAAGTACCGACACGCTATAGTAGTTGATATCTATTTTATTTAAAAACAATATTTTCTCTAGGATTTTAATCCAGAGATATAAATAGGGAATACGTTTGTATGGAAAAATCACCGCCGGGTGTCCCCTTAAGTAAGTTTTAAAAGAGTCGGAAAAGACGAATACCCGGAGCCCATATATACAAAGACAATATGTGATTTTTTTTTATTTGAAAAGTTTTTTTAACTGAAATTTCTAGATCGAAGCATTTATTTTAAAACTTTAAAGTAATATCTAACTTAAAATAAAAAATATATGATTTTGTTTTAGACTACTTTAAATTTTAATTAAACTCTAGCGGTTTCGGAAGAAGAACCTTTCCTTCGTCAGAAGAATATTAAAACTAACCTATGATACAAAATATTGACATATATATATACAAAAAAATGTAGGTGTTTGAATGGGAGGTTAACAAAGGGGAAGGGGTAATTGCGAGAATTCCGGCAATAACAGAGCGGTTTATTGGAAATGTATCTAGAATGGGACTAAACGATAAATTAATTTGGTTATTCAATATTATTTTTATTTTTTACGAAATTTAGCCGGTTATTAGTATATTAATTACATTTAAATTGTTATTTATTTGTGTTCTTACATCTTCTATTATTTTTTATCTAAAATTTACAATATTGTATTTTTTGTAAATATGTCAGCCCATGGGTACAGAAGTCCTGTAACAGGACCCTTAGTTTTTTAAAGATTTTATTATTATTATTATTACAATTTAAAGTTATGTGAAAATCTGTAATTCGATTTTATTTTTATTATTAAGTTTTTTGAAATAGATGTAAATAATCTGTTGATTTTCCTAAATAAATAAACAAATAAACAAATCACTCTGGTGAATATGTCTATATCTTGCGCTGCCCGGAATAGCTCCTCCACACTTCTAATACCGGTCCACTCTCGTAAATTTCGCAGACAAGGCATTGGTTTCCTTCCAGGCCCTCGGCGTCCCTATGATCTATTGACGTTATTTTAAATTTTAAAAATCATAATTATAGGTGTACAAAAACAAGACATGATTTTTTTAGTAAAATACTTTATTTTCGCTTTCCTAAATTATTGTCCCTTACGGCATTTCAAATTTCTATGATCGATAAAAAATGCAGTTCCCTCCTACATTACTGAAATTCGCTATATGTCATCCAGGCATAACACCGACAAAAAAAACGGTTTGAATTACGTATCTACCAAGTCCCATTTTGACTTCCGCCACATTCTGAACGAAATTATGTAGTAGGCCGTGCATTTATGTAATTTCAGCGTGACAGTAATTATTCTTGGATTCTCTTGCCTATCATTACACGGAATGAAATACAACTTACGTTTGCAGAATTTTAAATTAGTGTAGCAAGGAGGCTTATTATATCAGCTATGGTATGCGTCATCAGAAGGTGAATTGCCAGGTGGGTACCACCGAATACACATGTAGAAGAGTGTCTCCGTGTGTCCGGAGTAAGCAAACATTTTCTTTGCTTCCGTATGAAAATATTATAAAATGTCAACAGATTTCATTGGCCTGTCTTGCCGATAGGTTTCATGCAGTCTTCCATTTCGGTATAGGTTTCTGTTATATACCTTAATTTCCAATAGTAAAAAATGTGTTGTGTATTTTCCAAATAAATGATAGGTTCTACTGATTAATAGTTCAATTATTTAGTTATCTTAAATATTTACAATGTGAAATTATTAACCTAGGTAATATGTTAAATATCTAATTAATTGTGTGTGATATCAATAATTTTATCAATAAGGCCCATAAGACTCTTGGGTTTGTTTTGAGAGTTTCAAAAATACTTCAATAATTTAGGCACATTTATCATGTTGTACAAAACCCTTGTTAGATGCCAATTAGAGTTACAATATTCATTCCGACCACATTGAACCGCTATAAATTGCATCTTCCTGTAGAAAACAATGATTATAATAAGGAAGTTGAGTCCTTTTTTTTATCAATGTTCACAGGCAAACTTAAATACCAGTATTTTTTTTTAAGTTCGTTTTCATAATTAAATTAATTCTGCAAGTTTGAATTTTATTAAGCCCGCGAAAACGGCGGCATGAGCATAATACCGTGCGGCAGAGTTCGTGACGTAACCCGGTCCTTGCTTGTTTAAATATAAGGGAAAATATTTACAAAACCGGAACACGCTTAATATGGACGAAAAAAATAAATTTAAAAAGTTTTAGTAGTTAGATATTTACTAGTGCTAATTAATTCAGTTACCGACATTTCGAAAAAAGTGCATTTTAATGGTTATTTTTTAAATTTAAAAAAAAAAATTTCATTTTTCAACGAAACTTACAACAGTTCCTAACATAGCGGTCGGTGAAAATGACATTGTTTTTAAATTTAAAAAATAACCAACTAAATGCACTTTTTTAAAATTCCAGTAACTGAATCGATTAGTACCAGTAAATATCTAACTACAACAACTTTTTTAATTTATTTATTTCGTCCATATTAAGAGTGTCGCGGTTTCGTAAATATTTTTCCTTATATTTCACACAATCAAGGACCGGGTTACGTCACGAACTCTGCCGCACGGTATTATGCTCTTTCCGCCGTTTTCGCGGGCTTTAATAAAATTCAAAATTATAGAATTAATTTAATTATGAAAACGAACTTTAAAAAAATACTGGTATTTAAGTTTGCTTATCATCTACATGAACATATTTTTTATAAGTCAAAATATTTTTCACTCAACTTCCCTATTACCTATTGGACAAAAATTCCCTATAAAAACTTTCAGAAAGAAGAATAAACACAGATTTAATACTATTACCTAAAATACTGCATTACAAAATTGACTGTTCTGAATTGCTTCAATTAATCATCATCCACATACGCAAAAGATCTTTCCGTAATTTTTTTATTTTTTTATTTTAACAATTCCAAGACACTACCTTATCAAAATTCTCGACTTCACAATCTCGGAAATAAATATTCTGATCTGGGAGATATATTTCAACTTAAAAATAATCACTTTATACATTGTTTATTTCAATTCTTTTACTTATCGAGACACAAATAATTTAAACTAATTTCTGCTTTTTTTATTTTAATTATGTTAGACTTCTTTCAATTTTACCAATTTATTTTATTTTATTATTGTTATAACGTTTTTTTAAATTGTATTATGTTTTTTTTATTGCTATAATTTTAAGTTATTTACGAGAAAAATAATGTTTGTAAAATAAGTGTAATACTTCCTAACTTATAAACTAGAATTTAAAAGCCCATTAGGACGTGTAATAAATAAATAAATCAAACTGGAAAGACGGACTGTGGAGCCCGCCCAATCTCGCCGATGATGCCTTCGGATATCTTCGAAACCGTTTGTACTAATTAGATGGTACTCTTCTGATATCCTACTCAACTGCCATCTTGCGGGTTAAAGCAGAACTTCGTATTAGAAACTAAGCTAACGACATCTATTGAAAGAATCTGAAACTACATGAATAATCAATACACTACAGTTACCCGTCCAGGAATTATTGGGTCAGTGTAGGTATTTATTTATTTATTTATTTATTTTTTAAAGAATTTTATACATAGTGTACATATTGTGTTATTTCGCCCGCCATGCTAGGGATGTCCCTGTGTTATGGCGGGTGAAGTATGCAGATTATATGGGTAATGAAGTACATTTACTGATTATATAATAATTATGATAATGAGGTTTACAGTTAATGCAGCAATGAATTTATGATAATGAAATTTACATATAATATAGTAATTGATGATAATGATGTTTACAGGTAATACATATAAGAATATATGTTTTACGGATGTACACGTCAGTCGATTCAACTTAATTATTTATAGAGAAACGGCAATCAATCGATTTGCACCATCTTTCCGTGACTGCCTTACCTACGTAAGGCAAAAGTAGAATGAAATTTTAACATCTTACTTAAAAAATGTCTGCAATATCTAAGCTTTATTTTAATATCCTATCCTAAAGACGAGAACAATTATCTTAAAACAAGTTCGTATAACATATATACAATGTCTGCATTGTCTATAATTAATTTCAATGTCGTATCTTTCACAACTTTCTTGAAACATGTTGATATAACAAATAAATAATGTCTATATTATCTATTTCGTATCCCTAAAGAGAAAGACTTTCTTGAAACATGTGGATGTAATCAATTAAAAGTTGTGAATGAATTAATAGTGACGACCTCCATGGTCGAAGGATAAATCTCTCGACTAGCTTTTAAATAATCCGATTTTCAAATCCCAGTATGCTCAAGTATTTATTTTTTATTTTTAACTTAAAATGTAATTGTTCAAATTATAATATTTTAATGAATGAAGACAATGTTAGCGAAACGCAATCGAAAATCTGAAACATAAAAATCAGAAAAAGAAACGACCACATCTGGGACTCGAACCCAGGACCTTCGGCTTTCCGGGCAGATGCTCTGATCATTGAGCTAATGTGTCCACCATTCAGAATTGAAACGTTGCTCGAAATTGTTTTAACCATGTTTTGTGAACAGATCTGAATAGCCAGGTATTCTCCAGCTCCTTTCCCTCATTTCCTCCCCCCACTTACCTTCAGCCTGACAACGTACCCCAATTGGGGATGCCACAGTCTCACTGGCTCCAGATGGTTGGGAGAATTTGGGAGTCTTGTGAGGTATTCGTAAGAATAGGTGCATTCGGACAAAAGCGTAAAATCCTTTAACAGTTGATATCAGTTTTGTGAGAATGGATCGTATCTCTCGACTGCCGTTCGCCCACCGGTGGCCGCGGGTCGAAATTTAAAAAAAAAATTTTTTTGAAGCGATTTTCTTCCTTATGTATAAAGAAGTTGTATGAAGAACAAGGTTAGAATCGCTTGCGCCGTTCTCGGTCTTGACATAGCAAAAATCCGCATAGCGCCAACCCATCTGAATAATTTATAATAAATATCTATGGTCAACTTGGCGTCACTTTTACAAACGGTTTTCAACTGTCATTTCATTTTCAAACAAGTATTATGTCATTACTTCTTCGAAAACACCTTTGAATTGGTTTTTTCATGTAGGGTGTCTATTCAGGTTTGTAGAGAAATAAAAAAAAATTATCATTTTCGTATGAACATATTTTATTTACATTTTTTTGTCGAATGGGAAATATTTTCACATTTTTTTGTTAAAAATAGCTATTCTGGGAAAACTTGTAACGATATTACCATGAAATATATATGAATAATAAGGTACATTATCTGGCAAACAGAAAACAATCACAAAAAAAAACAATTCCTTTGTTTTTATACGATATTTGAGCAAAAGCCGGAAAGATAATTTCGCGCGATTTTTTCCAAAAACACCTGGCATTCAAGAGGTTAACAGTTGATATCAGTTTTATGAGAATGGATCGTATCTCACATTTTTATTGTATGAGAAGGCAGGGATGCTGAACGAGCTAACAGTGTCCATCTTTGTCATTTAATCCGTTTTTTTTTTAAGATCCGCATGAACAATCCCCCTCTAAGCCTCTTCCTAAACCCGCCTCACAGCGTCACCCAAGCGTTCCATGGGTACTAAATAAGTTGATAAGTAAGTATTATACTTTAAAACAAAATACTTTAAAATAAAATCTAGGGTAAAATATATAAATTTGTTTTAGACCACTTTAAATTTTAATTACACTCTACCGGTTTCGGAAGAATCCTTCTTTCGTCAGTAGAATATTAAAACTAACCTATGATACAAAATATTGATAGATATATACCAGACATTTTGGTGTTGGAGTGGGAGGTCAAAGGGGGAGGGGGGGGGGGGTAATTACGGGAATTCCAGAGCGGTTATTGGAAACATATCTAGAATGGGACTAAACGATAAATTAATTTAATTATTCAATATATTAGCGTTATTATTAAGAGATTTTTTAATTTCAAGTGCTTCCAAGTTATTTAATTTTTTGCTTTTATTATTACGGTGAAGAATTTAAACCCCTGTGTCCTTATTTAAAGTATGATTGGTGGAAATAAGATGATTGGCAAACTCCGAAAAATTATTATTATTTAAACATCTTAAATGTTCAGTGATTCTAATATTTACATTTCTGGTTGTCTTACCTATGTAGAACGATGGACAATCATTGCAACATAGTTGGGAAATGCCTGAGTGGCTTAATTTATGATCTCTATCTTTAGTGTTTTTTAATAATTTACCTAAGTTGTTGTCAGTATAGAACGCGGGTTTAATACAGGGAGGCAATTTTTTTGTACTAAGTGAAGAAAAATTGTATATGTTCTTATAAGATCCTACGCCATTGAAAGGGATTTGTGATTTTATTATTAGTTTCAGGTGTACCAAATAAAAAAAAAATTGTTGAAATGAGCTTAAATTTCATATTTAGGATTTTATTAATTAAGTGTGTGGAATAACCATTATTTATTGCTCTAATCAAGTTAATGCTTATTACGAACATGTAAAATCTAAGGTTCCAGATATTTTTCCATATTAATTGTTTTGTAAGTTAGTCTGATTAGGTGTTGTTCAAAATAAAAACAAAACTCAATCAATCATCTTTTCGATAAGCACTATCCATAGGATACTGTATTATTTTCGATTTGCGATTTCTTTATTTTTAATGTTTATTTAATAGTTTAATTATTAAGTTGTTTCTAAAAGAGTTAATTCGGTTCAAACCTCTGAATTGTGGCTATAAATGTTATATCGGATAATTAGCCAAGATTTGTACCCATGACGATTATTTATTTATTATAATGAATAGTATTTGAGAGAATAGCGAAATACCCCCTAAATCGGGTGGATATTGAATTAGAATTTATTAACTAAATAAAATGTTGTAGGATAACAAAATCGGATTTTCATAAATATTTTAATTTTATTGCAATTTTTTTAAATAATCAAATCAACGATAAAGAAATTTTTTCCATTCTTGTAAAATTATTTCCTGGAAGTTTTTCTTATAAAGTAATAGACTTGGGGAATTGGTTTTACCTAAACCAATCCTCATAAATCCGGGCGCGGATATTATCAGCAAAAACTACACTTCGTGTGATTCTACGAGTTATTTATTTAAATAGTATAATATTAAAATAGTACAAAGTTTCCGCGACACATTTAATAGAAGGGAAATACAATTTAGCTATATTTTTAGGGAAATACAACGCGATGATTACCGAAATCAGAATGGTGTGTTGCGTCCCGCGCACTCGGGTCTACATAGAAGAGTTGCCAGTATAGAATTGTGTTGCGAATGGTTACTCCCCTAAAAAATACAAATATCACAGTTTCTACGGTTCTACGGGTCTGAATTCCCATAGTAAATGACATTCAAGCACGATACTTCCTCACATGATAATTCATCACATCATAACTCACATTAACCTACCTTTCCATTCCCCCCCCCTCACCTAACACCTAAGGTTAAAAACCCCAATTATCACCCCCCGAGTTAATGCACTTTACCCCCGGACACCTTGTATATCTAGAATGGGACTAAACGATAAATTAACTTGGTTATTCTTAATCTTAATTAATTTGTTGAGCTTCGAAGTAAGCTAATTTTTTTTGCTTTTATTATTACGATATAATTTTGTCTGGGCCCGAAAGCCGAACAGTTGTCACGACAAAACGTAAAATAATAAAAAGCAATTTTATTAGAAAAACTCTTTACAACATTTTTAATCTTTTTCCAGGACCAGTAAATAATTTTTCACGTACAACGCAGATAAAACTGTGGAAAACGATGAGATGTAAAAAAAGTTTTATTTTATTTGTAACCGGTGTGTAACGTTTTGGCTGACTTTTATTTTCCAGTGATAAAATTAAAAGTGCCTTTTTGGCGAATTAAAAGACCTTCAAAAAGTTCTGATTGATAAAAAGCGTAATTTCCATCGTGTTCACGAGTGTTGTGACATGGATTTTCAATTTGGTTGGCGGAAGTTCGCTTCAAAAGCCACTGGAACTAAAAACTGGAAACTTAAACATTTCATTTTCAAAGGATTATTTTGTAAATTGATGATATGACGCAAATGTTTTCAGGATTCATTTAAATTTTTTTTTTGTATATGAAAACGCACAATTTTATACGGTTGATGCACGTTAAATTTGGTAAAATTGTCATTTTATAATGTCAGTAATACGCTATCGCATTGTGGCTTACCACAATTAGATTAAAATTAACAAATATTTTGATTAAAATCATTGCATAAATATGTATACATGTATATATACTAGCTTATGCCCGAGACTCCGTCTGCGTAGGATTAGTACTTCGAGTAGCCTATTTTCTTTTCCTAGGTCCCATCTATGAATATATAACAAAATTCTTAACCTATTTATTTAAAATATCTATAATTCTTGATTCGATTCAAAGTATTTATTAGGCGTGTACTTCAAATGAATTCACGAATTTAAATATTTTATAAAATAGAATTTTGATTTGACAATCATTGTTTTGCAAAATGTCATTCTAAAATTTTGACTTTTATATTAAACAGTAGATAATTATTATTTTTAATATTTGGAATATAGCTAGCTCTATAAATTATAGCCTATATGTTATTCTGATGTATGAGGTATATTACTATAAAGTTTTATTAAAATCCATTTGGCAGTTTTTGCGTGAAAGAGTAACAAACATACATACATCCATACAAACTTTCGCGTTTATAATATTAGTAAGATACGACTACAGGTTTTAAGCATAGAGTAATTATAAGCTTTTATTTGTGAAAACGCCTTTGCTTATCCACTGGAGCGGTTTAGGTCCAAATTTGGAACCCTTTAATTTTTCTGCGATTGATATCGGTCCAAAATTGGACCACATTTTCCTACCATTCGTAAAACATGTATTGTTATTATTTGTAAAATTTTCATAGCCAGCAATTTATTCTTTATGTCTTTATGTTTATGGCCTTAACAATAGTCTTTGAATTCTTCTAGAATGAATTTTGGCAGTTGGAAAGCTTCAGTTCAACAAACGAACTTCAAAATAATTTTCACAATAAACTTTTGATTTGACGAACACATATAAAAAATTGGTTTTCTAGTATATATTTGCATCTGTGATTATCAAACAGGCCGTAGAGAACTTAAAAACGTAGAACAATATTCAATATAGAGAATAAAAATATGAGTTGGCGGCAATTTCAAATCTTCAAATAACTAAAGTACAAATTTTGCGAATTTATAAAGTTAAAGATTTTTAATAATTTTTTATCAATTTTAAAAATGTAGGATTGTTATTAAAATATAGGTAAATTTATTGGCTGCATAGCATTATAATTTGTTTATATGTTTACATACGCAAATATGGAGTAATGATTTTTTTAATGTGATATAGTCATAGATCTACTTCACTGTTCCATTACGCATTTTGTGCTACATTTAAAACTATCCACGTTCTCTTTCATTGATAGCATGCAGTCTCGACTGACGTATCTAATTCGTAGTGCCATAACGCCGCAGACTTATTCTTTCATGCACATGTACGTTGCGTTATCTCCAGAGACTTCTTTTTGCTATTCACAATAGATATTCATCAAAGCCAGAGTTAAGTTAACCTCTCAGAAGCTGGGCGTACTGCACAGGGCCCGCAGATACTCCAGATAGTCCACAACTGCTGACCCTGTACAAATCGTACCTGTACAATAAGTTGTGAAATCGTACCATCGTTGAATTTGGCAGCCATCTCCGATTTGATTCCCCTTGAAGATTATAGTAGAAATTTTATAATGGAAATTGAAAATATATAAATTGAAAACAGTTAAACTGAAGAAAATAAAATAAAAAAGAATAAAGAAGAATAAAAAATAATAAGGAATAATAAGACATGCTATTATGCAGGAGAAGATTATATTCGAGTACATAACTCTTTTTTCTAGTAGTGTAAGTGTACATACACGCTTGAGCGCGTAAATACGCATACACACATATCCTCACACACACACACTTGTTCATATAAATAGACACACACATATTCATACCTAGATATACAAATATATATATACACATAGTCATACATAACTACTTATATATATACATAGTTGTTTATTCACCCATATATTTTACCGACATTTTTAGCGCTCATTATCTGAGTATGAGAAACAAGTTCTTAACACTGTCACATTCACTCATTTTGTTATTGACATTATTTCAATTGATAAATCTTAGTAATATTATAAATGCGAAAGTTTGTATGGATGTATGTATGTTTGTTACTCTTTAACGAAAAATTTATTGAATGGATTTTAATGACTCTTTACGATAATATAGCTCATACATCAGAATAACATATAGGGTATAATTTATAAAGCTAGCTATTTATTTTCAATATACTGAAAATAATAATAATTGTTTAATAGAAAATGTGTCAAAATTTGAGAATGACATTTTGCAAAACAATGATTGTTAAATCAAAATTCTATTTTATAAAATATTTAAATTGGTGAATTTATTTGAAGTACTCGCCTAATACTTTGAATCCAATCAAGAATTATACATATTTTAAATAAATAGGTTAAAAATTTTGGTATAAACGTAGATGGGACCTAGGAAAAGAAAAGAGATTACTCGAAGTTCTAATCCTACGCAGACGAAGTCGTGGGCAGAAGCTAGTTATTAAATCATTTAGGAGCAAGAAAATTAAACTGAGCCTGTGCAATTGAGGTTTTTGTTTCTGGAATAATTTAGTTGAATTGGTTGGAATATCTTGTGTTATAGTTTGATTCTGAATATATGTTTTAGTGAATTTGAATTTAAAATAAGAGGTTATAATTTTACATATTATATGGATTTTATGTTAAGAACTTTGAAGTCTTTAAATAAGTCCTTCGTGGGGTGTATATATTGTATTGATAGATTTATTAACTGCGCATTCGACTTTCCATCAGTATAATTTCAACTAGAAAAAGTGTCTTCTGTATTTAGTTTGGTTAGGTCAATATTAACATAGCTCCATCCATAACCTTACTTTGTGAGCGGAATAAAAACTTGATTAAAACGAAATTGAATCTTTGTAAATGTACAAGTGAATTTGATATTTTTATCCAAATTGGATAAATACATCAAATAATCCACCTTTACTTGCGTGCTGTTTTTAATTGGAAAATAAACTATATTTTAAATGAACTATCTAGCAGTGGAGATATTCTAATCGTGATTAATTTGAAATTCCAATTTTTTTACAAAGTATTGAGATTCTTTGAAAGGGAATCTGCATATACTACGCCATTTGAATCGAGTTTTATAATAATATCTTTTTTTTAACGTTAAGCTATGTAGGCAAGTTTGAGGGGGTATTCTAGTCTAGAGGCTCAAATTTCGGGCGTTCTTTCGAGCTCTGTAAAAAATAAACGAAGAATATGTTTAGTATCCTTCTTTTTATGATTTGTTTATTTATACTTTAAGAATAAATAAAAATTTGATAAAATGGGGATCCAAAAAATAAACGGGAAAAACTTTAACGGGAAAAAACATTAAGAAAAATTTTCAATCGTAAAAATTAAAAATGATCTCTGATTCTTTTAGCGTGATAAAGGGATGTATAGAGAAGGTTTCAAATAAATCGGTTCAGTAGAACTCTAGATATCACCCACGCCAGCTTGAAAAAAGTAGTTTCGAGAATTTAAAGTTTCACGCCGTTTTAATTATATAATGGTACGGTATTCTGACGTTGCGTTACTTGGATCATCTAAAATTGCATTATATAGGTATAGAGTATAATATTTTTTTATGAGGTAATCCATCTGCAGGTAGTCGGGCAACGTCTACCTTCTATTGTTGAATTTGTTCCGGCTAGACCGGTTTAGTTGGCTCGCAACAAAAATAGTTATAACTCCTAAAATAATTCGATTTTCGAAAAATCCTTTTAAGGGCATATTTTTAAAGATCTTAACATTGAAAATATGTAATAAAAATCGAAATTGTAGACGAGAATACCCCCTTAAGGGGACACACGGTCGCCAAGAAATTTTAATAATAGGTTTTTTACCAAACTGCTGCTCATACTCCCCCGAATACTGAGCGAAAGGTACAACTGCACCACAGGCTGATAATACCTAAATAAAATCATCAAAATCTAGGTTTGTATTTCCCGTTTTCTCCTCCAAAATAGGACCGATTTTTAAGATTTTTTTAGAAAAAAATAATCACGTCTGTAGGTTTTGCTTTATAAAAAATACATTATTTCCTAGTTTGTATACTGAATGTTTGTTGATGGTGTTCAAACCAGGCAATTTTAACGATATTTGGGGGTCCTAACTCATATAAAAAGCAACTTATCGAAAAAAGCAAAACATACCGACACTCTATGGGTTATAATTTATAATTATATTCAAATTAAACAAATTACTTTTGTGTAAACCACTATAATCAATGTTATAATATCTACATGCTTCAAAACCGATGGTTTCTTCGTCAGGATAATTAAGCGATTCGCCCACTGAGGCAACTGAAAACTGTCAACGATGGCCGGCACACTACACAATCACTCAAACACCCGTTGTCAATGGTAACGCAAGCGGTGACTTGCGACTTGTACTACTGATTGCCGTGGCCGGCCGTTGCTAGTTGCCAGCTGTCAGCTGATTGTTCTTCGTCTATGGTTAAACAAGCTTTTTGACCAATCAAGACAGATAAAACAGCCGGTTTTAGTTGGTTTTCAGTTGCCTCGTCATGAATAAAAATAACAAAAGAAACAAACAAGTATAGACAAAAAAAACAATAGATAAAAATATTACAGAGAGGGGTGATTAATTACGTAAAAATATTATAAAAACAATTTTAATATACTAACATTACATTATGTATTAAATGATTTTTTAAGAAATTATAAAAAAGGTAATCAGGTTGTTTAAACAACAAAAATAAATTATTATAAGTATATCTACGTATTAATATATAAATAAATTTAAGAGATAGTAGCTATTTAAAAAAAAAATATTTGATTATTAATAATATTTAATTTACTACTAACATTTTTTCTAATTTCTAAAATTTCTAAGTTTGCTAATTGTAAATCTGAAATGTTTGTGTGTAAAAATTTATATCAAAAGAATGGTTTGTTTCTAAAATGTTTGTTTAAAATGTTTATTTATTTAATTAATTTTTATATTTCATTTTATATATATTTTTTAATAAATACACTGAAGTTAATTATTTTCCTTGGGTCCTCCTGCGTCGATATAATATAAGAATATATATTTAAATACATATATCGCCTATAACTATTATAGGTAGCGTTCCAATACTAATTTATAATCATTTTTCGGGCATCGAGAATCACCGATTTTAAAAATAAACGACTAATACCTATTTCAAACGTTTCAACTTTGAAAAAAAAAATCCAACCAGCCGCTTGATTATATTGCAAAGTTCGTCAGGTCTAAAACATTTATTGACGATAAACCGATGGCATTGATTGAATTGTAATTTTGTTAAAACCATTCACAATTCGGCTTTTGTTGACCTGAAAATTAAAACAATACAATTATACTGTCTTTCAATTACCTCCGACCGGGTAAAAATTCATTACCGTTTTTTTCCAATATAACTCTATTGGTTTTATAGCGAAGATCTTATCGAATTAATTTTACACCGATGTTTTTCAAAATAAACCGAGGTAATGGAACCGCAATGATCTTTTTTGATTGACGCCATCTGGCGTAGGGCATTTTTTTTAAATGTAACAATATATAAAATAAAATTATTGGTCAATTAATGTTTTACGTCGGAATTATACCGACTTTATAGCATATTATTTATGAACGTGCATTGCATTTATTTTTAAATAATATTAAAGTTTTAATTATTATTGAAAGAAAATATGAAATATTTTCTTAGAGACATTTTTAGTTTTTGTTAAATTCCCATTGGGAATGTATGCGACTACTGTAAAAGTTACTGTAAAATGCTTTATGAATGAAATATCACCTTTTCATTCAACATTACAATAATAAAAAAATTATTACATGCTTTGCATTGATTTAAAAATGTAATGCCAAATTGAATTACCTGTACAAATAAATTAACAAATAACGAAGTGTGTGTGCATTGGAAACCGCAAAATAGTGTCGAATATCGGTTGATGGGTCGAATCAGATAGTGCCAATTTAAATTAAATAATACGGTCCGAAAAGTTTGTGGTTGAGTTAATAACAGTGCTTTAATTTTTGGGGGTCCCAATAATTAAACCATTTTTTTAAATTAGAGGTATATCGCAAATCCCAGGGAAAAGTATTGTAAGTCAAAATTTTCTATTTTAATTTTATCTCTGAAAAGTAAAGTGATTGTGATTATCTATCCCCCACGAAAACCGTATTTAAGTTAGATCAACTCTTTTCGACGGGACCGCTTAAACATCATTCATTCCCATGCACTTTTATATGCTCCGAAAGCGAGGACTTCTGCCTATCAGAACGCGCCAATAAACAGAGCCACCAACTGCTTAAGACGATAGACTTCGCTTTTCGGCCCATACAAAAAGGACGCCCGGGAAAAAACTCTTTTCGACATCGAAAATTGCACAAAATGAATATATTTTTTTATACTGCCTTCTAGAGGGTGAAAACTATGTCGGTATGTTTTCGAATTTTCGATGCGTTTCGTATTAAAGTAAACATTCACTGTCAAACATGTACGATTTATCAAAAAATATTATTTAAGGAAAAAGAGCTGCTACCTCAACTCTCATAAAAAATTACGAAATTATAAAAAGCTACCGACGTAGCTTCTTCTTCCTAAAAAATATATATTTTTTAAAATTTCAATTTCGTGAAAGTTTCGGTGTAGAAAAGTGTATTTTCCATAAAAACCTTTTCGAGCGATTTCTGTAAGTAAATTTGATCGTTGACTCATTCGCACATTTCGCATTCGCATGTATTGTAAGTGTGCGTGAGCTTATTGTGAGCGGGACAGAATGACACACGCGGGTGTTCCGCGTGTCGTTCAAAGTCGAGCCTCTTAAGAGCGATTGACCAGCAGCTGAGAATAAAAGTTTTAAAATGCTTGCAACTGTACAGGGAGGTTCCAATGAGAAAGATCGATTATTCCCCGTATCAAATTTTTAAATTAAAAATTTAATATCGATTTCTTTCATTCAAAACTTTCTTTAATGTATACCTACATTCAAGTAAGTAATAAAAATGCTCAAAACGCACGATGATAAATTATTAAATATAGTGCACTTCTTGTAAGTATTTTTGATCATAAGTATTTATTATTTTTCAGTAATGTCTAAACAAAATAAATGTGTAAAAAAAATTTGAAATATTTTAGTTTGTAAGACCTTAAATAAATAGAAAAACTGCGGTATTTTTGTCACAAAACACGTACTTGGATTTATTTTTTAATGATTTGAATTTAACTAATATTTAATTTTTTAAAACTGTATTGAATAGATTATGTATTGATTTATTTTGTTGTATGTTTATATGATTTGAAATTTGTGTTGTTTAATAGAATCTATAGTTTTAAATTGAACAAATCTGCCAACGACCAACGGTATAACCTTAGAATATTAGAAAAACACTTACTTTTTCAAAATTTTAAAACTGCGTGTACCAGATAAAATAACAATCTTTCAAAATCAATTTGTGTTTTTTTTTGTAAAAAAAGGCTCAATACGTCTGGAATTTGATTTAAAAACGACTAATTTCCGGATTCTCTGGTAATACCCTCTTAACAATTCTGCATTGACCATCGACATTTTCAATGTCGCTTACAGACAGTTAAGCAACTATCTTTTAACACATGTCACAAAATAGTAAAACTGCCCTTGTGTACTTTGTAATTTATAATCTTCCCCATAATAGGTGTATTACCGTTTTACAGAGAACATGAGAAAATAACTAAATAAATGAATAATAAATAAATATAATTATTTTCGTTCTCCTGTAAAATAACTTTTCGACTTAGAATACTTTTCTATGGTAGTTGCAAAAGCTGAAACTTTCGGTCATTAAATAATTCACTTATCCATCCTTTATGCAATTATTTACGAAACTCCAAATAATATAGTGAATAAGTTATTTCGACTCTTAGGCCGCAGAAATCCACTGATTTAGATTAATTGAACAAGAAAGAATCTTTGAAAATGTTGATCAATTATTTCCAAAGTAAGATAAAATTCACCTTACTTCGGGCATTCGAACATAAATCGGTTCTAATCACTTCAGTGAGTATAACAAAAGCAAGTTTGATTTTTTTTTTTTTTTTTTTTTAGTTTTTAAGTTAAAAGAAATATACATATTTCGCTTTGTTAACTTAATACATTGATACAAATAATATTAATAATGATGGTTTACTACCTAATACCAAATAACACATTTTTTTAAGTTAGAACATTTTGGTTTTGATCATTAATTTTGAGAGCAAACAGTTATTTTTTAAATATACTTATTTTATTTTCGGTTGTTAGGCTATCTGGAAGGAGATTATATATGTTTATACCCTCATAGCCTATGTTTCTTTTGCCACACTCTGTCTTTGTTGAATTTGTGTATAATTTATTACGTTGTCTTGTGTGGTGTTCATGTACTTGTGATGTTTTCATAAATGTAGTATTTGTGTATAAAAAGGCATTTTGAATTTTGTAGATTAATAAGCATATGTTGTATTCGTGCAGTTTTCTGATTTTCATTAAGTTAGTTTCTTTGTATACTCTTTTGGTGGGGGTATCTGGTCGATAGTTAAAAAGTTTTTTTATAACTTTATTCTGAATTATTTGAATTTCGTTTAAGAGT
Organism: Limnephilus auricula; assembly: GCA_951813805.1. Classification (NCBI taxonomy): domain Eukaryota; kingdom Metazoa; phylum Arthropoda; class Insecta; order Trichoptera; family Limnephilidae; genus Limnephilus; species Limnephilus auricula. The sequence continues at coordinate 13,225,087 of OX638408.1, read as the reverse complement.
GTGATATTTGTATTGAATCAATATTATTTATATATTTTCGTAATAAGCATTAACTTTTTGGCTCGTCATAATTTACATTAAAAATATAAAAATACAATGATAATAAAATCACAAATCTCTTTCAATGGCGTAGTATCTTATATATATCCAATTGTTCTAGACTTAGTACAAAAAAAATGCCTCCCTACATTAAACCCGCGTTCTATATTGACAACAACTTAGGTAAATTATTGAAAAATACTAAAGATAGAGATCATAAATTAAGCCACTCAGGCATTTACCAACTATGTTGCAATGATTGTCCATCATACTACATAGGTAATACAACCAGATATGTAAATATTAGAATCACGGAACATTTAAGATGTTTAAATAACAATAATTTTTCGGAGTTTGCCAATCATCTTATTTCCACCGATCATACTTTTAATAAAGACACAGGGGTTAAAATTCTTCACTGTAATAATAAAAGCAAAAAATTAGATAACTTGGAAGCACTTGAAATTTAAAAAATCCCTAAATAATAACGCCAGTATATTGAATAACCAAATTAATTTATCGTTTAGTCCCATTCTAGATATTTTTCCAATAAACTGCCCTGTTATTGCCGGAATTCCCCCAATTACCCCTTCCCCTTTGTTAACCTCCCACTTAAACCTAATTTATTTTTTCTGTATATATATGTCAATATTTTGTATCATAGGTTAGTTTTTATATTCTCCTGACGAAGAAAGGGTTTTTCCAAAACCGGTAGAGTTTAATTTAAATTTAAAAGTGGTCTAAAACAAATTTATATATTTTTATTGTAAATATTATTTATATTTTGGAAGAGTGGAAAATATTTTTGAACCTTAGAGTGCAAAAGGTTTTAGAGATAAGCTGATTTATAATGGAAATTCAAAGCATGCAGTGATCGAATATTATGTGTTTAATAAATTTAATATGCAAATTAATTGGAGTTTGCTATTTGTTTTATAAGGTTAATGTGATAAATCGTCAAAGGGTGTTAGCGTCAAAATATTAGGTTGTTTTAGAGTTTTGGAAATGGGTCGTTATCAGGAAAAGTATGTTTTACAACTAAAACTTAATGCGAAAAGTTTTTATAATCAAATGTCAAAAACAGAAAAAACTTTTAAGAAATGTAATTTTATTTTCATTTCATCCGGGTAATAATTCACCCCTCATTCCCAGATTTAAAAAATTCTTAACTGTGAAACAGTAAAACTGAAGTTCTTTGCACATCGCCTTCATGAACCGCGAGTGTGTTCTGGGTTTTTTTGGACAATGCAAATTTATTTAGATCCCAAAATAATTTCCAGTTTATATTTAACATTTTTTACATTAGCTCCGCAAAGGAGGCCCTGAGGAAAATAATTCGCCTGAAGACCTATGTCATCTTTGGGGATGCTGAGTCAGGGGTCTTTTGATGAAAGTAAGAAGAATAAGTTCTGGGCAACAAAAATATATGAGAGATGGGTAGGAATCTGAGGCTCAGTGTCTCCAGGAGGATGAATAGATGTTTCGTGTTAGTCCTGCTAGAGAGGTCAAAATGTACTTTTCAACCGATCTCTCTCGATCCGGCCAGCAAAGCAACTAGTGGACAGATGCATCCAGATGCCGCCAAGACCCGGACTGACCACACCCCATGAACCCGAGCATACCTGCTAAGTCACCAAATCTAGCGAACCACTTGGGATGACCTGATTAACTTCGCAAGCGATGAAATTTCTCAAACTGATTAATAATTTCGTTATATTTGTATGCATGTAAATCTTAATTTTTAAATGGAAGTCGTTAATATTGTCTTCAATGATTAAAACGCTTTACGATTTGATGTTTTCACATTAAGTTATTCAAAAAAAAAAAGAATTATTTTTTGATCCCATTATTGCAATAATTTTTTTTTTTTTAATCTCAGGAAAGTATGATGGCAGAAGTGGTACAATCATATTGCATAAAAATAGATATATATTTAAATGTTAAAACAAACTGAATAAGATCTTTTTAATCGCCGAGATTCAAACCCCTAACTTCTGAGCACATAGACAAAAGAGTTCACTGTTCTGTCACGTTTATTTTAGAAAAATGCCAGAATATCTGTCATTCGTAAAAAAATCACATTCCATCGATTGCCATATATTTAACCAAAAACTTAATGTTTCATTGATTTCTTTTTTTTTTATAATTCAGTTTGAGGGCCGGCGTAGTCTAGGGGCAAGGCTTTGGAGTCCCATTCCGAAGGTAGCGGGTTCGAACCCGGCTTGCGCAAATAATCACATATAAATAATAAAACAAAAAATAAATCACATTTCCTCTTATACTTCAGTAGTTCGAATTTGAATAAAATCACTTCCTCAATGATATTATGGATATCCATTAAAATTTTAATGTAAACCTTAGAAATACATGATAAAACAGTTTTTGTAAATTGAAGTTTTTTTTATAGTGAATACCTCACAAGAGTCTCAACTGCTCCTCTCTGGAGCCAGTTAGACTATGGCATCCCCAATTTGGGTATGTTATGAGGCTGAAGGTAAGTGGGAAAGGGAAGGAGACGAGGAAGAGGAAGGTGGGGAAGTACCTGGCTATTCAGATCTAAAGCCATTTCAAGCAACGTTTCAATTCTGAATGGTGGTCTTACACCAGGGCGATAATAAGAGTATCTTCCACTCCGGAACGTGCCGCAAATGTAGTATATATTATTTTTATAATTAATTGTGAAATAACACAAAACAAATAAATAAAATTTATTTGCGCACGCTGGGTTCGAACCCGCGACCTTCGGATTGGCAGTCCAACGCCCTACCGCTGGACTACGCCGGCCGTCAGATGCACTTTATCAGAATTGTTTTTATTAGGTAAATTGTTGAGTATTTTTCAATTATGGTCTTGAATTTCAATGTCGTAATTTTATTGGTTAATGACATAGTCTTACTGTCATCAATGTATAACTGTTTATAACGCAAATAAATAAATAAAAAATTTTGATTCCTTATATTTTCCCTAAAACGAGTGCTATGTTACGAGGATTATTGCTATGTAAGTGATATGGATTGTCCAGCTCCACCATGTCTTTTACAGGGAAATTGTTGAATGTATAATAAATTTTACATTTTTTACAATAATACATTTTCTATACCAAACAGTTAAGGGCTGAAAAGGGCTAATGTGTTTTCTCTATGAATAATATTTGTTTGGGTTGCTTTTTAAAGTGATTTCGTATTATCTATTCAGATCTCTCTCGATTTACGTGTTGCGCCGAAGTTTTTGTCACACAATGGATGATTTATTTCGTGTACACTATAACAGTATATTTTTTTCTGGATCTATGAGTCATTGCGATGTATTTCGCATGATATTGGTTTCCAATTCAAAATACGCAAAGATGGAAGAAAGTATTTAATGGGAAGACTAGACATTGCTAGTTTTTCTGCTAATTTATTTGTCATCTTATTAATTGTCAAATATGGTATGTAGCACGAACTACTACTACGACATAACATTGAATAAATTTTGTGTTAATTAAATAAATGTGTGTACCTACATTTTTTTTCGTGAACTGTAAAATGTTTTTTTTGATTACAAATAAAAAAATTACCGATGTAACATGTATAAATTGGTCTCATAAATTGGTTACCGCTTTATTAATTTGCATCAGATAAACCTGTCTAAGAATTTTCTTGGTTCTGAAATATGTATGTAATATGAGTTACCGGACACCTTGTAGGTATTTTTAAACACCTACGCATTTTTATTCAATACTTAAATTCAGACTTGAAGACCCGAAGATAATAAAAACATTTTGTTTAATAAAATTAATTTTAATTCGTGAACCTTCTCGTGTTTCCTTTACCTGTACATTTTATTACCTAGTTTGGACTTTGAACCCGCGTTTAGTTTCTGTTTGACTATAGATAACCTCTTCTTATAAACGATATTTTAGAGCAGGGAACAAACGAAGATGAAGAATGGAAAACAAATTATTTCACACAAAAATACATCCGCATATCTTTAACGGCCGTGCGGCCATTTTCACAAAAAAACCTAATTTGTATTTGAAGCCAAAATACTTTACCAAAACGAATAATAATTTTTTTATGTTTATGTACACATTTTTAAAAATGTGGCAAATATCTTATACATGTATGTGCTCTAATTTTAATTTAATTTTTTTATTATAATATAATATAAATTTTCATGATTGTAGAAACGAATTTTGTATTTTTTTGGGAATTATTTGGAAATGATTAAAAACAATTTTTATTTTTGTTTTTATTAAAAAATGTGATTTTTGGTTTGAACGCATTTGTTCCTACTTACATCGATCATTTGTAATTAAATCTGAGCCTAGCAAAATGCTTTTATTTTATTTTATATTTATTTTTAAGTAGTCAATAATGCCTCACAAATATATGCCAAAGTTGCCTCTAAAAATGTGAAAAAATTATTTCTTTAATGGCCTATTTTATATAATTTAAATCTCAAATACTTAAAGTAGCACATATTTGCTACACCTTTTGGTTAAAAACATATTTTTTCTGTTTGCTTGGGTACTTAGGCTTCCAAATTTTTTTTAAAATTTGGATGGAAAATTCCGCGCAGCCGTTCCTCTGTAGCAAGTAGGTAATACAAACCGCGCAGTTTTGTGACTTGATTGGCTACGCACTTAACTTCAGACTTTTCTTATGAATCACTATTTGTCTTCTTATGAATAATTGAATCACTATATATGTCTTATGATTTATTCTCATAAATCACTACAAGCCTAACGATTTATATTCATAAATTACTACAGTTCTAGTTATGTATTCTTTTAAACATCTACTTGCGTAGAGATTTATTCTTACATGGCGTTTAATAAGCCTCTTGGCTGACAAAAGATACGGTTCCAAGCAAAGACACCACGAAAGGCTGATTTAAATCTGAACTGGTGGTGACTTCCGCCTAAGAATACCACGAAATATATATACATTAAATATGCAAGAAAATACCACCACTCTTCTACCATTTATTTACCAATTAAAAAAATTATCAGTTAGTTTGCCAAATTCCAATAAAGTCATCGACGGTTATCACAAAAGATTATTAAAATACATCCATTAGATAATCCAAATCGACCAAAATTTTGTAATTACATTTTCATGATTGGCATATTCGTTCACATTTCAACTACGTTACACATAAAACTAAGCTCATTACAGCTTTATTCTAATGAAAATGATTGAATTACGGTCAACCTGATTTGAATGCCTGATCCTTTGTCATTTATAACTTCACAGTTTTAACTTTTATTTCTTTGGATGATTAGAACGTTTAAATTTGCAGATCAATTGCAAATCAGAGATAATATATCAATATATTGTAGGAAGTGTTTTACCTACATTTGAATTGGTAAAAAAAAATAAGAATTTGAAGAAAGATTAGGTAGTAAAAACTAGTTTGTAGAACTTTTTCTGAGCCATTTTTATAATCGCATCGTTGGATTCCTGGAACCCCATTTTTTAGTTAATAACTTTTGTCGCTATCTAACTTATACTATTAGGAAAGTGAACTGAGATACAATTGCCAAAAAATATATACCCAGTTATATCTGAATATATATTATCCATAAGAAATTTCTTCAACCCAGATTGCAATCGAAGGTTGTGAATGGTCTGTTCTATCAGAGAAATATTCCGATCTTTTTTGACTTTTCTTTTTTTGGTAAATATGATGGGAATTCTGTCAATTTTAAACGGAATACAGCATCAGATGGAGAAAGCTGTAAATAATTAAAGTTTTTATATGATTATGATACCTTCTTCCAGAAATTATTTTAGAAGCGTGTTTTTTCAGTTTCATATTATTTATTATTACAGAATTTGAATATAATAACTATAAATTTGGTTTATAGTATTCATCATTACCGTTTCTGCAATAAAAAAATAATGGTTTAAAAATTCCACGAATATTAAAGTATGGAGGCCGGACTCTTGAATTCTTGTATCAATGATTTTTAACAAACTTAACAATTATTATAAGCAATAATTATTAACCTGAAACACTCATACACATTGAAAAAATCTCCCGAGAAAAGATACATGCCCATGAAAGAACCCGTGTCCTTCCGATTTTTTTCGAGTCCCGTCGGCGTCATGTATCTTTTCTCGGGAGATTTTTGCAACGTGGAAGAGGATAGGTTAATAATTATTACTTATAATAATTGTTACCTTTTGTGCTATGCATAAAAATCTTGTCTTAAAGATTAGTTTATCAATTCAAAAATAATAATTTAACAAATTTAATTAAAACTTTAAATTTGAGAATAATGAGAAACCCTTCCCCAAAATGACAAAGCTGTGGTTAATAATTTATTAATCCATGTATATTTGAATATCTTAATGTATAATAAATTTTTATATATAATAATAATAAAAAAAAATATTAGTACATTAAGATGAATTATGTATTATTTGTATTTATAACTAAGCAAAATATTTCACCTATTTCTTTAATTAAGATAAATTTATCCTAAAATTCTAAATGTACTTCGAAGTGTTAAATATTTTTATTCACATAGAAATATTCCGATCTTTTTTTAAAATGTTTTTTTTTATATAATATGAAGGGAATTTTGGTAAATTTTAAATTTTAAAATTAAATACATGGACTTATAATTATGCAAAACATAACTATTTCTCTAATTAAGACAATGAAAAGTATAAATTAATGTACTCAGAAATGCATTTTATGTGTTAAATGTGAAAGACATTTTGATTTGGTGGAACCTGCATACAAGCTGTGACAGCTTTTTTGGACTACCTGCTTGTAATAAATAATTTTCATGTATAAATAAATAAAAAGCCGGGAAATAAAATACATTGAAGAATCAATTTCAATTTCCTGACGAGCACCTTAAAATCTTAAAAATGAAATGTTCCCACACATTATTTAGTACTTGCACATAGTTAATTTTTTTGTTAAGTCTTGGTAATTCGTTATAAATTATGTGTGTTTGTTACTCTTTCACGAAAATTTTACTTACTGGATTTTAATGAAACTTTACAATAATTATAGCCCATACATCAGAATAACATATAGGCTATAATTTATAAAGCTAGTTTGTTTTCAATAAATTGAAACTAACAATGATTGTTAAATCAAAATTCTATTTTAGAAAATATTTAAATTAGTGAATTTATTAGAATAGGTTAAGAATTTTGTTATTAACGTAGATAGGACCTAGGAAAAGAAAATAGATTACTCGAAGTACTAATCCTACGCAGACGAAGTCGCGGGCAGAACCTAGTAAAATATAATATTGTAAACATAAACTTGCAACATTCAAGCGTTTGTTCGTTATATTTATTAATCAACTAAATACATTTCAGAAGGTTCCGTAGAGAGGTTAAAATATTTCCCCAAAGTTCTCAAAGGTGTAAATATCGTTGAAAAATTACTTTTTGCATTAGGAGATTAAATACATCCTGGGTGCCCTAAAGATGTAGACGGTATTCAATATAAGCGTTTTTTGGAATTTTTTACCCTTAAGCATTGATAATCAAATCAGTTATTTTTCTCATATGGGATTGTGTTTAATTTTTGAAGCCTTAACATTAAGATTTTTGTAAGAGAGATTACAATCTAAATGAATTTAAAAACGTCAAGTTAAATGCGCTAGTATTGAATAGTTGTTTTGTTATATATATAAATGTTATTTTTATTATATACATAATATTGCGACATTTTACAAAAATGGCGTTATAAATATTTAAATAATATAATTTCTTCAACAAAGTAACTGTGTATTTTTAACACGTAATGTCATATTTTATAGCTTTGAATTGCATTATAAAATCAACAGATTTCGTTTCCTGTATGTTTCATAAGTTTAAATCTTTGAACGGTTCGGTAGCCACTTTGAAAACCAATGAAAGAATTATGGATTTTATTAATAAATACAGTACCAAAAGCGATCTTTTTAATAAAATGAAATGTTATAAGTGGTATTGTTATTTGTTTAGTTTTAAAACAAATCTTGTTTAAATTATGTATACAGCTTGCGCATAATTTTTTTTATACGTATTAGTCTTGTATTACAGCTTAATATAGAAACTAAGTATTATAAAACAATATACACATTTTCATTCAAGTCATTGAAAGATTTGAAACATTATCGATAAATATTAAAGATCGAATGAAAATACAGGCAATGTAAAGACAAATTATTTTTTAGCAGTTACAAGACATCTGCATTCGGGAAACAGTAGGCGGTATAAAACTATAAGTCAACAAGTTTAATGTTCAACCCCTACTTTTAAATGATGAAATAAGGATAGATTCTTTTCCGTTATATTAATAAAATTGTTGAATGATATAAGTCGCATATTTGTTTCTTCATTATTTCTTTCCTGTTGTATATTAGATATACATTACGCGTCCGTTAAAAAGTTTGAAAATAATTTTCGTGGTGCATAAAAAAGGCAGTTCGTAACGTGTTCTTCTAGTTCGTAAAGTATTCCGTATTGAAATGTTTAGTGCATCTTTTTTTGATCAATAGTGTTTCAATAAGTAATTTAAAAAAAAACCTACCTTATTTGTTGAGCGACGTGAAGTTGGCGATGAAGTCAGAAGAGAGGAAGACGTAATTTTAAATTGGTAGTATTCGAATCTCGCGAACTTTCAGCAATTCCCCTCTTGAAGGGTTGTTCTTTGGTGGGTAGTTGGGTGTTGGTTGGTGTTGCCGACGCGAGGGAGGTTATACCACTGAGGTCTGGCGGCCGAGGCGGCCTACTTATACCCCCGGCAGAGGGGGTGGGGGGAGGGGGGCGGGGCGAGTTGTTGCGCCGCTCTCCCATTGGTCCAGAGGGTGGCGACCAATTTCCCGCAAAAAGTGCAATTAGTCCAGACTTTAAGTGAAATACATAGTTTCCCGATATTTGCATTGTTTTCGGCTGTGGGATGAAACTGCTTTTTATTGAGCTAATCAGAAAATGGATCCCACTTGAACTTGGAATCGTAAAAAGTTGAGATTCAGACATAAAAAGCTTTTACAACTCTGCAAAAAAAATGTTTCGAAACAAGACACTTTATAATTAAAATGCAAAGTCTATGCTTATGATAGCTATTTATATGATGTAGCAAAATCATGTAACGTCACGTCACGTCCTGTAAGAGCTTTCTTTGGGTGGTTTTCTTCTTCTTAAGAGGGAATTACTAGAGAGTACCGGAAATTGGTCCTTTTTAAATCAAATTCTAGACGTGTTGGCTCTTTTTTACAAAAAAAACATAAATTGATTTTGAAAGATTGTTATTTTATCTGGTACACGCAGTTTTAAAGTTTATTTTTAATTTACTAAGGTTATACCGTTGGTCGTTGGCAGACTTGTTCAATTTTCAAATGATAGATTCTATTAAACAACACAAATTTGAAATCATATAATCATACATGAAAATAAATCAATACATAATCTAGTCAACACAGTTTTCAAAATTTTAATTTTAGTTCAATTAAAATCATTAAAAATAAATCCGAGAACGTGTTTTGTGTCAAAAATACCTCAGTTTTTCTATTTATTTAAGGTCTTAAAAACAAAATATTAAAAAAATATTACACTCTTATTTAGTTTAGACATTATTAAAAAATCATAAATACTTATGATCAAAATATACTTACTAGACGTACAGTATATTTAATGATTTATCATCGTGCGTTTTGAGCATTTTTATTGCTTACTTAAATCTAGACAAATATTAAAACAAGTTTTGAATGAAATAAATCGATATTAAATTTTTATTTAAAAAATTTGATACAGGGAATAATCGACCTTTCTCATTGGAACCTCCCTGTACAGTTGCAAGCATTTTTAAACATTTATTCTCAGCCACTGGTCAATGGCTCTTAATAAGTCGGCATCGATATAAAACGAATTTATTTACAGTGTCGATAAACGGTATAAACAGTATACAGACAAGTAGTTGTTCAAAGAAAATATGTACTATACTCTTTTATTCGGCGGGAAATCCTATCTGCACACCCTTTCGGGACACAAATGTGGTTATTTAAAAAAATATATATTATAGAGAATACCTCACAAGCGTCCCAACTGCTCCCGTCTGGAGCCAGTGAGACTATGGCATCCCCAATTGGGGTATGTTGTGAGGCTGAAGGTAAGTGGGGAAGGGAAGGAGATAGGGGAGAGGAAGGTGGGGAAGTACCTGGCTATTCAGATATAGTCACTAAACACGGCTAAAGCCATTATTAAGCAACCTTTCAATTCTGAATGGTGGTCTTACACCAGGGCGATACTAAGAGTATCTTCCACTCTGGAACGTGCCGCATATATAGTTTATATATTATTTTTATTAATTAATTGTGAAATAACACAAATTAATAAAATAAAATTTATTTGCACACGCCGGGTTCGAACCCGTGACCTTCCGTTTGGAAGTCAAGTGTCTTACCACTAGATCGCGGACGGTCGTTATGTTTTGTGTAATTAGTTATACCGTATTTTCCCTAAACCGACTACATATTTTAAAACATAAAACTAAGTCGGGTTAGTTACACCATTTATAACTCAAGAACGGCTGAACCGATTTTTCTGATATTTGATTTGATGGATTTGTCTACGTTCCGATTAACAGAATAACTATTAAAATATCGAAAAAAAATTATGAAGAAAATTAATTTTTTCATATATTTTGTATGGAACGGCTTTTCAAATAATGTGCGTTGGTCGACATAATTTGAATCAATTCGAACAGCTAATAAATTAAACGCAACATTTATTGATTCTGAGGCGGTACGAAGTTTCCCGGGTCAGCTAGTTTTATATAAAAATGAAGGGGGGGTCAATTGTGGGGAACCGTTTGAAAGAATTATAAATTTAATTCATTTTTCAACCTGCTAAGTACACGTATGACGTTTGATGCAATCGATAGCGAAAATTTGAAATGCTATAAAGGACAAAAACTAGTTTAATACATAAATTTTCTCCGTTTTTTTTCTCTTTCGATCTGCGGCGACGAAACAATTCTAGGAAAAAGTGCGTCCTTCACGGCGTACAAGAGGATTTTTTTCTCAAAAATTCTTAATAAATTAAATACCCACTCTTATTTAATAATTTTACGAAAAATGTTAATTATTCTGAAATATCTATCAAAAACGAGGACAAGGTCATATTTTCATCTATAATTCTATTCGGTTGTTTCAAAATTCAATAATTGAGTCAAAGTGTTTGATCTTTTTTACAGATTTATACGCGTTTTGACATGTGACCGATTTTGATTCATCTTGGTGAAAGCCACCATTCAGAATCGAAACGTTGTTATTTGAATGGCTTTAGTCGTGTTTACGGATCAGATCTAAATATTTAGTACTTACTAACCCGCTTCTTCCAGACAAGTTATTTCTCCTACCTCGTAATATACTCTCTATATCTCATAATATATTCTACATTGACCATCGACATTTTCAATGTCACTTACAGACAGTTCAGCAACTATCTTTTAGCAGTAGTAAAACTGCCTTTGTGTACTTTGTAATTTATGATCTTCTCCATGATATATATTGGTGTATAACTGTTTTATGGAGAACATGCGAAAATAAATCAACGGAGTTACCATACTTTTAGTGCATCAGGGTAGTTGGTACTCTTGGAAGAGTTTCACATAAAAAGAGTTCAAATCAAATGAAATGATGTTTTATAACTCGGGCGATCCGGGTAATAACTGCTGGTAGTGCATTAGAATATTGCATAAAGAGTGATGTAAGAATAGTGTTAAATGTTGAAAAAATGAGCGCTCTAAGAAAGGAGGTGTATTTCTTGCACTCCTTGTAATTTCCTAAGGGTTCATATTCTACTTTCTCGCATAAACCTTTTGAAGTCGTTCGCTAACATGAATACAACGCGAGTTTGTACATTCTACATTTGGAAAATACTTGGTTTATAATACAAAAGAAAAAATATTTGTTGTACCACCATATTTTGATAACGATTTTAGCAAATAGCTCGTGACAATTACTTAAAGGGGTACCAGAGGCCCTAGCACGCTCGCTCTATAACGATCGATAGGATAACTATCGGTAACTTCTCATCGTTCCCTAGGACAACTGCACATCGCTGCAAACAACAGTTGATGTCGAATATGTTAAGGACACTTAGTCATTGTGAACTGTCACTTATTTGTTGGCGATCTGTAGTCATGGTAGGGAACGATGAGAAGTTACCATTAGTTATCCTATCGATCGTTATACAGCAAGCGCGCTAGGGCCTCTGGTATGCTAGCATGGTCGATCGATATGAAGTTACCGACCGATTGTCGGTAACTTCTCATCGTTCCCTAGGACAACTGCAGATCGCTAACGTACAAACGACAGTTGATATCGAATATATTAAGGACACTTAGTCATTGTGAACTGTCATCTATTCGTTTGCGATCTGCAGTTATCGTAGGGAACGATGAGAAGTTACCGATAGTTATCCTATCGATCGTTATAGAGCAAGCGTGCTATTTATCGATATTTATCGATCGATATGAAGTTACCGACCTACTGTCGGTAACTTCTCATCGTTCCCTACGACAACCGCAGATCGCAAAGGAATATGTGACAGTTCACAATGACTAAGTGTCCTTAATATATTCTATATCAACTCTCGTTTGTACGTTAGCGATCTGCAGTTGTCCTAGGGTACGATGAGAAGTTACCGACAGTCGGTCGGTAACTTCATATCGATCGACCATGCTAGCACACCTGATTAACGTCATCGGGGTGATATTTCTATAGATAATTATCTTAATATATAAAACAAAGTCGGGTTAGTTACACCATTTATAACTCAAGAACGGCTGAACCGATTTTTATGATCTTTGATGTGTTGGATTTGTCTCCATCCCGATTAACAGAATAACTATTAAAACATCGGAAAAAAATCAAGGGAAAAATAAATATGAAGAAAGTGAATTTTCCATATATTTTGTATGGAAAAGCTTTTCAAATAATGTGCGTTGGTCGACATAATTTGAATCAATTCGAACTGTCAATGGTGTAGTGTGCCGAACATTTTGTGCTTAGTCAACAGCTCAATTTCGTTTCTTGAACATAGAGTAGGTACCTATTTATTTTAACTTAATAAAAACTTAATTTATTTCAGCTAATAAATTAAACACAACATTTATTGATTCTGAGGCGGTACGAAGTTTGCCGGGTCAGCTAGTTATTATATAGATAAATGATCCAAGTTTTAATTTTAATTGATCAATATTAATTCAATCTAAGTTTACCTTATCTATAGTATATGGATATAATTATATCCATATTCTATAGTATATGGATATAATTATATCCATATACTATAGAATATGGATATAATTGTTATAATTTGATATATTCTCTTGCTCATATCTCTGATGTCACTTCACAATCAAATGCCACAGTTAATTTGTTATTCTTTATTTAAAATGATTGCTAATATTTTCTTATGGTTCTAATTGTGTCATGTAACTACTGTTTATGGTATATTCTACCGTAGAAATTAAATAAATAAATAAATAAGTAGGAGTATCGAAGCCTTACACTGAAAATGGATCGAACCAAAAATTAACAGGTGGAGTTTTTTCCGGAAATCTTTTAGATTGTTGAAATTGAACAAGATAATAAGGGTGTCTGTGTATATAGTTTTGAAAAATGAGGATGCAATTGATATTTTTTTTAATCATTGAAGATAATATAACCAACTATTCTATAATAAAAATAAATAAAAATATAAAAAAATATATTAGGTACTTACTAACCACAGCCACAACCATCTGGGAATTGAACCCAGGACCTCTGGCTTGTCGGGACTCTGCTCTAACGACCGAGCTACTTAATCTAATACACTCTGTAATTATTAAATATTGAAGGCTTAATTCAACAATTAATCCACAAAAAAAATTTTTAATAAAGAATTTTTTTGTTTAACCACGATTTTGAAGAGTGATTGACCAGCGCGCAGCGGTGAGAATAAAAATATAAAAATTCTTGCAATTGTACAGGGAGGTTCCAATGAAAAAGATCGATTATCCCCTATTCAAGACATGCTTTTATATATACCTACATTCAAGTCAGCAATAAAAATGCTCAAAACTCACTATTAAATATCATGTACTTCTAGCAAGTATTTCTTGATCATAAGTATTTATGATTTTTCAATAATGTCTAGACAAAATAAGTGTGTAAAAAAATTATGAAATTTACCTTAAATAAAAAAGAAAAACTGAGGTATTTTTGTCACAAAACAGGTTCTCGGATTTATTTTTTAATGATTTTAATTTAACTAAAATTTAAATCTGAAAACTGTGTTGACTAGATTATGTTTTTTTTTTGTTGTATGATTATATGATTTGAAATTTGTGTTATGTAATAGAAACTATCGTTTGAAAATTGAACAAATCTGCCAACGACCAACCTTAGTATATTAAAAATAAACTTAGTTTTTCAAAATTTTAAAACTGCATGTACCAGATAAAATAACAATCTTTCAAAATCAATTTATGTTGTTTTGTAAAAAAGAGTCAATACGTCTAGGATTTGATTTTAAAAGGACTAATTTCCGGTTTTCTCTGGTAACACCCTCTTAAATCTGTGAACCAGTAAAAATAATTATTTTTTTGTCAATGAAATCAACTTTATTGAAAGATTTGTATTTTCAATCAATGGCAAAGAGATTCAAGAAAAATATTACATGCCATATAAATATTTTTATTTTTTTTAGTGAATACCTCACAAGAGTCCCAGCTGCTCCCGTCTGGAGCCAGTGGAACTAGGGCATCCCCAATTGGGGTATGTTGTGAGGCTGAAGGTAAGTGGGGAAGGGAAGGAGACGAGGAAGAGGACGGTGCGGAAGTACCTGGCTATTCAGATCTAGTCACTAAACACGGCTAAATCCATTTCAAGCAACGTTTCAATTCTGAATGGTGGTCTTACACCAGGGCGATACTAAGAGTATCATTCACTCTGGAACGTGCCGCAAACATACTATATATTATTTTAAATAATTAATTGTGAAATAACACAAATCAATTAAATAAAATTTATTTGCGCACGCCGGGTTCGAACCCGCGGCCTTCAGAATGGGAGTCCGCTGCCGATGGACTACGCCGGCCGTAGTAAAGGTTCCGTAGTAAGCATTCAAAAATAAGAAGTAGATGGATTGAAAGGGAGATATATAAATACGAATGTTAGGCGGAGTGCGCGAATAATAAAAAAACATAACAATTAAGTGGAAGTTGCGTATTATACCTACATACTTCGTAAAACACGGATCGTTTAAAATAGAACTTAACTCTCGACAAATGCGCTTGAAGATTGCCTATATACACCGTGATTTTTTTTTCATAAATAACAGAATAAAATGTGTTTTTTTAATATTTTTTGGAGCATACTTTGCGATTTTTTTCAATCGAGGGAACGTAATATAATTGCTATTTCGGCCCTACAAATTTATAGATATTATCTTCAAAAATAACAAATATTTTAAAAGAGAAATATGTTATATTTCGGTAGAAATTCGGTATGCGGCTTAAGACACTTTCTTCGAAAATTTTCCACTTTTCCCACTTCATTTAATGTTTTTTTCTTAACATAATGTGAACATAATTGAGATATTATAATAATCTCCATAATTTTAGTAGTAGTTGGCACTTAGAGGTTCTTAAAGAAAAATTACATTCCACTTAGAATTATTCAAATTTTATTTTATTAATGACTAGATGAATCCCTCATCGTTGCCCGGGTTTTTTTTTCCTTTTTTCCAATAATTTGAGAAATAAAAATGAGTTCATACATTTAAAAAACCATTATACAGGAATAATTATAAAATAAATGTAAGTAGTGGGAACCCACTAAAGGCACTGAGAGAACAATAGAATACTAATAAGAGAATAATAAAATACTAATATAAAAATAAACATATTCTTTTTAAATTAAATACATATTTAGAATACAATATCAATCATGTTATATCCATTGCTAAAGGAAAATTTTCCGCCCACATTAAAAAAATCGTAACTCCGAATTTTAATATGGAGACATACAAACTGATTATAGTTCTATATAGCCAATGAATTCCCTTATCTTTTATCTATTTTTGCATATTTGTAGGATTTATAATTTTTTTTTAATTCAATCTTTAACCTTAAAGTTCCGTGAGTTTTCGGTGAGCTAGAGTGCTAAGATTGAAAAAAACGACGTTATTGATGTTGTTGTACCACACGGGTGAACTTTTAGCGTGGAGGACAACGTAGGTACTATACCTTTATAATATAAATAATATAAATTATGATATAAAATTAGAATAAATAATTAATAAAAAATAAAGTAGATTGTTAATAAGAACTCGTTGACAAACTGCTGTCTAGCAGACAAACGGAACTTCATTGTAATTCTCTAACATTTATTGAGAAATAAATATATTGATTTGTATCATAATGTTTTCAAATAAACATAACTAATTTGAAATAACACAAGTAATTTCCATCAAGCTTATCCATCAGAAAATTCAGAAAATGTTCTGGTATAGACCCAAGTCCGTGGGCAGAGATAATATCAGCGTATAAAAAACTTCAGGATTAGGTACTTCCCATCTTCTGAAACATTTCTGGATTGAGTTTTTAATCCATTTCAAATGCACTTGCATCGTTGTAAAGGATGAACAAATTCACAGGAGAATATAAATTGCTATTTGTATTAGTATTTTGCATTATTGTAATGGCTTGAAGCTTTCAAATAAGATAAAACAAGTCATAAATACATTACATTACAAATCCATAACGGATTTTTTTTTTAAATGATGTTAGGAGCCGGTATGGGAGCCTAGAATCATTTATTGATCAACCAACACCTCAGCTATAGGTCGCCCCAATTTGTTCGCTATGTTTGGTGACTTAGCAGCAGTACCCGGATTCATGGAGCGAGGTTTGTCTCGATCTTGTCGGTGGATGCTTTTGCCCACATATTATGTGGCGGGCCGTATCGGGAGAGGTCATAGACTGATTGAGAGTTGGATTCATACGTGATTCACGTGTGATCTGATCCTGCATAATAGCATCTCTTATTCTTTCTTATTTTCATTTTACTGTTTTCTATTTCCATTATAATTTTATGTTTACACTAGACATCTCAAAGCAACTATATTCCATTGGTCACCTTAAAATAGGCAGTCGCCTAGTGTGGTGATCAAATGTCTAATATATCATAATATGTAGATGTTTTAATGTGTAGATATTATCATGAATTTAATAAATAAATAAATGAAATACGTCTGTCACTCGACACAATGGTCCACAACTGGACACCCAACTCTCGTTAAGTTTTCCTTCCCATAACTTAATCTGCTTTATTTCCCTAAAAATACTTTCCACACAGCATCTTCAAAGATGATATAGGCTTTGAGGGAAATAATTTTCGTCAGGACCATCTGTGCGGAACTAATGTAAAAAAAAACTAAAATAATATTTTTTCTTCCATTGACGCTAATTCTCTTTGTGGCATCATTTTAATCAAATGAAAATAAATATCTTTATATTATTTAATCAAAATTGGGGTGTAAACAAAGATATTTATTTTCATTTAATTAAAACAGTATTATTCCCAGCTGGGAAGCCAGCAGTAATCCAATGGGATGCGCAATTCAATTTATCTATATTGACGCTGTAGCAAACAATAGGATAAAAAAAATAGGAAACAAAATGAATCTACATAATACTCGTATACTATTCAAACAAAATTTAAAAAAAATTAATGATACATTGCTACAGTAAATCAATCACGTTGTACTATAATATACATCCAAAAACAAGGAAATTATATTGTCTTTGATTTCGTAGTTTTTGTTTTTTTAAGGTCGACAAAATGCCCTCGTGTATGATGAGAAAATGTTATCTGCTGTACATCTACAGTTGCGTGTGCCGCTCTCCATAGAGAGAAAAAAGCCTTATTTTTAAACTCCCGGGGTCTCAAAAGTTGCGTATGATCGTTAGCTATTCTAAAACGTAAAAATAAATGAAATTGGTGTTTACTATTAGCTCGATAAATGGCTGGAAGTTTTGAAAAAAATTAGATTTCGTGATTCGGCAAAAAAATATATCAAGGGGTCCATATTTTATATTTTGTAGCAAACATAATTTTTATTCCTGTGTAACTGTAGTCCAAATAATACAAAAAAAATTAAACGTATGTGATGTGTTTGTTAAAATTATAAAAAGGGAAAATAACACTTTTTTCTGGATAAAATCAAAATTCTATAAATACACCAAATTTATTGAACAAAATACAATGAATAAAAAATAATGGATGCTCAAAATTTATTAATGTAAATGTAATATGACAACAGTAATTATTGTGAAAAAAATATTAATTACCATAATTTAAAAATACTTTAATGTTTTAGGTGTTTTTTCGGATTTTTAATGCATTTTAGCGAACTAATAACCATTTTTTTAAATAAATTTATATGCAGTTAGCATTTTCTTTGTAAGACGCCACTTTTGAGACCCCAGGCGTTTCTTAATTCAAAAGTTGAAATAATTGACACACCGTAATCTACAGGTCCTGTACAGTATGCTCAGCTTTTGAGAGGCTAACGATCCGGCTTCGATGGAGCCCTCGTACAGAGCTGGTTACTTAGTATGTTTTGCGTTTAATTGATCAAACAAACGTATTATAAATACATATCTACATGATTATGAATAAGTTATTTGTAGGATTATAGGTACTAAAATTAAATCGATTATTTTCTTAATTTTTAATTACGGATTATCAGTTTAAGGTGAATGTAAAAAGAATTCATATTCTACGCTTTCGTAGATGGCTCGCGTAGTATTCTTACTTATAAATGATTTTTACAAGTTATGCTTTGAAATAATAAGACAAATTTATTGTTCGCGAAAGTAGACAAGCAATATGAATATTAACAAATAGTTTTGTTAATTAAAAAACTTTCAACTTTCAAGAAAGGCTAACAAATACAATATTTCATCGGTGATTCAATTCAATATTATATTTGTTAGCCTTTCT
Organism: Limnephilus auricula; assembly: GCA_951813805.1. NCBI lineage: Eukaryota > Metazoa > Arthropoda > Insecta > Trichoptera > Limnephilidae > Limnephilus > Limnephilus auricula. The sequence goes on along the minus strand of OX638408.1, from coordinate 13,206,048 downwards.
TGAAAGATTAAAGTTTTTTAATTAACAAAACTATTATCCAATGTTCATGTTGCTTGTGTACTTTCGCGAACAATAAATTAGGCTTAATATTTTAATGGATAACTTGTAAAAAGCGTTTATAAGTAAAAAAAATACTATACGCGCGCCATCTACGAAAGTATAGAATATGAATTATTTTGACAATCACCTTAAATAATCGAAATATCTAGATTCTGGTAAATTGTGTCAAACAGATTTTCTTGCAAGTTAATAATATAATAAATTAATGTAATTATTATATGTCAGAAAACATGATTAAATAAAAAAAATATATTTGTATGCATAGAATGTACACGGAGAAAAATGTTATTCGAAAAAACGATCATTTTAATAGTAAAAACGGGACTGAAGTTCTTACGAACAAATTAACGGGGTTTCAATGTTTATTGGCGGGAACACGTAAGAATAATTTGTTGGTATACGTAATTTCGTACGTATACCAACAAATTATTCTTACGTTTTCCCGCCAATAAACATTGAAACACTGTTAATTTGTTCGTTAGAACTTCAGTCCCGTTTTTAACCGTTTTTACTATTAAAATTATGGTTTTTTCGAATAACATTTTTCTGCGTGTAGGTAAAATTCTTGCAATCATGAATAAAATGTAGCAGTCAATAAAATATTCGTTAAGAAAATGAAGATTGAAATATTGCTAGTTCTTAATTCTTTAGTGACTAGTTCTTAGGCGATTCAGTTATATATGACCGAAGGGGTTATGTTCGAATTAGCTCGGTGGTTAGAGAAGAGCCCCGACAAGGCTTAAGTCCTGGGTTCAATTCCTAGATGCAAACGTATCTTTTTTTGAATTTTCTGTTTCAAATTTTCGTTTGTCAGTTTAAATAACGTCTTCAATGATTAAATATTTATTTATTTTCCACATATCGACCCTTTGGAATAACAAGGTTCCATCTGTTGCTTTAACTTCATGCGATAATGAACTCTAAGGTAGCTTACCATAGATCCCATAACTGCGTGACGTTTCCGCAACAGATGGAACCTTGTTATTCCAAAGGGTCGATATGCGGCACAACATGTGCCATTATACAGAGCATTCGGGGGTAAAGTGCATTAACTTCGTTAGGTGAATCTACATGACAGCATAAGTAAAAAAGAAGAATAACTTTTTTCGAAATTCCAACTTTGGGGGTACTTTTTTGGTAAAAAGATCAAATTAGTCCGGAGTGTGCGGCCAGCACCATTATTTTACGCTGTTACGAGACCATCTAACGTCACCACAATTGCGACCGGCAGCAAATTTGTCGTGTAAGTTTGTACCTTACACTAAGGATTTTTAATAGGTACGTATTTTTGTAAAGAGGAAAATAGTTGGAATTTTGGAAAAAGTTGATAATATTTTTTACTCCAACCATCAAAGTTGATACAGACCCTCCACACAGAATCCCCAAAAGTGAAATAAGCCCCAAGGGAAATAATTTTCCTGAAATGAAAGTAAAATCTATGCCTATCAAAATCTAGTTTAAATATTAAAACTTTACAAAATTAAAATTATTTAGATAACTTTAGCGTTACACCCTCCGGATGTATTTATAATTAGAGGGTCAAGGTTCTCGAATTGCACAAATCTCTAAATAGACCCATAATCCCAAAATACCCGGACCATGTGGTAACTGGTAACACATTGTAATTATAGATCACGTCATCTGGTGTCCACTATGATTAGAGCGACTGCTATCGGCGCGCGTGGAGGGGAAATATTCGCGTGGGCGTGAGTACCTACCCGTGACGTAATTAGGTCTAAATTAATAGCCCTTAAGAGTGATTGACCAGCGGCTGAGAATAAAAGTTTAAAAATGCTTGCAACTGTACTGGGAGGTTCCAATGGGAGAGATCGATTATTTCTCGTATCAATTTTTTTAAATTATAAATTTAATATCGATTTATTTCATTCAAAACTTGCTTTAATGTATACCCACATCCGAGTAAGCAATAAAAATGCTCAAAAAACACGGTGATAAACTATTTAATATCGAGTACTACTTGTAAGTATTTTTTGATCATAAGTATTTCTGATTTTTCAATAATGTCTAAAAAAAATAAGTGTGTTAAAAAAAATTGTAATTTTTTAGTTTGTAAGACGTTAAATGTGAGGTATTTTTGTCACAAAACACGTCCGCGGATTTATTTTATTATGATTTTAATCTAACTAAAATTGAAATTCTCAAAACTGTGTTGAGTAGATTATGTATTGATTTTTTTTTTGTATGATTACATGTTTTAAAATTTGTGTTGTTTATTAGAATGCGTCGTTTGAAAATTGAAGAAATCTGCCAATGACCAACGGTATAACCTTATTATTTTAAAAATACACTTAGTTTTTCAAAATTTTAAAACTGCTTGTACCAGATAAAATAATAATCTTTCAAAATCAATTTATGTTTTTTTGTAAAAAAGAATCAATACGTCTAGAATTTGATTTGAAAGGGACTAATTTCCGGTATTCTCTGGTAATACCCTCTTAACATATCCCGTGATTATCGTTATTTATTTTTGGGTTATTACGCCGTGTTGCGCTTCCTCTTACTTAAGCCATTTTTTTGGACAGCGTGTATATTTATTTATTAATTTTATTTTAGTAATTTGTACAATAAAGTTGACAAAATGCTAATTAATTATAACATTATACATTGCATACTACATTTTTTCCAGTTTGATGTGGCTCCTACAATAATTCTAGAACCTTCCAATTGGTGCAGACATTAAAATTTTCGGATAGCGTGTTTTAAAACTTCTTCCCTTTGTACAGTAAACTATTCCACGTATTCGCTCTGTCCTTTTTGTATTTGTTATTGATTTTTATTTTATTGTTTGAGTGTTTACATGTGATTACATGTGACAATCCTCTAACTAGGTCCGGTATTTCTGTACGATCAGTAATTGGTGTGGGCAACTGATACCGGACACATAATTATTAATTATAGCCTCATTGCGTCGTCTCTATTAATATTAACTGTTTTTTTGTGGATTTCAATTTTTTTTTTTTTTACATTAACTCCACACAGGAGGCCCTGAGGAAAATAATTTCCCTCAGGGCCTATGTCATCTTTGAAGATGCTGTGAGGAGGGTCTTTTTGAGGAGAGGAACGAGTGAACGTGGGTCTTGAAGAGACCCATGTTATAGGAAGGAGGAAACACAGAGGCCGGCAAATCGTTCCACAGCCGAGCTGTTGAACACAAGAGTCGTAGAAGCGTCCCGTTCTCATGTGACAAATGTCAACCGTGTACATATGTTGGGCGAGCGTTTGGCGTGTTTCCCGACTATGCACCGGTGCCGAGGGGATCAATGAGGCTAGTTCCTCGGAGCATCTTCCATTGAAATACCGGTAGAACAAGGAAAGCATTCCTACCCGACGCCTGTGCTCTAAAGATTGCAATCCGTTTGTTAAGACGGGAGAATCTATCAAACGGACCGCCCGTTTCTGCACAGAGTCAAGGGTGTTTTTCAGGTACTTTGGGGCTCCAGACCAGAGGTGGCTGCCAAATTCAACCGTGGGGCGCACTTGCGATTTGTACAGGGTTAGCAGTTGTGTACTATTAAAGTATCTGCGGGCCCTGCACAGTACGCCCAGTTTCTGAGAGGCTAACTTAACTCTGGCCTCGATGGAGCCCCCATATCTGAGCTGGTCACTTAGAGTTACACCGAGCATATCAATGGAAGACCTGTTCGGAAGAATGCTACCGTTGAAGGAGACTAGATAGTCATTTCGATCCCTTTTAGACGTAATCAGACATGATTGGGTCTTTGATACATTGAATTCGACGAGATTATTCTTACCCCAAGAGAAAATTGCATACGTAATTAGGCGTGCTTAATGCGTTTTGGGTCTATAATTCAGGAAAAAATAATAAATCCAAAGTGATGGCCGGTTTCGATTTGCTAGGATGACCGAGTTTGCACGCTCTAAAGTTTTCTGAGATCCTTTTAAAGATGAGTTCTGTCTGACATCTACATCTGGCGTCACATCCCGAGCTGCTGGATGTCTGAAGGGGATATTTTGTTTTTGCAGGCCCCATAAGGTCTTGGATTTTAGTCGTTGTTCCGAAAACAGTATTGTCTCTTCCTTTCCTCAGTAGCCTGGCGATTATGTAATTGTTGATGGTATTTACGGTCCTTTGTTGGCTAACTGGTTGATGGTCCTTAGCTTAAAATAACTCCGGCTTACTTATCGGAAATGTATATTCCAGAAAATTCCAATCTTGACGATCAACCCTCAGGTCAGCAGCGTCATCAGCTATCGGAAGGTTGAAGGAACCAAAGCGCACACCAGATACTTAATTCGATGAGCGTGCTTTCAGAGTGTCAGGACCTAAATCCTGGAATGGACTGTCATGTGATTTAAGAATAATCACAGACTTGGCGGAATTTGGAGCTAAACTTAAAACTCATCTTTTCAAACAGTCATATCCGTAAAGTAAAAAACCTTTCAACTTCACCTTCATAGCCTGCGACATCGTATATAACTAATTCTGTAAAAATGTAAGCAAATAAGAACTTGTAAGCTTTTGTAATGGGTGAATTTTATAGTTAATAGTTAGGGTGGAGGGGTATGCGGAAGGGTCGGATGGGGAATTAAGGAAAGGGGGGAGAGCGGGTGAGGGGAGGGGAGATGCAACGAACGTGAAAAAGGAACGCGGGAGGGGATGAGGAAGAGGAGGCGGAAGGGGAAGGGGAATGAAAAAGAAATGACACGAATGGATAAACAATTTATTTATTAAAGTAGCATTGCAACGCATGTCGGGTATCAGCTAGTAGGTATAAGATAAATACATATACCAATAGTACTCTCTATCTAAAATTATTTTTAAATGCAACAACAATATCAGGACTGCATCATTTAGATACTCGCTTAAACCTAGGTTGCATGCAGTTGGAAATGCTTTCTCAGAAGCAGTAGATGTATTAAACTGCACGGAATATAGTTACAAACAGGCTATAGTAACATACCTTAATCAATGTAAGCATAATACCTCCTATTCTTCTGTATGGGTTTTACAAAATTATCAATTCAATAGAAATCACAGGTACTTATTGTATCGATTGATATTTATAATCCGTAATACCTACCTATTAATTTATTTTTTTTATATATTTTTTTTTTTGCTCCAATGAGGATTTCTTACTTTTTGTAATTTATTTAAATCTTTGTACCTTTTAATGATATCTTATATTTTTACATTTAACTTTTTTATTTTTTCTTTATTTCATTCTCACTTTTAACTTTTTATATTTGCGTAATACTTTATAGTTTGTACTTTATACTTTAGACTTATAATTAATACAATATTTTTCTCTTTATATTTATATTTTAATTTTACCTACTACTTATTACCTCACTACTAGGTACATACTTTTTACCATTTTTTTCTTATATTTAACTTACATTTATACTGTTATTCTTCATGTTGTTGTACTATTTATATGTTATATCAACATGTGCCATATATGTGGAAATAAATAATTTGATTAGCATAATTTATTTCGTGATTACTGATCCACTATTATGTATATCACATGTTTTGTAAATGCCCGTTAATCAGGCCAAGATTAGAACTTACATCGCATACGTACGTAAAGATTACTTTGTTAAAAATTTTAGATAATTGTGTTGTATTACAGATAAAAATGAATAGCTTTTTTATCAGACTGACAGGTTTTTGGCACGTGCCGATAGTGAATATAGTAAATTTATGGAAGTGTTACATCGTTCACATTCTAAAGACGGAGAGCGATTCTAACTAAATCATCAGTCAGTTTTTGTCCCTTGGCGATTACAGGCTACTTTGTCTTGTGGTCCAAAGACTATACGAAGGACAGAATAACTTTATTTTAAGTCTGAAGGACCGCTTAAGATAAGTACATGTTCACACATAAAATATTTGATTACAAGAACACGAAAAAGGTCAAATATTAATATCTCACTTGAAAATAGAAAAATCAAAGGAAACTAATTTTTAAAACACTGTATTATGATGTCCGCGAGAAGGTGTATAATTTTTCTGTATTCATTATTTTTAAAAACGATTTCTGAAATATTTTTACTTTAATTTGAAACCTGGATTAAAACAATGGGTAAAAAGTGCGCATTATAAAATTCAAACAAAAACTTTATTAAATTAAACAAATAACTTTGTATCAACCACATATAATCACAATTACCTACATGTTTTGAAACCGATGGTTTCTTCGTCACGGTAGTAATGAAATTAAATAATAAAAGAAACAAACAAGTATAGACATAAAAGAACACACTAAAAAGAACTATGGACAAAAATATTATAGAGAGAGGTGATTAATTAATCAAAAAATATCTTAAAAAACAATTATTTAAAATTAAATATAAAAATTATTTTAGAACATGAAAAAATTACATTATATAAATTATCAAAACATAATAAAGATGTTTAAACTTCAAAAATAAATCATTTTAAATATAAGAATACATAAGAAAATAAATTTAAGAGATGGCTATTTTTAAAATATTTAATTTACTATTAACGCTTTTTCTAATTCCTAAAATTTCTAAGTTTGCTAATTTTAAATCTGTTGTGTTTGTGTGTAAAATTTTTAACTCTTTATTTATATCAAAAGAATGATTTGTTTCTAAAATGTGGTTGGCAAATTCAGAATAATTATTATTATTCAAACACCTTAGATGTTCCTTAAAATATTAAAATTTCTAGAAGTCTTTCCAATATAAAAAAAGTTACAATCGTTACAAATTAATTTATAAACTCCAGATTTGTTAAAAAAAAAATGTCATTACTGCCCTGACGAAGAAACCATCGGTTTCGAAACATGTAGGTAATTGTGATTGTATTTGGTTGATACAAGGTTATTTGTTTAATTTGATTCAAAATGACGCCACAAAGTGATTTTGCGAAGTTTGAAGAAACTGATAATTTGTTCGTAAGAACTTCAGTCCCGTTTTTAACCGTTTTTACAAATAAAACGATCGTATTTTCGAATAACATTTTTCTCCGTGTATGAATGCATTCTAGATTGGTGGCGACGCGGATCTTGTGATTTTAGTAGCGATGTGTACGGACTCTGCGCGATAAGTTGTTCGCCCAACGTGAGTATCGGATATTTGTCTATCCCTGTGGAAGAAGGAACATCCCAATAATGAGGTCATAAATAGATAAAATTGTAATTTTACTTCCCAAAGATCCTTTTGAGCTATACATATTATTTTGAGCAAATGTCAAGTATAAGTAATAGTCGTGTCCATTCGTTCCAATGGTCAGACAAAGATATTATATTTTCCAACTAGAATGAAAATGCAATCGGACATTATCCGCAATCCGTCTTTAATCAGTAAAATGGGGCGAATGGAAACACATTTGAAAATTATCAAAATTGTTTTATAATAATAATAATTATTATTAAATCGTTTATTCATCAATAGATTTTTTTTTTTACATATATATACATTTTTTATTACATTGGTTCTATTGACGAAAAGGTCACTGCTCAGCTGCAATTCAGAATTTCTCTTTAAATGCAGCTGGTTTTCAGCAGTGCCTCCAATAAAAGACAGAAAATAAATACAAATAAATTAAATTACATAAAAATAATCAAACCAATTCTCAAAATCAACATACACAATATAAATAATAAAAAAGAAATAGAAACAGAAATAAATAAAAATAAATAAATAATGTACCTAAATTGGAATTCAAAAGCTAATAAAATCAATCCAAATAAAATATAATAAATAAATTCAAAATAAAATCAAAATAAAATCGATTCAAGTATAAAATATAGTCAAAATAAATTATGTAAAAATAAATAATGAAATCAAATCAAAAGTAAGTAAGTAAGTAAAGTAAGTAAGTAAAAGCAAAAGTAAGTTCCTTCAATTGTAAATTTTATTAATTAAAAATTAAAATATTATGCGGTTAATTGTGCAGTCAGCAACCATTCGCCGTAGAGCCTCTTGAACAAAAGAAACTCTTGATTAAAAGACAGTGGTATTTCATTCCATAGTTTTGATGATGAATAACTGAAACTTCCTTCAAATGCAGCCGTTTTATGTTTTGGGAGAATTAGTAAATGGTCTTTGTTTTTGTTTTATCCTTCTTCTTTATTCAGCGTTGCGGACGGTGACCGGATAACTTAGAATGAATTAAACTCAACACCTCAATTGAAAAGTCATTCAAAGTTATGAAAAAAAAATTTATAAAAACATGGTTAAATAGGTTTTGTTGGGTTAGGGTAGGGGCTATTTTTAAATTATTTTTTTTCATAGCTTTTGACGAATTTTTAAAGAGTTGTTAAGTTGAGAGAATTCTGAGTTGATATGGAACCGTTAAGGACAATCTTTCTGTGTCTTATCATCGAAAAATAAATTAAAATTTCTTTTGCGGCACCGTCACCATACACATCATTAATCCTTCGAACCGTTTCTGCAGTACTGGTACCACGGTGGAACTCGTACTCGTAAATAACGCGATATTTCAAGTTTTCCATTTTGTAAACTAAGTGACGCAAAGAAAAAAACAATTAAAGAAAAAACAAATGAATTATATTTTTCGGAACACAAATACATGAGTAAATAGCTGTAAAAATTTAAATTTGGAATTCCTAACCAAAGAGAAGATATTTTAAATCAAAGTTGCCAGTACGACAAAACGCCAATTTCAAATGTAAGGACCTAATATATACTCGGACTCGAACATATTTTTATATTCACAATCCACACGTTTCTTGAACGATGGTCAAATCATAATAGGTACACTAAAGTTAAAAATTAAATACAGATCAAACTATTTAGAGGAAGGGGTAGATTGAAGCTACATGGGGTATCTATGTATAATTTTTAACCTTAGTGTACATTCACTCCTGATGATGTGAACATCGTTCACGAAACATTGTGTAGATTATGTATACAGGGTGTTAAGGATCGTACTTGACTTACAGTAAAAAATGTAAATAAAATTTTGGTCTCCGGTACATTTTTGAATTTTTTTTTCGACAAATTTTTTTTTAATAAATTAAATAAAAGCATCTAGAAAAAAGCAAAGCTTTTAGAAGAGTTTTCTTTGAAAAAATAATTTTATTGGTTTGAAGTTTCCCCATTCTGCGGGCACTTAAGTGCAGTCAAATGCATTGTGTCGTGATTTATGTTCCTGGTCTGTTCGTCTTTGTTCAAAAGCTGCGGCGATAACGTAATATTATTATCTCCGTACTAAATCTCTGCGGTGTTTAAAGGGAAGTCTTCTTTCATATCTCAGCGATTTTCAGCCAGTTTCAGCTGCGTTTGGGATATTTGATAGCTCCAAATTAAAAAGACGCAAGTTTTCTGAGAATTAATTGGACAGTTACTTTGTATTGAAAATAATATATTTTAGACTTTATAAAAAAGAATTATCTTAACTGAAAAGCTTTGTTTGTATGACGTACTGCAAAGTCGTAAACAGTAAGCCTTGGCAACATGAAATTTAGATATATTTTTTCATCGTTATTATTTTTAGATTTATTTATTAAATGATTTTTTTACATTGCATAGATAGTGTGTTATTTCATCCGCCATGCTAGTGATGTCCCTGTGTTATGGCGGGTGAAGTTTACAGATAAAATAATTTATGGTGATGAAGTATACTGATAATATAATAATTGATGATTTTGAAGTTTACAGTTAACGCAGCAATGAATTTATAATAATTAAGTTAATGATAATGAAGTTTACAGATAATATAGCTATGTGTTTATGATAATTAAGTGTACATATAATATAATCATTGATGATAATGAAGTTTACAGATAATATCTATTTTCCTAAAGGTCGTTTATTTCACTGAAAATAAAACAGGGCAACAATTTTTTTTTATAGAGAACACCTCACAAGAGTCCCTACTGCTCCCGTCTGGAGCCAGTGAGACTATGGCATCCTAAATTGGGGTATGTTGTGAGGCTGAAGGTAAGTGGGAAGGGAAAGAGATGGGAAATAGGAAGGTGGGGAAGTACCTGGCTATTCAGATCTAGTAACTAAACACGGCTAAGCCACTTCAAACAACGTTTCAATTCTGAATGTTGGTCTTACACCATGGCGATACTGATAGTATCTTTCACTCTGGAACGTGCCGCAAATACAGTGTATATTATTTTTATTAATTAATTGTGAAATAACACAAATTAATCAAATAAAATTTATTTGCGCACGCGCCGGATTCGAACCCGCGACCTTCGGATAATAAGACGTATTAAAAAAATAATAATAAGCATATGAAATTAACAACATACTTACATATATCCACATCCCATTGAAAAGTCAAAAAAGCAAATTTTAGAATAGAGCTAAATTAAATTATATTAATTATCATTGTCATTGCGATATAATTTTTTGTATGATTTTCTAATGCGTTTTAAAAAAAATGTTGTAATATTTTTCCCTATTGCATGGCAAAAGTGTTGGAATGAGTTTCCTATTTATAATGACTTCCCGTTCTTTCTTCAGGCGCTGCAGTATTTCTTTTAATCCCGATATGGTAACATTTTAATATTCCTCTTCATTCTTAAATGAATTGACGAAATACCACTACTTTTCAACCTAATTAGTACAACAAACAACTATCGAGATGGAAAAAATATCTGTTTTATATTTACGCCATCGTCTGTCGTATACACTCGCTTCATATACTAGATGCAAACGGAAGTGCTGCCATCTACAATATGCAAATATTTTATTTATTAATCTTAAGTTAGCTCACATATTCGTGGGTGCTAATAGTTTTATAAACATAATATTTTATAAACATAATATTATAAACATAATATTTTATAACATAGGAATTCCACCGAGCCAAACCCGCTGATATGAAAATATCTGGAGTCAATGAATTATTTTCCCTTTTAGGTTAACATGTATAGGTTAACATAGGTTAACGGTAGGTTAACGTGTTTAGGTTAACATAGGTTAACATTCCCTGGTAGGTTAACATGTTGTTCTTGTATTATTTTGTATTAATTATACTTATATAATACACTTGCATAGTAATAAAAGTGATCATCTAGTAAATCCACGCTATGCAAGTGTATTATATAAGTATAATTAATACAAAACAATACAAGTACAAAAAAATACGGACCTAAAAGTCTGGTGCGTTAAATAATAATTTAGGCATATTAGATTTGTCAAAGAATTTGTATATAAAAATGCAAAAATCAGTCATTTTAAATACATGTAGGATTACGAAAGATTTTTTAAATATTTATATTGAGGGATCAGAAGGATTTATCGGTCAGATTATGAGTTCCACCGAGCAGAACCCTCTGATATGAAAATATCTGGAGTCCGTGAATTATTTTTCCATTTAATAGTCTGGTAGGTTAACATGTTGTTCTTATATTGTTTTGTACTAATACTACTTATAATACACTTGCATAGCGTGGATTTACTAGATGATCATTTTTATGGAAAAGTGTGTGTAAGGGTTTAGTTTTTCCTATGGGGAAAACTAAACCCGGACCTAAAAGTCTGGTGCGTTAAAATAAAATCGATAATTTTATTTTTGTTATCTACAATTAAATCCTATTTGAAGTAAAAATTAGTGGAAAATAATGATTTCACATTATGTTATATATCCTTAATCAGCAGACTTAGCTTTAGCTCAAAACGAAAATTGGTTCCGTTTTAGTCAACGGGAAAGTTTTTTAATCTTCTCTTTCATATTCGTGTCTCCTTTGCCTTTCAACTAGCGACGAATAAGTTTAGTTTTAATATCAGATGTTTGCCGTATAAAACATACACTCGAGACGAGAAAAGAGACTGTTCGTACTAATTGTCTGTGTATGAGCATTGCATATTTAAACAAATAAGTTATACGAGGGTAAGTCAAAAACTATTATTTTTTATTTAAATAAAGTTAATGAAGTGAAAATTTTCAATTTGGCGCTATTCCTCCAACCTTCTACAATCTACTGCAGTAGTAACTTTCTGCATCAATAGGTGGCAGCACTGCAGTAGCTTGAAAAATTATTGACACCGATGTTAGTATTAGACAGCATTCTGTGATTGAGTTCATGAATGCAGATGGTGAAACGTCTATTCGCAATCATGAAATACTGAAAATGTGTACGTTGATGCAACAGTGGATGTCAGTGCTGTTAGATGATGGGTTCGTCGCTGTAACGAATCTGAGAGACAAACGCCATTGGCTGATGGAAAGCGGAGCGGTAGATAGTTGACTGCAGTGACTCCACGTAATATTCAGTTAGTCGATGACAGCATTCGTGGTGACCGCCGGATAACTATAGATGAATTGTGAAGCATTCAGTAAAGGCCAGTCAGTAAAGGCACTCAGTAAAGGCAGTGTGATGTGAAGCTCATCGTGAGATTCATTTTTAAAATGCGGAGGCCGTGAAAGCGTTCGTGCGTCAACGGCTTATATAGGAAGCGGAAATATGCTTTTTACCACATTGGAATACAGGCCCTTGTTAAAAGTAGAACAAAAACTGTGGAAATGGACAGAGATTATCTTGAAAAGTGAAAAGTCAATAGTGATGTTTTCAACCTGTGTAATTGTATTTTCTTGACAATTAAAAAGAGAAGAAAAAATACGAGGCATTACTTTTTGACTGACCCTCATACCGAATGTTCAAATCTTATGTGTGCACGGTGACTGGTACGTGTTGACTTATTGAAGGAAATGATAGATGAGAGATGTACAAATAGACAAATCTACCTGCAATTATTGTTCATTAGATTCCGTTTAATTCAATTCCTCTGCTCGCTAAGAACTCCATCAAAGCAAAAAAAAACATTTTCCTTTTATTTATTTATTTTGTTATTTACACATATACGGCACATCATGTGCCATTAACATAAGTGACATCACAAATAAATAGTACACCAACATTAAGAATAACAGTATAAATGTAAGTTCAATATTAGAAAAAAAGGTAAAAGTAAGTAGTAAGTATGGTAAGAAGTGGTAGGTAAAAGGTAAAATATTAAAGTGAAAAATATGGTATATAGTATAAAGTGTAAAGTATAAAGTACAAACTATCAATTTTTAAGCAAAAATTAAAGTTAAAAGTGAAAATAATAAAAAAAATAAATAAAAAAAGTTTAATGTAGAAATATTAGGTACAAAGATTTAAATATTAAAAGTAAGAAATCCTCATAGGAGCAAAAGAAAAAAATATGAATTAAAAGGTGGGTATTATGGATTATAAATATCAACCGATTCGATAAATTTTACAAGTACCTGTGATTTATAATGAATTTTCCGAATATTACTAGAAGGGTTATTAGTCGAATTAGTTTTTCACAACAAAGGCGTGAAATCAGAACAATAGAAGTACAGTGTATAGATAGAAATGAATAAATCCAGAGGTAAAATAAAGTTTATTAAAATCATATAATGTAAATTGTTATGGTGTTTTACTAATAATAATTGTTGGAAGTCAGAATAATAGAAGAGTATGTATGAGAAGATGTATGAATGTGAATGAGGCAAGGAGCGTGTGCCAAGACCGAGTTGTTTGGCGGTCCGTCCTCTCTGCCTACCCCTGCGGGGAAACGGCGTGATGGTTAGTTAGTTAGTTAGTTAGTTTTATTCCGGAATGTGGGGAGTAAAGTGTAAACTTCCAGAGATGTACTTTATTTCAAATAAATCCATTTCAAATGGAAACGCAAAATGCAATATTGGTACTCATATATAGCATTTTAAATGAATTTTTTCTCACCCATGTCCATTTATATTTTAAATGCTTTTCTCAATGCATTTTTCCAACATTCTTCCTATTATATGAACATATCTTTTTTTTCATATTTACGTCTGTCAAGTTGCTTCCGGGTACGCGGAGATGAATGTTATTCTAAAATACGATCATTTTATTAGTAAAAACGTTTAAAACCGGGACTGAAGTTCTTACGAACATTGTACGAATAGTTTGTTGATATACGTAATTTCGTACGTATACCAACAAATTTTTCTTACATTTTTCCGCTATCGAGGCCAGAGTTAAGTTGGCCTCTCAGAAACTGGGCGTACTGTACAGGGCCCGCAGATACTTTAATTGTACACAACTGCTAACCCTGTACAAATCGCAAGTGCGCCCCACGGTTGAATTTGGCAGCCATCTCTGGTCTGGAGCCCCGATGTACCTAAAAAACACCCTCTACTCTGTGCAGAAACGGGCGGTCCGCTTGATAGATTCTCCTGTCTTAACAAACGGATTGCAATCTTTAGAGCACAGGCGTCGGGTGGGAATGCTATCCTTGTTCTACCGGTATTTCAATGGAAGATGCTCCGAGGAGCTAGCGTCATTGATCCCCTCGGCACCGGTGCATAGTCGGGAAACACGCCAAACGCCCGCCCAACATATGTACACAGTTGACATTTGTCACATGAGAACGGGACGCTTCTACGACTCGTTCTTGTGTTCAACAGCTCGGCTGTGGAACGATTTGCCGGCCTCTGTGTTTCCTCCTTCCTATAACATGGGTCTCTTCAAGACCCACGTTCACTCCTTCCTCTCCTCAAAAAGACCCTCCTCACAGCATCTTCAAAGATGACATAGGCCCTGAGGGAAATTATTTTCCTCAGGGCCTCCTGTGTGGAGTTAATGTAAAAAAAAAAAAAACAAACACTGTTTATTTGTTCGTAAGAACTTCAGTCCCGTTTTGATCGTATTTTAACATTTTATAACAACATTTTTCTCCGTGTAGAAGCTCTGGCAAAATAAGTGATATCGTTACAAAAAATTAGTCATAATATTAAAATTTCGGTAGTAGTTCCTATTGTTTTAAGCTGGCAACATTAGTTCCGCAGAAAATTTTTCGGTTTTTGACAATTTGTCTGTTTATGTCTTTCTTCTGCTCTTAATAGTAATTGATGCATATTTAGATTGGAACAAAACTTCATAAATATCAAATCCAAACAAAAACAAAAAATGGCGGTAAAGGGATCTTTTTATACCAAGGTTCTTGGTTTTATGCGGAAAATTTTTACACAAGAATGTTGCACTCTTTTCACTACATGTTCACATCTTTATAATATTGTGATGTTTATCTCATCACAACTACTAACCTAATATAATGTATGTAAATACTTCCACCATGGATGGAACACAGTATTTTCTTTGAGAGTCTCAAAGAGGATACTGCGTGTTTACTTATGACGGCAGAATAACTTTTTAAAAATATGCGGACACCACAGCTCAGGGTGAGGTGTTCAAAAACATAATTACTCAAGTTTTATCCGTTAACATACAGTTGTTAAATATGTTACACTCTACTACCTTCTATGTTTTATATTATGAACATTTTTTGTATAACTTGAACTCATCATCCATATCAGTGGTTCCCAAAGTGGTCCGTACGGACCCCAGGGGTCCTCGGGATCATTCAGGGGGTCCGTGGAAAAATAAAATTGGTTTGGGGGTCCCTGAACAACGTCAGGGGGTCCGCGCTAGGTTTAATATAAAATAGAAAAATTATATCACATTTTTATTAATATGGAAGTTTTAATAAATAATAATTAATAAATTATTCGCGATTTTTACGTCATAAATAAAATGTAATATGGGCGGGTGCATAAAATACAAGTAATAACAGGCATGACGGTGAGTCAATTCAGAACAGTATAAATATAAATAATAAAATAATATAAACAAATAAAAAACCTGTCGCTGCCCCCCCCCCCCCCCCCCTCTCCTCATCGGTGGTCCCCAAGAGTTTGGGGGCCACCGATCTATATAGTTGTAAACTGTTTGTAGAAGCATATAATTAAATAAATAAAATAATAACATAAAAATAACATGCATTTAATGCGAATAAAAAATTGATTCAAGAGAATAGTAAAATAATGAATAAAAATATATATTTAAACAATAATATTTTCTCGGATTCGCTTCGATACTCGAACCCAACCTAACCTAACTTTTGTTGCCAACTATAAACTGCTTAACTATAATTAATGTTTATTTCTATATTTTTTTTAATTCCGTTATGTAAAGCTGCACATCTCGATACAGGAATGCCCTAGTGAGCATCATTGTTCTCATTACGGCTGCAAATCCTGAAACTCGCCCTACCGTACGCGTAGAGGTGGCACTGCAGTGTCTGCAAAGTCCAAACACCATGCGGTATGCATTGTTGTATTGCACCTAAAGCCTTTCAATGGCCCAGAGCTCGCACGTGTACAAGTTGGTACAGAGAGCTAAGAATAGCGTCCTTTTCACCTGCAAAATCTTCTACTGAGTATGTATGATTTTATACTTAGTTCTCTCCTCTGCCTCTCATGTCATCATCTGTAAATGATCCGCCCTTAGTTTTTTTTACCATTTTTAGCATGCATAAAGAAAAATTATTTTGTTATAATATTGTCTATTGTACCATAGGACCAACCATAGTACAATTTTAGATCTTGCTCAACAACATTTAAGTATACTACAGCAGAAATTTGATCAGTATTTTTATTCTGTTAACCCTGCAGTGGTCGCGCTCTAAAAAATAACGTGAATGGTCGCGCGGATTACATGTCGTCGGTTAAATAGAAAAAGTAGCATTATTCAAAAATAACAAATTTTACAATACATGCATTTAAAGTTTTAGTTTTATATATTTTTTTTTTAAGTTGTAAATTAAAATATAAGTGTTATATATAATTTTAAAGATATTTACATAAGGATTAAGATGGGGTGATTATTTTAATTAATTTATTTAAAAAAGGGGGCATTTTTAACACAAAAAATGTCATTTTTCTATATAAATAAAAGAATATCGAATTTCTCTCAAAAAATATGTTTTTCTATAAATATTTCTTAACTTTTACCATCGTATCCAAACACTATTTTGAGAGATGTGGTCAGTTTCGTGGCTGGGTTGCAAATGGCAGAGCGACATTTTTCTACAATCAAACTGGCGGATTAGAGAGTAGGACATAGAGTAAAGAAATGACACTTATGACATTTGGTGATCTTGACGTGTAATTTTATAAAGTGTCTTCTATCCATATAAGAAATCTTTAATTTTGCATGAGTGCATTACATATGTAATCCGCGCGACCACTGCAGGGTTAATGCAGAACAATACGATTGGATTCGAAATCATAATGAAAGAAATGCAATAAATTCTACGGAAGAACTATATTTTCGAGAGGAATTTATAGAATTCAATATTGACAGGACGTTAAAAATGCACAAAGCTGAAGTTCCATTAGATGTTTTCTGGATTTACATTGTGAAAGAATATCCTATAGACATATTCATGTGAGCAAAGTTTTTCAGTTCCTGTATTAATTAAAAATGATAAGCGGTCTTATTTAACATGTAAGCACTTCGGGTTGCGATGTCAAATCGCTTGCTGGGGGTTGGTTTGTACTATGTCCACAAAAAAAATCTATTTTGGTTTCCTTTACTTCAAACTAGTTGTTGCGTATTTTGTGTTATTTTGTATGTCGAAGGACCTTGAAATGTGTATGTTTTAACCACTGCACAAGTAGAAGTAAGCACATAAGGAAAATGAGAGAATTACTCACTGCGGAAACTGTAGTACTTTCTTCATTTGGCCGGTTTTAACTTTGCACTGTGTTAATATTTCAATAATATTTCTTCTTAGAGCGGTGGGTAGCTAAAGAGCGGATGCGGATGCGAAAATTAAATGCAGAGATATTTGCGGTAAGAGGTTCGATTATTGACTGATTGTGGGTAATGGGAAAAGTGACAGGTTTATGGGGAAGGGTAGGAAGGAAATGTGACAATGTATGTGTATAGGTTTGTATAGATGTATGTATGTAAGTGTAGCTGTGTAAATGCCCAACCACTAGTTGTTATAAATAATAATATAAAATACAAGCGTTAATCTACCGTAAAAGAACAACATAATTGCTTATATTTTTATTTGAATAAAAGCATAATGAAGAAAGTAAAGGGACTCTTTTTTAAACAAAATAGCAAAAAAAATTATGTTGGTTTGTGCCATGACCATATTTAATGTTACTTTATACTATATCCATGCTCTGGGCAAAGATAGACCAAATCAACAGTAATTTAATCCTGTGGCACGTCAAACAATAATGATTTAACATTCACATAATGAGGTTTTCATAAATAATAATAAAATAAAAAATATTAATAATTTATAGAAATAAATTATTAATATTTTTTAATATAAATTAGAAAATTTAGTATTGTAGTATGAATAAATAAAATGTACGGAGCAATCAAACATTAGTAATTTATTCACAACATTCATTAATTGGGGAAGCCATAGTCTCACTGGCTCCAGGCGGGAGCAATTGGGACGAATAATAGTCAAATTTCTATTCACATAAAAAAAATAATTAAAAATATACCCGTCAAAAAGATTTAAATTCAATGTAATGTAAAAAAGTATTTCTAAATAAATCTCTTATCTGACAGAGTATGTAACTAACGAGATATTATATTTATTATTATAAGCAATAATTATTAGCCTGAAACACTCATCAATATTGAAACCTCTCCCGAGAAAAGATATATGTCGCCGACGGGACTCGAACCCGCACCCCTCTGTTTGTCTTAAACATTAGTTTATCAATTTAATAAAATAATAGATATTATATTGCCTAGACTCGTGAGGGATCTTCACTGCGAAGACTTAGGACTCGGAACTATTCAACAGAATGCAAGTTTCGAGGGAAAGTTTGTCTTCATCTTCCACGCCTTCACTTTGATAGTTAGGTGAGCTTACATTAATTTATTTATTTATTTATTGGTAAGAGACAGACAGCTTATACATAAAATATAATATAAGTTTGTACTACTAATGATATTGCTAAAATATAGCAGTTTTTTAATCTAATTATGTGTTACAAATTAATGTTGGCCATTCTGATAATAAGAATAATGATTTACTTACTATTCATACGTTTTCATGGGAAAATCACCTCAAGGGCGCTTTACAACATATTGTATCTAACCTATAACAAAGATTAATCAAGATGAATCTTGCAAAGAGCTGTTTTATGCCCATAATATTGATTGTATTGAAGATAGTATCAGTGCTGGTAGAAAGAGGAAGTTAAAGAATTATTTTTATGATTAATTTTTGTGTTTTAATAATGGGGTCGAGGGCACTAGAAGTTGCATTGTCCCAAGCTAAAATTCTATATTCTATATGTGATTGGTATAATGAGTAATAACTGATTTTTAAAGTTTTAGGTCAAGGAAAAGTCTTTGACTTTTAACTTATAACTGTGATTTAGTATTAGTGACTTACAACTAAACTATGGCTTGATTATGTCCAGAAAAAGCTTTTTAAAAAAGCCTTTGAAGGTTGGTCTTACTGTGTCTGGCTATTTTTGTAATACGCTGATTGTTGGTTTTTGTTTTAGCTTTAGTTTTTTTAAACCCGTTGTTTATATATAATATGATTCCTTGAATTCGACCCTCTTTTCTAACTCTCAAGCAGAACATGCAATTACTTCAGAAAATCTGAAAGAAGTTTTATTATAGAATTATAAAAATCGACAGCATTTATTGGTTTTGCCTTGGAGATTAAAATATTACCATTTTAGCAAAGACAAATAGGTTTGCGACACCACTGACTGAAAATTTAACAATTTAAAACTGTAGGTACCCTACAGAGTTTTGAAAGTGGATAAATAAATTGCCCCTCCGGCTAAAAAGGTTTTTCGTCACTGCTTTAGCTGGCTAATAAAGCAAGGGAAATAAAGCATTGTTCCCGGACTACCCGGAAATTAAGGAGCGATTCTGAATCGAAATTTGGTTATTTGCTGTGTTTTCAATATTTTTGAGCGTGTTACCTAAAATATTTCATAAAAGTGATGCATCAAAAAGAGTTATGGTAGGTTCAGACTGGACGACGTACGTACGCATCGCTACTCAAACAATGCTTAGCAACATATACATTTTCTATGAAAATGGCCACAGACATCGCACGTCGCGATGCGTGTGGCCAATGTGATTCTAAAACATAAATTTTCATTGAAAATCTATGGTTGCTAAGCAGTCCAGATATTGTTAGGCGTAGCGATGGGCACGTACGTCGACCCAGTGAATCTACCATAATTATCTACGTACTTTCAGCATTATCATGTTCGTTATGGGAGGGTTTTTGACTTCGATATTGACACATTCTAATATCTATTTTTAGATCGCATGAAGAGGCATGGAACTGGCAGAAGAAGGGTGAAAGTAGACAAAATGTTTAGAAAGGACATTACTAAGACGTATGTGTGGTAAAGTTATGTCTGAGCGTGATAAAAAAGCATGGCACGATCAAGAGAGTCAAGTACTGGAATCGGGCCATATTTAGAGGATTAACAAAAGGGATTGTATTTAAGGCAGAGTATGAATACGAATGAAGCAAGGAGTGTATGGCAAGACCAGTCAAGGATCTAACTATATATATTATTGAATAGTTATATGTACACTTATTTTGCGTTTTGTGTACTATTTATTATGTATGCGGGTTTATTGCTTCTGAAGTAATATATTTATTTGGTAAATTAAGGAATATTTAACTTTTTTTTTATTTTATTTTTTTTTTTATTAATAATTTTTTTGTTACATACATGTTACAATAAAAGTTTTATTTTATTTTTATAAACAGTAAAAAGCGAGAGCAATGTAGTTGTGTAGACAAAAGATTTAAAAAAATATAATAAACTAAATAGACTTAAAAAACAGAAAGACATAAAAAACAGAAAAATATATGTACACATGTATGCATGTATATGTATATATATATCTATTTATACAAATATCTATACATGGTGCATTAGACGCTATATATCAACATACACACACACACACACAAACATATATACATATATTTAATATAAACATAATATAATAGTATGCATAAATGTACGATACAAAAAAATCCCACATAGGCATCGCCAGTTCGTGGGTATACTTGTGTTTTTTTAAAGCAGTTTAGTTAAATTTACTCTATATATGTATATTATCTTTGTATAAATTGCAAAAAATAAATAATAATATAGTAAAATCAGTATTTACGGAATTAAAATTTAAAATACGAGAATAAAAGATTACAAATTTGTTAAAAGTTAATAGAGCTAAAGATCAGATGTTACAGCAGGTAAATTTTAATATCAACACTATTTATCCAAGACTTTATTACATTTTTATGTTTGCTGAAGGATGATATATTTTCACATTTGATTTCGGTAGTCTTATAGAATGCATTATAAATTTTCGGTGCAATAAAATAAGCATGTCTTTGAGCAAGCTTTGTTTTGCACAGTGGAACTTTAAAAACATTATTTGTCCTATTACTAAATCGATTTTCATTTTTTGTAAAAAGATTATTTCGGGTAAATATATATTTTAAACATTGCATATAGTAAATTTTTCTTATCTCGAACAATTTAGCTTCTTGGAATAATTGCAAGGAGGGGTAGGTCATATTTTTACGCAACATTATTTTTAGTATTAATTTTTGGGTTACTTCTAGAGGTTTAACATGAGTGTTATAAATACCCCCCCAAGCAATCATTCCATAAGATACTGACGATTGAACCAATGCATGATAGACCAAGTTCATTCTTTTGATATCAACTGTGTTATTTAAACGTTTAAAAATATAAGTTAAATACCTAAGTTTGTTTACAAGCTTTTCTACGTGATTTGTCCATTTGAGTTGGCTGTCTATTATAATTCCTAAATATTTAACTGTATTCCCCGAATTCATTTCTGTACAGTTAGAGCACGAGACAGGATTACAAGTATTTTTGTGAAATCTTATATTTAGGTGAGTTAAGGGAGCCGCTTTTTTGGTATTATAAAAAGGAATATAAATTGTTTTTTCACAGTTCAGAGTAAGAAGGTTTTGGTTGAGCCATTCTTTGACAATGGATGTGCACTTATTTGCATTTTCAGAGACTTCATCCCAAGATTTACCATGAACTGTGATTGCAGTATCATCAGCATACGAGAAAAGTATTCCCGGAATACTAATATTGCATAGGTCATTAATATATATTAAAAACAATAGCGGACCTATAACTGTTCCTTGCGGAACACCATGTCTCACAGATGATGGTTTACTAATACTTACACCAATTTTTGTGGATTGTCTGCGATCATGTAAATAATTTGTTAAAAGAGACAGACAATTATTTTTGATTCCCATATTATTAAGTTTTATAATCAGTAATTTATGATTGACGGTATCAAAAGCCTTTTTTAGATCTAAAAAGATAGTTAAACTTTTCATATTTGAATCTAGATTGGTGTATATATTTTTTGTTAGATTAAATAAAGCATCATCTGTACTAAAACCTGATCTAAAACCATATTGGTTTGGGGACAAAAGTGCATTAGATTCTAGAAACTCTAGTACTTGTATCTTTATGATTTTTTCCAATATCTTTGCAAGTTGGGATATCAGCGATATTGGTCTATAATTGTCTAGTTTAGAGATCGATCCAGATTTATGTATCGGTACAATAATTGAGAGTTTAAATGCATTTGGGAAAGTGTTTTTTTCAAAGCGGGAATTAAAAATGTTATGTGTTGCAAGGGCATGGAAATATGTTGTTTAATAGACTTGATTGTGATGCAGCTTAATTCATCTGGACCATTGGCTGTATTGGTTTTAAGATTGTCAATGTGTTTTATAATTTCAGATTGAGTTATCCGTTTAAATTGTGATAAATTAGGATTATTTTCAGTGGGTATGTTTATTTGGCTGGGTTCGTGTATATTGTTTTGAAATGAGGGATTATTATTTATTAAATCTGAGGCAACGTTTGTAAAAAAATCATTAAATTTATTACCGATTTTTCCTATATCCGAAATGACCATTTGATCTTCTGTTTCAATTTTTTCAGGAATTTTTTTTACTTTCTGTGTTCTATTTGTTATTTCATTTATGACTTGCCAAGTTTTTCTAGAATCATTATCAGCTTTTTGCAATTGCTTACTATAGTAGTCTTGTTTACATTTCTTCATAAGAATATTTAAAAAATTTCTATAGATAATGTATTGCTGTCTTAAATTTCCATTAGGTGGCACGCCTTTTACCATACAATAATTCTCATGATTTTTGTAATTTTTGTACAGTTTGTTCCTATGTTGACTTGCAATTATCAATCCACGCGTGATCCATGGTTTAATTTTTTTATGTTTTCTTTTAGGCGTTGGTGTGGGTTCTAGACTATTTTTGATATTGTTATTTAATATTGAATAGAATATTTTTAGTGATTGATTTGGGTCATCATTGGATAAAACTAGGTTCCAAGTTTCTTTTTGTAGAGAATTGTTTAGTGTTTGATAGTTAATTTTATTATTTTCCACTTGTTGGGGTTTAGTTGTATGATGAAATTTTAAGTTACTGTGACTGAAAAAAGTTGGGTAGTGATCAGTGATATCAATTTTTAGGACAGCTGATCTGGGTATAAATTTTTTATTGGTTTTGAGTAATATGTGATCGAGGCAAGAATCAGCATGATGTCCATATCTAGTGGGTCTATTTATGTAAGACAGATATCCTTCGCTATATATAACATTTAGATATTCATTTGCAATAGGGTTTAGGATAGAATTATCAATGTTAATGTTTATATCTCCTACAATAAATGAGAAGTCGAATTGACTGCAATGGTTTTCGTTAATAAAATATTTAAGTTCCGTAATAAAGGATTTAGAGTCTAAGGAAGGGGAGCGATATATAGCAAGTATAGAGTATGTTTTATTTTTTAGTGTGAAGGATAAATGTATGGCATTTGAATACTTAAATTTAGGGATATTAATGATTACATTAGTTATTTTGTGTGTATTGTAAAATATTGTTAGACCGTCGTGTGAGGTATGTTTAGAGGGTAGTGAGTAAGTCTCATAATCACAGATGTAGTAAGGGATTGACTCACGCATTTGTGTTTCAGTAAGTATGATCACATTAGGTTTAAAGCCCAGAGAATTGAGAAAAATACAAAAATCATCAAAATGTTTACGAATACTTCTAATATTTAAATTTAATAAATTGAATTCTGTATTTCTATCAATTATGTGGTTTTTAAGATCTTTTCCTTCTTCACATACCTTACTATCTGTAAACATGAAATCGTCAAAGAAATCCATTTTTCCTTTTTTTTTTGTAATCCAAAAGTCTTCTATGTGGTTAGTTCGAAGGTATGTCCTTAGCATCGTTTATTCTAATTATTGGGGTATCGTCGCTCTTTCTCAGTAACACATTACCATCCTTGGTCCAGACGTATTTATAACCTAATGTTTTTGTTGATTTTGTTAACCACAGAAGTTGTTTATTTTTTTGTGTTAGTTTTTCGTTAATGTAAATTTTTTCTGTTGAGTCTGAGTACTTTATATCCCTTGGAGTGAGGATTCCTTTATTTTTTTTTTGTTTAATTATCTTGTCCTTAGCTTCTTTAGTGTTAAATTGGATGCTAATTAATTGTTTCGTCGGGTTATTATTGTAGCTCACCATAGAGTTGACCAGGTCCCTGCAGTCTATGGCTGACATCAGCATTTCTATTGGTTTTCTGATGTCATCGTTCTTCGTTAACGCGATTCCTTGAATTTCAATGGATGTTTCTAGCGAGCTCTGTTGAATATGGTTTACTGACAGTTTAAGATTTTTTATTTCTTTTTGTAATTCTTCAATTTTCGATTCATTTTTTTTTTGGTGTTCATTGGTTTTTTTTAATTCATTTTCGAAATCATCAATTTTATTCGAGCAGAATTCTACGCTCTTAACTATGTCTTGAATTTCTTTTTTTATGTCTAAGAATATTTTATTGACATCTTTTTTTAGAAAATTTTTTAGTTGAAGGTCAATTTTGTCGCTCATTGTTTGTAACAGTTGATCTCTGAAAATTTCAAATTTTTGTTCCATTGTATCACTTTTGGGGGGCATTTTTAATGATTTTTTATTTATTTTAGATATTATTGAAATTAAAGTATGCACTGGAGTGACATCTATCGGCAGAAAAATATTTTAAAGTGGTTCTGTTGTAGGCAACAGATTAAGCTTCGTCTGGTGGTCGATAGATGTGGTATTATAAAAAATAATTAGTAACGATATTAATTTTAAAGAATATGGATATTTATTTATATTTTTCAAAGTTTATTTATTTTTTGTTGAGTGAAACCGCCGATGATTTAATGTTATTTGATTGTCTTGAGTATCACTTTTAGTATTCACTTGTTACTGTCCAGTTGTAATTAACAAATTTTAGGTTAGAATAAGGTTTTTAACTGATATTATTCTTTTGCTTTATGTTGAATTAATTAGCTGATGATTATTATTACTCAATCGCTATGAAAATTAATTTTTGTTCACTTTACATTTGCACTTATTGAACACTGAGAAATAATTTTGACAAATTCTAGTCAAAGTCAGTTAGGTTTTGTCAAATAAAGTTTGTTATGTTGTGTTTATTTTTATTTAAGATTCACTAACTTGTGTATCAATTTAGGATTAAATCACTAAAACCGTTTTCTGCTTCTATTTTCTTCAAATTATCAAAGATTTCAAAAAAATATCGGAGAATACTTTGACAGCTGGCAACTGCACTGAAGGTAGTCTAGATATTCTATATAACATTATTTGAAGTATTATTATATCTGGAAGATAAAGGAACATTCATAAGTTTTTTTTTTATATATCAACTCCACACAGGAGGCCCTGAGGAATATAATTTCACTCAGGGCCTATGTCATCTTGAAATATGCTGCGTGGAGTATCTTTTTGAGGAGAGGAAGGAGTTAACATGGGTCTTGAAGAGACCCATGTTGTAGGAAGGAGGAAACACGGAGGCTGGAAAATCGTTGCACAGCCGAGCTGTATTATAAGTGGCCCGTTCTCATGTGACAAATGTCAACCGTGTATATATGTTGGGCGCGCGTTTGTCGTGTTTCCCGACTATGCACGCATGTTTGCATGATTCTTTAAACTTTTATGAAGTAGAACTTTTTAACCCTTTAGCATCGTAGGGGAGATATACAAATATCCCAAGAAGGATCTTTATGACATATCAAGGTGTGTTTTTTACATCATTTATATCATATACATTAACATCATTTACATTTAGATACTTTATATTTACATCGTTTACATTTACATAATCTACATGATATACATCGTTTTAATCATTTTCTTCATTTACATCATTTACATAAATTACATCATTTACATCATTTACATCATTTACATCATTTACATCATTTACATCATTTACATCATTTACATCATTTTACTAAACTGGGAAAAAATGTGTGCATTTGGGAAAAAAACTTGATCCATTTGGACTAAATTTTTTTTTCCATTTTGACTATACGTATTATCATATTTGACTGTGAGTAAGTAGTTCGCATTGGAGACAAAACCAATATCATCACGCTCCATGTTTTTATTACCAGCTGACTTTGAGTCTAACCGTTAGACTATGAATTATTAATTTTACAAAAGACAAAGTATGCTGAGAAAATCAATAAAGCTATTAATTTTAAATCAGCTTTATGGTTATGCCCTTTGAAGCAATAATCTTATTCATAGACCATCGGTGCACATTTTATGCAGGGTAGATACTTAGCTGGAAGTTTTACGAAGATTAACCAATGTTTTCTGTAAAATCGCATACGGTTGCAAAATCTATGCATTTTTAACAGGCCACTGGGAAATTACGGAGTTCGAAGATCAATATGTTTCAAGTGCCACAAATTGTTGGACGGATATAACTGAAGATCGTCCTTGACTGCCCTAGCCAATTTTATATCGGAAGTACCTACTTAAGAAGTAATTTGAAAGACATACCCATCCGTATTAAAATTGTGTTCCGAAAAACCTTATTTGCACAATTAATTTTTTGGCCTAAATTGATTTACTGCTCCATCGACAGAAATAAAACAGACAGAGATAAAATTCTTCGGCTTTGTCATTAATCTTTTTGTATCAGTTCTTTGAAAATATCAATTAGGTTGATAAGATTAATTAGAAAGTTTCTTTTATTCCTAGACGTAAATGGCGCTGATAAGAATCAGTCGTTCAGCGCGTGTAAAAATCACTGATAGTAAAAATAATAGTTATTTCCAGAATGTATGATAGTGCAATGCAAAATATTTAATATTTCGAAATAACAAAAGGACGAAATTAAACTTATTTATTGTATTATTAAATGAGAAAAATAAATTAGACACAATATAAATACATTAGTTCTTAAAATAAAAACAGAGAAGAAAAAAAATTATAATAAAGAGGATATTTGATCGTCTCCCATCTCAAGAGGGCCATCAGAGGCCCTAGCACGCTTGCTCTATATCGATCGGTAGGATAACTATCGGTAACTTCTCATCATTCCCTAGCATGACTACAGATCGCCAACGAATAAGTGACAGTTCACAATGACTAAATGTCCTTAACATATTCGACATCAACTGTTGTTTGTACGTTAACGATGTGCAGTTGTCCTAAGGAACGATGAGAAGTTACCGATAGTTATCCTATCGATCGTTATAGAGCAAGCGTGCTAGGGCCTCAGGGGAGACTCCATGCAGGAAGTCATGGCATTGATGATTATATTTCGAATTGCGTAGTCTGCGCCGTAAGCTTCCCTTGCGGTGGCGGATAAGTTTTTTGAAATTGGGCACTCGTCCCTCCAGGAACATTTCCGTAAAGCCGCGGTATCTCGGTCAGTATTTTAGCTTATGCCCAATGTGTAAATGGAGTCTCAAAAAGTTTTTCACTCATAGATAATAACTAATGGATATCGGGTCAACGAGGCAAGACACTTTCAAGAATTGTAATGTATCATAATTAGTTCTCACGTTGCTTTAGTCGTCTACGGGACATGGTCTCATTTACGACATGTGCCGTAGGTAACCGAAGGTAGGTGTGCTGAGTCATTATAACCCAAATTGTTCCGCAGACGGTTCTATCACGGAGAAAAATGAACTGTTAAAAACGGAACTGAAGTTCTTACGAACTAATTAACAGTGATTCAATGTTTATTGGCGGTAAAATACGTACGAAATTACGTATAACAACAAATTATTTAATAAACATATATAATAAACCGCCAATAAACATTGAATCCCTGTTAATTTCTTCGTAAGAACTTCAGTCCCGTTTTTAACCGTTCTACGAATAAAATGATGGTATTTTCTATTAAAATGTTCGTTTTTTCTATTAAAATGTTAGTTTTTTCAAAAAAAAAATTTCTCCGTGTTGCTTTCAGTTAGAAAAGTAGTCCTACAGAGTCGAGTCTAGACTACACTTATAAATTACGATACGTCTATAAACAGTCATTGTGATTTAAAGAACTTAAGTTTTTATAAGATATAAGATATTTGTAGTACTGGAGAATACTGGTATCAGTACTGATATATAACGAATGTCTTTGGAGAGGACACAATAGAGACACTACAAAAATCAAGAGCATTTTCGTTTTGAATCTCTTCACTGACGCGAAATGTGTACATATCCGAAGAAATGTTATTCAGGAGCTATACATATATTCTTCCCCACTGGGAGAAACATTGGCAGGTTAGCAGCGTTGTTACATAAAGCATTAATCCAAAGTTAAGTTTCAATGAAGTGCTCGGCAATTGCCAATTTGTCCGTATGGCCGATTTTTCATGCTCAAAAATGTTCTTGGAGATGGTTCTTTCTGACTGTGGTACCTTGTCACACATCCCGATCAGAGCTTATAAGCTCCATCTGTCTCAAGATGAAATATGACTTGTACGGACCTCACAGAAGATCTTGAATTATAGATGTAGTTCCAAAGATTTAACAATAGACATTGTAAAGCTTTCCAAAATGTTGGCGAAAGAATGCGAAAGCGCAACACGGCGTAATAATCGAAAATATAATAAAGATATACCTAATCATGTCCGATTTCATTACGACGTTTATCCGTTATGAGGGCAAATCTTTATTCTTTCATAGATTATCAATGAAATCACTTCGGCAGGATGACGAGTGCTAATAAATACCTGTAAAACCAGATATTGCATACGAGAACATAAATTATCCATATATTTTCCATTAGGTAAGAAAAGATGTACAGATCAACATCTGAGATAAGGCGAATCGTTACTTATAATTATTGGTTATCGGTTATTAGTGATCCATATATCGGCACGTACCGGAGTATACTAACAACCAGCAGATAGGTGACGCGTGACGCTGACGGGAGATATGAGGTACGAGGATGAAGATAAAGTCAGCCCGATTAGCTTATCAGCGTTGGATTCCCCAGTCATAAAAACTAGACTGTTTAGTGACAATACTTTGCCCTGGAATCTAACATTTTTTAACGCTAACTTCACACAGGAGACCCAAAAAATTAATTTCGCTCAGGGCCTATATTATCTTTTTGGATGCTGTGTGGAGTGTCTTTTTGAGGAAAGAAAGAAGTTACAACGAGTCTACACGGGGAAACAAAGAGGCCGGCAAATCGTTCAACAGTCAAGCTGTTTAATTCAAGAACTAGTCGTCGAAACTACCCGTTCTCGTGTGATAAATGTCAACCGTGTAAAAATATTGGGCGCTTGTTTGAAGTGTTTCCCGATTAATCACCGGTGCCAGGAATCATGCCAAATGAGCATCATTCATTGACGTTCTGGTAGAACAATGAGAGTTATCCCACCTGATGCCTGTGCTCTACAGATTTCAATCCTCTAGAAAAGATAGAAGAATCTATCAAACGGACCGTCCGTTTCTGCAGAATCAAGGATTTTTTTTTCGGGTACCTTGAAATATAATCTATAGTGGCCGTTTGTACAGGGTAAACATTGAAAAAAATAAGAGTTAAATTAACAACACTTATATATAACTTTAATTAGGTACCTAAACTCGATGAAGTCACTTCAAAACAAATGTCCTTAATTTATTTAGGTTAATTGAAAACTGTATGGATATATATAAAAATACGCCTATCTTTAAATCGTCTATAAGTGAATTATATAATAAAAATAAAACACTTTTTGTTTTAAAACCACGATATTTATTAATTTACTTTACCTACCGGTTTCGCTTTACTCAAGCATCTTCAGGGTACAAATTAATACTATATCTTAGTATTAATTTGTACCCTGAAGATGCTTGAGTATAGCGAAACCGGTCGGTAAAGTAAATTAATAAATATCGTGGTTTTAAAACAAAAAAGTGTTTTATTTTTACTAAATATGTCAAACCACAAAGTGATTGCTTTCTACAATAATAGTCAATTATATTCACAAAAAATTTTATCGGTTAATTTAGGCCCAAATTACCCATTTCGGCCAATAATATATAAATCTTAATTTTAGATTTGAGGGCAATATTCCCAATCAAACCGAAAAATTACTTTTTTAATCAAAATGTGCTATTTGTATTTTAAATTAAAAATATATCCCAATAAAGATTTTAATATGTCATTATTTGGAGGCAACTTGGATAATTATTTGTGTGTTAATGTAAACATTTTAAAATATAATTTTACCATATCAAAACTAATACACAAAAATTATAGTTTGTTTGTGTGTTTGTATGTTATGCGTGGCCATACCATTCATTCGATTGCGATGAAACTCTGGTAATATGATGTGCGTTATGAAATTATTTCCTGTACTATTCATCCGATTGCGACTAAAATTTCAACCGATAGCTATTAAATTTTTTTGAATTGTTGTGAACATGCCTGTGAATATTTCTATATATATATATATATTTATATATATACACTGGTGAGCTATTGCTTTATGAAATTTGCATTATAAAAAGAAAGAGGTCACGCGAGTAAAAATTTATGTTTTTATGGAGTTAGGCGGCAGGGAAAAAAGGCTGTGGGGAGGGGTATCAGGGAGGGTCGGATGGGGAATTAAGGAGAGGGGTTTCGTGGAAGGGGGTGAGGGAGAGGGAAAGGCGGAATAGGTGTATATAAGTATACGTGAGCGAAGGGGGGTCCGCGAGAAAGGGGAGAGCGGGAGAGGGAAGGGAGAACGCAGAGAAGGTGAAAAGGTAACGCGGGAGGGGAAGAGGAAGAGAAGGAGGAAGGGAAACGGGGAGGAATGGGAAATGACACGAAGGGAGAAACGATTTATTTATTTAACTGACATTGCAACGCACGCCGGGTATCAGGTAGTTTATTATAGTTAAAAATATGATGAAATATAAAATAAAAAGTATAAATTATTAGAAGAAATTTTCATTAGCACAGTAGACAAAGTAAGATATATTTTTTATAAATATAAATAACTCACAATAATATTCCAAAGTTGCCTGCAAAACGAAATAAATCAGCAGATATCCGTATTAAATATTTAATATATCTTTTGATAAAAAAACTAACTCAAAAAATATAATTTCCGTCCGATGAGTTTTAGCAATTAGAGTTTTAGTAGTAATTTATTAAAATGCTCGATGGAAAAGTGGCGTTTCTCCTCCAAGTGAGTGAGATGCTACGTCTTGGGGTGATATGTCAAAGATTTTTTTTTCCTTTTTAACATCTGTTTCGCTAAAAATTTCCCTCTCAGAGTAATTACTGTATCGAAGGTACATCTCTTAGAACCATATTAGGCAAAATATGAAGGAATTTAGCAGACCCGGTGTGCTTCATTTATTGTAACAAAAAAAAATTTAACACTAAATTACGCTTTGTAGTCCTCTTCAATTGTCCATTAGGAATCCTTGTGAGAAGTTGTTGTAACTGAGGCCCTAGCACGCTTGCTCTATAACGATCGATAACTGTCGGTAATTTCTCATCGTTCCCTACGACAACTGCAGATCGCAAACGAATAGGTGACAGTTCACAATGACTAAGTGTCCTTAATATATTCGATATCAACCGTCGTTTGTACGTTTGAGATCTGCAGTTGTCCTAGGGAACGATGAGAAGTTACCGAAAATCGGTCGGTAACTTCATATCGAGCGACCGTGCTAGCACACCTGATTCCAAATTTTGATCTTTATCGATATGGTTTTTAATGCCACAAATTTGTTGGGATGTCAACATATATATAATTTGCTTACGGTTAACAGTACGTATTGACAGTTTCGGAAATTGTTTCACATTCTCGAGTATTTTGTTGTACTTTCTTTCACAATTAATTGTCAGCCCAATTTAGGGAGATCTAGAGCCAAATGGAGAAGTTTTAAATTTATGATTGTACCTACATTTTATTACAGTTGCCTCTCATATGATTCATTCAACTTATCTTTCAATTAAACTAATCAGTCAAGTGAAAACCCATTACGAATCACAAATTGATTTTAGTTTAAAACAATAATTAGAGTTCACACTTGACTAGGCCTGCTGCAGTGGCGGTTCGTGCTACGGGCATGGGAGGCTGTGTCTCACAACACAATAATATACTCTATTGAAGCAGAGATAGGACTTGCCTCCGAGAGCCGCTGACTTCTTGTATCCAGAGGGGATTGGGGAATGGGGAAGTCATGGCGAAAATATGTGAACGGTAGCCGTTCGTTTACGATTAGCTCTAGCGTTCTACTGACCAAGTTTTGTGATTACTTATAATAGTAAGCGGCAGAAGGTATCTATTGAGTACGGCTATTTGGATTAATTTGGTAGGCTCTAAACATGGACACATAGAGCCGGCGAAAGAAAACGGATAGACGCCCTCAAAATGTGGCGCTGGAGAAAAATGCTCAGGTTTCCATGGACAGCCAGACGAATAAATGTATCCATCCTGGAAGAGCTATCATCCATAATAGGCTTTCAACTATCTGCCTACAATGATTCTTAAGATACTTTGGATACGATTCTCGCCAAACTGAGGACCCCAACTTGGAGAATCTCATAGTCAGTGCCGGATTAAGACTACTTGATGCCCTAAGCAATCCACGCCCGTGGGTCCCCTATCTGTAAGTATACTAGTATCGGTCTTTTTAAAAAAATTACGTATTTAATAGAATGAGATCATTACGTGCCTTAAAATATGTATGTTGGAAGAAAGAGTTACGTGGAGTAGGAATAAACCCTTTTTTTTAAATTGAAATGCGACCTTTTTGGGCATTAAACTCGCGGAAAAAAGTGCTCAAGTCCAACGTTTTTAGCATATCGTCATTCTTTTTTCATTTTTTATTATTTTCAATTTCAAAAAAGATTGTTCCGCTGTGCAGTTTGATATCATCAGGTATAAAAATAAACGCAGGGCTGTGTCCACATTAGGCTACGGTGATTCAATTTTATCATCGTGTAATTATTTTGAACAATTGTGCATGAGTTTGATGTGAACTTGTGCGAAGCAAATCACTGGAGTACATTTTTTTAATGACATATGAATGAAACTGCTGAATTTCGGTTCCTAAATCGGTATCAAGGTCTTGTGGATAAGTATTTACTAAATTTCTACAATGTTCACTGTATTCTGAGCACATAGATTTTCAAACAGTCTTACTTTTCATGCGCTAGCAAATATATACTTGTTAGTGCTGTTTCTGGTGCCCCCCAAGACGTGATGCCCTAAGCAATTGCTTAATTTGCTTAGGGGCTAATCCGGCACTGCTCATAATCACTGCCAAAGTGGACAGAAGACGCAGAGGAAGGTCACCAATACGCAGGAGTGGCAAAGTGTCACTGGCGTTTGGTATGTCAGTGTCCGCAGCTCTCTACGCAGCACAGGTCTGCGAAGAGTGAATGAGCTTTGTCCACCGTGGAAATTGGAGTAGAGTCATGTACCTCAGAAATGAGGAACCGACTTGAGGAGAAGAAGAAGGGTGAATTTGCAGTTGACGGACTGTCATGTGTTTGCGCATTATTATTATTATTATAGTTTAACGTAGGTAGTAATTCCATTGTATTTTTTTCAAGGTATAGGTTGGTCTAGGTATCTTACTAATATTATAAACGCGAAAGTTTGAATGGATGTATGTATGTTTGTTACTCTTTCACGCAAAAACCACTCAATGTATTTTAATGAAACTTTACATTAATGTAGCTCATACGTCAGAATAACATATAGGCTATATAAAGCTAGCTATTTTCAATATATTATAAATAATATTTATAGTTTAATAGAAAATGTCAAAATTTGAGAATGACATTTTGCAAAACAATCAAATTTTCATAAATCAAAATTCTATTTTAGAAAATTAGTGAATTTATTTGAAGTACTCGCCTATTACTTTGAAGTACTCGCCTAATACTTACTCGACAAGATATTTTAAATAAATTGGTTAAGAATTTTGGTAAAAACATACGTGGGACCTAGGAAAATAAAAAAGGCTAATATAAGTACTAATCCTGCGCAGACGAAGTTGAGAGTCCTGGGCAGACACTTGTATAATATAATGCTTACTTTAAAAAAACCTTCGTCACTCCTTACGTTTTAACCCCGAAAACCGCCACTGGCCTACTGACTGTTGACGCGTCACCGATTTCAGAGATAAGGATATAATGTGATAAGTGAATATTAGTCAAGTCTTTCTCAATGATCAGCCATTGTCAATCTGAAACAATCAGTTGGAGCTCGTGTGCTCGCGGGAATCTCAAATTATTCACCAATTATCTTTATTTAAATAATTATTTTGTGACAGTTATTGCTACACGAAAAGCTCTAAACGGCTAAGTGATTGTGCCGGTGAATTTTAGTATAAAACGATTTTTTTCTGACAGGTAAATTTTTGAATTATTTATTTTTCAAGTATTAGTTGAAACAATAATCATATTTTTATAAGAAAAACTCTCTTTTTAACTTTTGAAGGTTATTCCCATCAATCTAATATATCATTGAAGAAGAAGATAACAATAATAATCTAATTTTTTAAAATATAAAAATGAACAAGACACAGAAAAATAATAAAAGTTAACAGTCGCAACTGGGACTCGAACCCAGAACCTTACGTCTTACCGGGACATTATAGACATGACAGTCTCATAATAGATCGCAGTAGCCCAATTGGTAGAGGTTTACGTCCCGGTAAGACGTAAGGTTCTGTGTTCGAGTCCCAGTTGCGACCGCTATCTTTTATTATTTTTCTGTGTCTTGTTTATTTTCATATTTTAAAAAATTAGAATATTATTGTTATCTTCTTCTTCAATGAAACAAAATCGATCGAGATAATCTTAACGTGGTGTCAAAATGTCATTTCTACCAGTTGTAAACCTCCACAAATAAAGCTCACAGTGCAAGTATACCTACTGTTTATTTACAAGTAAGTTGAGAAAAAATAATTATGTTACGAAAGAGGGGTAATTGAAATTTTGAATATGGATCACTAAATAATCAACCTGTAATAAAACAACTGTTTTTTTACGACGATATTTAATTAATCATCTCTTAAGCCGGCTCGTATATGTATGAGCGCGAATGCCACCAACAGAATGCATTGTCATTTACAACATATTTATCTGCCGATTAGCTCGATCGAATATCGGAAAATGTGATAATTTCCACTTCCAAGATTTGCATTCTTTCATTCATTCATGAAAACAAAATCGAAAATCAAATGGATATTTAATAAAAATCACAGGGATCCTCTATTCAAGTTGTGGTGATCATTATTTACTTCTACATAAATTGTTCTCAGCTGTCTATGGTTATGAATTATGACACATTGTCGTTGCACACAAAACCATCGATAAAGATCTCTAATGCATTTAAACCGACAATAACGATGTGACAAGAATTCTGTGAATCGTTCTGCTTTTTGAATACAAATGTATTCTCTGTAATGATGACTCGCAACTCGCAATATCCTATCTCTTGGTGGTTACGGTGACAGTTTAGCGTTAAACTGTTATTGACGTCAAAGGTATTGTCAGAGTGACGTTTCACAGTTGTTGCAGACATTTGACAGCTGTTGAGTTTCTTCTTGTACAATAAGGCGCTCCGCTGACGAGGCAACTGAAAACCAACTAAAACCGGCTGTTTTCTCTGTCTTGATTGGTCAAAAAGCTTGTTTAACCATAGACGAAGAACAATCAGCTGACAGCTGGCAACTAGCAACGGCCGGCCAGGGCAATCAGCAGTTTTTTTTTAT
Source organism: Limnephilus auricula (assembly GCA_951813805.1). Lineage (NCBI taxonomy): Eukaryota > Metazoa > Arthropoda > Insecta > Trichoptera > Limnephilidae > Limnephilus > Limnephilus auricula. Next base: position 13,170,069 of record OX638408.1, on the reverse strand, counting down.
TTATTTTTTTATTTTTTATTATTTAATAAATTTTTACAAGTTACAGTTTTTGACATTTTTTTTTAACTACCATACTAGGCTAATGCCCGTGTTGTGGTAGTCATACATAATGAATATATGAACTAAAAATACTTTTTTATAGAAGCCGATAATAAAAACTAGGTAATAAATAATAAGAAATAAGAATGCAGAAAAGAAAAAAAAAGATATTTAAGGATAAATAAAAGTAAATACAAATATTAAAATAATAGTGAGCTGAAAAATAAAGAGAGATAAATATTTTAAAGAAAGAAATAGAAATTAAAAATAATAAACATTAAGATTATAAAACAAATAAAATTATATATTACATTGTTTTGAACGCAGGTTAAATTGAGGTAGATATTATATATGGTCACATTCAATTTCAGTGATGTGAAACAAGTTGGAATAAAGCTGTGACAGGATAAATTTTATAATTTTTTGTTTTGTTTTTAAAAGTGTTAAGAACTCATGTAATCTTTAAAGAAAGCTCGTCCCTTTTCAAATATCCAATGCTGTAGACGGGCGGTAAAGGTGGATTCAGAATTATTTGACTTAATATCGGTACAGTGCAAGTCGCAAGTCACCGCTTGCGTTACCATTGACAACGGGTGTTTGAGTGATTGTGTAGTGTGCGGGCCATCACATTGTCATACAAAGACAGTTGGCAGTTGAGAGTTTTCAGTTGCCTCAGTGGGGGGAGGCGCTAACACTTAATCCCAGACGTCATTATTTATGTTATTTTTTTAAAATCTGATTAAAATGTACAATAATCTTGTAAAATAATCTTATTTTTTAATTTATTTACATAATACGAACTATAAAGCAGATAATCAATTTGGTTATTGTTTTAAAAGCATTTAAGATGATACCCGGTGGTGCAGAAATAGATTTTACTAAAATATTGCTGTCACTGTTGCTCTTACTCCACCGGATATTGAGCGAAAGGGACAATGCACTGACACCTAACTAAAATGGAGGTTTTGTATTCCCCACTTTTTTCCTCCAAAAGTGGACTGATTTTCAATTTTTTTTTTACCAACTACATAAGAAAAAACTATTTTATGTCTGTATGTTTTGCTTTTTTTAAAAAAACATTGTCTGGTTTGTATACTGAACATCTTTTGACGGCGTTTAAACCAGTCAATTTTATTGATTTTTGGAAGGTCATAACTTCTATAAAAAGTAACTTATCAAAAAAAACTAAAAATACCGACACGCTGGTAGTTGATATCTATTTTATGCAAAAACAATATTTTCTCTAGGGTTAAAATCCAGAGAGATAAATAGGGAATACGTTTGTATGGAAAAATCACCGCCGGGTATCCTCTTAATTAAAGATATGTACTCCTCAAATGTCTAGAACTCCGAAAGCGAGTACTTCTGCCTGTCAGGGTACCTGGTACCTTTTTTTAATAATTAATACTTCACAAGAGTCCCAACTGCTCCCGTCTGGAGCCAGTGAGAATATGGCATCCCCAATTGGGGTATGTTATGAGGCTGAAGGTAAGTGGGAAAGGGAAGGAGACGGGGAAGAGGAAGGTGGGGAAGTACCTGGCTATTCAGATCTAGTCACTAAACACGGCTAAAGCCATTTCAAGCAACTTTTCAATTCTGAATGGTGGTCTTACACCAGGGCGATACTAATTATATATAGTATAGCGATAAATAGTATCTTCCACTCTGGAACGTGCAGCAAATACACTATATATATATTATATTAAATAATTAATTGCGATATAACACAAATCAATTCAAATAAAATCATTGCGACCTAGCACGGTCTATCGATAAAGGATTTATCCATAGTGACGGTAACTTGTCATCTACTGCAGATTAACTATTGTTAGTTCGTTAGCGGCCTGCAGTCATTTTCGGGACCGAAGACTAAACCTATATCGATCTACTAGCACTGTCAATTAGTACTACCCTGAATGCGCCAGTAAGCAGAGCAATTCAACTGCTTAACGATAATGCATTGACCATCGACATTTTCAATGTCAGTTCAGCAATTATCTTTTGACGCGTGTCACGGATTAGTAAAACTGCCCTCATGTCTTTTTAATTTGTGATCTTCTCCGTGATATTATATTGATGTGTAATCGTTTTACGGAGAATAAGAAAAAGTAAATAAATATAAAATATTAAGCGTTATTTTCAACCAACTGCGTGGTGGGACAGATCGGAAGAGACTGGTTAAGGAACACCTTTTGATTTCCTCGCGAACTCTTTCGACACACTGTCTTGCACCGCAGTGGGAGGGGTAGATTCATACCTTCGTAACTTCTGGACACACTGACTACTACCCACCCTTCATACCTCTATCCTTCCTAGAACTTCCTCTTCTTCCTATCCTTAAAATACCCTCCATAAAGCATCCCCAAAGGGCATAGCCCATAGGGCCTGAGACATTTTTTATGACCTCCTGAATGTGGAGCTAATGTAAAAAAATGGAAAAAGGAAAACAAAAAAATTCTTAGTAAAAAAAATGGATTTTACCTCCATAAATTTGATGTCTTACATTCGTTAATCATCGAAATGCATAATAATAAAATTTGTATTTATCTAATCTGCTAATCTTGTGTTATCCGTATTCTATTACTTCGCATTAAAGTTTTTATTGAATGTCGGCATTTTTCCAAAGAAATTACTCAAAGGTCATACCTACATAATTCTTACACACAAACTATAGGAAAATTTTAAAAAATGAGATTAGAAGTGAGTCGAACTCGTCAAATAATCAAATTGCTTAATATTATTTGATATCGGTGCAAAAATTTGTTAAACTAAAAATTAGGTAAGAATAATTGCCTTATAAAGTTTTATTTATTCATTGGCGGCCTCCATGGTTACGATCCTTGGCTACGAATCCGCAGGTCAAAGGGTCAAAGGTTTAATGTCTCTGCCCACAACACCGTTCCATACCATGACCGTACTATGAACGTATCAGCGATGAAATAAATACGCTACGCCCTACTATGCCCACTAGAACGTGCTAACATCGTATGATACCCGTACGTAACGGGTTTAGTGACCGTATGATACCCGTATACACCGGGGTTAGTATCCGTAATAAGCGTACGGTTTAAAAAAAAAGAAAAATCGAGGGAGAATACTGGACGTTATTTAAGCAACTAGTCATTCCAATGTAATGAATTATTAAGAAATATAGAAAATATTATCACTAAAAGAATAATATCACTATTCCGTCGCGTGCCATGCATAGAGCGGACTGGCACCTGCAAAATATTGTCATCGAGAATTCGCTGTCAGTCCGGTCATGGTATGCGACGGTGTTCGTCGGTGACGTGACGGGCTAGTGGGCAGCGTTTTATACTGATCGATACAAAGAAATTTTTTTTGCATGCGCCGCTACGGTTACGGTCATGGTTTGCTACGGTGTAGTGGGCAGAGACCATTAAATGCCAGATTTAACTGGAGTTATTTTGCAATAATATCTACTAGCAGTGAAAAACCCGCTCCGCGCCCTGGGGCCCTGTGGGCGGCTCTTCGTTCTGCTTCGCCCAGTTTAAGTGTTGGTGACTATTTATAAGGCATCACCCTTTTGAAAAACTAACTGCTATTAACATGAAACTACAGAATACTTATATTTAATAGGAAGACATATAATAGTAGACATTCTTACATTAAGACCGTGAATAATGAGACGAACACTCTTCACCCCAACACAAATCTTCTTATTATTGAATTAAAGCAAAAAGTGTTTCTTCTTCTTCATACTTTTTTCCTTAAATATAGTATTATAGATGGCGCCACTTCCATTTGCAAATTGAATGTGAGCGAGTGATAAGTGTGCATATTACTGCAGCGGCTCCGTGGAAAAAGGCACGTTCACGGACGGGTCAGAACGGTTTCCATACAGTGTGGCGTAAAGATTTACTCGGAGTCGGGTTCCTTAATTTGAACCGTACGGGCATTACCGTATTAATATACTTCGATTTAAGTAAAAGTTCGTATAAAAATATATTTTTTAATCTGATTTCCTCGCTGAGATAAAAATAAAAAAATTTTTGCCTACTTTTACTTTTAATTACTCTTTTAAAAAGAACTTTACCTTGAGTTGTTCAGATAATATTATAGATAATGAATACTCCCAAAATTGTATAGTTATGAGTTGGCTAGCACATAAAATAACCATTTATTGTAAAGTTTGGTGACCCGACATTTGATACCCCGTCAGTTGACCTCCCGAAATGATATTTATTATAAAATATAATTTTTATGCATTGCTTACTAATTTGAAACATAAAATCGACTTAAAAATACCTTCACAAATAAGTTGATGCGGATATCAAAAGAATTTATTTTCAGTGTCGATTTTTCGTTCTTATGCACACCTCTTCGGCGACACTTTGTTATATTTTTTTGTAAGACAGCATATTGTGTATAAGTGTACCGGGGGGGCAACTGTCGGGGATCAATTGTCATGGAACCGTAAAATTTACGCGTTTCAAAAAAATCTTATTTTGTACTTGTTCAATTTCAATTGGCCTAATTTGAAGTTTCCCACCAGTTCATTAATTTTAAGTATGTATATTTAAATAATGATAATAATAATAACAATTGGATTCTTTGTGTCAGGTTATCAGGTTATCAGGAAGGAGATTATATATGTGAACACCCTCATGGCCTATGTTTCTTTTACAACACTCTGTCTTTGCTTAATTTGTGTATAAACTTTTTTTGCTTATTTTTATAACTGGCAAATACCATAATAGTTCTGCTATTCGTAAAAAACGTACGTTTACAATAGTTCTACTATTTTATTAATTTAAATTATGGTCACCTGTATTTCTTAAATTAATCTCTTAAGTTGTATTTTTTAATTTATATTTCTTGACCTATATTTATTAAATTGTATTATCATATTTTCTTACTAGATGAATGAAAAAAATGTGCATACAGCTAAATAAACATAACATAAACAAAACAAAAACAAACCAGTGATTCCCAAAGAGGTCCAGGTGGACCCCCAGGGGTCCACAGGAGACTCGATGGGGGTCCACGTTGACGTGATAAAAAATAAGGGGCCCACAAGTTGTGTGTGGGAGTACACGAAATAGACCCAAGAAAATATATAATTCATAAATTAACCCCAGAATAGATGGTTTTATTGCCAGGAAGTCAGGAATTTTGGCAGGATCACGCATGGGTCATGGGCAAATTTGACTATGAAAAGTGGTCCATGGCCCAAAAGAGTTTGGGAACCACTGATTTAGACAAATAATATTAAAAACTATGGAATATATTTGACTCTTACAACAAATTTGTTGTACCCCGTGCCCTCTATATTTCTTATGTAAACGTGTAATGAAAGACATTTTTCATTTGTAATTTTATAATACTCTCATTATTACATGAATTTATCCATACATAAATACAATGAATGCAATTTTATACAGAGTATAACAGGACTTCGGGCATTTTGGATCAGTGATTTTACAAGCGAAATTGAACAAATTTTGTTCTCATAAACTCAAAAAACTCACTTAATGTATTGAGAGGATGAATTTGTATAACCTCAAAAAATTTGTTGAAAAAAGATTCTTTTGTATTAGAAAATAAAAGCCCGATTTCCTGTTACACCTTGTATAATCTATCATACAATATTAACATACAGTTAATTTGACTCTTGAGCTTGCTTTGCGGAGCAAAGTTTTACAAAGTTTGGCTCAATTTAACATAGGTAGAGCCTCAAGTCTGGGTTAGCATTCAGGCGATTGCGATATTTATTTATAATAAACGCAAAGGAAGAAAACGCCTTCTCTCACAAATATGTGCTTGTAAATTGTATTAATATTTTAAAAGCTTAAACTGATTTTTTAAACCTGCATCCGTGCCACGATATTGCATACCCCCAATTTTTGCTTCGCGTACCCCAAAGGGGTATGCGTACCACAGGTTGAAAACCACTGGAGTAGAGATTTAATTAATTTGTGTGTGTATGGGAGAGTTTTAAGAATTTCAAAACAAAAATGTTTTGTCCCGTTGACTCCCGTTCACTTCTAAGAGCAAGTCATTGTTCGAATAATCTAACATTTTTTACATCTGTTTCATTAAAGATAAACTATGGCAGAAATTCCGGAATATACGGTGGCCGAGGTGTTCCTGAAGAATGGCCAGGATGGACAGCCCCTTTGGATTATCATCAGAGATCAGGTCTATGACGTCACCAAATACGCAGATGAGGTATATAACATTGTTTCACTAGTATATTGATTTCATCATCGGAAGAATATAAGATATAAAATAATGTACAATTTGTGAGCTTTGTATGGATACCGCCACCCCGGGAAATATTTATTGGATAACCAACCGTCGATATAACCGACATTAACCGACGGCTTCCATTGTCGAGGGGTAAGGCTCTCGACTGGCAATCCGAAGGTTGCGGGTTTAAATCATCATTATTTGATGAATAGGGTATTTTCACAAACGAAGGATTCAGTTAAAAATATATGAAATATTTAAAGATCATTTTTTTATGTTTTAATTCAAATTTATACATTTTATATTCAAACGATCAAAAATCGACAAAACCAAAACGGCCCGTGGTTAGCAACGGCGCCAGATACGCACGTCAATAAACAACAAAGTACTACTCACAGAAATTTTTCAAAGTTGGTCAACGCTTGTGACGTCACACGATAGCCCCGCCCCAAAATATCGTTTTGGCGGTATTACAAGAAAGGCAAACATAGACTCGCTGTAGAAAATTTATTTGTCAACATAAAAATAAAATAAAAATGCCGTAATAATTGTAATTTTTTGCTTAATTTTTTAAGCAATAAAAAAATATGAAAATCCATTATTGTATTATTTTACAGTTTAATCAATTCTTTAAAAAATTCCGTTCTAAGTGTTTCCGAATTATTCTCGGTAAGAGCTTGAAAGACAGCGCATAAACAATACTTCACTTTATGTGTACCTATTTACTCAGACATTTTTGGATAATATGATGTTTATTTGACTATCTTTAGCACCCCGGCGGTAGAGAGCTGATTGAAGAGGTTGCGGGAAAGGACGCCACCAAAGCCTTCGAGGACGTCGGACACTCCTCAGACGCCGTTTCCATCATGAAGAAAATGAAAATAGGACAACTCGTGGAGGTAAAAAGAACAAAAAACTATTATTATCAAAATATTTTTAAGTAATCCTGTAAAGAAAAAAAAGCAATAGAGATCCGATATAGGTATATTATTCATCCAAAGTTTTCCATAAATTATAAATTTTAAGTTTCAATTAGGCTTGATGCCTGAATAAAACTAAAAAAGTAATCAATACATTCGTTAATAAAAGTTCTGAAGACTTTAAATAAAGTATTGAGTATGAAGGTCTTAAGGTGGTAGATATTCCACATGCAGACTTCTATATATAGAATCTTTAAAAGATAATGTTATGGTGTTGTTCTGCGTTACTCGAATTTAAAATTAAAACTAACTTTAAAACACAATATTCACCCATTTCCATCGTTTCATATTGAATCTATAAATGAACTTAGTTATGATTTAAAATGTTCACGGTCAAAAATATTACAATGATTTATTATGCCGTTTACCTCGTTCCTTAGCCAACGCCAGCGTCTATCATCAGGGCATAATATGTGTAATCGTGAGCTTATGTACGTAGACGAGATTCCAATCATCTAAGAGCTGGTATTGAAATGTACATAAGCACAAACTTTATAACAATCTTTGATTGCACATCTTCCCTGATGATGAACACTGTAATGCTGTCCTAAACTTTGGCTAAAGAAGGAGGTAGAGCGACAAGTCATAATACTTCAAAAATAAATCACAACGAAATGAACTTATTTTGAAAATTAATTTTAATATAACATGGGAGATCTTATAATCACTTGAGCGATTGGTGTTCAGTTTTTGATTTAGCCATTCGATTTAATTAATATCATTCTTCAAAATATTAATACAAAAACATATAAACTGTTTACTGCGGTTTAAAGCTAATGAATCCACCTGGATTTCACTGTTTATCCCATATTTGTAGGTTCGTTAAATGTGGTCCAATTTTGGATCCATATCATTCGCAAAAAAATAAAAGCGGTAGAAATTTGGACCTAAATCGCTCCAGTAGATAAGCCATTTAGTAACGTCCGATTTTTTTACTCTCCCACAAAGTGAAATATTTAACATAGTTTTATTGGCTTATTTTATTATCTCGAAATGAACTGAATTTGATATTGGGAAGAACGCAGAATGATTACACTATCGTATATTAGCCAAAACCTCTACTCTTTATCTCGATATTGTAATATGCTATAGAATATATTTGTATCTAATTAATAAGCTATTGATTAGATTAACCTGGATTAGATTGACCTTTAATAAAATCCTATTTAATATGTTTACGTAATATTTTAAGGAAATGAATGAGCATAAAAATACCGATGCATTTATTTTAAATTGACAGTTCGTCATCGTTTACTGCCGTCGATTATCTGCTATTGAATTTTTAAATATCTTTAAGATTGTGGGATAAACTTTGATTAATATTACTTCTTACGTAGCTAATTTTTATGTTCACTAAACACGATATGGCGAAACTCTTAACATTTAACTACTTCAGTTAACTGTTTTACCATAATGTATTCAGTTAATATTATATTAGATATTAAAACATGGAAATCGCTAGAAAATGTTTTTTTAGATTTTCAATAGAATCTTAGATTGCAAGATTCTTTTACAAAAATATATAGGTAGCACAGATGAACAATAGAATCTTAGATTGCTCAACTCTTTTACAAGAATTTAGAGCTCAGATCTCCAATAGAATCTTAGATTGCAAGATTCTTTTTCAAGAATATATAGCACAGATCTACAATAGAATCTTAGATTGCTCAAATCTTTTACAAGAATTTACAGCTCAGATCTTCAATAGAACTTAGATTGCAAGATTCTTTTACAGTAATATATAGCACAGATCTATAGTAGAATCTTAATTGCTCAACTATTTTATAAGAATTTACAACTCAGATCTTCAATAGAATCTTAGATTGCAAGATTCTTTTACAAGAATATATAGCACAGATCTACAATAGAATCTCAGATTGCTCAACTCTTTTACAAGAATTTACAGCTCTGACCTTTAATAGAATCTTAGATTGAAGGTTCTTTTACAAGAATATATAGCACAGATCTACAATAGAATCTTAGATTGCTCAACTCTTTTACAAGAATGTACAGCTCAGATCTTCAATAGAACTTAGATTTCAAGATTCTTTTGCAAGCTTTGTGTATTTTTTATCAAGCCAATATTTTTGTGTTTATCCTGTTTTATTGTAGGACTTTTATAATATTTATTTTTGTGAGAGTATTTGCTTTTTGAAGAATGTAAAAAATTTAATTATTTAATTTTTTTTAAATAATGGGTTATCCTTATTTTTTCAGGCTGACAGAAAAGCAGGAAAAAAGAAGCCAGCAAAGAAAGTGGAAGACGCGACAGAAGGCAATCAGAAGAAATCATTTACAGCGGTCATCACATGCGGCCTGTGTGGATAGAGAAACACTTACAAAAGGAAAATAAAAAATGACATTGAACGAAGGTTGAAGAGAAAATGACAAATAATAAGTGGAAAGCGAAATACAATACATCTCACTCAAAAATACCTGTGTTTTCAAAAATAACTTAATTTGGCCAAAAAAACGATCAGTTAAAAACTCTTGGAGATGGAACATTTTGCGACCGTCGATACATTTTGTGAACGTTCTTCATCTCTAACAACATTCACATTTTATAGATCTATGGTTTTCTGAGAAAGCGATGCTGTTGAATAGCTGCTGTAATGTATCTATGGAAGACGTTACCGACGTCGGCTTAAAACCAGAGAGCGTTCATAGTGAGGGGAGAGTCAAAAAGCAGTACCGTTATGGTGTTACGGTGACAAATAGTTGTGGAAAGTTTTTCTCTTGAAGTCGTGAACATTTAAAAGAAATAAAGGCATTCGTCTAATTGCCACTCTAACTTGACAAATCTGAGATCCTGTCACCGTTATGACGGCTTGCTTAGCGGCACGCCGCATCTGAAATATCCTGGAAGTCTAGGATGGATGATCAATTAAACACTTTATCAATACGATATTGGCTAAATCCGTCGTATATGGTCAGTTATCAATATTAGAGAGCACGGTTTACTATTTTTAACAGGTATAACGACCGATGATTGATAAATTTTAGCGCGGACTCAATCTGATAAGGATAAGTTCAATATACACATATTTTTACATTATGTCATTCGTTATGCAAAATTGCTAATTTAATGAATGTTTTAAACTGTGGAGGCTCTTAGAAATGAAATAAGTCGTATAAGCGATCTATAGACTTAAATAAACCATATAAGACGAAAATAGTTGAAATATTAATAAGGACCTCCTTAACTAATAAATTGACTCCCGTGTAGTGGCAAAAAGTAAATTCGAACTGCCAATACATATTTAGGTCCATATTTCAATTCAATATTGCCAATTTTTTAAATATTTTTACGTAATAACTTGGCGTTTGGCATTTCGTAATGATCTCGTAATCATAAAAAATACCCTCAGTGTTGCCAGCGTATATCAATTTCTTATTTATTCCTTGTCAAAATCGTTCGGCTGTCAACGGTGAAACCGTGTCCGGGACATTGACATAAGATCATCTGAAGTTACGCCTATCGTCCGATATTGTGAAGATATCGATTTCACCGTGCTAGACTCCTGGCCGCCAGACTACACATCACCGTTATCTTAGGAAACCATAAGAGATTTAGAGACTTTTACCTTTAGAGATTCAGTTGCTGCCGGTTAGTTGACTGAATGGTTTTGAAATATTAACCAATTTGCGCCTTTAAATCTATCCTTGCGAAATTTTCCCCGGTGAGGGTTTTCTCTTGATTTTTAGGGACGATACCCTTAGGACTAGTCCAGGGTTGTCAATATACGGATCCATTATAAAACAAACAATAAAAAAATAAGAAAATAAACTTACATATCTTAAACTAATCCAACGTAACCAGTTGTTATTTTGCCATTATTCTAATTTGTCACTTTACCGTTTTATCCAGTTACCAATATTTTAATAGCATGCTTCTGAGGCCCTAGCACGCTCGCTCTATAACGATCGATAGGATAACTATCGGTAACTTCTCATCGTTCCCTAGGACAACTGCACATCGTTAACGTACAAACAACAGTTGATGTCGAATATGTTAAGGACACTTAGTCATTGTGTACTGTCACTTTTTTGTTGGCGATCTGTAGTCATGCTAGGGAACGATGAGAAGTTACCGATAGTTATCCTATCGATCGTTATAGAGCGAGCGTGCTAGGGCCTCTGATCTATATATTTCTTCTATTCGAACGTTGTACTATTCCTTTATATGTATGGTCGTGATAAAGGTCCCAACTGGATTGGTTAATGATTTTTTTATTCATTTTTTTATAAGAAAAACTCTCTTTTTAACTTTTGAAGGTTATTCCCATCAATGTAATATATCATTGAAGAAGAAGATAACAATAGTAATCAAAAAAAAATTAATATGAAAATGAATAAGACACAGAAAAATATTAAAAGATAATGGTCGCAACTGGGACTCGAACACAGAACCTTACGTCTTACCGGGACATACACCTCTACCAATTGGGCCACTGCGATCTATTATGAGACTGTCGTAATTGTCAACTTCATATTTCAAATTTCAGAATTAACAATATTATCTTCGACTAATGTTTTTTTTTCGTATTATTGGCAGCTACATTTATTATTGGAAACAAGTATTCAAAGAATGTATTTGTTACCTAGATAGTGTCTCGGATAAATATATAACGCAAGGTTCGAGTCCCAGTTGCGACCATTATCTTTTATTATTTTTCAGTGTCTTGTTCATTTTCATATTTAAAAAAAATTTGATTATTATTGTTATTCTCTTCTTCAATGATTTTTTATTAATCGCCGAAATCTACAAATGTTGCACAAGTTGTGATATATTAAAAAATGTATTTCTGCTGTGTCCTAACATGAGATTTAATTTTGCCACCAACATAGAGAAAACGTTAAGTTTCATTGGGATGACAGTAATTTTTTTCTTGTTTACCTATTTGTATTTAACCTTAAATATTCAGGTACTGTGTATCTATTATTTGGGTTTATTGTGCGACTCGTATTCAGCCAACATGTAATTATTTATTGAACTTATTTATTACTTAAAATTTATCTAGGATTAAGGATAAATTATTATTTTTACATAATACCAGCCACCTTATTGCTTTTAAAGAAAATAAATTTTATAAAAAAAACTGTTTATTACACTATATTGACTGCATCATTGTAACATAGAAATACCCAGAAATGTGTTATCTCCCGCTTAAAGCTTCATTTGTCAATAAACCGGGAAGGCGATATTTTAAAATCATTTAAATAACTAGTCAATTATCATAGATTTTGTCATTACTGATCCCTGATTGATGACTGACCATTTAACAGGTTATTATTAAATTAAATTAAACAGAGAATAGGATTCTTTCAGGACTTGATGAAAGACTATCATCCACGATCGAAAAATTGGTTGATATGATTTGTTGACCAGATCTGAATTGCAATTTCCCCTTCTTCCTCTGCCTCATCTCCATCCCCTCTGTACAACCCTCAGCTTCACAACATACTATTGGGGATGAAACAGTTTCACTAGCTCCAGACTGTCGAGAGCATTTGGATCTCTTGTGCGGTGCTCACATAAAAAATTCAAACTCTTAAAGCCGTTAAAAATAAAATTTAATAGGTAAATCCCAGACTAATGGCGATAGAAACAGATTAACTGGTTTTAATTATCAAGCAATTATTTTGCAGGAAACTATTCTCACGGAAATAAACAAAGTTTTTGCCAATGCATTTCCAATTAAACCATGGATTTAAAGATACAAGATTATTGCACGCGCAATTTCATTAACACATTAAAGATTTCAACATGAAATTTTCAACAAAAAACTAATTCAAAAAAATCTTATAAGTATGGTTCAGAGTTAACTTTTAATTATTTGAGAATGATTCCTTTGATGGCCTTTATTATTTTATAATATAAAACACAAATAAATAAAACAGTATATATCCGTACTCGATATTTGCATTACCTTTTGATCAAAATAAGTGATTAAATTTGGTTGGGTATTTTGGCCTCAAATCCAAATATAAGTTTTGTACGAAAAAGGCCTCGCAGCCATTTATTTGGTTTTGTTCGGTACTAAAATGTTTTTTGCAAGCAAATATAGTCAGTTGAGCTGCCACTTGTGGTCATCATGAAGTAGAACAAGATTGACCAGAAAATATAGTTGTTGAGCAGCCATTTGTGGTCGTCAGGAAGTAGAACAAGATTGACCAGCAAATACAGTCAGTTGAGCAGCCATTTGTGGTCGTCAGGAAGTAGAACAAGATTGACCAGCAAATACAGTTAGTTGAGCAGCCATTTGTGGTCGTCAGGAAGTAGAACAAGATTGACCAGCAAATACAGTTAGTTGAGCAGCCATTTGTGGTCGTCAGGAAGTAGAACAAGATTGACCAGCAAATACAGTCAGTTGAGCAGCCATTTCTGGTCGTCAGGAAGTAGAACAAGATATTTTTTTTAAGTTAAAAGAAATATACATATTTCGCTTTGTTAACTTAATACATTGATACAAATAATATTAATAATGATGGTTTACTACCTAACACCAAGTAACACATTTTTTTAAGTGAGAACATTTTGGTTTTGCTCATTAATTTTGAGAGCAAGCAGTTTTTTTTTAAATATACTTATTTTATTTTCGGTTGTTAGGCTATCAGGAAGGAGATTATATATGTTTATACCCTCATAGCCTATGTTTCTTTTGCCACACTCTGTCTTTGTTGAATTTGTGTATAATTTATTACGTTGTCTTGGGTGGTGTTCATGTATTTGTGATGTTTTCATAAATGTAGTATTTGTGTGTATAAAGCCATTTTGAATTTTGTAGATTAATAAGCATATGTTGTATTCGTACAGTTTTCTGATTTTCATTAAGTTAGTTTCTTTGTATACTCTTTTAGTGGGGGTATCTGGTCGATAGTTAAAAAGTTTTTTTATAACTTTATTCTGAATTATTTGAATTTCGTTTAAGAGTGTGATATTTGTGTTTCCCCATATTTCTATGAGGTAATTAAGATGGGAATGAATTAAACTAAAGTATAATCCCCTCTTTACTTGTATTGGTAGAAGATGGGCTATTCTACCAAATACACCAATTAGTGCGATAATTTTTTCTTTTACTTTTTGTATGTGGTGTTTAAAAGACAAGTGTTTATCGATATAAAGTCCTAGGTATTTTTCACTATCTGAAATTTGTAGGTTTATTCCTTCTATTTGCAAAGGTTTATGAGACGGTTAATGATTGATGATTGACGTTTAATGATTGACCAGCAAATACAGTTAGTTGAGCAGCCAGGCTTGTGGTCGTAAGCAAGTAGAACATGATTGACCAGCAAATGCAGTCAGCTGAGTAGCCACTAGTGGTCATCAGCAAGATTTGACGAAGAAGGATTGACAAAATGTCAAACCTTAGCCTAACCACATTCTGAGCCTGATATTTTTTCACTGCCGATTAAAACATAGTAAGATATCTAATTTATTAATGTAATATAAGTTTTTTCTTGCTTAACCAATATTTAAATGTCGAACCATTTAAATTATTTGTCTTTTATAATAATTTGGATGGAAGGCCACATCTAATGTTCTTTCCGTCTGAGTTACAGTAAAACGTGGACTGGTTCGAGTACATTAAATCTTTATAATGTTGATTTTTATGGACGTGACATTTCAAATTGATTGGCTCTGCCAAATAGATTTTGCCCATTATTCCATAAGGGAAAGTGTAGGAAAACAGTTAAAAGATTTTTTTTTGTATCTATATATAAATAAATAAAAAAAAATAAATAAATAAATAGGCTAGTTTTTCAATTTTCAACTGTAAGATGTCGGAATAATTAAGAGGGTATTACCAGAGAATACCGGAAATTAGTCCTTTTTAAATCAAATTCCAGACGTGTTGACCATTTTTTACAAAAAAACATAAATTGATTTTTAAAGATTTTATCTGGTACACGCAGTTTTAAAATTTTGAAAAACTAAGTGTATTTTTAATATACTAAGGTTATACCGTTGGTCGTTGGCAGATTTGTTAAATTTTCAAATGATAGATTATATTTAACAACACAAATATCAAATCATACGACAAAATAAATCAATACATAATCCAGTCAACACAGTTTGAAAAAATACAATTTTAGTTAAATTAAAATCATTAAAAAATAAATCCGAAAACGTGTTTTGTGACAAAAATACTGCAGTTTTTTTTATTTATTTAAGGTCTTACAAACTAATTTTTCCAATTTTTTGTACACACTTATTTTGTTTAGACATTATTGAAAAATCATAAATACTTTTGATCAAAAATACTTACAAGAAGTAAACTATATTTAATAATTTATCATCGTGCGTTTTGAGAATTTTTATTGCTTACTTGAATGAAGGTATATATTTAAGCAAGTTTTGAATGAAATAAATCGATATTAAATATTGAATTTAAAAAATTTGATACGAGGAATAATCGATATTTCTCATTGGAACCTCCCTGTACAGTTGCAAGCATTTTTAAGCTTTTATTCTCAGCTGCTGGTGAATCGCTCTTAACGGTTAGCAGCTGAGTACATACCAATGCATCTGGTTTATTCTGGGGTGTCATGGGTTCATCTGCTAGCCAAGTCCTCAATCAATGCACAACATTTTCCACTTTTAATGATGGTAGTACGATAAATTGAAAAATGGTCAGGTTATTTGAAAGGGGTCTGTCTTACTTCAAAAATAAATACAAAGTGAATTTCATCTAGCTGTCCGAGTATATGTATATTTTTTTATTTCGTAGATCTCTTACAACGAATCCAACTACGAGTTCCCAACAAACGAACCAGATCAGACAAAATTTTTAGCCTCCCTCGATGCAACACCAATTCTAAGCAAAACTCCTTCATTTATCGTGCATCACACATTTTCAATACATACTATACACAATTTGACATTTTTAACTCTGCACCACACTCCTTAAAGTCACACAGGCGATCTCTCGATAATTTACTATAACTACTTACAAACAGGCTACTAATTATATAGAATAGATCCATCCTTTTCCCTTCCCTCCCACCATCCCATCCCCGTAGGCTAATGTAACTCTTTTTCTTTGTTTACACTAAAAAATTAAGATACTTCAGTGGAAACCTATTATTGGTTAAATGATTTACACGTGTTTTATTATACTTTATAAAATGTTATAACTGTTGGTTTTCCAAACAAAATTAAATAAAAATAAAATTAAAATTAAAAACAAAAGAAGTATTTCAATCACACGTCGCGACACTATCACGCAAAGAGCGCTGTTTCGTGTGTTACGTGCTGCTGGAATGAAACAGAGTGCTTATTACGTGACCCGCAAGGCTATAATACTTGGCAACTCGGGTGCGATGTGTGATGGTAAAATATTTTTATTGTTTTTAATTATTTTTTTGAATATCATTGGACAGCAAAATGACATGTACATTTTTTATTAGAAATTTACCTACTCAGGAATCGCTGGTGAAAATCCTTCACGTACGTGTTGTTTCACCCTGTATAACACACAGAAAAATAAAATATAGTTATAGGCCTTCTGGTATAAGTTGCCACTTCAGTATTTATTTTGGATCGATTGTACTACCGTTTCAAGTCCATGAAAAGTTTGTCGCATTTTGGGTGGAAATAATATGCTTTAAACGTCCAGTCCTTTATATGGCTCTTCTTCAAACTTTCCTCGAATACATTGAAGGGATTAGTCGGTAGATGTATGTTGTGGGCGTGTCTGCCCGAAGTAAGTTTGATTGTATCTTACTTCTGCTGAAGTTTATATAAATTATAAAAAAAATATAGTAATGTATTTGAAAGTTAACCAGGGTGACATGGATTAAAATACATTATTTGCACTCTCGCACATCTCGTAGAAAAGTTTCGTAAGTCAAAAAAGCTGACAAAAAATGAATGAATGAGATACTACCGACATCTTGCTGAGATGGAAGAATCTAACTTAAGAGGATAGACTTTGAACCACACGCGGAACACCCGCGTCTGTCATTCTGTCCCGCTCACAATAAACTCACGCACACTTACGAATGCGAATGCGAAATGTGCGAATGAGACAACGCTCAAATTTACCTACAGAAATCGCTCGAAAAGGGGTTTATGGAGAATACACTTTTCTACACCGAAACTTTCACGAAATTGAAATTTTAAAAAATATATATTTTTTAGAAAGAAGAAGCTACGTTGGTAGCTTTTTATAATTTTATAATTCTTTATGAGAGTTGAGTTAGCAGCATTTTTTCCTTAAATAATATTTTTTGATAAATCGTACATGTTTGACAGTGAATGTTTACGTTAATACGAAACGCATCGAAAATTCTAAAACATACCGACATAGTTTTCACTCTCTAGAAGGCAGTATAAAAAAATATATTCATTTTGTGCAATTTTCGATGTATAAAAGAGTTTTTTTTTTTCCAGGCGTTCTTTTTGTATGGGCCGAAAAGCGAAGTCTATCATCTTAAATACGGTTTTCGTAAGGCATAGATACCACAAACACTTTTTTGAAAATTTTGACTTACGACACTTTTTTATAAGATGTGCAATTCTTATATGAGTTTTGAACCTTCAAGGTTTATGACGTGTTACGCCGTGCGTCAAAACGTCTATTCTGCCGTGCGGGTTGCGTAGTAGATCGTGGTGCCGCACCTGGCAGTGGTTATTTGATGCAAAACTATTAGTGTTCCAGAAGGTACGGACTAATCTATAAAATTATGAATAATGTTATGTCCTGTTCCTGCCAGGGTCCAACTTTTTCTCGAATTATAACTTTGTTAGCGCGTCTGAGTTAATCACAATTATAAAAAAAAAAACAAAAAATTATTTGCCCATTCTACTGTGTAAACATAATAAAATATAAAATAAAATAATATAAATTATTAAAAAAAAAATTATGTGCTTCGAAGTTACCTGAAATTACAAATGACTGATTTACGATGGAACACAAAATACGTAAATTTAAAATTTTGACCCATAAACACGTATTTTTTAACATGTTTTATTTTTTAATTTATAATTTTAATGGATTTTTTATATTAGCATAGTAGGTTGGATACGATAATTTTTTTAAATAATACTGTTAACTCACAAAAAAATTCAAAGTTGACTCTCAATCATTGACAAAATCATGAAAAATTTAATTCTTTAATAGCTTAATTTTTATAATTACAGACACAAATAAATAAAGTGAGAAAAATCGATTTCGACCCTCACGATAATTTATCAGGCCATATTTATAAAACATTAGTTTAGAAATCTTTTATCTAGTTGCCCTGATAATACAATGAAAAAATACGTTGTAACAACATCTAAAATGAGTTTTGTAACTCATCGGGATTGCTCTAGAAAAATATAAAAACAATGAAAAAAAAAAAAAAAAACAATGCATACATACGAAATTTGTTCTAATAATTTATTCTAACATTTTCCCGCCAATAAACATTGAAACCCTGTTAATTTGTTAGTAAGAACTTCAGTCCCGTTTTTAAGAGTTTTTACGAATAAAATGATCGTATTTTAGAATAACATTTTTCTCCGTGTAGCATATAGGGGTACATGATATTTGCATATTTGCTATACGTTTTTTTATTAAAACAAAAAGAGTTATTCGTTTTGGTTTAGTATTTTTGCCGCAAAAAGAAAAGTAAAGTTTTGTATGACAAAGGCCACGCAGGCTGTTCCTCTTAAGTATACTGCGTACTAACAAAAAACTACTAACAAGAACACACTTCTAGGGATTTCCTTTTCAGTGTTAGAATAGCTTTGTGAATCACTCTTCAATGATACGATTGGTTGGACATCATTGTTGAGGGCGAACTTTCCTTAAAGTTTCTAAGGAAAAACTGGTTATGGTAATTTAATGTGTCGGTTTATTATAGCCAATGATTCAACCCTTGGTCTGTAGTGATAGACCGCACTTTTCCTTCATATGGGATTAGTTTGAAATAGCACCTAGAAAATAAAAATAATATTTTTAATTATTTAAAAAAGCGTCCCTACTGCCCGAAGTCAGTGAAACTATGGTATACCTAATTGTGGTATTTATTATAGTCTATTTACATAAAAGAAAGTCTGTAGCGGGCGGACGGGCGGCGTTCGTTTGATTTGTAAACAAAACTACATTTTTACTCCGAAGATGATGAAATACTTCATATTTGACATTCAAAATTGAAAATTGACCGGTCAGTGTTTGAGTGGGCATCGCGTTTGCGTGGGCATACCATTGTAAAATTGATAGACTCAATCGAAGATGTCAGTTATAAATTTCAAACAAATTGAAAATTAAGCTATTTAAACATAAATACACTTTTATAAATCTCCACGTTTTAATTTGGATTCACTAAAACCCTGTAAGGAATACTTCAATGTTATTCGTCTTTGATTATTTTACTGATAGAGCCACAAAACATATAGGTATACAAATTGTGTGCAAATCAGATAATTTCAACATTATCTATGGTTGAAGGTCAACATTCTTTATAAAAATATTAGAGCCGTGTGCAGTACAAATCCACTTAATATATAATTATATTGTTTCTATGGTCGAAGTACTTATGTCATTTGTTAATTAATAATTTAATAATAGAGTCGTGTGCACTATCCAGGGCAAATCTGATAATAATATAACATTATCTATAGTCGAAAGTCGTCATTCATTCTTTAAATATTAGAGCCGTGTGCAGTGCAAATTCGTTGAATGTTTTCATTATGTATCTATGATAAAAATTAGCTAAAATAAAAATAATTATTTTAAAATACAAAGCAGCAAACATACATTAATTACGTGAGAAGTTTTTAGAAAATTGACCCCCCCTGGTAAGATTCAGTGATATTTAGTGGAACCCCCCCCCCCTCCCCACTCATGTTAGATATTTTTCTTAATCTCGAAATAAATATTTTTTATAATAGCCAATTTTAAGCGGGCAAAATAGGACACTTCAAAAGAAGTGAAACAATTTATTAATGGAAGGTCGTCAATCATTCTTTAAATATTAGAGCCGTGTGCCGCAGAATCAGTGTTTATTTAAGTATTATCACAATTTTTAGGGGCTTTTAAATAGTATATATTACACAGTACTAGCTAGTACATGCGTTGAATTTCACTCAAATAAAGAAAATATTTGTGTTTTAAATCCTTCGCTTACCCCCCTCCCGCGTTCCCATTCTACATTCACCGCCTTCTCCCCTCACTCATCCTCCCCTCCCTCGACCCCCTACCGCGACCTCTTTCGTTCTCGTCCCCCTGCCTCAATCCCTTCCTTTCCACCAAACTATATGAAATGCACAAAATTTTCAAACAGGTGTGCCACATATTGTAATTTTTATGCAAATTTCATAACGCTAGAGCTCACCATTATATATAAAAACCTTCGCAGGCAAGCGCACAACAACTCATCCAAGTTTCATCGCAGTTGGATCAATTAGTACTATCTAGTATTTAGGTAATTTAGCTAATTTGCACTAAATTTTGTTAAATACATGTGTTGCTTTTTTACAATTATTACAACTGCATTTTTATACTCAATTACTGTAACCAATGTATAAAATTTTCACGAGAAGGCTCATTACGGCGTGAATAAATAAATAAATAAAAATAAAAATAAATGTATGGGAATACATAACTGAACTGAATCGGTAACAATCTTTTGTATTTATTTAGTAATAAATTGAAGATATCCACTGAACTGCATAGTTGTTTTCCTCCATAGGGCAATTTGGGGATTCTGGGCAATGAGTGGTACAAATTGAACACAATTATATTAATAAATATTTATTTAATTAATTAGTTAATCATAAAAATGATCTCATCATTCATCAAGACCATTATCAAACTATCAGAAAGTTTGATAATACTAAAATACTTTCAGAACTTAATGGTAACATTATTAAATTTGGTTTTATTTTTTTGATAAACAAATGTAATGGAGTACTGGGAATTTAAAACATTTATAATAATAAATATTAATTTAATTAATTAATTAATGTGTTAAAATAAAATAATTTCATCATTTATCAAAGCCATTATCAAACTATAAGACAGTTTGAAAATATTAAAAAATACTTGCAGAACTTAACAGAAACATTATGAAATTTGATTTTCTTTTTTGATAACCAAAAGAATCGGAGTACTAATAACTAAACACAATTAGAATAAAACACATAGTGATATTTTTTGTTTGACTTATAGAGTTTGTAATTTCTTGTTTTCTAAAGATTGCTTATTCTATGGCACCAATAATAATTCACCCTTGCGTATATCTAATGTTCCTTTATGCAAAACGATATACAGTATGATGTGCTTTTCGTTTAGCATTCTGTTCAAAGTCCTGACGTGAAGGTTAACATCACTTGCGGTTTACGTATGAGTAGGCAGTGAACAGGTGATTGCTTGTGACTTGACGCAAAAGAAAACCGATCGATTTAATAATAATAATCACTAGAGGCAGAGTTTTATTATTCATAGGTCCTTGTTTACTTGGCTTGTCACATCGCATAGGGGACGAGGCCAAGAGGAGGTCTCGAAGAAGCTAATTAACTGGGAACGAACAGTGTAAATGGATGTGTGTCGCAAATTGATGGTTTGATTGGCGTGGCGCCTCTCCTATACTAACCTGGCCTAATGGAGTTAACGAAAGGGAAGTATTTGCTGATGTGGTGACTGTTAACATATGAAATGTAAATGTAATGTATTTATGAGAAGTCAGCTCTGGATTAAGGGAATTGTAGCCTCTCTGTCAAGTAGGGGATGGTTATTAAATGAAAAAAAGATGTACTTTACAAAACTATATTAAAAAGCACATCAAACAGGAGGGAGCAAAGTTACAACAGTGTAACAACAAGTAAACAAGAAACAAAAACATACCAGATGGACTCCGGGAAACGCTACCACTATCTAACGAAGCCGTACGTCGTAGAAAAACAAAAACACCGGCGCAAGCGTGGTTCGCAGAGAGTATCAGTCCGGGGTCGAGTCTTCCGGCTCCATCAACCGGGGACGGCGCGAAATTCAAGGATCCTAGGTCTTCCTTCTAAACGGGAAGGAAGCCGCTACGCCTCCTAGGAAGTTTCCAGTCAAGGTTGACTCTAAATCTCCATCCGAAAGGCACGTGGCTCAACCAGTCTACAAGACTTACGGAACTCGGCCAAAAGTATCCGCAGTCCGTGGCTTCGTGACGCGGGGTCAATAGGACATAATAATCCAGTCACAACAAGGACCAATCTCTCATCTGAAAAAGTGGAATTCACATTACCACTCAAAATGATACAGTACACGAACTGCTCGTGATACCAAAAAACACCCCGCGCTTATTTTAAGCTCAAACAAAACACGATCTACATTGTTTATGTCGATTAAAACACCATTTTGGCGAATGACCAATTCACACGGAAGCCGGGCCCAATGGCTGCCTTGGGAGGAAGTGACCATCGACAAAAAACAATTTTTCTCCAAAAAAAAAATACCATAGACAAAACATCCAAATAGGCAAGAACTGCACTAGTCACAAAATATTTATGTGACACATATTGTGAAGAACATTCATATAGATATAGATCATGGAAATTTGAAAAGCTGTTAAAAAATCTTAATTTTTCAGGAGAGCGAAAAGAAGGTTTTTTTAATTAATATATATCTGTACCCGAGAAGCATACGGATGCAACTCCAAAAAGCCAAATGTTCAGTAGAGCCAAAACCGTATTTTTTCTGTAATTATGGTCTCATAACTTCTGCAGATATTCGTGCTGATTGATGAAATTTTCGTAATTATTAATTCAATTAGTTTTGTTTTAAAGTTGAGAAAATAAAACGAAATATTTTACATGCAAAGCCTAAAAATAAATGTTTAAAATAAATCATTATGGAGTTGAGTCCTTCTGCTTCAAAATGCAATAGACTATTTCGATATAACAAGTAAAAAATTAAATTAAATTATTAAAAGATCGATGTTTGAAAATTTTATTTGGAAGTAAAATAATAACTATACACAACAGGTAAAAGAGAAATACATTTTATTGTATATTTCTTAATATAATCATTACTAATTATTGGTATTTTCCAAATCTTCGTCATTTGACGGAGGATAATCTGGCATTTATGACTTAAAATTTTGTTAAAAATATGCAATGGATTTTTTTCAACATTAACTCCACAGAGTAGGCCCTGAGAAAAAAAATCCCCCAGGGCCTATGTCATCTTTGGAGATGCTGTGTGGAGTGTCTTTTAGGGAAAGGAAATAAAGGAGGTTCTGGGAAGGAAAAAGGTATGAAGGATGGGTATGAATACGGGGGTCAATGTGTTTTGGCCTTCACAGTTGTCAGACCATATTCAATATTATCCCCCATATCGCTATATATCCACTTCAGGAGGTAAGAAGTCTCTTCATTTGCCCCCCTGACACCGACTGACTCATTCCACATGCAAAAATTGCCTTGTCATTGGTGCTGCCCAGAATGGCTTCATTTAAACACCACAATTTTTTCAAATAAAAATATTCAGAACGGGCACGGAAGACATCTTTCCATATCCGAGTCATCAAAACTAATACTGAATACGATGACTTCCCTCGCAACTTATCCGATTTTTTTCAGATTGTATCGCACTTTCGTCTCACGTAAATGCGTTTCTTTTTCCCCTTGGAGTTTTATTTTATATTTATCCTTCCTGTTTAATGTTTACCAATATCACAGGTGTCGTTAGTTGATATATGAGGTTATTGTGTCTATTTAGATAGAAAACAAAGAGATTAGAAGCAGAAGGATGGACCTGAGTCCTTCTGCTTCTAATGCTTCTAAGAATAATGGTAGTTGCATCCTTATACATTTTTGAAAAACCCTATATTTCTTCAAAATATGACTACTATCTTTCTGCCACTGATGAACATGATCATTTACTACACATCCTCATCAAAAACTCATTTCTTCAAATTTTGGAGTTGCATCCGTATGCTTCTCAGGTACAGATATAATATTAGCGAAACTCAATCAAAAATCTAAAACAGAAAAAGATACGGATACACCCAGTACCTTCGGCTTTCCGGGCCAATGAGCTACCACTGCGCCAACGAATCCCTAATAGCCCCGGAGCCCAGAAAGCTAAACTCTAATAAAACTTTTTAAAAAAGGAATAATTAAAAAAATTAAAAATCGTACACAAGTTTCTGCCAGGCGCTGGTCGGCAGACCAATAAATTCTTAAATGGAATGCTTTAGACTACAGTTTTTTTTTTTTTTTCTTTATACGTAACATATTTTTTATACAGTTTTTTTACATACTTTTCGACTACCACACTAGACACACGTCCGTATTATAGTAGTCGAATATAGTATGGTAGTTATTCGTTAATTTCATTTGTGTACTCGATGACGTAAAATTTACTATTTTTTTACCCACTTTGATGTCGGCTACCTACGAACGTGCCAGACTGCCGGCTGGCAGACCTGTTTTTTCTCATTTTCTAGATGACCTTTATCATATGAAACCATTCCCGTTCGTGTACTCGATGACGTAATTTTTTCTAAAAAAATGTCACACTATTTCCATGACTGGGCGGAACCTGCCAAGAGACCAGCTTTTTAAGGCTTTCTAAACGTCCTTTATTACTAAAAAGTAGTTTCATCCGTGTACTCGATGGCGTAGGGTTTACCTTTCTGGGCTCCCGGGCTATAAAGCCGCTAATAGCAGACAGACGCCATAGATTTATTTCGTCTCATTGCTTATCGTGATTGCCGATTACCTTCCCGGTTAAAGTAATTTAAATATGTCCCTTAACACCCTTTACATGAGTTAGGCTGAGCACTTCAATTAAAAATGTATAATTCAATGAAGCACCCCATTTCAACGATCTTAAAACCACACGGGCCACGTAGTTTCCAAATGACACTTCGTCATAAATCTCCTTTTTTATGGTCAGACATATATATAAACAGATGTAGAAAGATAGAACCCCAATTCTTCTTTTTGCATTTAAAAGTTGACTAGTATTCAGAAATTCAAACTCTTTAACCTCTCGTTTGTTCCAGTGCGGCGGTCGTCACAAAAATGTTTGCTTTTTTTAAAATGCGATTTAAAGAAACTGTACATTACAATTTTAAAGAAACTGTGATGTCAGAATCGCTTGTGCCAATATTTTTCTTGACGAAACAGTTGATTTGAATAATCTAGCTACTCTTTTTTTTTAAATTATATCGTAATTTTTGTAACACATTTTTTTTTTTGTAATTGTGTGTCCCTATTTGGAAAATAACTGAGATTTTATAACTAGATTGTTCTCATGTAAGTGTGAACATCTGTAAAAACCCAGTATAAATAAATAAATAAAAATCCCACTTTACCAGTTGTCAACTTTTTAAAAAAGAATCAAAGTCATTAATTCTTCAAAAACACCTTTGAATTTATAGTTTTCGTGTAGGCTGTATGTATATTCAGGTTTGTGTATATACAATAAAATCATTTAAAATTCGTATAAATATTTTTTTTTTATATTTGTTTGCTGAATAGGAGATTTTTTTTGCTAATGTTAGCTATTCTGGGATAACTTGTAACAATATTATCATGTGATATAATATATGAATAATAACATACATTTTCTAGTAAACGGAAAACAATCGCAAAAAAAAACAATTTCTTTGTTTTTACGTGGGCATTATATTATATTAGATAATATATGTCATTCAACAGGTTAATACAGAGAACCGCCAAACAGGCTGGCGTATTTTTCTCCCGTTTATACGCAGAATGAAAAGTTGAAAAGCAAACCAGACAACATACGGGCTTATATCTAATATATAAAAAATAATGTTTGTTTGTTCGTATGTTTTGCGCGGCTATACCACCCATCCGATTGCGATGAAACTTTAGGGATATGGTGTGCGCATTCCCGCAATGGTAACAGGATAGTGAGCTCTGGCGTTATGAAATTATTTTCTGTAATATTCATCCGATTGCGATTAAAATTTGATTCGAATGCATTTTTTTTACATTACTTATAACATGTGATTATAGTCGTTTACAAAAAGTAATTTGTTTAATTTAATTAAAATGATGCCATAAAGTAATTTTGCAAAGATTGAAGATATATAATATAAGATTTGAACGAAACGGGGGAAATGGCATAATGGTTAATAAGTAAAAACATATTATAATCATCGATATTGCGATGTGCTCATAAAAGGACAGACATTTGAAATAATAACACAATATATTTTCCAAGTCTTTATTCGTGGAAGTGCGCCTAGTTACTCGTATTATACGAATAGTTCGCTAGCACTTGAGGATGATGAAACTACTCAGGTGAAATTACTTTTTTAGAAAGCAATTTAGTTTCAAAGGCTATATACAAAATGTCCCAATACAAAAACGACTGTGAAAAACGTTTATTTAATCTTACTAATATTATAAACGCGAAAGTTTGTATGGATGTATGTATGTTTGTTACTCTTTCACGCAAAAACCACTGAATGGACTTTAATCAAACTTTACAATAATATAGCTCATACATCAGAATAACATATAGGCTATAATTTATACCCACAGCTAGCTACTTTCCATGTCTTACTAATATTATAAACGCGAAAGTTTGTATGGATGTATGTATGTTTGTTACTCTTCCCAGCCAAAACCACTGAATGGACTTTAATGAAACTTTACAATAATATAAAATAAATAATAAATAAATAAATTATAATCAATATAAATTGAATTATAATTTAGTAAATTATAATTCAATTTATCAACCTATAAACCATTATGTAACTTATAAATAAATTATTATTTATCTGTAACCCACATTTTCATAAATTCATTGTCATATTATCCGTAAACTACACTATCATCAATTATTATATTTTCTGTAACTTCGTTAACATAAATTCAATGTTATATTATCTGTAAATTTCATCTATCAATTATTGTTTTATCTGTAAATTTCGTTGTCATAAATTCCCTGTTATATTTATTACCTGTAAACATCATTATAATCAATTACTATATTATATGTAAATTTCATTATCATAAATTCATTGCTGCATTAACTGTAAACCTCATTATCATAATTATTATTCTGGGAATTTTACTCGACTCGAAGCTAACATTCATAAAGCATTATCAACACATTGTAAATCAGGCTAATAGAATGCTCGGTTTCATCACTAGAATCACCAAATCGTTCAAGAACATCAGTAGCTTCAGAATCTTGTACTACTCATATGTAAGAAGCATCTTAGAGTACGGCTCTGTGGTTTGGTCACCACACTATGCAATTCATAGCAACAAAGTGGAGTCCGTTCAAAAAAAATACGTAAGAATTCTAGCTTACAAATCTGGAGTACATCGCAATCTCGGTAACTATACTGAAAGACTTACTCACTTTAGAGAAGTCTCACTCGCCAAAAGACGAAACGTATCAGATATAATCTTTCTGTTTAAAATCATTAACAATGTGTATGATTCATCTTTAATTAATCAAATTAATTTTAATATAAGGCCGAAATCCACAAGAAATCCGGTAACCTTTTGGATCGACACTTGTCGTAGTAATACAAGTTTTTTCAAACCAACATCAAGAATGACTCGATTGTATAATAGGTACTGCAATCTTCAAGACTTAGATATATTTTCAAACTCAATTAATACCTTCAGAAGGAACTTACACATACTTTTACCAGATGATCTCCTTACTTAAGCCATTTTATTTTTTTAATTTCTAACAATTACTACTTGTGCATTGGCTCCACAAGAAATGTATTTGTATGTCCAAGTGTAAGTACATGTATGCATATACATATATATATGAGTACGTTGTGCACATATATTCATATATAATTATGTGAGTATATTTGTGTGTGTATGTATATGTGTGTATGTATATATATATATATATATGTATATTATATTTATAAGTATGTATGCATTTTTCTTCCTAATAACTGATTTCGATCCTCCTAATTTTTATATACATATTTGAAATTAAATTTATCACTCTTGTAACTAACCAATCATTAATTACATAAAGAATATTGAGATGAATGTTGTGCTCACCTATAATTAGAAACATCATTACAACCATGTATAATATGTAAATTACTGTAAAAATTATGTGATGTATTCTGTTGGCGAGCCAATAAATAAATAAATAAATAAATTATATTATCAGTAAACGTACTTCATTACCTTAAATTATATAATCTGCATACTTCACCCGCCATAACACAGGGACATCCCTAGCATGGCGGGCGAAATAACACAATATCTACACTATGTATAAAATTCTTTTAATAAATAAATAAATATAGCTCATACATCAGAATAACATATAGGCAATAATTTATACCAAGCTAGCTATTTTCCATGTATTACAAATAATAATTATTGTTTAATAGAAAATGTCAAAATTTGAGAATGACATTTTGAAAAACAATGGTTGTAAAACAAAAATTCTATTTTAGAAAATATTTATATTTGTAAATTTATTTGAAGTACTCTACCTTGAATCGAATCAAGAATTATAGATATTTTAAATAAATAGGTTAAGAATTTTGGTATAAACATAGACGGGACCTACGAAAAGAAAATAGGCTAATAGAATCTAGTATATTATATTAGTATTGTCATCGCGTCTTAAGAGGTAAATAATCCAGCAATCCATTATTCCGTTTTTGTTAACAGCGCCTCTTGTGGATGTTTTTACAACCATGAAGCTAAACGGTTTTAGTTTTTAAATGAATGCAAAATGTTGTCATGAAGAGCGGCGCGAACAGAGAACCTCACACGGCCGCATCTCAGCGGCTAATGAATCGCGATAAGTTATGTCTCGAACTGCCATAAAAATGATCAAATGGGAGATGGTAAATGAATGAAAATTATATACTTCTTAAAAATAATTTTTGATCAAAATAATTTATAATTTTTCAATAATGTCAAAACAAAATAAGTGTGTAAAAAAATCTGAAATAATTTAGTTTGTAAGACCTTAAACAAATAGAAAAACTGAGGTATTTTTGTCACAAAACATTTTCTCAGATTTATTTTTTAATCATTTTAATTTGTCTAAAATTTAAATCTTAAAAACTGTGTTGACTAGATTATATAATGATTTATTTTGTTGTATGATTATATGATTGGAAATATGTGTTGTTTAATCGTGTGAAAATTGAACAAATCTGCCAACGACCAACGGTATAACCTTAGTATATTATAAATACATTTAGTTTTTTAAAATTTTAAAACTGCTTGTACCAGATAAAATAACAATCTTTCAAAATCAATTTATGTTTTTTTGTAAAAAAGAGTCAATACGTCTAGACTTTGATTTAAAAATGACTAATTTCCGGTATTCTCTGGTAAAACATTCTTAAGCCAACTTAAGCGCCTGCCCACCCGTGTTCGTAGGAGTTTTAGAAAAATAATATAGAATTTCGAAATGTCAAATTATTATTAAGTTTTTTAAATCATTAAGTACATCTTACAATACTGTATCCTATGATTTGCATTGTACTTCCTTTAAAACATTTGTTGGTGTATGGAAGAAGAGTGTACATTTGAAAAAGTTTAATATAACAATATATGGTACAACCGTAATCATGATTATGAAATTAAAAATTTTAATATTATATTTATATCATTTAGTAAGAAGCACACAATAAAATATTATGGGGATAAAAATAGAGCATTATAGGATTATTAGAATGATGTTCAGGTGGAAAAAAAAACATTAAAAATTTTGTTTTTTTCACGTTTAAAACATTAAAAAACATTTTTAAAAAAACATTAAAAATAGTTGTTTTTTTAATGTTTTTCTAAAATATATTTTGATAGAGTTCAGTAATTGTATTTAGGTGAATGGACAACTCAGGATCATACAACTTCAACACCTCCTTTGAAAAGCAATTAAAACTGATGAAAAAAATGATTAAATGGGTTACGTTGATTTAGGTCATGCATATTTTCCTAAAAAAATTATAACTTTTAAAAACTTTTCAAATTGCATGATTCTGAGTTGAGATAGAACCGCATTTTATCATTAAAGTTTCTGATTTCTCTGGTAATTTATTAAAGAAAAAAAAATCCTTGGTGAGTATAATGGTTTTGGGAAAAATAAGTATTTGAAAAATTACGGGACCACGTCATTCTGACTATCCCGCGATTTTTCAAAGGTCTGCTAATAGCTTGTCTTTGTATATTTTATAACGATTTTCTGTGAAAAACGTTGAGTTTTATATTCTTTATCTGCGGTCAATAAGACCCCCAGTACGAGGCCTAGCAACAATGTAATATCCAACCAGAGCCGAATTAGTCCGTGAGTTAGGAGAGCAGTAGTGTAGAGAATATATAGCTCTTTGATTATATAAATGTCATATAGCCATAGAATTTAGGACCTCACCATCTAAATATAAGTTCTTAAAATGATATGGATGCGCGAATCCTACAGTATTTTGATCGCTGCGTTCAAATCCAAATAAAATAAATTCAAATACAAATGCCTTTTGCGTAAGGAAGGTGGAAAACCCAAAGACTTACCTAAATCCACTGCATACGCATATGTCACTTCAATAGCCACTGGTTCTTTTTATTCTTAATTTACATATAAAAAAACAATACTTCAATTGTTCTAAATAACACAACTACAAAGTACTGGTCGCGGCGATTTAAACTTTAGTATTTCACTCTCTTAACACTCGATGTGTCGGCGTAAATTAATGTGTGAAAAGGCATTAATTGCGGCAACGATAAAAAACACGACAGGTGTTTTTTTTGCAAACGAAACCAAACTACAAACGTTAAGGTGTTTGGCGGAGCGAACAAACAATGCCACAATAATGTTGCGGCGCGAGGAGCGATGCTGAGCGATGCACAGGGCCGTCTTAAACTAGGGTGGGGCCCATGGGCACACAAGAATTTGGGGCCCTTTTGGAAAGTAAAAAAAGCGAATTATAATAACATTTTTTTTCTAAGTATGACCATTTATTATAGGTAATCAAATACACTATGATATAATATGAATAATCCCTCGGCTTATTTGTTTCTTCAACCGTAAAAAACGAAGTGAGCTTTGGAAGTTTTTCCGTTATTTCTTTTTGAGCTATAACTTTTTTTCTTTTTTGTGAACCACTTAAATATGTTATTTTTGACATAATTAAATAATGTTTAAACGAACAAATCAAAACTTCTGTTTATCTTACTCAATTTTAAATATCAAACGATAAAAAAAACGCCACTCACTCCTATCAGACTGAAATTTTAACCTGTCATGGGTCGGGCCTGAGGGGGCCCCCTTCCCTTCCCTTTCCCTTTGAATTTTGAATTGAATGTTTTTTATCATATATTTTATTGATCGAAACACATTCCTAGAACAATAAACTATGTACAAAAACAACATTACTTGCGTTAATTTCATAAATTGATAGGTTTTACGATGTTTTCGTCAAGTATCACGCTATTTCGATTCCAAAGACAAATTATTTAAAAATATTCTGGTGTTGCCAGGTAAATGAAACTAGTGGCTATATCATCAATGATGTTGGCGCAAGCGATTCTGACCTTGCTCTTTCCACAAATTCTGTACACAGAAGGGTCAAAATCACATTCAAAAATTTTTCCGCGCGCATGCGCACGCACCGTCCGCATTTTCGCTTTTCGCAAGAGAAATTGTCGGTCCTTCGGGGCCCCCTGAGAATGGGGGCCCTGGGCACGGGCCCCGTGTGCCCTTATGGTAAAGACGGTATTGGCGATGCACCGATAACAGGATATTTGTCTTTGGGCAAATCATAGTGAACGGAATAGAGGGATGAATTTTAGGCTGTTAAGTTGATTTTAGCAATCGATAGGCACTTATATGATCCGCGCAAACATAATATATGCCACTGAACCAACTCGTTGTGTAGTTCTCTAATGTTGGATTCCCTTGAGCCCGGAGTGGTTTCAAGTTTTTCGATTTTTTTTTTGGAATTTGTCACAGTTATTACAAGTGTCCATGTCTACCCCTCTCAACTACCTTCAGCCTCACAACATTTCTCATAGGGCATTTTCAATGTTTTTTTTTTGTTCTCGAAAAATTAATTAGAAAAATTACGATAAAGAAGAAGGTATTTTTTATGTCCATAAATACAATTTGTATATAAATACAAGTGTTTGATTAATAAATATAATAAAAACAACATGTTTGATTTTATTCGTGAATTAGGTGGCGTTGACGTCACGCCGAGCAACGTTGGTAACAGCCCGCTGCCCTAGTGCTTGTATGTTCAATAGACCATTTGCAAATTTTACAGGGGACGTTTGTTTTTGTTTTTTACAGGCAAATCCTAAATAATTCTCGACTTTAGTCATTTCGTTTTATACCGTATTCAATAGACATGTATAAAACGAAATGACTAAAGTCGAATTTGCCTGTAAAAAAACAAAAACAAACGTCCCCTGTAAAATTTGCAAATGGTCTATTGAACATACAAGCACTAGGACATCGAGCCGTCTTTCCAGACATTGCGTTTTCTATGTCATAATGAGGCTGTAGCCAGTTACAACCTTTTCAGAATGTACGGTTTTTCAAATCAATAATTATGAATCATAACATTAAAAATGACATTTTTTTTAGTACAATGATCAGAATCAGAAAAATAAACTTTAAGTCTTCCACCCATTTTTAATGGTGTTTAACCACTGGAGCGACAGAGCAATTTAAAAGATTTTTCTCGGATTGCTAAAGGAAATTTTTCCGCCCACATTAAAAAAAATCATACCTTAGAGTTTGAATATGGAGACATACAAACTGATTATAGTTCTGTATAGCCAATGAATTCACCCTTTTGACTATTATCATATATTCGCAGGATTTATAAAAAAATTATCATAAAATCGTTAACATTAAAACATTTTAAAGAATCTAGAGAATATTTGCCACATTGTGTCAGCAAAGCAATCCGAGGCTTTGAAAATAGTGCCATAATGTGGCAAAAAGCCTTCGAGTGGTTATAGCTTGTGAAAATACCTGATTGGGGATGCTTGTCCACCGCCGATGTCATTGAGAAAAATATCACGTTGGGAGCACT
Organism: Limnephilus auricula; assembly: GCA_951813805.1. Taxonomy (NCBI): domain Eukaryota; kingdom Metazoa; phylum Arthropoda; class Insecta; order Trichoptera; family Limnephilidae; genus Limnephilus; species Limnephilus auricula. The sequence continues at coordinate 13,136,824 of OX638408.1, read as the reverse complement.
TGGGACTCGTGTGCGGTATTGACAATTCATATAAAAAAGAGATAATATCTGCATTGTGGGAAGCTTCGCAGTTTAAGTTTGTTCAAAGTTCAAACTTCAAAGGTGAATGTTAAAGGAGGTATCCCAATTTCCTTTAATACATCTACAGAGTATATTTTTGTACGGCGTCTTGTTCACCCACAAGACTAACACCCATATGCATAGTCGGTTCCTCGAGACCTCCTCCACTCGACCTTAGTCGAGGTCACCTCAAGGAAATCTTAAAAACTCCCTTGAAATCAGTATGTTCAGTTACGACTTCACCCTCCAGTGAGGAACCTCCAGAAAGTCGAGTTGAGGTACCCGTACTCGCCTCCCAAATTGGACTGCTATGAGAAGCTGCAACAGATGTGGTATTGGAAGACCTCGGTTATTGGCACTCGGTGTTAAATTCAGAAGTGGCAAGAGGACATTTAATATATCTTTTCTAAATCGAAATCTTCTTCGGAATTCCACATCATCAAAATATTCCAGCGGATTTTCTACATCCCGTAAATACCGCTTTATAGGACGATATTGGTACAAATCTTCATAAAGGTGGTCAATAAAATCATGGAAATTATTCATTATGCTAATTAACCTCAGAAATAATGTGGAAAGCGCTGTTAACAAGCTTTGAGGAGGCCTCAAGGTAGATCGCGACGTACCTTGAGTTTGACAGTTACTCGACTCGACTGAGGAATTTGCTCAAGTCGAGGATAGTTTTTACAGTTCTGCATACCGATTTTATCCTTGAGGTTGAGTCGAGTCACAGTCGAGTGGGGGAAATTTCGAGGAACCGACTATGCATATGGGTGTAAGTGTTATTATTGTCAACCTAGTCAAAGAAAAGTCCGGCACTGAGTCCGCATCATCTTGTACTAATATCAGAGAAAAGAAGAGCAAGCCACTAGAGCCATAGAGGCCTATATTGGAAATGGTATTGAAGTGGGTGAAAGGAGGGTTTGTTTGCTCTGCGGTGTTAATCAGTTGGACCAACAAACAATAGAGTGATGTTGAAACACAAATTGGGATAATAAGAAGACAATTCCGGCTGATCCCTTATTTACTGAATGGTAAAAATCAATCAAGATTTTTGACGATTCTAATGAATTTTGTAAAACTATTTGATAAAATTTTACTCGATCTCAGTTTATATTACTGATTTATACAATCATTTTACTACTGCATGTTAGAAAGAGAAAACTAAAATTGGAGGGAGAAAGCAAAGTAATTATGTGTCTGAAATAGTGTACTTTTCTTTACACTGAATTTTTAATGCATTTTTACTAAATCTATGTACTATTATGCTGTATTTAAACTTTAACAGGCTACTAAGGTGACATACATTAATTAAGTGAGACTTTTTTTTAAAATTTAGACCCTTCTCCCCCCCCCCCCCCCCCCTCCTTAGTGAGATTAAGTGAGATTTATTAGGACACCCCCCTAACGTGAGATTTTTTTCTTACTCTCGAAATAAATGTTTTCCATAATAGCCATTTTTCAGCAAAAAAAATGGGACACTTCAAACATTAAAAAAAAAAAAAAATTATCTCTATAATAATATAAACAAATTCAAAGTTGACGAGAGATTTTTATTGGTGGTGTATTTATGGTGTAATGAAAAAAAAGGGTAAAATGATATTATTCAACTGTTCATTTTTGAAAGAATGTTCGCGGTATTCTAGTTTAAAACCGCTTGGATACATAAGCTTGTTTTCACGATAATTTAACGTTGGTAGGCATAGGAATGACGTATGTCCCGTACCTGAGTTATTAAATTGTAAAATTTGCGCTAAAAAATACGAAAATAATAAATTATAAATCTTATAAATTCACGTCATCGCAAACGCGAAATTTAATAAAGGTACACTACACAGTACCTAGAATACCCGGTAAAAAGAACAATCAAGGCGGGATTTGCGTTTGTGGCCTCTTGAATGTAGGTAAAGCGGCCTCTGTTTGCCGAAGTTGCCGAGTCCGAACTTTATGAATGGAGCAAGAGGAAAAATATTTTCGCCATGAATGTTCTGCTAAATATTTAATGGTTTTGAGCCTAACAAAACGAATATTGTAAAAATAATTGTGTGCCAAGTTAAATTTCTTTTTTATGAAATTTCCATTATTCGTTGTTTTTTCTGTCTGTAAAATGATAAAGTTAATCATTTATTATAAGCAATAATTAGCAGCCTGAAACACTCATCCACATTGAAAAAATCTAAGATACATGCCGCCGACGGGACAGGGGAAAAAAATGTAATAAGCGGTAGTTGTTGAATAAAACACTAGTGTATATTGAATCATTTAAATTTTTTTTTTTTAGTGAATACCTCACAAGAGTGAGACTATGGTATCCCCAATTGGGGTTTGTTATGAGGCTGAAGGTAAGTGGGGAAGGGAAGGAGACGAGGAAAAGGAAAGTGGGGATGTACCTGGCTATTCAGATCTAGTCACTAAACACGGCTAAAGCCATTTCAAGCAACGTTTCAATTCTGAATGGTGGTCTTACACCAGGGCGATACTAAGAGTATCTTCCACTCTGGAACGTGCCGCGAATATACTATATATTATTTTAAATAATTAATTGTGAAATAACACAAATCAATTAAACAAAATTTATTTGCGCACGCCGGGTTCGAACCCGCGGCCTTCGGAATGTGAGTCTAACGCCCTACCGCTGGACTACGCCGACCGTCATCGGTAATCGGTAAGCCGCCGTAGCTCAGTGGATTAGAGCACCTGACCGGATAACAGAAGGACACGGGTTCGAGTCCTGTCGGCGGCATGTATCTTTTCTTGGAAGATATTTTCAATGTGGATGAGTGTTTCATGCTGATAAATATTGCTTATAATAATTGTTACCCTTTGTGCTATGCATGAAAATCTTATCTTAAACATTATCAATTAAAAATAATTTTAATCATTCGTTGATTTGATATATACATCTAATTGAACATGGAACTATTGTAAGGTTCTGTGATCGGTTAATAAAATGTGATGGACTGAAAATGTGGAATTTGTATAACGTCTTAAATCGTTATATGGTCTCTGAACAATTATAAGATTCTTCCAAAAAAACCATTAAAACACAAATAAAAAGGCTTATGATAGAACTACAAAGTTTTAAAAACAATCCACATTAAACTAAAACAAAAATAAAATTTGAATGTGTTCGCTAACTGGCGTGGTTTACTGGCAAGTAAAACTTCTGTACACACGTTTGACTTGAGGGCCAAGTTGAAATGCTTGATGAGAGCGTTACGAAAAGGCGTTATATCGGGACCTTGCACGAGCAAGAGAGAGCAGTGCGCGTGCACATTTTTTTTCTCTCTTCCTCTCATAGCCAGTGCCTAAAACATCTCAGTCAGTATTTTGAAATACAAATTATGCGTTCCAGTACCTTTACGAGTGACGCGCCAAACGCGGGGGAGAGCGGACGTCGATGCGCGGGGCTTATCGGGCTAGGCGAACAATAATAAATTTAAATAAATATTTGTAGAAAATTAATTTATGTATATGTATATATTTTATACATATATACATATATATAGATGGAGCTAAAAAAGTTGGTTGTGGTCTAAAACACACTAGTTTTTTTATTTTTTTTTATTTATCATTATTGAATTTTTGCAACTATTAATTTTATTATTTCACAACTCCGGTGAATTATGATAATCTTTAATAAAAAAAGGATACAGCAAACAATTTTATTGTTTCCCCGCATTTACTGATTAGTTCTTCGATCTCGAATATTTTGCAATTTCCGTAACAATTCGTTTCTTATTAATAAGAGCTAGGGATGCTATTGGTTAAATTTTCATAACAATATATATATTTTTTTAATTGATATTTTTTATCTTTTTTTATATTCTTTCTCTTCTTTTCATTTCTTCCATTTATTTTTGTTTGTACAAGGCACGTTCCATATGTTCCATATATCATCCTAATTTGACTGCCCTAAAACGGGATTCTTCCTAGTTGGGCAGCCAAAACATTTTATAAATAATGTATAATGTATGTATAGAAAAAAAAAACAAAATTTAAAAAATTATTTATTAAAGATTACTGAAAACTATTTTTATTTTTTTTTATATTTATTTTTATATAAATATTAATAAATAAAAATTAATAAGATTAATATTTATTTATTTTTATATATATATATTTTTTTAATTAATATTTATTTTTACTATATTTATTTTAATATATTTATTCATTTATTGATGACCGATATATGGTCATGTGTTAACTCTAGAAGTTAAGTTGCTTCCGGCTCTATTACCGCTTCTTCAAGACAAAGAGACGCGTTGTATTTTTTTTTATATGAATACCGCACAAGAGTCCCAACTACTCCCGTATAGAGACAATGACATACAAATGTATTCTAAAAATTATCGTAACCTCACTTTTTGTCGTTCCATGCTAAAATATCTAATAATAAATATACGAAATTTCATAAATTTATTTCAATTTGCGGTCGGAAACTTTGGTTGCATAAAAATGTACATTTTAATTATTTCATGGTTTACTTTTTGATTTGAATTTAAAGCGTGGTGCTTTCTCTTTCTAACACCGTTTAGGTCATATTTTTCATCATGATAGTAAAGGAGACCAAAAGATTTCTTTGAGACCTATGAGAGGTTCCCAAAATCGAAGGAGGGGTTAGTCATTATTTGCATTGGTATTTTTAGGTACTTTTTTGAGGTGCATGTTTTTTTGGACTTTGTCGGTGCCGGGATTATTGGCCGATTGAATTAACATATTTGTGATTGTTTTACTACACTTATTCATGCTAGCAAGTTGAATTCTTTCATATAACATATAGCCATTACATCTCACTCTGATAATAATAAGGGTTGTTTTCGGAATTTAATTATGAAACCATTATCTCAGTTTCAAAGTGTTTTAATTTAACTATAAATCTCATGTTTGGAATGAGACGGGGGTTATAGCACAGGTTATTTATTCAGGCAATAAAAACTTGCGTACCATCAAACAAAGATATGCTGGTGATAAACTGTTTACATAATCAGTAACGTAAATAAACGGTGTAAAATAATCAGTAACTGAAGGTAAATAGTTAAGGTGTATTGTTTTGTGAACACCCCATTAAGAGAACCTGTACTGAGTGAGGTGTTCGCATGTTCTAGGTAAAGTTTTATTGTAATATTAGGCTACTAGCACGCATAGTAGTAAACATGCAAAATAATACAAATTTGGTAAATTTAGAATACAAGTTCGTCTTATCTTATTTATTTATTTATGGTTTGAAACATTTACAGAAAGTTTATTGCGTTGGAATGTGCACAGATATTAACACTCCAATTAAAAATATTCACAGCATGCGTAATCAAGGTTTAGTTTTTACTTAATACATAAAAAATGAATGTTTATTTGTTTGTCTCTTATGCGTTCTATAAACCATTCAACCGATGGGCATGAAACTTTGTTGATTTGTTGAACGCACGCCCGCGAAGGTTTTTTATACACTGGTGAGCTCTAAAGTTATGTAATTTGCATAAAAAAATTAAAATATGTAGCACGAGAGTTTTTTGCGAAATGCGTGTATTTCATATAGTTTAGCGGCAGGGAGGGAAGGATGGAGGGGGAGGGGAATCCAAGGGCGGCGAGGGGAACGAGGTAATGGAGGGTTCCCGGGGAGGAGGGAGAGGGGAAGGCAGGGAAGGTGAAAGGGGAACGCGGGAGAAAAGGGGGACGCATTAAAAAGGTCACGTAGGGCGAAACAATTTCTATCATCTTTCTTTGTGTGGCATTTAACGTATTCCGGGTACTCGCAAATTTCCTTATATTTTTTACGGGAGTCCACTTTAGTAGTAGTAGAAATGTACTTCAGAGAAAACCGTCACTGTTTTAACCCGTCGCCGGCCGCAGTCCCCCCGGCGGGTCCGGATTTTTTAAACGATTTTGTCCCTTATGTATAAACAAATTGTATGAAGAACAAGGTCAGAATCGCTTGGGCCATTCTCGTTCTTGATATAACGAAATACTGGATAGCATTTAGCCACTCCGAATAAATTCAAATTAATTCCCAATGACGCGCCGGGCATTATAGATGGCTGACAAAATGGCTGCCGCTTGATAATATGAACGGAGTCGCATTCGAAGTCTATATTTTTTCATTGTTTTTTTTTAATATAAATCCATTGTGGAAAGCATAGATTTGAGTGATTATCAGGAAGTTCGTTTTATCTACATTATGTTGATGTAATTTTTGTAATATATCACAAAAGAAATGTTATAAAAATTGAATTCGTAAGAAAGGTGAGAACTGTCAAATATTTTACATCGTATTGAAAAAAAATATTTTTTCTACGCTGGCTTTCAACAGGTTAAACGAATGTCTGCTGCGTACATAGGTTTATTAATCAATGCCCCGAGTTTATTATAAATTTAACTCCGTTAACAATAGCCTGCCTACACTTCCTTTCAAAAATTAATTTTAGGTACGAACTCAAATAAAGGGTGGCAAAATATACATCCTGATAATAAAAGGCTGCGTTTGAATAGCCTTTTGAGTTTATTGGAGTTGAGAAATTTTGGATGAATGACGCACTCGGTTATTTTTTCTTCCTTTTAATGCGTTATTGTTTTGGTACCCGACTTTTACTACTTGATAATAGCAAAAAATCTGTGGAGTCTTGCGTAATACCATTCCGTTTACAAATTTGGTTTATATAAAACTATAGACCAGATACCCCCATTAAAAGAGTATACCAAGAAACAAACTTAATGAAATTCGAAAACTGTACGAATACAACATATGCTTATTAATCTACAAAATTCAAAATGGCTTTATACACACAAATACTACATTTGTGAAAACATCACAAGTACATGAACACCACACAAAACAACGTAATAAATTATACACAAATTCAACAAAGACAGAGTGTGGCAAAAGAAACATGGGCTATGATAGAGAAGATGCTCCCCGTACAACGTGAAATTCTTGGGGCACGTCATTACTGAAGACCTCTCGGACGACGGTGATATTGAGCGACAAAGGAGATGTATCAGCATACTGTCGAATATGATTGCCCGAAGATTTTTCCAGTGCAGCAATAATGTTAAAAAGACATTGTTCAATGCATTTTGTACAAGCCTATATACATGTGAAACATGGTGTCAATACCGAATCAGTTCAATGGAACGATTCCGGATCCAATATAATAACGCCTGCAGAATTATATTTGGATACAGGAGATACAGCAGCGCTTCAACAATGTTTACGGAACTAGGACTTAATGGATTCGCGGGCCTGATGAGACACCGGGTCACTGGAGCCAGGATGCGGCTAATGGCATCCAACAACACGGTGGTGAACGCAGCCTTCCAGCACCAAGCGCCACTCCTGAGTGAGCGCTGGGCCCGAGCTCACCGAAGACCACGCAGAAATTGATTACCTATTTATAACTTTGTACCCCCACATCCTGGAATAAAACTATTATTATTATTATGAGGGTATAAACACATATAATCTCATTCCTGATATAACCGAAAATAAAATGAATATTTTTAAAAATATGTTTGCTCTCAAGATTAATGAGCAAAACAAAAATGTTCTTACTTAAAAAAATGTGTTAATTGGTGTTAGGTAGTAAACCATCACTATTAATATTATTTGTATCAATGCATACTTAAGTTAACAAAGCGAAATATGTATATTTCTTTTAACTTAATAAATAAATAAAAAAAACTAATTTCATAGTCGCTGTGCACCCGTACAGCTAACAAATTCCGAAGATTTTCAACTTGCACGGTTTACCGCTGAAGAGCCACTAGTATGTTTTGGATGTACTAATTATAATAACAGAAAGTATCTTAGTTGCTGAAATAACCCATTTAAGGTTAACGCTAATATATTTTTTAATTATATTTTTTACGATAGTTTACAACACAAAAGCACTTTATAAAAAACCGGTTCAAACAATAATGAAGTGTGTAATTGAACTGCCAAGTGTCAGCCTCCTCTTCGTAGATGGTTTCCTGCCCAGGAAATTTGTCAGGCCATCAATTAAGCGGGGAAAAATAACTGAACACACTTAAACTGTCTCTCACTTTGAGGGCTCATAGACCATCACTTAATAACACGTGGTTCTCGCAAAATATAACACTTGACGACGCAATTTTTACGACAACTTGATTATAATTCTTTTTGCAATTTTAAAAGCGTCGTTTAGTAATTAAAACAATCCCTAAAAGTGTTTTACATATTCTCTATAATAATTTATATAGGCTTCTAACAGGAGCCCGCAGAGAGATCTTGCCACCGATTGAAAGAGCAGCGAAAGGGAAGGATAATGAGGAAGAATTATTGATTTTGTAGATTTGATTGACAATATCTTTAAGATGCTAGACTTTGAACCACACGCGGAACACCCGCGTCTGTCATTCTGTCCCGCTCACAATAAGCTCACGCACACTTACAATACATGCGAATGCGAAATGTGCGAATGAGACAACGCTCAAATTTACCTACAGAAATCGCTCGAAAAGGGGTTTATGGAGAATACACTTTTCCACACCGAAATTTTCACGAAATTGAAATTTTAAAAAATATATATTTTTTGAAAAGAAGAAGCTACGCCGGTAGCTTTTTATAATTTTATAATTCTTTATGAGAGTTGAGTTAGCAGCACTTTTTCCTTAAATAATATTTTTTGATAAATTGTACATGTTTGACAGTGAATGTTTACGTTAATAAAAACGCAAACGAAAATTCGAAAACATACCGACATAGTTTTTACCCTCTAGAAGGCAGTATAAAAAAATATATTCATTTTGTGCAATTTTCGATGTAGAAAAGTGTTTTTTCCCGGGCGTCCTTTTTGTATGGGCCGAAAAGCGAAGTCTATCGTCTTAAATTGGTGATCGGACAACATGCTACTTCATCACCTCCTTTGAAAAGTCATTAAAAGTAATTATAAAAAAAAGGTAAATAGGTTACGTTAGGTTAGGTTATATTTTAATGACTCTTCAAAAGGGGTGTTGAAATGTCACTTTGTTGAGTTGTCGTGGAACTCTTTAAATAATCGCTTACTTATAGACTATCGAAGGGTCGCGGAAATCACGGAATATTATTGAAGCTAAGAGTATTTATAAACAAAGAGCTGTCCCGGCTACGCGTTGCTGTGACTAACGAAACACAATGCCATCTACTGGATGGTTATCTAACCTAGATAAGCAAGTGTTGTGTCAATAAATTAACTCACACCGCCATGTCTCAAAAACTTATGGAACTTACAAATAATTTTCCCATAAAAACATTTAAATCGCAATAGTAAATATTGAGGTCAATAATCGAGATAAACACTATCCTATTTTTTAATTTGAACCAAATTACACACGGTAAGCCAAATTTCATCAAAATCGGTTAAGTAGTTCCGGCGTTTACCTTGGACGAACATTGTGACGCGAGATTTTTTATATATAAAGATATATTTATATTTGTCGCGAGATCATTAAAAAAAATATATCTAAATATCTCACAAGAATCCATTCCAGACAGGAAGATCTGAGGAAAATAATTTCCCGTAGCAATAATATCTGCTTTTTTAACTGTGATTTAAATATCGATAAATTTCAGAGGTGAGTTTAACGAAAACTAATCATACATATTCAGCTTTTATCTCCTTAAACTTAAAAAAGGTTTCCCGAAGAAAAATATAAAGTCATCCCATTACCCGTGGAGAAAATTTTGGTTATTTCAGAGTTGTTGAAAGGGAATACCATTACCTGAGGGAGTTACAGAAACAAGATAAAAGGGTTTTTACCAATACTTCTAATAAGTCATATGGGAGATATTTCTCTAGGATTTGAATATATTTATAAAAATTTCGTATATTACATTTTTACTTCTTGTATATTTTGTTTTGGTTTCCTTAAAAATCATTAAAAAAGTGATCTGAAAAGCCTTTTTCATGACATTAAACAAATTCTACATTTCCGATAGCAAAAGTCAATCTTAATGGAAGCATTTGTGGTCAGTAACAATGTGGTGTATTTCTTACACTTTGATAATTGTATATCGCAATCCATTAGAATTTCATACACTTTTCTTTGGTGTTTTGTAATAAATTATACAGGGCCTCTAACTTTAACGGTGGCCCGCGAGGAGATCGTGACCACCAAAGTGAAGCACAAGGGAAGGATGATGACAAAGGATTAGTAATTTGTTGATTTGAATACCAATATCTTTAAAAAAGACTTTTCTTATATATTTAACGAAGACCCGTTTGGAATTCCCGAAGGGTATCACGGAATATAATAATCGGAGGATCTGTGAAGCTAAAATAATAATAATTTGATGATTTGTAGAGCGCCGTTTTACGAAAAATCACCTCAAAGGCGCTCTACAATTTATTAAGATTTCTTAGGCTTTGTTATATATGTATAATAATAATAATCGGATAATTTGTAGAGCGCCGTTTTTTCGAAAAATCACCTCAAGGGTGCTTTACAATTCAATAAGATTTCTTAGGGCTTTGTCTTTCATGACTTACAAATACAGAAAAAATACTTACACGGCAGGTCACTTTGATAAACAAACTTTTATTAGAAAGTTTATGCTTGGAGAAGATACAACTTTGCACGCGGGAGACCTTATATTTAAAACACAGGACATTTGCTACCCCCATAACTGTTGAAATTACATTTGGTCGCTTACATTGTTACACCGCGTACTTCATTTTACACAGGTTTTTCAGGAGTAACTAAAGACCTTTTGGTTTATTAAATAATAATAGCAAATCTTTGAAAAAAAAGGATCAACTAATATTTAGGGATCAGTTATTTGGAAAAGTAATTTTTTTTTCAATAAAAACATATTCAGTATGCACACAATCTTATTACTAAATAAAACTTTTTTAATCATTTACTGCTAATCACAGATAACCTACAAATTATTTTGTTAAAACTTTTTTTTACTTATAAAAGGAGCGGTGATTGGTCAAAACATTTGTTTGTCAATTTGTGAGTAGTTTTAAAAAAAATGGGAAAAAAAAATTGTATTTTTTAGATACGCGGTGATATAATTTGAGCGACGATTTATGAGAAGATTACTGCCAAAAGTAGAGTTAACATTTATTTTGAAAGACTGGAGAATTTAGGACTCTTTTGGACAGTAGATTCTTTGTGAAACGACGTTTACATAAGCTTACATGTTCTTATTTGCTAACATTTTTACATAATTAGTTATTTACAATGTCGCGAGCTGTGACGATGAAGGTGGTTTTTGACTTTACGGATCTGACTGAGTCTTAAATGACGTACAGTCCATTCCAGACTTGGTCTTGATATTCCGAAACATGCATGTAACCTATGCATATAGTACTAGTAGTAATGTGTTATTGCATTAGACGAAGATTGAACTTGCAACGTCGACTGCAAATTCAAGCAACTATCCACCACATAATGGGGAATATCGGCAGATCAAAGCTGCTTCAACTTATGACCATGGATATTGCCAGCGTAATATGAAATCTGGCTTCAAAGGGCAACCGGTTAACGGGTCGTACGCCAGTGGGTAGGAAGGGTGGAACGGGTGGGCAGGGAAGTGGGTGGTAGGAATGAAAAGGGTGGGTGGAAAGGCCCCGCTCGAAGACCCACAGCCTCCAAACAAAAGGATAAGCTAGCATCCCCTAGCACTGGACAAAGGAGAGGTGGTGCAGCTGGGAACCGAGACGAACTTATCGTAGTTTTGTTATTCATTTTCCAATTCCGATTCGCCCATCTTGTGATTAATGTATAAAGTAAAACAATGGTTCATAATTTTTAATTAAGGGAGAAACTTCAAACGTTTGTGAAGGCAAGTAATTTTTCAACGAATGGCATTCCCGGAGATACGATCAAATAAATTTAAACCCTTTAAATTAATCAAATTGGCAGATACTTCCTTCCCTCACTTAGTTTCCTTAACCTAGACGTAGGGGGACCTTAAAAATGTTGTAATTTTAAGTAGTTTCACACAACTAAACTTCTCAATAACATTTTTGATTTTTCGTTATGGTTTGTATATAAATATGTCATTAAAGGGGGTTTTCTTTGCGGATATAATTTGTAGAAGGCTTGGAAACATTTCTTTTTTCATCCCTCAGGGCCTATATCATTTTTGAAGATGCTTGTGGAGTTTAGGGAAATGGAGGAAAGGAAGTTCTAGGAAGAAATTAGGTTTGAAGGGTGGGTAGGAGTCTGGGGGTCCATGTGTCCAGGAGTGACGATGAATGGACTATGAATCCATTCCTCCTACTGTGGTGCAAGGAAATGGGTCAACAGAAACCGGCTAGAGAGTTCAAAAGGTCTTCAACCAGTATTTCAATTGATCCACGCCCGCGCCACGCAGGAGAAGGGTAAACGCATCAGCCGCCAAGGCCTAAACAAACCTCATCCCATGAACCCAGGTACTTTTTTATATGAATACCTTGCAAGTCCCAACTGTTCCCGTCTGGAGCCAGTGAAATCTCCAATAAGGAAGTTGATGGAAAATATTTTGACTTATAAAAAATATGTTGATGTAGATGACAAGCAAACTTAAAAACCAGATTTTTTTTTAAAAGTTTGTTTTCATAATTAAATTAATTCTACAAGTTTGAATTTTATTAAAGCCTGCGAAAACGCCCTAGTGAAGAGGACTATGAAATAACATTTTTCTACTTAAAACACCATTATAATTTCCAGGTTCATTATTTTATATAGTAGCTAAAATGAAAACAAATTAAATAACATCGTTTGACATAATATGTCAATAGGTCAATCTGTGTATTTAAAAAAAGAAAACATCGAAAGTACTTATCTTCGTTGTATATTTAATATGAACAATGTGACGATTTTGACGAAAATGAGTTAAATATACAGTTATTTCTCTCCTTTTTTTCCCCTACTTCTACAATATGAACCATTTAAAAATATTCCAATCTTTACAAAATGAGCCATGTAAAAATATCAAATATTTAAGGCGATAGAAAATAAATCATGTGAGGACAATCAAAATAGTACATAATATAAAAATTTTAAAAGTCATATCCTCTGCTACTAGACAATTCAATTGCCTTGGTATGTACATAATATTAACATCATTTTATGATGCCCAGCTGTCAAATTTTAATAAATTTAAATTAATTATTTTAACATTTACGGTATTTAAATTATGACGAAAACTATAGATATATAGAACCATGTGAAAAAAAAACTGTGCATAGAAATATGAATCATATGAGAAAAACGCATTAAAATTAAATTTTCTGGCATAAAATAATTAATGTTTGCCATAAATATATTCTTATAATGAACTAAATATGTTTTTCCTACTTTGTGCATAAAAAGAATTGTTAATTTTTTAAACAGTATTTATCGATTTTCTCATAATGTACTCAGTATCACATGGTTCATATTCTATATGCAACGACGTTATGAACTTTCATATATGCAAATTATAATATCTTTAATTATACCTCTAACCTCTATAAAAAACTTTTGTCCCCCTGAAAAATTATTAAATGCAGTCAAATTTACTGAGACTTTAATAGTCGTATTCAGAATTTGAATCAGTGTTGTGGTCAGATATTCAGATGAACGTTGAAGTACATACTTACATGTAATATTTTTTAAATGAAACATATTTGTCAAAAAATTAAGAATTCTGACTAACCCGTGATTTTTCACTAGTCTTCACTAGTATCCATCAAAAGAATATTTATACAAAAGAATTATTCAAATCTCTAATTTTATACCCAGATTGATGACATTTTGCACACCTGAACGTCAAAACAACAGAAATGTAACTGTTTACATGGGATTTCGAAAAACCATCCCCATCCCTTTTTCCACCTCTTAAGATGAAACCCGGTGGTGAAGAAATTTTAAAAATAGATTTTACTAAATTGTTGCTGTCGCTGTTGCTCTTACTCCACCGGATATTGAGCGAAAGGGGCAATGCACATCGGGCTACTAATACCTAACTAAAATCGAGATTTTGTATTCCCCACTTTTCTCCTCCAAAAGTGGACTGATTTTAATTTTTTTTATCAACTACATAAGAAAAAACTACTCTATGCCTGTACGTTTTGCTTTTTTTTAAAAAACATTGTCTAGTTTGTATACTGAACGTCTTTTGACGGCGTTTAAACCAATCAATTTTATTGATTTTTGGAAGGTCATAACTTCTATAAAAGTAACTTATCAAAAAAAAATCAAAAGTACCGACACGCTAGTAGTTGATATCTATTTTATGTAAAAACAATATTTTCTCTAGGGTTAAAATCCAGAGAGATAAATAGGGAATACGTTTGTATGGAAAAATCACCGCCGGGTATCCCCTTAAAGCAGAATTTTGATGCTTATTGATGAAATTCTGCGTACGTAACGTTAAAGTTAAAGACTTCAGTTATAGGTAATATAAATGACTTGCGATTGTGGGCTTTAAATTAGATTGTCAAAGGAACAATCGCTCTATCACTTTTGAAGTAAAACTTCTTTACGCACGCTTGACTTGGGGGGTAAGCTGGCGAATGCGTGACGAGAGCTTTACGAAAAGTGTAGTCGGACAAGGCAAACGGGCTGTATCACACTGTAGGAGCAAGAGAGAGCAGTGCGCGCGCACATTTTCTTTCTCTCTTCCTCTCATAGCCAGGGCATGAAGATTATTCGTAATTTCATTTCGTTCTTGAACTATTTTATAAATTAATATTTTTTTCAACACATACAATAGATGGAGTTAAAGAAGTTATACTTCAGTCGTGTGGTCCAAAACGGCGTCTCCTCCGACGAAAATGTTTACACGCTTTGTGGAGATAGTTATGGGGCTGCTCTGCCAATTTCTACCGATTTCTTATATGCTTTCCTTAATTGAAATTCTCTCGATAGAAATAAATAGCCATGTATGCTCCAAAAATTATTATTAACACGTTTGTTTCTGTTATTTTACAAGTTATATGTATGAAAAAATTCATAATGTTTTTTTAAATGCTACTTGACACATCGCTCACGAGATTTTTGCTCTTTTTCAAACGAGTCGCCTTTTATTAAACATTTTCAAAATTTTCGCATGAATATTATGGTTTTTAATGTTAGCGCGATAGCTCCCACGGTCGTTTGTCGTATCTCTCTATCTTCTTCTTTTTGAGCGGGGTAGCGCGGCCTTAAGTCGAGGCCACAATGTTTTTACTTTCCGTGGTTCATGGAAAACAACAAACTTTGTCGCCCTGCCCCATGTTTATGGTAATGTTTGAAGTATTGTTTGTGAAATTGGTCGCAAGAAACCGGCCTTAAGGCACACTCGTTTTTTTTAAATTGAAACTCTATGATAGAAATGTAATCGGTACACCGGCCTTAAGGCACACTAGTTTTTTTTTAAAATTGAAACTCTATGATAGAAATGTAATCCTTTAGCGGGAACTAGTTTTGTGGTGAAATGACTTACGACATCGATTTCTTTAAGAGCGATTGACCAGCGGCTGAGAATAAAAGTTTAAAAATGCGTGCAACTGTACAGGGAGGTTCCAATGAGAAAGATCGATTATTCCCCAGATCAATTTTTTTTATTTGAATATTTAATATCGATTTATTTAATTCAAAACTTGCTTTAATATATACCTACATTCAAGTAAGCAATTAAA
The DNA here is from genome assembly GCA_951813805.1 of Limnephilus auricula. NCBI lineage: Eukaryota > Metazoa > Arthropoda > Insecta > Trichoptera > Limnephilidae > Limnephilus > Limnephilus auricula. Next base: position 13,121,174 of record OX638408.1, on the reverse strand, counting down.
ATGCTCAAAACGCACGAAGATAAATTATTAAATATAGTGTACTTCTTGTAAGTATTTTTTGATCAGAAGTATTTATAATTTTTCAATAATGTCTAAACAAAATAAGAGTGTAAAAAATTTTGAAATATTTTAGACTGTAAAACACACAAAACACGTTCTCGGATTAATTTTTTTAATAATTTGAATTTAACTAAAATTTAATTTTTTAAAACTGTGTTGTCTAGATTATTATATTGATTTATTTTGTTGTATGATTATTTCATTTGAAATTTGTGTTGTTTAATAGAATCTATCGTTTGAAAATTGAACAAATCTGCCAACGGTTTAACCTTAGTATATTAAAAATACACTTAGTTTTTCAAAATTTTAAAACTGCGTGTACCAGATAAAATAATCAATCTTTCAAAATCAATTTATGTTTTTTTGTAAAAAGGGGCCAATACGTATGGAATTTGATTTAAAAAGGACTAATTTCCGGTATTCTCTGGTAACACCCAATTTGAATAAAGTCTGATTTTCCCGCTGATAATACTAATAATGTTAAGCACTAATAATACTCCTCAGAACTAATATTATGATAAAGATTCGAGTCGTATTTCAGAGAAAATTAGCATTTCACTGCAATAATAGAGATAGATCTGTTGAAATGTTCATAAAAAGATAGAGTTTGATACAAAGCTAGGTTTTTTCACATAACCAGTTGAGGATTTCTCTGCAGCGCGTATGTGCAGTGAAAGAAAATAAGAAAAAATTTGGGATATAATTTTACAACTTTAAACAGCGCGCTAAAATTCTGTGAACAATTTTGTGAAAGACCTATTGTTCAAATATTTTTTTCGCGTATGATTTCTGTACAGCTGTTTACGGATAAAATTAAGGCGATCCGCTTACTGAGGCAACTGGAAACTGTCAACTGGCAACTGTCTTTGTATGACATTGTGATGGCCCGCACACTACACAATCACTCAATAACCCGTTGTCAATGGTAACGCAAGCGGTGACTTGCGACTCGCACTGCTGATTGCCGTGGCCGGCCGTTGCTAGTTGCCAACTGCCAGCTGATTGTTCTTCGTCTATGGTTAAACAAGCTTTTTGACCAATCAAGACATAGAAACCAGACGGTTTTAGTTTGGTTTGAAGTCCTTTTCCATAGATATGTACCTTTCATTATCAAGTATACCACAGACAACATACAGAAATCGAAAATATTCTATGTTGACTCGAATAAGTAGTACCTCTAACTGCAGTTTCAAAGTAACAAATACGCTGGATCCGCGAGGTTATAAACTTTACGATTTTTTTTTATTTATAAATCCTACGAATATGAGATAAACGGTAAAGTACCTACACTTATACAATTCATTGGCTATATAGCAAGCACTTTAATAAGTTTTGATGTCTCCATGTTAAAATTTGAAGGTATGATTTTTTTTAATAAAAAAAAATGATCGTGTGTAAATCTCGAGCAATCGAGGCAAATTTATTTATTTCGCGTGGTCGCTAATGACGCATAATTGGAGGATTGATCGACCACCATGCTAGGCATATTCCCTTGTTGTTGTGGACGATATATGGATTTGTATTTGTAGGGTTTTATCGATCGCTCATGCTAAGACCTCCTGATAGATAAACATTCAAGCAAAGATATTATCTACCTATTAACATTCAATTTCTTCTCGACTAGTCGGTGCAAATAAAAGTACATAAATAAATCCTTGAATAAGCTAATGTCACAGGGAGCTTAATTTTTCCATGGAGATTAATTCCTCCTCAATTGATACCTCTTAAAAATATTAATGTTTGTTCTCCATTATGCGAATTAAAAACGAATACGTTTCAAGCATTGTAGTAAATTAGACTAGATGAACCTTGTAATGCTTTGTGATTAATGCCTTGGTGAAAGACTATCGTTCTGAATCGAAACGTTTCTTGAAATGGCTGTATCCGTGTTTATTGAACAAGTCTAGATAGCTAAGAACTGCCCAAACTTTCTCTTCCTCGTCTCCTGTCCCTCTCATCGCCCTTCAATCTCGCAAAATACCAATTGGGGATAAAATATCAAACTTCGAAAAAGAAATTACAAACAAAATACTTTTTTTTAACAACAATTTCATTATTATTTCCTAAAGTATTGCAGATAACAAAAAGTTTTATCTACTATATTAAGGTAGATTTTTCTGGAAAAAAAACTGATGTGTTTACTTGGGAGATATAATGGCTTTAGAAGAACATTCAATTTATATGTTTGGTGAGCCACAAGCAAGCAGGAGTGGGGACTTTTGTGAAAATACTCCCTGAGGTAGATACTAATTACCTGCAAAAATTCAGCGTTCCCCTAATTTTTTCAGTTCGGGTCGTTTTTTGTCGAGATTGACTGGGCTAATATTATCATATTGGCTCTGGGTAGCCGAGATTCTCAAACAAAGAAAAGAGCATTAGAATTTAAATATATATTTTTTCATCTTTTCTTCTTCGTGTGGAGGAGGTAAGTGTGGGATACATCAATATTCTACACATCGTATACATATTATATTATTACCGGTGCAAAAAAGTGCTTAATAGGATAACTAGATTTATATTGATTTATAGGACCTGCCAATTAACAGCAGGTAATGAAAAGCCTAATCGACATACTTGCTAGACTAGCTTGAATTGGTTTATATTTGTCCAACATATCCCATTTGTGTTTTTAGTTGTGCGGGCAGCAGAAGTAAGGAGGATAGGACGCGGGATTAAAGACATAATCTACAGGATCTGACCTCTGGGGGCTGATCTTTGAGAGGAAATATCAGTTTCAGAATAATAAAGCCCTCAATTCATTTGAGATAAAATGATACGACCCCTCCCTCTTTCTCCTATCCCTCCCGCCCACTGTGCCGTTTAATACCATCGAGATTGAACCTCCCACATACAGAACGATTTATTGTCTACTTAATACTTAATATGGTCAAGCATTCAAATATTTATTCATTTTTTTTATTTTTTATTTATAATTCAAAAAAGATACATAAATTACAAATACATTTTATACACTAATTAATTATATAATATATATATGTTTGATGTACCCCCATAAAAAAGCAGGGCTTGTGTGTATGGGGGGGGGTGATATTATATAGTTTTTATTTGTTGTGATTTAGTTCAGGTTTTGAGTATGCTTTTTAAGGTGAGTTTTAAATTCTTTTATATTGGTATTCATGTTTCTAATATTTTCTGGTAATGAATTAAAGAATTTTACTCCGAGATATTTATGATTTAACTGCCCTATTGTTTTTTTTATATTTTGGAGTAGGAAGTATTGATGTTTGACTAAGATTTTTGTTATGTTTAAAGGGTGCAGTTTTATTTTGAATATTATCATTATAAATTTGTAATGTTGCATGGTAAGAGTATAATTCACTTAATTTTCTGACCTTAAATTCTTCGAATAAGAGTTTTGACGAATATGAATAGGGTTTTTTTAAAATGGTTTTTATTATTAGTTTTTGTGATATGTAAATTATTTGTGTTTGATTTTTATATGTACCTCCCCATCCTATAATGCCGTATTGCGCAATTGATTGACAGAACGCGAAGTATGTGGTTCTAAGTAATTTTTCGTTTAAAATATCTCTTAAACATCTAAATATATATGTTAGTTTCCTTAGTCTGTCGTTCAGAATATTTATACGTGGGGACCATTTTAAACGATGGTCTATTGTTATACCAAGGTATTTAATATCGGTCTTGCTTTCTATTTTTGTACATAATACACTGCATTTGTGGTTTTTTGTATTTGTTGCAGAGTGGATTATTATGTTTATTTCTTTGGGTGTTTCTTGTTTTTTAATGAAAAATGGTAAAACAAATGTTTTTTTAGAATTTAAAGTCAATAGGTTTTTATCAAACCATAATTTTAGTTCATTGATATCTGTATTTGCCATGTTATGTAATTCAGACCAGGTGTTTGCTTTTAGTAGTAGGACTGTATCGTCATCGTAGGAGACAATGTCTCCATATTTGGAAATCTGGAATATATCATTGACATATATAATAAATAATAATGGTCCCATAACTGTACCTTGGGGTATTGAAAAGTCGCTAAATTTTGAATTGCTGACTTGATTGCGTAATTTTACTTGTTGAGGTCTTGAGTTAGTACGCACCTGACTTAATAAAACTAATAACATTCCGAGTACCAAATCGTAACACGAGGCTTCCAGAGCTGTTCTTTGCGTATCCTTCGAAAACTAACTATTTCATTTACTCCCCAATCCAAAGGCTACAAAGGCTAGGAAATAAATTTAGTTCACCAAAATTTAATTTCTCAAATTTCAAAAATTCTGTTTCCCGTCTACTAATGTAAAGGAAGAGAAACAATGATATGACATAATTTGTATATTATTGTTTCTTTTTCTATTTTTTTTGTATTAGGATTGTTGTAAAAGCTCTAAGGGCGTAAATAAATAAATAAATAAATACATAAATAAACAACTAATAAATAAATAAATAAGTAAATAAATAAATAAATAAGTATTAAATAAATAAATTAATTAATTAACAAATAAATAGAATAATTAAATAAATAAATAAATAATAAATAAATATATAAATAAATAAATAAATAAAACAATAAATAAATAAATAAACAAATAAACAAATACATACATAAATAAATAAATAAATAAAAAATAAATAAATAATTAAATAAATTAATAATTAATTATATAAATAAATAATGTAATAAATAAATCAATAAATAAATAAATAAATAAATAAATAAAATAATAAAAATAAATAAATAAATAAATAAATAAATAAATAAATAAATAAATAAATAAATAAATAAATAAATAAATAAATAAATAAATAAATAAATAAATAAATAAATAAATAAATAAATAAATAAATAAATAAATAAATAAATAAATAAATAAATAAATAAATAAATAAATAAATAAATAAATAAATAAATAAATAAATAAATAAATAAATAAATAAATATATAAATAAATAAAATGGAGATTTCTCATTAAGCGTCTCCTTAACACAACCACATCAGCAGCTCATTCGATAATTCAGTAATGTAATCAGATTTAGGTTTCATCCAAAAATAGCTAAAGATACGCCACTAATACATATCAACATTAACGTGTGTCTCAGGTTTACTTAGGCTGTTCCGACCGCACCACCCCCACAGAGCACCACGCATTCGCATTGAGGCGGATTTTTGTTTGCTTTACGTACGGTATACAATGCTTGCGCGTATCACGTTCACGTTCTGATCTGCGCCAACTAAAGCTGCCAGTCTTCGTGAGATGTGGCAGGGGTCGAAAACAAATTATTTACATTATTTTTTAATATTCAATTTATAACACTAGCTCATAGAGGATTGGAGCTGACACATAAGCACAAACTTCATCACTATCCATTTTTTTAAAAGAAAACTCTCTTTTTAACTTTTGAAGGTTATTCCCATCAATGTAATATATCTTTGAAGAAGAAGACAACAATAATAATCTAAATTAAAATATGAAAATATTTTGAAAAATGAGTGGAATATTTAAAGATCATTTTTCTGATTTTCATCGTATTTGCTTCTTGTGTTGTAATTTAAATTTATTCATTTTAAAAACCTACAACACCAAAACGGCCCGTGGTTGACAACGACGCCAAAAACGCACGTCAACAAACAACTAAATACTACTGTAAGAATTATTTCAAAGCCGGCAATGCTTATGACGTCACAAAAATTTATTCGTCAACAAAAAAATAAAATAAAAATGCCATTATAATTTTTTGCTTAATTTTTTTAAGCAATAAAAAAGTGAAATAACTCTATACATAATTTTTTTAAATAAAAACAAAACACATACACCACTTGTTTTATCAAAATTATCAATCTGTTTCGAAACTAAAGGTTTCTTTTTCAGGATAAAGTGAAATTTAACTAATTAATATTTTTTTCATTCCAAGTTTTTGGTACCTACATGTTATTTGAATAGTGACAAAATTAAAATACAAGGTGTATTGTAACAAAAAAAACCTACAAAGGCACATCCTGTGAGTGGGTTTTCTGCTAAACATAGACAGTAAGTACCTACTTGAATTATTTTTACCACTGATCCTGAAATTATTTGGAATAAAAAATGTACATGAAATTATTTTCTCTGGTGACTTTTTGATTTTAAAATCTATTTTTTTCATCAAAATAAAACAAAAAAGACTCTTCCACGTTTACTGGTCACTCGATTCACAAGTAATCGCCCAATCTGTCAACCTCAACTCTTTAACATCTTAAGATTTTTTTAAAGTTGGAAAACAAAAATAAACATGAAAAATGTCAGCGGAGATAAAAATATCATTTACACTTTTACTCCAAATAATGTCAGAAATCACTGGTCAAATTAAGTCAAGTACGTCGTGTAACATCCTGTATAATATATAATATTTATTGCCTGCAAGAAACTGGGCGTCTTCTACAGGGCTATCATATTCTTCAATAGTGACCAGCTGCTAACCCTACACAAATTTCAAGTACGCAAAACAATTAAATATGGGAGCCACCTCTGTGCTGGAGTCCCACAATACTTGATAAACCTACTTGATTCTGTGCAAAGGAGGGCGGTCCGTCTAATTGACAATACGTTTTTAAGAGACCGATTGCCATTTCTAATGCACAAACGTAATGTGGGCATGCTGAGTCTGTTTTACAGGTATTTAAATGAAGAAATGTTAAGAAGCTAGTAGCATTCATCCCCGGTTCACCGGTGCACGTTCGTGAAACTCCACGGATTCGTGCGGAACACCCGTTCACAGTAGATGTTGGGGTGCTAGCATGGTGGATCGATAAGGATCGGTAGGATAATTGTCTGTCACTTCTCATCGTTCCCTAGGGCAACTTCAGATCGCAAACGAATAGGTGACAGTTCACAATGACTAAGTGTCCTTAATATATTTGATATCAACTGTTGTTTGTACGTAAGCGATTTGCAGTTGTCCTAGGGAACGATGAGAAGTTACCGAAAATTATCCTACCGATCCTTGTCGCTCGACCATGCTAGCACCCCTGTTCTCATGAAGCCCCAACATCTACTGTGAATGGGTGTTCCGCACGAATCCGTCGAGTTTCGCACTCGTGCACCGGTTTTCAAATCATTTAATCATACAGAAAAATAAATCAATACATAATCTAGTAAAGACAGTTTTCAGAATTTTAATTTTGGTTAAATTAAAATCATTAAAAAATAAATCCGAGAACGTATTTTGTGACGAAAATACCTCAGTTTTTCTATTTATTTAAGGTCTTAACAAACTAAAATATTTCAGATTTTTTTTACACGCTTATTTTGTTTAGACATTATTAAAAAACCATACATACCTATGATCAAAAAAACTTACTAGAAGTACACGGTATTTAATAATTTATCATCTTGCATTTTGAGCTTTTTAATGCTTACTCGAATGCAGGTTGTATATATTAAAGCAAGTTTTTAGTAAAATAAATCGATGTAATTTTTTAATTTAAAAATTTTGATACGGGGAATAATTTATCATTGGAACCCCCCTGTACAGTTGCAAGCATTTTAAAACTTTTATTCTCTGCCACTGGTCAATGTCTCTTAATCTAAAAATAATTACATAAAAGCTGATGGTGAATGTAAAAATAGATATTCTTTTCGTGGCAATAATTCCGGAAAATTGATTTAAAATCGATATGGATGGCTGTCGACCCCGCTGTGTTCTTTTGGTTGGTGGTTGGGACATTCAAATGAGATGTTAAACTAATGGATGGATTTGTGGGGTGTGCCGGTGAATAATCATCACTCCGTTCTGTGTTTTTTACCTATCTCCTCTTTCACGCGATGGGATGGGGTGAAGCTATATACTGCAAATCTACTAAAATCCTACGTATATCAATACGATATTGATTAAATCCGCCATCTATATTGGTCAGTTATGCTGGAATCAGACTGTTCACTCAAGGGAAGGTTTCCGCCATGTTTTTTCGGCCTAATCGTCCATTTTGTTTCATTCCATGTTCACACGGCGCTATAGAAATAAGCGTTCACTCGTCCATTCCGACCACAGCGTCGCCGAGCGAGGTCAACCGCGCTGGAATTCGTTTGTTTTCCAGCGCAGTCCGGCCCCGAATTTTAAGGTAAAACATGTCAGATGCATCGATTTTTACGAAATTTTGTTGACACAATTAAATAAAATAAATATAAAAAACAGTATTGTTTCGTCTTATAAACCTTTTTATTTTTTATGACATAATAACACAATTTGATTTTACTTTTTTTTATTACGAACATTTTCCTACAAATTAATAATCTTACATATATTAAAAAACATATAAAATACATGGATAATAAGGGAGACCCAAAAATTTATATGAGAGGTGTTCCCAAAAGCAAACAAATTAGCCGAACGAATACCATTTTGACGTTTTGCGTGCGATTTGATAGCGTCCTTTCATGGTCCTTCCCGTACAGGACGCGAGACAAACTGATTGAGAGTTCACTCGGTGTTCAGACCATTCACTTTGCTCTCTTCCGCGCGCATGCGCGCGCGAGTGAAGGATGCCGAAGGAAAATATCCAACATTGTTGGATCGGTTCACTTGAAGATTTCATTCGGCAGTATTCGGCACTTTCGTTTCATTGCATGTTCAGACGTGTCATTCCGAGTAAACTAGGCCGAATGAAATGCGGAAATGAGCGATTAGTGAATCGTCTGAATGGCGCTTTATCAATATTACGATCTACGATTGTTGACAGATATTCCGACCGACGATTGATAAATTTTAGCGCGGCCTCCATAGTATCAGATAAGTTTCGGTTAACTATCAATATACTCACATTTTAAAATTATGTCGTTTGTTGTGCAGAATTACTGGCTTAGAACGTATTGAACTACGAAGCTCGTAGAAATGAAAAAAGTCGTAAACGCGGTCCATAAAAATAATGCATCTAAGGCGCAATCAATTTATTCCGTTCTATCTTAGAGAAACGAAAATGGCTGAAATATGAATAAAAAGATCTAATAAACTAACGGCATAAATCAAGTAAAATACTTGTTAGTTTCCAACCTCCTCACCCTTTATATTGATAAAACTAAATATTTACTTTTTCTATACTAAACCAAATCTTCCTTAAAATAAATAAATTAATCTTCTTCATAAATTTCAAACTCTCCATACCTATTAAACAAATCATTTAGGATAAATTAATGAATGGACTAAATTTAACTGAATTATCTTGGAGAAGAACCAAAAGCGATCGGGTACTTTTATTCAAATTAGTTAACCGCTTGGGCACTTAAGCTAGTTTTCACGACGATTTAACGTAGGTAGACATAGGAATGACGTATGCCCCGGACCTGAGTTTTAATGGCACAATTGACGCATTGGACTTGACAAAACCATAATACCATTCCGAGTAAAAAATCGTAACTCGAGGCTTCCAGAGCTTTTCTTTGTATATCCTTCGAAAATTAACTATTTCATTAACTCCCCAATCCAAAGGCTACATATGCTTGGAAATAAATTTAGTTCGGTGGATATTATCGTTTATTCATTACACAAAATTTAATTCTGAAATTTATATAATTCTGTTTCCCGTCTACTAATGTAAAGAAAGAGAAACAATAATATAACAATTATTATAAGCAATAATTATTAGCCTGAAACACTCATCCATATTAAAAGAATCTTCCGAGAAAAGATACATGTTGCCGACGGGACTCGAACCCGCACCCTTTTGATTGCCGGTCAAGTGCTCTACCATTAAGCAACATCGGATTACCTTCTACCCGCCAAATGATTCAATATATACCTAGTGTTTCATTCAACAATTACTGCTTATTGCACTTTTTCACCTGCAAACAACCAACTTTATTTTTATATGGGAAAGGCATTGAGGTGCTAACTCTCCCACTAGATGGCGTCGAGACATATTATGCCTACATTTTTTGGTGAAATAATTTAACTCGTCAAATATTAATTATTATTTTTTAATTGATAAACTAATGTTTAAGACAAGATTTTTTATGCATAGCACAAAGGGTAACCATTAATGTTATAACATACCTAATTTGTATATTATTGTTTCTTTATCTATTATTCAATTGTTACAAAATTTTGAAAATTTTGTTAATAAAAGTTTTGTCCTTCCAAACCAGAGAACGAAAATGATTATGTTTTTTATACGATCGGACAAACAAAAATATTTTATCGCATTATGAAAAAAATAGTTTCTAATGCAATCTTAAAGTGCTCTCGATTTTGCAAGTGCAACGTAAGAAACAACGTGCTCGCACTTATGATTTCTTGGCAGTATTCTATTCTGTGTATTTTTACAGTATATTTATCGACACATATTATAATATTGTTATACATACTATAGATAAGTTACAGAAACTGTATCTGATACTATCAAATTCAATCTAAAGAAGTCAACTAAAAAATTCCATCTCCTGAAACGGAAAAAAATCTTGAACTTCTTCAAACACAGCAAACTTATTTTGTGGCACCTCCCCCTTCCAACCCCCTCATATTCATTGACACTTTTAAGTCTACGTCCATTGATGTAATTAACTTTAAATAAACCCTGATTAATAGGCATTGCAACCTCTCGTAGGCCGCAGTCCACCAAGAACAAGGTCAAAATCGCTTGGGCCATTCTCGTTCTCGACATTACGAATTACTGGATAGCATTTAGCCACTCCGAATAATTCATATTAATTGCTAAAGACTCACCGGGCGCCAAAGATGGCGGTCAAAATGGCTGCCGCTTGATAATATGATAGCTGTAACATTCGAAGTCTATATTTATTTTATTTTTTTTATACAATTCCATTGTGGAAAGCACAGATTTGAGTGATTATTAGGAAGTTCGTTTTATCTACATTATTTTGATGTAATTTTTGTATTATATCACAAAAGAAATGTTATAAAAATTGAATTCGTAAGAACGGTGAGAACTGTCAAATATTTTACGTCGTATTGAAAAAAAATATTTTTTGTATGCTGGCCTTCAACAAGTTTTAAGAATCATGTTGGATTTTTAATCAATAAACGTGGTTAAAACTAAGTCATAATAAATAAATAAATCTATGAGATTTTAGTTTACTTAATATTAAAGCGTAGTGACCAGTAAAGCTAGTATTATATGAAATAAGAAAAAAGTCAGTCACAATAAAATTCGAAATATTTTGTTCTCTCGCAAAATATCTGTTTCCTGAAAACAATTTCAAATCGGCTTATCGTGAGATAAAGGAAAATATCAAATACACAGAAAAACAATATTTACTTCAAGGAAAGCTTTTTACTTTTTTATTTCGATAAATTTTATTTAGCAAAAAGATAGTAAGTTTACGGCCTCCGTGACCGAGAGGTAAGTCTCTCAACTAGAAACCCGGCTGTCTCGGGTTCAAGTCAAGAGCACAAATAAATTTAATTTCATTATTTTGTGTTATTTTATAACTAATTCATTTAAAAAATAATATATAAGTAGTTTATTTGCGTCATATTGTCCTGTAAAAATGAATAATCACAGACGATGAGAGGGAGTACAAAAATTAAAAAAAATATACTCCAGTCTCGGAAATAAATATTCTGATCTGGGAGATTATATTTCACCTTAAAAATAAAATAATCAGTTTAAATATTATTTATTTCAATTCTTTTATATATCCGTACACAATCGTATATAATTTCTGCAATTTTTGTTTTTAATTTATCTATTTATATTAGACTTCTTTTCATTTTTATCAACGTATTTTATTTTACGCATTTGTTGTAGCATTTTTTTTCATTGTTTTATGTTTTCTTTATTGTTTTAATTTTGAAGTATTTAAAATAACTATGATACTCAACCATTAAATTAGAATGTAAAAGACCATTAGGGCATGTAATAAATAAATTAATTAATAAATTACAAAATGTAATTATTAAAAAAAAAAACAAGTAGAAATAGTTCACAAAGAAAAATTCAATTTATTGCATTGTTTGAATCTTGTTTCACCGATGGAGTAGAGTTATTTTATTGTATTTAGTAAGGACTGGTGTGCTAGCATGGTCGATCGATATGAAATTACCGACCTATTGTCGGTAACTTCTCATCGTTCCCTAGGACAATTGCAGATCGCTAATGTACAAACGACAGTTGATATCGAATATATTAAGGACACTTAGTTATTGTGAACTGTCAGCTATTCGTTTGTGATCTGCAGTTGTCCTAGGGAACGATGCGAAGTTACCGACAATCGGTCGGTAACATGCTAGCACACCTGAAGTTTTAACAGGGAACGATGAGAAGTTACCGAAAGTTATCCTATCTATCCTTATCGTTTAATTGTGCTAGGGGCCCTCGTCTGATAAAAGATACACAAGTGAAAAGATTTAAAATGATTTTAATATACTTTTATACTATTGAAAATTAAACCTTTCATTGTGAACAAATTTACATTCAATGAGTCTCTTTTTAATTTTTTTCCTTCATTCTATGACACAGGAAGATGAATTTTTATTTTTATTTTTTTTATTTATTTAATATTTAAAGGTTTTTATTACAATAAAATACACAATTTTTACATTTTATACAGTGGTAAAATAGTCGATAAGAATAGCTTTTCCTCACCATAAAGAGACAAGGCTCTTGTGTTTGGTGAGGGAAGTTTAGTTCAATTATATTTCAATTATACAATATCATGTGTGAAAGTAAATACATTATACAATATGGTAAAAAACAAGGCATCTTTAAGAAATTGCAAGATTTATCAATAAAGGATATGAAAGAAATAATAATAATAGTGAGATATAGACTCTTATAGTTGTTTTAGGTATTTTTTTAATTTTTGCTGAAATTCCTGAATATTTTCGATAACTTTCAGATATAATGGTAGTTTGTTAAAATATGTTATACCTACATAGAGATAAGTATTTTGTGTGTGCTTTGTACTAAATTTAGGGATTTTGATAGTATTCTGATATCTTGCTGATGAATGGAATGGTAAGTTATTTAACTGTACTTCTTTGTAAATTTGTAGAATTGAATATTTTTTATATATTTTGTCTATTGTAGGTACATTGAATATTGAAAAGAGAATTTCAGTAGAAAATTTGGATGGTTTTTTCAAAATTACTTTAATTATCAATTTTTGAACAATTTTGAGTGGATTTAAAATATTATTATAAGTTCCTCCCCAACCAATAATACCATATTGTAATATAGATTGAACAATTGCATAGTACACTCTTTTTAAGTTTTCTAATCTAAGAATATTTCTTAGTCTTATAAATATATAAATACATTTTCGAATTCTTTTGACAAGTTCACAAATTTGTTTTTTCCATTTAAAATGTTGATCTATATATATACCAAGATATTTAATTTCAGAAGTTGGACTAAGTATTGAACATGCTTGATTGCAATTTGTTCTGTTACATTTAAGTTGATGAATTATAATTTTTAGTTCTGGTTTTAATCTAAATTTATTGATAGAGAATGGGATAAATTTGGTTTTTTCAGTATTTAATGAGAGGAGGTTTTTGTCGAACCAATTTTTCAGTATATTAATATCAGTATTTGCTAAGTTATTAACAGTATTCCAATCACAGCCTTCAATTATTATGACAGTGTCATCAGCATATGATATTATTTTTCCATTTAATCTTTGAATGAATATGTCATTTACATAAATGATAAACAGTAATGGTCCTAGGACTGTACCTTGAGGTATGCCGAAGTGAGTTGTTTTTTGTTGACTAAATACATTGTTGATTTTTACGACTTGAGGGCGTTCGAAAAGGTAGCTCTTTAACCATTCTAGAGCTGTACCATTTACTCCAATGTTTCTTAATTTCCTAATAAGTTTATCATGTGATATGCTATCGAACGCTTTTTTGAGATCTATGAAAATTCCAATGCATTTTAAAGATTTATCTAATGAATTATGAACAAGGTTAGTTAATTTTGCAATTGCATCCTGAGTGCTTCTACCTTCCATAAAACCGAACTGATTTTCATTAATTATTTTATTACTGCTTATAAATTGGTTCATCCTTTTTTTAACTATCTTTTCAAAAATTTTTGCTATGTTCGAGATAACTGATATGGGTCGGTAATTGTTTACTTCTTCCGGATTTCCAGATTTATTCCAGAAATATTACTTCAATATTTATTTGATGTTGTCCATTTGGGGAAACCAGAAAAATAATATATTTTCTATGAATTTAGTTAGGGAGGTCAGTGATACCACTCTCTCGATGTTAAATATATTAAGTGGCAATACAGACTTGATCGCTCCATTCACTGAAGGCTGCCACAATCGTCTGTAGAGTGCTTTCAGATTTCCCCAGGTCCTGAATGTACATTTTAGCACCTAATGTGGCAAATAATCATTCGGCATAGAAATGCTCTCAGGTTTGTTGGATAAGTGGGGACTTTGTGATTATGTTGCTTAGTTAAGACGATAGACTTCGCTTTTCGGCCCATACAAAAAGGACGCCCGGGAAAAAACACTTTTCTACATCGAAAATTGCACAAAATGAATATATTTTTTTATACTGCCTTCTAAAGGGTGAAAACTATGTCGGTATGTTTTCGAATTTTCGATGCGTTTCGTATTAACGTAAACATTCACTGTCAAACATGTATGATTTATCAAAAAATATTATTTAAGGAAAAAGTGCTGCTAACTCAACTCTCATAAAGAATTATAAAAAGCTACCGACGTAGCTTCTTCTTTTTAAAAAGTATGTATTTTTTAAAATTTCAATTTCGTGAAAGTTTCGGTGTAGAAAAGTGTATTCTCCATAAACCCCTTTTCGAGCGATTTCTGTAAGTAAATTTGAGCGTTGTCTCATTCGCACATTTCGCATTCGCATGTATTGTAAGTGTGCGTAAGCTTATTGTGAGCGGGACAGAATGACAGACGCAGGTGTTCCGCGTGTCGTTCAAAGTCTAGCCTCTTAACATTACATTTATTCAGCACATTGTACACGATAAAGTCAAAACGCTATTGATTTATCTACTAATGGACAATGTCAGTTGGAACTTGGAACCCAACACCTCAATCTGTTTAATGTTGAGCGATGAATTATCTTAATGCGGGAAATATTAGGTCCTTACATATGAAATTGGCGTTTTGCCGTACTGGCAACTTTGATCTCAAATATCTTCTCTTTGGTTAGGAATTCCAAAATCAAATTTATACAGCTATTTACTCATGTATTTGTGTTTCGAAAATTATAATTCATTTGTTTTTTCCTTAATTGTTTTTTTTTTCTTTGCGTCACTTAGTTTACAAAATGGAAAACTTGAAATATCGCGTTATTTACGAGTACGAGTTCCACCGTGGCACCAGTGTTGCAGAAACGGCTCGAAGGATTAGTTATGTGTATGGCGACGGTGCCGCAAAAGAAAACACAGTGCGTTTTTGGTTCCAACGTTTTCGTTCTGGAAATTTCGACCTGCAGAACAAGCCCCGTGGACGGCTGGAGACCAAAGTTGATAATGAAGAATTGAAGGCTATTGTCGAAGCGGATCCATCGCAAACCACGTCCGAGTTAGCTGCAGGCTGCGGTGTTAGTGATAAAACTGTTTTAATCCACTTGAAGCAAATTGGGAAGGTGAAAAAGCTTGAAAGGTGGGTATCTCACGAATTGAGTGAAGCAAATCAACAAACGCGCGTTGACTGCTGCGTTGCATTACTCAACCGGCACAATAATGAAGGGATTTTAAATCGAATCATTACCTGTGATAAAAAGTGGATCCTGTACGATAATCGGAAGCGCTCATCGCAATGGCTGAACCCCGCCGAACCAGCCAAACCATGCCCCAAGCGAAAATTGACTCCAAAAAAGTTACTTGTGAGCGTTTGGTGGACTAGTGCTGGTGTCGTTCACTACAGCTTTCTTAAATCTGGCCAGACGATTACGGCAGATGTCTATTGTTAGCAACTGCAAACCATGATGGAAAAGCTAGCTGGTAAACAACCGAGGTTAATCGCTCTAGGCCACTGCTGCTTCATGATACCGCTAGACCACACACTGCACAACAGATGGCTACCAAATTAGAGGAGCTTCAATTGGAATGTCTAAGACATCCACCGTACTCTCCGGACCTTGCCCCAACAGATTACCATTTTTTTCGATATTTGGATAACTTCTTGCAAGGGAAAAAATTCAACTCCGATGGGGCAGTCCAAACCGCCTTCAAAGATTTTATTGATTCCCGTCCGAATGGGCGAAAAAATTACATCTTTAACTTACTTTTGGATTTATTGTTTTTTACAGCATTTCAAATTTCCACTGTCGATAATCGTTAATGTTTATAAAATATGGATCAACATTTCGAACAGAAAACATATATATTTTTGAACTTGTCAACGAAATCAGAAAATGTGTACCTAAGTAGAATTTATCGTTTATCATAGTATTTTACCGCCGGAACCCAAATTGTTATTTTTTTTAATTTTCTTTGGTATTAATTTTTTATCCGCTGATTGAGTGAAAGAGGCATCTATCGGAAAATGTTGACGTTTAAACCGTACTTTCGTAGAAGTTCAGTATACCACTAGACATGAAGGTTTTTTTAAAATAATATTTTTGTTTCCAATTTGATTCATATCTCACTTATCAGCCTTCGCCAACGACCATACCATGTTGAATACACCGGATCGATTTCTTTAATGAATTATGTAGGTATCATGATTTAAATCAATTTAAAAAAATTACAGTTTGGTTGAGTATTTTGACCTCAAATCCAAATTTACATTTCGTATCAAAAGAGCCGCGCAGCCGTTCATTTTTTAAATCTCCTAATTTCTAAAACCAGTGGCGGCTCGTCACTTTTGGTGGCTAGAGTCCTAATATTTGAAAACAATAAATAGTATTATTGATGTTGTTGTAACCAAAAAAATATCGAAATATCGTTTTTTGTATAAAGATTTTCAGGATATCAAACTGAAATTTCCTGAAAGTTTTTATACAAAAACCGATTTTCAAAAAAAGGGGATCTTTTTGGGCTATCGCCGAAACACGAAATTTATTTTTTTAATTTTCTCTTGCATTAATTTTCTTTTGTAGATTGAGTGAAAGCGGCATCTATCGAAAAATGTTAACGTTTAAACAGTGCCTTCGTAGGAAGTTCACTACGCAACTAAACGTGAACGTTTTTTAAAAATAATATTTTTCTCTAATATGATTTGTATCTCACTATGGGTCTTCGCCAACGACCATACCATGTTGAACACACCGGTTCTCGTCCGATCACCGAAGTTAAGCAACATTGGGCGCGGTCAGTACTTGGATGGGTGACCGCTTGGGAACACCGCGTGCCGTTGGCCTTTTAAATTTTTGCATTATTAATATTTTATTTTGCGTTATTAATATTTTATTTTGCATTATTAATATTTTGCATTATTAATATTTTATTTTGCATTATTAATATTTTATTTAACACCGCGTGCCGTTGGCCCTTTTAATTTTTGCATTATTAATATTTTATTTTGCATTATTAATATTTTATTTAACACCGCGTGCCGTTGGCCCTTTTAATTTTTCCATTATTAATATTTTATTTTGCATTATTAATATTTGCATTATAATATTATTAATTTTCTTTTTCGTGTTTTGTGTTCGTCTTTCTCCGAATATATTCATAATATCTATTATGAGTATGTGCTACTTTCTGTACCCAAACGCTTTTTTGTACCTAAAATTTTTACCCAAACATTTATTTTTTTACGATATTTATTTATTTAGGGGGTTTCTCACCATCCTCCCAGTAGCTTATCTACCCTAATAACGAATATTTTCGATTTACGATTTATTTATTTATTAAGTTGGAGTTTATAATTCGGTACTCGAACCTACGAATAGTGGCTATGTATTGGATAAGTTGGCCGAGTTTTCTAACCACTGCGAGTATTTTATTTTTATTTTTAATAATATTCGTTATTAGGGTAGATAAGCTAACGGGAGGATGGTGAGAAACCCCCTTAATATATTTTATATCATACTAGCTGGTACCCGGCATGCGTTGCTATGCCATTTAATAAAGAAATTGTTTCTCCCTGCGCGTCCTTTCCCATTCGTCTCGTTCATCTTCCTCCTCCCTTTCCTCTCCCACGTCCCCTTCCCCTCTCGCGTTCCCACTCCTCCTCCTTCACCTTCTCTCTCCTCACTCTACTCCCCCCCCCCCCCCCCACCTTCCCCTGTACCGCGAACCCAACCTTGTGGCACAAGAAAATTAGAATTTTCTCACGGCACCCTAGTCATGTTATCTATCTGTGGTAGCTATATTTCATTTTTGTACGATTATGAAGAAGAAACCAGGTAAGAAACTAATACAACTAATTTATTGGTAGGAAAACATAGGTGAAAATACAAAGAAAATGCAAATAGAATTACAAAAACCTTCCACATACTCTTAAGGTGTATGTGTTCAGTACGACGGGTGAGCCTGCTGCTCACTGCATAATTGTTTGAATCGGGGAATAAGGCTTGATACAGCTACTCTCATTTCTTTTTCCTCATTTATTTTTAAGCGATATTTGCTTTTTACAACAGCAACCGCTGAAAATCCAGCTTCGCACGAAAATGAAGTCGTAATGGGAATGAGAACACTTACAGCTTTTACACTTGGTGTAATAACTTGGTGAATCGGATACTTATTATGATCTATTCTCTATCTGCCACCTTGAATGACGCCAGCAAGGTATTGTTTGGCACTGACACTTGCTTAGTGAAGACATTTTTTTGTTGGTACCTTAATCTCAATTTTCTACTGAAAAAATCATGTGGTTCATCGACCATGTTGGGACATCAGTAGGGCCTCGTGGCACCCCTGATCTCTCTTCATGGCACCGCAGAGTTCCACGGCACCTACTTTGGGAACCTCTGGGTTAGAGGCTTTTAAAATGTGGCTTCATCGGAGAATGCTCAAAGTCCCTGACTTTTAAATCAATCTTTTCTTCTTGGTCTTGGGCAGGAGAACAGCCTGGATGTTAGGCAGAACACCTCTTTAGCAAACAGAAAGCACCTTGTCGTATCCGCTCCTCGTGGTTAATGGCCAGCTGCAGATGGCGAGGGATGATCCTGGCATCTTGTCGTCCCAGGCGGCGTTACCGGCCAGCTCGAGCACCTCGGTGGCCATGTACTCTGTGATAGCGGCCAGGCAGAAGCGAAAACCGCGATGTTTTAAAAGTAAGGTAAACCGTAGCGAAAAATTTTTGGACCAAAACCTAAAGAGCACCAGCAGCAAACAAGATGAAGCCCAAGACAAGTGGAAAAGCAGCCAAGAAGTCGGACAAGGCCCAGAAGGACATCCCCAAGTTAGACAAGAAGAAGTCTAAACGCACGAGGAAGGAGAGCTATGCAATCTACATCCACAAAGTGTTGAAGCAGGTGCATCCCAAATCCCAACACACCGGTATCTTCTGCAAGGCGATGAGCATCGTAAACAGTTCCGTGAACGACATCGTCACGTTATTAACGTAAGTAAACCTGATTTTTAAATAATATCCAAGTTCAGTAAGTTTATGCAACCGTCTGCAACCGTCTGACTTCGTGCAAATGTTGACGTCTGACTCTGGCGGTAAATCGGCGAACTACACTGTTGCGGCAGTGGCAGTCGGTAGTGTAGTGTGCTGTTATCGATACACGACACGTCCTACAAAAATAAATATAGTCAGGTCTCAAACCATTTGTTCTATTTTGATAAGATATTAATTTATTTTCTCGGCTGTAGAGGTCAGTGAGTGTCCATGGTTTGTATTATAAATAAATAATAAACTACGGGTGGAAGAGAACAAGATGTTATAAAAATATCAAACTTTTTGTACGATGTACGATGTTGAAAGATGTTTTCATGAATATGTATTTATTTTTTGAATACTCAGGAGTAATGTTATAATAACATGAACTTTTTGGCCGCCGTCGAAGTCCCTTGCGCCCAGTGATGCCATTTGTAAGGTTTTTACCCCGTTTTCATGGTTTTTTGGGTCATTTCTAATTCCATGGTTTTCAAAAAACCATGTCAAACAAGCTTCGACCAAGTTTATCGATGTAAACAAGACATGGTGTTTTTCCGGTCAAAAAAACTTTTGAGCGGGAGGCGTTTTTTTAGCATAGGGAAATCCTGAAATCAGGAATTTGATTCTTTAAACGAGAGTTCACAAAGTCTGTTTATTTAATTTAACATTGTCAATATTTATATTAATACATCCATACAAATAAATTAATGTACGTATCATGAAGATAACTTTAAATAGGTATCTACACTAGCCACTGTAAAATGTAGAAAAAAATAATTAATATTAAAAAAAAAAAATCCTGGGTTCGAGTCTCAGATGTGACCCGATCTTTTCCTGATTTATCTGTTTCAGATTTTCGATTGAGTTTCGCTAATATTGTCTTCATTAATTAAAATGTTACAATTTTAGTATTACACTACAAGTTTTCAAGTAATAAATTCGACTAACCATAGAGCATATTCAACACATCTGCCCTGATGATGGACAACGAAATTCGCAACTCTCGGTCCCAGCTGTAAGTCTAACTAAACAGTTATTGCTTCCAACACTTCTGTTGAGAATTAAAAAAAAAAAAAAAAAAATCGCCTTCACACACGTCACATACTGCGGTAGCACCGATAGCTACACGAGAAGGGATTAAGAAAGTAGGGGAACGTTTGAAGTATAATCCTTCAATCAAAATGTTTTTAAAAAAGTGGCATTAAATATTTTGTTAATAAAGTCTAAATACTATTTTATCTTCTTTTCTTCAACTAACTCTTTTTTGTCTCGTTTAAATTATTTTTTTTCTCCTGACCTTACCCGGCAGCGCATTTCCAAATCTTATACCGGTTCAGACACGGCGGTGTCTGAAATGGGATAGGGTTTTTGTGCGAAATCGCCTTACAAAACCTATACCCGGCACGCTGTACGTGTGACTTTATCACGTTATTTTTAATGTTTCCTTTTTCTGCTAACTATTGACACACCTTATTGAATACTTTTTTATAAGTCATATTTTGAATGCATCAGGTGAACATTGGTTATTGGGATGTAGTCAATTTTTAAATCTTATATTATTTATGTAATAATGTTTTTATCATTTTAATGTTCCAAATAAAAAAATTATAATAATAAATCAATAACAAAAATTCGAATTTAGCTAGAATTTTGTTTTATTTTGGAGATAGTTATAAAGGAACTGGTGGGGAATTTGATATTTAGTTCTCCTCAATTTGGGGAATTTGAACATTTATTGCGGGTATTTTAGAACATACTACGCATCGGCAACCCTGATGGCAACACTGCTTGCGCCTGGCGCAGCAGTGTTGCCAAACGTACGAGGTTCCTCGTACAAATACGAGATTTGAGGCCTTCTAGCCGGTTCCCACGGGGCGACTTTTGTCGGTCAACTTAAAAGTAGACGGGCTATCAACTTTCGCTAGCAACAAAAAAAGTTGATAACTTTGTTGACAAAGTGTTCACACGTGTCGATTAGCTTTCAACTGTCGAGTTGACCGACAAAAGTCGCCCCGTGGGAACCGGCTATTCCGTACGAGGTACGAGGACACTATCAACCTCGTACAATTATGTACGAGATTTTGATAATACCTATGGCTTTACGAACATTTTGCATCACTATTATATAATAGTAAAAACTAGTGCCATCTATCAATATATATCCTAAAGGGATAAATGAAATTAGTGAGCCAGATAAGTTTTGGGCTCAATTACTCAAAATCGAAGACTTTACCAAGCTAGCTCATTTTGCGCTTTGTACACTAGGTATCCCTAATGCTGACTGCGAGCGGGTTTTTAGTAAGGTAAATTTAATTAAAACAGATATAAGAAACCGGCTAACTGTGGAATCAGTGAACGGCACACTTCTTGCTGCAGAAAGCGCAAAAGGTTAACTCGTAGGTACTGGAAACTGCGTCAATTTTGAACCCATAAAAGAAATGTATAGCCGCATGATAACTGACAAAATATACGACAGAAAAAACGATGACAGTGAGGATCTTCCTGACATAATATTTGGAGAGGAGATGTAAATTATGTTACTTTAATTTACATTTAATTTTTTGTGATTTAACTTGAGTAATAATGAAGATTTTTTTAAAATACAACACAAAGGGATGTTTTATTTAGTAGGAAACTTGCAATAGTTTATTTCATTGAGTAAAAATTCCTAAATCCAGTAGTTCAATACTTATGCCTTAATTTTGCTTTTAACACGTTTTCCATGCATAATAAATGTACGAGGTTTGAAAGTCAAAGTACGAGATTTTTAGCTGCATCTGTACGAGGGAAATTTTTTTACGGTTGGCAACCCTGTGGCGCAGTGAGAGGCGCATAATATATTTCTTCAGTTCCAAAAGTTGCGCGGTGGTCGTGTTTTGAATGGTCGGTGTAGTTTGTTTGTATTTTTAATTAAAATACAACATAGTGCATGGTAGTGAAAATGGTGAATTAGTGCTTCTGTTTATCTAGTGAGACTTTTCTTTGTGGTGAGTAGACTTTAATTCTAACACCAAATTTTACCACCGTAAAATACAATTTTGACGTTTGACATTTTGTGTTGATTATTCAGCAGCACTAGTTTGAGGTTATTTTGAGTTATGCGAGATCTCTGATAACACAGAAACCCTCACTGCATTACTTTAATGCATTGTGATGTATAATATTTCCTATCATCTTAAATCTTTGGTTTTCATTTGGTTTCTTCAATATACGTGGTTCGTTCAGTTGCTAGCTACGTGTGTTGGTATGTACAAATAATAATGTATATTTTATACCGCTATTCGAACTTCCAACAATATAAATGACAAGAGAGGTTAGAGCTTAGAGCGGAACATAATTTATGTACAGGAAAACACACAACGGGTGTTAGAAACAGAAAGGAAGATAGATTTGTCATTTTTAAATCTCACAAAGGAAGTCCGATAACGTCCTCGTAAACGTATAATAACAAAAGTATAATTTCTTGCGAGTATTTTGAATGACTTTCTCGACAATACGGCATGAATTTTTAAGAAAAGTAAATAGATATCTGGTTATTGAACAACAAAGAATTGAAGTTTTATCTTACTAATATTATAAACGCGAAAGTTTGTATGGATGTATGTATGTTTGTTACTCTTTCACGCAAAAATCACTGAATGGACTTTAATGAAACTTTACAATAATATAGCTCATACATATAGGCTATAATTTATACCCAAAGCTTGCTATTTTCCATGTATTACAAATAATAATTATTATTTAATAGAAAATGTCAAAATTTGAGAATGGCATTTTGAAAAACAATGATTGTAAAACCCAAATTCTATTTTAAAAAATATTTAAATTAGTGAATTTATTTGAAGTACTCACCCTTGAATCGAATCAAGAATTATAGATATTTTAAATAAATAGGTTAAGAATTTTGGTATAGAAAAGAAAATATATTATAATGATAACTAATAAGTGTATAAAACAAAATAATAAACTGAAATATATTATAATCAGGTATCTACAATACAAGTAAGTATGTAGTTTCATTATCATGACATGTGTACTGTGTCAAACTAGAGTAGAAAACATAGAAAGGCGCCGCTGTTCTTTAAATGGCAATACTAAAGTTATAACACACGGTGGAAACGTAAAGCTGTGTAAGCTACAATTTTATAAAAAAACCAAAACACATAAAAGTGGGAAAAATATTTTTTCATTGCAATATAGATACTCACTGGTCTCAAAATTAGAATTACATAAATGTATATTATCCCTTTGCAATTTTATTTTAACACAATGAAGAATAACGATATTGTAGTAGAATAAAAAGCAGTTTAGAATTTGCTCACATTTATTTAATACTAGCTGCCGTACCCAGCGTTGCCCGGGCTTTAGATCGTCCCCCTAAAAACAAGTTCCTTAAGAGGCTAGACTTTGAACGACACGCGGAACACCCGCGTCTGTCTTTCTGTCCCGCTCACAATAAGCTCACGCACACTTACAATACATGCGAATGCGAAATGTGCGAATGAGACCAAGCTCAAATTTACCTACAGAAATCGCTCGAATAGGGGTTTATGGAGAATACACTTTTCTACACCGAAACTTTCACGAAATTGAATTTTTTTAAAATATATATTTTTTAGAAAGAAAAAGCTACGTCGGTAGCTTTTTATAATTTTATAATTCTTTATGAGAGTTGAGTTAGCAGCACTTTTTCCTTAAATAATATTTTTTGATAAATCGTACATGTTTGACAGTGAATGTTTACGATAATACGAAACGCATCGAAAATTCGAAAACATACCGACATAGTTTTCACCCTCTAGAAGGCAGTATATAAACATATATTCATTTTGTGCAATTTTCGATGTAGAAAAGTGTTTTTTCCCGGGCGTCCTTTTTGTATGGGCAGAAAAGCGAAGTCTATCGTCTTAAGACGAATAGCACTGATGTCAAAATTATCTATAATTTTCAGGGTGCGATTTTTTTTTTGTTTTGCCTGGAGTTTCGAATTTACCTCCATTTGTTTCGATCTCCTTGACAATTCGCCTGATGGTACTTTCTGAATTAACTGCAAAAAAATACAACTATGATAGCTAACAATATTGTATATATAAATAAATAAAATAAAATCATACTTAAAACATGTATCCGTGTTTTAAAATATTTATACAAAGCACTTTAAATTTGTTACTAAAATAAAACTTATATTTTTTAAATATTTTTTTTAAATGTTACTTACAGTATTCTACATAAACAGTGTCATTGTCATTTTGACAGTAAAATTGATGTTGCCAGCCTACAATTTTTTTAGTTCCGGTTTTTATATTTTATACTCTTTATATTTTGACAGTCTATAAGGTTCGGCAATGGAGTTCATTAATTTAATTATAATAAAAGTAAAAAAGAAGTTGGATACTGTGAAAGTACATATTTATGGACTTCCATGGGACACTCATGTCAGGGACATCTATTCAGTTTCCGGTATCCTTCCAATCACAATCCTTCCTAAACATGAAATCACAAGCACCATCCTACAAATTACCCAACAATCAACTCATACTAACACCAAGCCACTTTACAATCAAGACATCCATAACCACAATACTCGAAATAACAATAAAATCCGCGTACCTCAAACACACACTACAAAATATGGGATAAAATCTCTGAACTATATTGCCTATACACTATATAATTCGCTTCCAGATATGTACAAAAACATCCAGCATAATAAAAAATTGCAAAGCAATGCTTTAAAAGAATATTTTTTAACTACTTACTTACATTTAAAAATGAAAATATGTAATTGTCTTGCCATTTTTTGTTCTATCTTATATACTCGTTTTAGTTTCTTTATAGTTTCTTATATACTTCTATAGTTTTTTCTCTCTCTTTACTTGTTTTCTCTTGTTGTTTGTTCTACTTAACCTGTCCTTATTTTTAATTTTATGCTGTACTGAATGTAAAACATATATTATGATTTCAAAATACCTTTGTAAAATTGTAACTACTACCTCCTACCTATGCATTGAAAGTTCCTTCTGTCCTAAAATGAGTTTTGTAACTCATCGGGATTGCTCTAGCAAGAAATAAAAACAATGAAAAAAAAAGAAAAATAGTTGAAGAGAAAAGTTATGAACATGAATATATTGTTATATAGCAAGTTTATAATTAGCAAACCCTTTTTTTTTCGCCCAATTGAAAATTGAATGTTTTCAGAATTTCAGAACCGTGAAAAAAATTTGATTAGGGACAATACAAGTATGTACCTAGTTGCATTTTCATTGTTAAAACGAGTTCAATAAGTTTATATATACATAAGTAGTTAAAGTAAGTTTGTTATTATTATAAAAATAAACATGAACATGTTGTGAAGAATTTAAAAAAAAAATTAAAATTATAGTGAACACCTCACAAGAGTCCCAACTGCTCCCGTCTGGAGCCAGTGAGACTACGGCTTCCCCATTTGGGGTATGTTGTGAGGTAAAACGCTGTATTTGACGTCATACACCCTAGACGAGGATAGAGGAAATTCAAAATGCCACTCAGTTCTTCCACGGACATTCTAAGTTCTCTATGGGATGCGAAGATTTGACGTCACGCGTCTTTTTCATTCGGTTGGCCATTTTGTTCGGAGTTAGGCGCTCCGCTGACTGAAAACAAACTAAAACCGGCTGGTTTCTATGTCTTGATTGGTCAAAAAGCTTGTTTAACCACAGACGAAGAACAATCTGCTGATAGCTGGCAATTAGCAACGGCCGGCCACGGCAATCAGCAGTGCGAGTCGCGAGTCACCGTTTGCGTTACCATTGACAACGGGTTTTTCAGTGATTGTGTAGTATGCGGGGCATCACATTGTCATACAAAGACAGTTGCCAGTTGACAGTTTTCAGTTGCCTCAGTGAGCGGTTCGCCTTAGGCTCACTGAGGCAACTTCGAGGGGAAAATATCACTTGCTCCAACTAAAAAAAAAGCAAGATGGGGGATCGCCGAGGGCCTGATAGGAGACAAATGTCTTGGTAGCGAAATGTACGAGAGTGGACCAGTATTAGAAGGGTGGAGGAGCTATTACGGGTAGCACAAGATAAAGACATATTTACCAGAGTGATCGCCAACGACGGGGGGGGCCTGATAGGGCACACGAAGAAGAAGAAATTGCGTGAAATAATAATTCAGATATTTTTTTCGTTGACCTTCGCACACCTGGTACCAACCTACCTACCCGAAACGATTAATGTCTATTTCAACTTCGTCCGAAGTCCATTTCGGGTCACTTAACAATCTGCAGGTCTGATTGCATATTATCGTGTGGAATACACATTGCCTACTTATCACGAATAAACTTTGAAAACATATTTATTTCTTCAAAAACATTAGAAACATACTAGATTCCAAATCTACGAAAATTGTTTATTACTCTATTTGTCAATCAATCATTGAATATGGAATAATCGCATGGGGAGGTGCAACACTATCAGCTATAGATTCATCATCGAAGGCACAAAAATTAATTACGATAGTGGTTGGGCATTTACATAATTATTGTTATACAATTCAGTTTCATTTATAAATATTTTATAAGATATTTATAGTATAGATTTTGTTAAAAAAGCCACATTTTTCCAAATGATGTGTGAATTTTACGCCATATTGTAAGTCATACTGAATAATATGTGTCGTAGGTACTGTGTGGTTATGTAAGAACATAAGTTACTTATGTAAATTTATTAATTATTTATTTGTTTATTAATTTTCAAAGCCCTAATGGGCTTTTACATGATAAGTACAGTGTTATTTATACCTTAATACATTCACAAAGACCGGTCAGTGGTTCAGTGGGCATCGCGTTTAAGTCCCACCCAGGCGTTCCGTGTTCGATTCCTCGGCTGGCTAAGTCCTCCATCACAACACAAGCAACATCTTCCGCTTAGTGTGGTGGTGGTAGGAGATTTTCAAATGTTGTTGGGTTATTCGTAACCCGGGGAATGTTTGTCTTTCTTTAAAAAAAAATAAAAAATGTTTATAAAAAAAAAGATAAACTTATAGTAATGAACATTATAAAAATATATGGTATATATGCTTATAAAGTTTTACTAGTACTAGAATTGGTCGATTTTTTCAACAATCAAATAATTTAATAACTCAGGTACGGTGCATATGTCATTCCTATGTCTACCTACGTTAAATTGTCGTGAAAACAAGCTTATGTGCCCAAGCGGTTAAACTCATGATGAAAGGAAAGGGGGCCTTTTTGGCCCTGAGCTCTACGCCACTGTACCAAAATAGTAGAATATGTTGAAGAGAAAACTTCGGCTTTCTACTCGACACTGACCTAACATTACGTAGGTAAATGGTCAAGCCGCCCAGAACTCTTATAGTAACCTCTCTTTCTGTTACATGCTATGTTAGGAAGAAAGAGAGAGAGAGAGGTTACAATTATTGATCTTACAATCAATTATCAGCGGCCTTACATACTCGGACAGACGACACGACGCAACGGTGACCGGATAACTTAAGATTTGTTAATTCATGTAAAAAAAAACATATCTCTTTACGTTTAAAAAAATGTAAAAATTTATTAATCTTTTATTGGTCAACGTTTTTTATTTACATTATTATTTTTTTCTAGCAATTTACAGGTATAAAAACCGTTAATTTGTAAGCACTGACGATGTAAATCCGATGGAAGTGTTTGTGAACGTGTCCGTGTGCCCTAAGTGAGCTTAAATTTTCCCTACTTCTTGTGAAATCGATCAGAGTATTTCATATGTCTAAATCATTTGTTGAAAAGATCATTAATTTCTGCGGCCTACGTTTCAATGTCTACTTTATCGGTGAATGTGTAAGTACAAAGACAGGTTAGAATCATACCTAATTGAACAAAAAATATAGGACGACCTTGTTTTACCACTCATAGCTAAAACGAAATAAATAAAAAAGGATGGCAATTCAGATAATATGTGTGTGCGGATGAAATAGCAATACAACGGTGCGCGCATCTCTTGATTTTAGTATCAAGCGAAAAACGAAACGCATCAGAAAATTATAGCAATTCATACGGATAACATAGTTGTATTATGTATGTATATTATCCCTGTAAATTCCGTTGCGCACAAAATTCTATTAATTTTTTTTTCGAATATTTTTAATTTTTTTTTTCAATTTTCCCTGTTTCCCTGACAGTCAGCTAAAATTCCGCACAATTCAGGGAAATTCCTGTCTATCTGGTAACCCTACCCGGAAGCCGACAGCGAGCATAGACGGAGCGGAGTAGCAGAATACGTCATACTACATACGTCCACTACGGTTATCCTTCCTACACTCAAGTGCTTCTGCGTTCTGCGACATTTACCGAAATCGTTTAGTCAAAAGCCTTGAATAATTATATTTACTTGAATTATAAGTGATTTGTGTGTATTTATGGATGGAAAGAAACTCCACCGGATTTGTTTTTGGCCCGATAGTGATTTTTATACTTCTAAAAGCCAAGAAAGGCATTTTTTTCTCACAAAAAGCGCCCAGAGCGACGAGTTTGTGGCAGCTGGTATATGCTTGTCTGATGAAGAACTTATATGTGCGATACTAAACGCAGTAAATATCAAGTATGTTCACTGGACCTAGTACGGTGCAACCACGTGTGTTGTCTCAGTAACATAATATATCTTCTCTTTTAATTCGTCTAAGATAAGATCACGCTTCTATGGATTTTCTGTTCGGCGTATATATTCAATCTTTTATCTTTTGATATTATCGTTAAAACTTTGTACCGGAGTTCTTTGGCACAAAACAAAATATAAGTATAATTAATTGCTGTTTAATCTTTATATGCAAATATTGACAATAATAAATACTCGTATAATGAAAAAACCAATGATTTTGTGTTTTTTAGAGTATCTAAATATACATATATATATATGTATATATATATATATATATTTTTTTTTTACTGATATAGAGTTTTAATTGAGTAGGTTTATTGTGGATTTGTGAAATAAGTCCAAATTTATCCTTTCTTCTGTGAAATCACGTTGTTTTCCAAAAAATCTGATTTCTTTCTTGAAAATATGTATAATCAATTTAATTATTTCGTCTGTGACCTAGGAGTCGAAAATTCTTATAATGATGTAAGTTGGCGACATCAGTTTTCTTTCAACTCGGTGTACGTCACAGTCCTGGTATTATCTATTCAAGAGTGGTTGGTACTCTCAGTTTCGCCCGAGTGAAAGACCGCCATCGGAATCAACATTGACTAGCAGAGTTGGGTGAAAAGATCTGAATAGCCAGATACTTCACTTCCCTCCCTTCCTCTTCCCTATCTCAACCCCTTTCAAACTCTGACAAAGTCCCACTGGCTCCGGACAGTTGAGTTCATCTTGCGAAAATAAAAATGCCTCTCGATAGACTTTGCTATGCTTTTGCGTTGGTCACGTAGAATTTTTTATTTTATTGTGTGAAGTTTTTTGTCGTGTAAATTTATTTAAAATAGGTGAACCGGAAATAATCACGTGGTTGGCTATAGGAATATTTTTGCACCAAGGGTCAGCAAACTCCCGATACGAGATTATGCAAATTTGCCAAACAAGATGTCAGACAAGTAATACTATGCCATAAAAGTTAATTATTTGGCCAAAAATAATAATTAATTTGTCACATTTTCAATGCAGAAAATCCGACCCAATGAAATATGTAAAAATTATATTTTGTACAGTATTTACGATACCAATTACAGTGATTTTAAGGTTAAGTTTAATTACTTAAAATGATAGACTTCGCTTTTCGGCCCATACAAAAAGGACGCCCGGGAAAAAACACTTTTCTACATCGAAAATTGCACAAAATGAATATATTTTTTTTATACTGCCTTCTAGAGGGTGAAAACCTAAGAGTATGGATATTAGAGAGACGGCATGTGGAGTGTGCCCGCGCGCTCCAAGTGTGCCTTTTCGAGAATTCTACCCACACGGCTGACATTGGCTGTCACCATGTAATATGACTGCTGTCGTAAAAATGGGCCAAAAACCAGTAGCCAATGTCAGTCGTTTGGATAAAATTCTCCAAAAGGCACACTTGGAGCGCACGGGCACACTCCACATGCCGTCTCTCTAATATCCATGCTCTTAGGTGAAAACTATGTCGGTATGTTTTCGAATTTTCGATGCGTTTCGTATTAACGTAAACATTCACTGTCAAACATGTGCGATTTATCAAAAAATATTATTTAAGGTAAAAGTGCTGCTAACTCAACTCTCATAGAGAATTATAAAATTATAAAAAGCTACCGACGTAGCTTCTTCTTTCTAAAAATATATATTTTTTTAAATTTCAATTTCGTGAAAGTTTCGGTGTAGAAAAGTGTATTCTCCATAAACCCTTTTTCGAGCGATTTCTGTAGGTAAATTTGAGCGTTGTCTCATTCGCACATTTCGCATTCGCATGTATTGTGCGTGAGCTTATTGTGAGCAGGACAGAATGACAGACGCGGGTGTTCCGCGTGTGGTTCAATGTCTAGCCTCTTGAGAAATTAAGTAATAAAATGAATTAATCTGTCTCGTTATGGACAAATAATGTAATCGAAATATATTTTTATGCTTACGTTGGATAGTAATCTACATTATGATTTTGAAGGTGACATAGCTACGGAATAGCGTGGTAATATAATGGAATTTGGAAGGAATCTGACCTACCTTAATTCCTTGATATTCGATTTTATGGGCAATGAGGGATCACTTGGTAATCACTGCACACGTTTCGGAAGACACTGACTCGAACACTTGTTGCAAGGTCAGCTAGGAATGCACTCCAGCACATTGTCAGAAATGGACAAGGTTGGATTGGAGAATAATGATCCACATGTTAAGAGGGTATTTATTACCAGAGAATACCGGAAATTAGTCATTTTTAAATCAAATTCTAGACGTATTGAATATTTTTTACAAAAAAACGTAAATTGATTTTGAAAGATTGTTATATTATCTGGTACACGCAGTTTTAAAATTTTGAAAAACTAAGTGTTTTTTAATATACTAAGGTTATACCGTTGGTCGTTGGCAGATTTGTTCAATTTTCAAACGATAGATTCTATTAAACAACACAAATTTCAAATCATATAATCGAACAAAAACATAGATCAATACATAATCTAGTCAACACAGTTTTCAGAATTTTAATTTTAGTTCAATTAAAATCATTAAAAAATAAATCCGAAAACGTGTTTTGTGACAAAAATACTCCAGTTTTTCTATTTATTTACACACTTATTTTGTTTAGACATTATTGAAAAATCATAAATACTTATGATCAAAAAATACTTACAGGAAGTACACGATATTTAATAATTTATCATCGTGCGTTTTGAGCATTTTTATTAGTTACTTACTCAGCGCCCTTGAGGTGATTTTTCACAAAAACGGCGCTATACAAGTCATCCAATTATTATTATTATTATTACTTGAATGTAGGTGTATATTAAAGCAAGTTTTGAATGAAATTAATCGATATTAATGTTTTTATTTTAAAAAAATGATACGGGGAATAATCGATCTTTCTCATTGGAACCTCCCTGTACAGTAGCAAACATTTTTAAACTTTTATTCTCAGCCGCTAGTCAATCGCTCTTAAAATTCGATAGTTTTATTTGTCAACAGTTTGTAAAAACGAACATTTGGACCCTGCGCAGAATAGTCTCAGGATGGACTGCGCTGCCAACCGTAGTCTTACGTTAGCGAACTTAACTTTTATGCGCAGGGTCTAGTCATTTCAATGTGCGCTCTTCGGCAGTCAACGTACGACCGATGTCGTAGTTTGGTCAAAGCATTCTCAAATCTCCCTGGTGCCAAAAATATGGTCACGTGGTTTGCCTCCAGTGGAAATGATACCCGGATTTTATGTTAGGACAAAGCTATTTAGAAATCTACTCTTGGGAGTCATACAAATCGACAAAATGCAGATTTTGTAGATAACAAATCTATTGATTATCAAATAATTCGTTAATTTCTTTTTTCCTTTGACCGCCTTCTACGGTAGGTGTGTCATTTTGTAGCTATGTTTTGATTGATTCGATAACATTCCTTTGATAAAAGTGAATCCTTTGGACTTTGAATTATAATAAAAAACATTATTTATAAATAGGTCACACACTCCAAACAGACGATGAAGATAAACATGGTAGACAGTGGGTTTCTTAATCGGTTTTTTATCTTATTAATAATTAAATAATTACAATCATTATCAATGTCTAAATATGAAATATATGCGAAAGTAATGACACAGGTGTTTATTCGTCTTGTGATGTGATTACTTTGTTGTAATCGCTGAAATTCCGTTAATAATTAATGATTGAATAGCTATTTTAATTTTTAATGTCATGGATACAAATAAAATCACTCATAATTTTAAAGCATAAAATCTGAGTGTGTGTGGAGCAATAAATCATCCTGATTTGTGTGGAATTTCTAGATCAACGCTTATTTTGTGTCAGCAATGTCATTTCCGTTACGAGGTGTTTAAATTCGAATTATCTGTGTACGTATATTTTTTATCTTTATTATGTACATCATCATGCATATACAACCCTGTATTCCTACCTTAGTCTTGATATTAACGAGCAATTCAATCGCACAACCAAAAACAGTAATGTATTTAAATTTAAAATGACATTCCCATCCTTAAGGTTAAATAAAAGAAAAACCATTTCCATTCCGATTTAGTTCATATCCAAATTGATTAGTTGCCATTTTATTTATTTATTTATTTTCTTTATTTTTTTCCCATTTTTTTTCTATGTTGACATTACAGTTCAATAATAATAAGAAAGGGAAACCCACTAAGGCGCAGCCTGTGCGTGGGTAATATAAGTGTTTACATTTTATTTTTGTACCTAAAAATAACAGAGTGCATCTAAAGAGTAAACCAAGATTAAAATCTAAAAAATAAAAGAGGTAAGATTATAATTAAAAGTTGGCTAAAGATTGTACAAGACGTAAATACTTAAAATACATCGAAATAAAAAATAAAGATTGTAAGTTACTCAAAATGTAGTGAAAGAAAAGAAAGTAAAATATACAGAAACAAAATTAATACAAAAACAAAAATTAAAATTAGAATGAAGTAAAGATTAAATTAATAATGCTTGAATATCTACATTACTCAACCATAATTTTAACTCTTTTAGATATTGAGCTGGTTTAGTTGCTACTTGAATTTTTTTTTGGTAATAGAGAATACCAAGTGTTTATTTTCAACATTCCAAAAGCCTTATTCAAGGTCTTAAATGCTTCCTAAAACGAGGTGTATAGAAACCAAATGATAGGAAATGTAAGCATTATCATGATACATGGACAAGGAATATATTAGTAGCTAAGTAATACTCTACGTCACTTACGATATAATTTCACGTAATACAGCATTAATTTAAAACCAGTTTTTAATTATTGTAACATAAAATGAGTTCTAAACACGACCACATAACAAAAGATGTAGGTATATTTAGTGCCAGTTCTGTTGTTTGACCGACGGCGACCGTCACATTTGACATCGTCGCAATTCACTTAATCGAGCCAAAGTCTTCCTGGACCCGTCCCGACTGCTTCCACCTGTGATGTACTAGATATTGGTTTAAGTGCTTGCCCATAGATGCACATAGCTATCCTAGATATTAGATTAAGAGATCGTCCTTAGGTGGTACCTAGCTGTCGATAATGTATTTGTCGAGACTTGATAAATACTGTTGCATCCTCAAGGTCGAGGCCCAGATAAATTCTACCGGATGCGTCAGAGTAAGTAACTCAGGGTTTGTCTCACAAACTCTTTAATAAAAGCCGGGGGTCAACAAATTTCTTTGGACTTTTGGGTGAGGTTTGTAGGTAGGTACGGGTCTTGGCTGCGCATATGTTTGCCCGCCAACTGCGAGATCTGAGGAGGCTGGTTGTGGGAAACTTTTTGACCTCTCTAGCCTAACTCGACCCATCGCCTTGCACCGCAGTGAGAAGGATACATATGTCCATCACTCCTGGATACATCGATCCTCAGACATACCCTCCTCTAAAACTTTGTTCCTTCCCAGAACTTACTCTCCTTCCTTTCCCTAAAAAGACCCCCCAGACAGCATCCTCAAAGAATATTTTCTGTCTATCATCATCCAAGCTTCCTTTTCTTAATGTTATCCAATACATCGACAGAAATATTTTCAGATATCATACTATGTATTTAGATTATACGCAGTTTTATCACAAACACGTTTCAGGAATCGTAGTGTTACTATGCCGTCCCTTTTCTGTCAGTTGCATGTACATACACGGAGAAAAATGTTTTTCTGAAATAGATCATTTTATTCGTAAAAACGGGGCTGAAGTTCTTACGAACAAATTAACAGTGTTACAATGTTTATTGGCGGGAAAATGTAAGAATAATTTGTAGGTACACGTACGAAATTACGTATACCAACAAATTATTCTTATACAGGGTGTTAAGGTACGTACTTGAGTTACTTTAACCAGTGATTCCTGACATTATTTGGAGTAAAAAATGTAAATAAAATTTTGGTCTCCGGTGTCCCATTTTATATAAACCTTATCGCCATCTACGCAAGGAGTGTAATTGTTAGCAAACTGATCCCGAATTTTACACTACAACTTATCACGCGAAAATGTGGTTTTTGTTACATCGACGAAAGATCTTCCTTCTCACTTGTATGTAAAAAACGAAATAGATAGAAGATACTAGAACGATGACGTTACGTATGACCTCTCTCTGGGACTACTATAATGTCTATTTATTTATTTGTGTACAAGAATGAAAGTAATAGGGTTTTTCGATCTCGACTCTGATAACTGCGACCTTTCTCAATAACCGACCTTTCTCAATAATTCCGTATCAAAGTTGGCAAGCCACATTATTATACAATATGTTATTCTGTTATTATTATCTCATGACAAATAATAATGTTATGTATTCAATAAAGATGACATTAATGGTACTTATACTAGTCCCGGGGAGAGATCGTATGCAAGATGTATGATCGTATGACGATCGTCCTAAATGCCGTTCATAAAAATCTCCATTCTCACACGCCTTGTAAGAAATAAAAAAAAAACTTGAATGTCTTTAAGATGATACCCGGTAGTGCAGAAATAGATTTTACTAAAATATTGCTGTCACTGTTGCTCTTACTCCACCGGATATTGAGCGAAAGGGACAACGCACTGACACCTAACTAAAATGGAGGTTTTGTATTCCCCACTTTTCTCCTCCAAAAGTGGACTGATTTTCAATTTTTTTTTTACCAACTACATAAGAAAAAACTATTCTATGTGTGTACGTTTTGCTTTTTTTAAAAAAACATTGTCTGGTTTGTATACTGAACATCTTTTGACGGCGTTTAACCCAGTCAATTTTATTGATTTTTGGAAGGTCATACATAACTTCTATAAAAAGTAACTTATCAAAGAAAACAAAAAGTAACGACACGCTAGTAGTTGATATCTATTTTATGCAAAAACAATATTTTCTCTAGGGTTAAAATCCAGAGAGATAAATAGGGAATACGTTTGTATGGAAAAATCACCGCCGGGTATCCTCTTAATCATACTCCTGTATAATCACGTTGCGATGCGTGTGGCCAGTGTGATTCTGAAGCATCTATTTTCATAGAAAATGTATGGATAATAAGTTGTCCAGATATCGTAATGTGTCCCTTGCATAGCGTACGTCGACCGTTTAAATATACATATATTTTTTTGTTTCTTCTTTTGGAATGTGTTCATTTGATGTCTTATTTTTTTCTATTAAGTTGAAAAAATGATTTCGGCCAAGTGGCCGCCGCACAGTGGCTGAAAATCGCCTTTCATAGACATAGAGACTTGAATTTTCATGGCTCTTTTTTTGGCTAGAAATTGATTCTGCTGATCATTACTATGCTATAAAATTTCTATGAAGCAATATGAAGCAAAAGTATGAAGCAATTGCGTGTACAAATGAAGGAGTTATCATTTTTTAAAGAAAAATTTGTATGGCACTGACATTAAAAATGAGGCTATCTCTGGAATCACAAGGTTGGCTATTACATCCTTACACACAGATATACTAATATTTATTTGTATTTTTTTTACATACTTCGTATTGTGGCGCAACTTGCGCATTTTTTTTTAAATCCTCAATGTTGAAAAAAAACTTTTTTTATGTTGATGATTCATTTTAATGGAAAATTTTGGTTTATAGTGTCAATAAAATATTGTAAACTAGACAAAGCATACTCATATGTAAAGCATTTAAGCATTAATTCACTTAAAATGAATCATCAACATAAAAAAGTTTTTTTTTTCAACCTCGATGATTTAAAAAAAACGCGCAAGTTGCGCCACAATACGAAGTATGTCAAAAAATACAAATAAATAGTAGTATATCTGTGTGTAAGGATGTAATTGCCAACCTTATGATTCCAGAGATAGCCTCATTTTTATTGTCAATGCCATACAATTTTTTCTTTAAAAAATGATAACTCCTTCATTTGTACACGCAATTGCTTCATACGAAATTTTATAGCATAGTAATGATCAGCAGAATCAATTTCCAGCCAAAAAACACCCTTGAAAATTCAAGTCTCTATGTCTATGAAAGGCTATTTTCGGCCCACTGTGCGCCGCCAGAATTGTGACCATACGGGCCCGATTTATGGCATTTTCCATCACTCTTCCGACTATATATAATAGTTCTCGCATTCTTGACGGATATTCTCTTTGAAGGCTTCAAGAGTCTGAGGCTTGTTGACATAGGGTCGAAATACGTAGAACACGGGTAAAGCAGTCGGCGCATGGGCGGCCGACCGGCGCAGGCACGCCGACAAGAATATTTGTATGTAAACGTACTAAACCGCAAACAGTAAAGCCAGATTCAGATGTCCGCAACTCGGTACAAACTACGTGTTTCAATCCATAGACTCGTTGACTTCAAGAAACCCCACAAAAAGAATAAGGGAGTCGAGCCCATTTATTTTATTTTTAATTAATCAATGTTCACATGCAAACTTTAATACTAGATTTTTTTATATAGTTCGTAATTCTACAAGTTTAAAGAATATTAAGCCTGCCAAAACGCCCGTTAAGAGGTGAGAGTGTGCGTGACGTCATCTGTACGCTTGTTTGTATGAAAAACGAGGGTAAATGTTTACAAAACCGGGACACGCTTAATATGGACTAAAAAAATAAAATTAAAAAATTATAGTAGTTAGATAATAGTTCCTAACATAGCGGTGGTGAAAAATGACATTTTGTGTTTTAAAATTTAAAAAATATCCATTAAAATGCACTTTTTTAGAAATTCCGGTAACTGAATTGAAGAGTACTAGTTAATATCTAACTATTACAATTTTTTAAATTTATTTTTTTAGTCCATATTAAGCGTGTCCCGATTTTATAAATATTTTCCGTTATTTTTCGTACGAACAAGCGTACAGATGACGTCACACACACTCTCGCCTCTTACCGGGCATTTTGGCGGGCTTTATAAAATTCAAACTTGTAGAATCAATTTAAATATGAAAACGAACTAAAAGAAATAATACTTGTATTTAAGTTTGCATGTCATCTACATGAACATATTTTTTATAAGTCAAAATATTTTTCACTCTACTTCCTTATTCTACTAGTTTAAATTAAAAATAATACAACTTCCAGGACTAATGAAAGAAGTGAAACAATTTAATAATTTTTTTAATTATCTCCATAATAATATATATATTCTTTTTTTTAAAGTTTACGTGAGATTTTTATTGATCCCCTCCTCAGTTTAAATGAGATTTGATGAGATTTTACTG
Organism: Limnephilus auricula; assembly: GCA_951813805.1. Taxonomy (NCBI): domain Eukaryota; kingdom Metazoa; phylum Arthropoda; class Insecta; order Trichoptera; family Limnephilidae; genus Limnephilus; species Limnephilus auricula. The sequence goes on along the minus strand of OX638408.1, from coordinate 13,082,867 downwards.
GACTCCTCCCCCCCATTTTGAGCTCACCTAATTAATGGGGCCGCTCTGCCAATTTCTACCGATTTCTTACATGTTTTCCTTAAACTTTTGAAGTTTTTAAGTTCTTAAAAAAATAAATGTTATTCTTTAAGATAGTATCTATACATTCCCCACGCCGAAACGATAATTATTTGGAATTCCGTCGATAGAAATAAATCGCAAAGTATATCCCCGAAAATTATTATTTACACGTTTGTTCCTGTTATTTTTCAAGTAATATGGTATGAAAAAATCACAATGTTTCTTTAAATGCTATTTGACACATCCCCACGAGATTTTTTGCTCTTTTTCAAACGAGTCGTCTTTTATGAAACACTACTATTTTCGCATGAATTTTATGGTTTTTAGTGTTAGCGCGCTCGCTCCCACTTCGTATTGTCGTATCTCTCCATCTTCTTATTTTTGAGCGGGGTAGCGCGGCCTCAATATAAGCCCCCTAAACAGAAAAAATAAACAAATCGTAGTTTTTAGTCCGATTTTTGTGCAAAAGCCCCAAAGTAATTTTGCGCTGCTCCTCGAATTTTCATCCGGCACCCGATTCTATGCTAAATAATTTCCTATCTATACACGTTAAGAGGGCATTACCAGAGAATACCGGATTTGAGTCCTTTTTAAATCAAATTCTAGACGTATTGTCTCTTTTTTACAAAATAACATAAATTGATTTTGAAAGATTGTTATTTAATCTGTTACACGCAGTTTTAAAACTTTGAAAAACTAAGTGTATTTTTAATATACAAACGATAGATTATATTAAATAACACAAATTTTAAATCATATAATCATACAATAAAATAAATCAATACATAATCTAGTCAACACAGTTTTAAAAATTAAAATTTTAGTTAAATTAATTTCATTAAAAAATAAATCCGAGAAGGTGTTTTGTGACAAAAATGCCTCAGTTTTTATAATTATAAGGTCTTACAAACTAAAATATTTAAAAAAAAATTTACACACTTATTTTGTTTAGACATTATTGAAAAATCATAAATACTTATGATCAAAAAATACTTACAAAATGTACACAATATTTAATAATTTATCATCGTGCGTTTTGAGCTTTTTTATTGCTTACTTGAATGTAGGTATATATTAAAGCGAGCTTTGAATGAAATAAATCGATATTAAATGTTTAATTTAAAAAATTTGATACGGGGAATAATCTATCTTTCTCATTGGAACCTCCCTGTATAGTTATAAGCATGTTTAAACTTTTATTCTCGGCCGCTGGTCAATCGCATTTAATGCATAAGTAAACTTAATTATATTGTTCTACGGAAGGTTAATGATTACTGATACAGTGATTACATAATTACTATAACCACATTCATGTAGGCATAATTACATAACTTTATTAGTTGTTATATATATATACACTTTTCCAAATGAATATGGAAATATATTATAGTATGATAATTGCAAACGTCCACATTCTCATCCAAATGACGTAAAGGTATGTAAGGTGATTAGTCGTAAGCATCATTTTAGCTTGGCTACACCCATTAGAACTCAACGAGAGGTCCGTCGTAATTTATCTCGTGCGCATCACATATGGCGCAGCTTGATTCGCCTAAAAATAATAATTATTATTATGACTTGGCCTATTTCAGCATATCGCTCGCCATACATTCCCGTTGGGAAAGTATCACTCGCGATATGCTGAAACAGGCCAAGCTCAAAAACGCTTGCCACTTTTTAGTGTAGTCTGGCAGCACCGTAAATCTGTTTTTTTTTCTCGGAGAGATTCTCCCATTTTTATGGATGTTATTTGTACTGATACATTCGGCTTTACACAATATTTTTTGTATTTTTTTCTGTGAGAAGGAACATAATTATGGAAGAATTTATCACGATCAATATTGTTACTTGTCGATTAATGAGATCAAGGTATCTAGCACGGTCAATCGATAAGGATTGTATTGATAACTTTCGATAACTTCTCATCGTTCCCTAGGCAACAACAGCTGGCGTCGAATATATTAAGAACACTTAGTCATTTTGAAGTGTTATTTATTCGTTGGCGATCTGCAGTCATGTTAGGGAACGATGAAAAGTAACCGAAAGTTGTCGATACTATATTTATCGAATAATTATAAGTACCTACCAACTCAGCCTGCAGAAGGATGAACCGGCGGCGCCCGGGGGAGGAGAGGGGAGATTCCAGTTTAACCAAGGATATGGAATTGTCCTTAACCTTAAAATTAACAACATTACTGTTTCGCTGTCACCCGAGAGACCGTAATCGAAGTTACCGAAAAAGTTGTTAAGTTGAAAAATCCTTATCCTTAAGTCGAACTGAAATCTCCCCTCATGATCCGATTACAACGGAGCTCTCAACGGCAGGACCCAGGGTATCTGCGGTATAGGCCTTTAGCGATATTGATTCTGCGTCCAATTTTCTCTGCTTACATTTAAAGAGAGGCAGGAGTTTACTTGTGCAAGCCATTGTGTGTTTTTCAATTAGATTTTTTCCGGGATGACACACAGAAGCAAATAGTCGTTACTTTATCATTAAAATTACTAATGAGATGAGTTATAAGCAGTGTTGCCAATTCCATTTTTAAAATAAAGTCGGACGTCATCCGAAAAGGAGCTAAAAAGAGCTAAAACCTTTTGTAGCCTACATTTGCACCGTAAATGAAAACATAAATGGGGGTGGGGTGGTGGCTTTATAATCTTTTATACAATAAAAACAATGTTTTCAATGCACATACAGTTCCCAAAGAAATAACTATTCAATCGTAATTTGTATACAATAAAAACAAAGATTTCAATACATATACGGTTACCAGAGAAATAACTATTTAATCGTAATTTTTATATAATCGTTACAATAAAAACAAAGATTTCAAAACAAATACCGTTACCAAAGAAATAACTATTCAATCGCAATTTTTATACAATAAAAAAATTTCAATACATATACTGTTCCCAAAGAAATAACGATTCAATCGTAATTTTTATACATTATAAACAAAGATTTCAATACATATACGGTTCCCAGAGAAATAACTATTCAATCGTAATTTGTATTCAATAAAAACAAAGATTTCAATACATAAACGGTTTCCAAAGAAATAACGATTCAATCGTATTTTTTATACAATAAAAACAAAGATTTCAATACATATACGGTTCCCAGAGAAATAACTATTCAATCGTAATTTGTATACAATAAAAACAAAGATTTCAATACATATACGGTTCCCAGAGAAATAACTATTCAATCGTAATTTGTATTCAATAAAAACAAAGATTTCAATACATAAACGGTTTCCAAAGAAATAACGATTCAATCGTATTTTTTATACAATAAAAACAAAGATTTCAATACATATACGGTTCCCAGAGAAATAACTATTCAATCTTAATTTGTATACAATAAAAACAACGATTTCAATACATATACGGTTCCCAAAGAAATAATTATTCATCTGAAAAACGAGCTAAGAAGCCAAATCAGCTTTTCTGGAGCTGACGGCCTTAATTTAGAGCTAAATCTAGCTCTAAAGGAGCTAAGTTGGCAACACTGGTAATGAGTTATAACAATGACAACCACCGTGCTCGACTTGATAACGAACAAACTACGCAGATATTGTTTTTAATTTGCTATCAGCGCGGCATACAAAGTCTGCGGCTAAATATAGTACTCGCCCATACATCGATGCACTCGCCTCGTCTCGTAAACATTACAGCATTACCTTGGCGGGTGCGATATATACATGGAATGAGTTGGTATTTTGGTATCATGTTGGCGCTTTATAATAATTGTTGTGTTGTAATGAATGCTTCGCATATCCGCATTCGTATTCGCGAATTATACGAGAACCTGGGTTCGAGTCCCAGTTTTTATTTAATTTTACTCTTTTTACGCCCATGGGTACATAATGTTAACATTTTTTTACACAATAATAGTAATAAAAATAAACAATAGGTTAATAAACAATATTTCTTACAGTGCAATTGAATACTTTTAAATAAAATAAAATGATAACAATAGTAAACTGAAATTATCAGAAATAATAAGTTGACATAAGAAAATGTTTAAATATGTTTTAAACACGGAAATAGTTAAATTAAAATGTCGATATCATTTGTATAAGCGAGAAATTGGTGATTTTGCTACATTATTTGTTTGTGAACGAATCGAGTAGTGTATTCTTAAATTGACCACACTCAAGAGTTCGCAATAGTCGAGCTCCGAATTTATAATTTAAAATAAAGAAAGATATGTCGCTTATCCTTCGCCGATCCTCAAGTGTATGTATTTTTTAATGTACTTGATAAAAAAAGTATAGTTAATTTATTCTAAGATGATATTTTTTAATATTAATAAATCGACACTTTCGCTGAAGTTTTTCCACATTGTATGAATTTTATGGTGTGGTGACCAAATGACAGAATTATATTCTAATTGGCCACGAACATTGCAACCGTTACCTTTTTATTTTTCTGTGTTTTTTCTGTTTCATGTTTGGATTAGATTTATTAGTATTGTTTTCTTTTTCAATGACATAAAATATCTCACGCAACAACGTTCTTATTCTTGTTGAGGATCATACCCCTCTCTCCAATAGTCCTGGTGATTTTCCATTCTCCACGGTCCTGCTATTATGGAGAGCCGCTGACACGGACATTCCGGATGCATATTCGTAAATAACCGACGCGTTATCCGCCCGAAGTAGCAACGTAAATGGGCATTTTCGCCAAAGTTTTTACACGTTTTATCGTTTGTCATTCTTTATATTCCGTTACTTTTACGTTTTATTTTTAAGTTTTTTTCTGTTGTTATATTATTTACTAGCTTTTGCCCGCGACTTCGTCTGCATAGGATTAGTATTTCGAGTAATCTATTTCTTTTCCTACGTCTATCTACGTTTATACCAAAAATCTTAACCTATTTATTTAAAATATCTATAATTCTTGATTCGATTCAAAGTATTAGGCGAGGACTAATTTAAATATTTTCTTTTTATTTTCAAATAAATGCACTAATTTAAATATTTTCTTAAATGGAAATTTGATTTAACAATCATTGTTCTGCAAAATTTAATTTTGACATTTTCTATTAAACAATAATTATTATTTTCAATATATTGAAAATAAATTGCAAGCTTTATGAATTATAGCCTATATGTTATTCCGATGTATGAGCTATATTAATGTAAAGTTTTATTAAAATCCATTCAGTAAATTTTTCATGAAAGAGTAACAAACATACATACATCCATACAAACTTTCGCGTTTATAATATTAGTAAGATTCTATGTACGTACACAATAAACCCAACGGAAATTATATTATTTGATAATAATTAGAGGTCCTTGATGACAATCTAATACGTCATTATTTATCATTCTTCACGACCTTGACCTTGCCAGATATTAAATAACATTGTAAAATCGTGATTTTTTATCCGATGACAACATTGTAATTTATCAGCAGCAATGATTACAGTAATGATTATTTTTATAATTTAAATTGGTGATCAGATAGATCACTGCTATAATTTATATTGTTCCAAGTAATCATTGTAATGATTTTGAAATTTGAACCCTTTGTTTAGGTTTTCTTCCTTTTTACATTAAAACATAAATAAATTATGTCTTTAATAGGAAACCGGGCGGCATTTTGTCCATTCAAACGTATTCCCCGATTTGCTATCTGGATTATGACTAGTGCAAATATTTTTAAATATAATTGCCTGTCGGTACGTTTTGCTTTTTTGGATATAAGTTCCTTCTTATAGGACCTGCACACGCTGGGATTTTTACCCACGACCTCCGGAGTATTGGCAGTCGAGAGCCTCACCCCTCGACCACGGAGGCCGTCAAATCATTTAATAACTCAGGTCCGGGGCATACGTCATTCCTATGTCTACCCACGTTAAATTGTCATGAAAACAAGCTTATGTGCCTAAGATATCTCACACACACTTACGATACATGCGAATGCGAAACGTGCGAATGGGATAGTTGCCGTAAACTCTCATATTTACCTACAGAATTCGCTCGAAAAAGGGTTCCGGGAGAAAACATTTTTCTACACCCAAACATTCACGAAATTGTAATTTAAAAACATAGATATGTTTTCGAAAGAAGAAGCTATGTCGGTAGGTTTTTATTATTTTGTAATTATTTATGAGAATTGAGTTAGCAGCACTTTTTCCTTAAATAATATTTTCCGATAAATTATACATGTTTGACAGGGAATTTTTACGTTAATACGAAACGCATTGAAAATTTAAAAACATACCGAGATAGCTTTCACTTTCTAAAATGCAATATAATTTTTTTTTATTCATTTCGTGCAATTTTCGATGTAGAAAAGTGTTTTTTTCCGAGCTTCTTTTGTATGGGCCGAAAAGCGAAGTCTGTCGTCTTAAATAAATCGTCGTTTCCGTAGGTGAAATTTGGTATAGGATTTTTTTAAGGTTAATAATAGGTTGATTGATCTTTGTTGGTCTGAAATTGAAATTGATTTGCTCCAAGTTTTTATTGATAAGTATAGTCTACGAGTTAAAATCAAGGTCGTAAAAATATCTCTGTATCTTTACAGTGTTGCCATATGCATGATTTTTACCATGTTTTTGGTCATTTTTGGCATTTACATCGCCATGGTTTTTTCGAGTCCCCAAAAATTATGTACCTTTGAGTGAGGTATGTAGTTTTTAAACTTCAGTTCGTGTTCATAAAGTCTCTTTATCTAATTATTATCTTTGTCAGTAAATAATATGAATCTATGTATATAAAAATGAATCCTTGTTTCCCTTGGTTACGCCATAACCAGAGAACGACTTTACTTATTTAATTCATCTTTTTTTTAAGTTTCTAAGATTTTGTAGAAGGTTCTTCCGGAAAGAAAATTGCGCAGAAAATTGGATAATTTCAGAAAACCTAACGACTATTTTAACTTCGTACGCTTGACAGTTCGCGCGTTTGATATATTTAGAGATATTTCCTATACTATTCATCTGATTTCGATAAAAATTTGGTGACTTGTTGTGGACATGCCCGTGAAGGTTTTTATATAGCAATATTTCTATGTTGGTGAGTTCTGGAGTTATAAAATTTGCAAAAAAAATGTAATAGGGTACACGCGAGTCGTTTGAAAAATGAGTGTATTTCAGCAGGAGGGGAATCCGGGTGGGGCGGAGTTGAATGAAAGAGGGGAGGTAGGACGAGGTAGGGGGAAAGCGGAGAAGGTGGAAGGGGAATTCGGGAGGGGGGAGGTTCGCGAGAAGGGCGACAGCGGTAGAGGGGAAGAAGAACACGGGGAAATGAAAAAGGAACGCGGGAGAGGAACGGGCGAGGAAGGGGTGGAGGAAGGGGAAAGGGGATGAATGGGAAAGGACACGCAGGGAGAAACAATTTCTTTATTTAAGTGGCATTGCAACGCATGCCGGGAATCAGCTAGTACATTAAAATAACATTAAATGATTTTCATATCATGTAACTTTAGTTAGATATCTACATCAGCTGCTGCTAAATGTAAAAAAATGATTGAATTTGTGGGAGAATTTCTTCCAACTCTTCTGAAGGATTTGAAAAAAAGAAATTAATATTATTATTTATGTTTAAGCGGTTTTCTACAAATTAAACTGGATAACAATAAAATCATTATATATAGACTTTTTTGTTTTTATTATTGTGGTGTTTTTTTAAATATATTTTTTTCTTTAATTGAAATGAAAATTATTGTTTTTTTGTAAAGCATTGTAGATATTTTACGAAGGTAACGTTGTTTCCTTATTTTTTTCTCGATAAAAAGTTGACGAAAAACGTGTTTTTTTTACCCCTTAAACATGTTTTTTATTTTATTTTTGGGACATGGCATCACTGATCTGCACACACAATGACAAAATGTAATCAAATTTTTCCGGGATACTTGACCTTCTTCTTGTGAACGTATTTTGGTAATTTCGTCTGTGCATAACTTATTTGTGTATACTGTTAGCAGAATGATAAATTTATATTCGTATTTCGTTTGTCTGCCAATCTGCTGAATTTAAATAAAATTTATATTCAAATTTCTCCATCTGTCAAATTTAGTTTCAAAATTGTTTCGATACACACGGTGATACTTACCAGTAGTATTACTCTGTAACTGATTAGTTATTTAACTGTCATTTAAGGATCGTTTCCGTGTCGGATGGTGCTAGTGAAAGTTGAAAAAATTAACTATAAAACCGAAAATCTGTATGTCTAAAACTCGAAAAAAACATTGAGGACTATTATGTTCACAAATCACAACATCGTTTCATTTCAATAAAATAATTAGGTAGTCAAGACTTAATTTTTTATTATTTATTTTTCCTTAAAACTGTGATAACCCGCCAGGATAATTTGTTCGCTTTTCGGAATAACTCGTAGGTCTCAGAAATCATTGTGTCTCCCTTACTATCATAGTGAGAAATATGTCAGAAAGAGAAAAAACCAGGTTTTGTATTCAAATATAAAACTTAACAAAGTTTATGAAATAATTTTTTATTCATTATTTTTACCCGCGGAACGACGAGGTGACAATATCGTTTATAATAAATTTGTCTAATAACATATTTACATGTTTCTATTTTTTTCCCCTATCAGTAATTTTGGTTAGAAAAAACGTAAGATGAGCCATTTTAAAACTTTTTTTATTATACATACAACAATTATGTTTATTTCGATAAATAAATTTTTTAAAGCGTATTTTTTCACCTTTCAAAAACAATTTATAGTTTTTGGATACATTCAGAAATGTTCCATTTATTTGGATTTTATTGTAAAGCGGAAATACTTTGACCCTCTGATAAAATATGGTCGAGGCCTGTTGGGTTAAATCTCGGAATTACGTAGGGGGTCATTTGCTATTCTAATCACTGATTTTTTAAAGCATTTAATAAATCAAAAACAGTTTTTTTTATAAATAAGTTATAAAGAGCAATTAAATATTAAATTAACACATCAGCAGTAAAATTAAATTTAAAAAAAAATCTTTTCAGAATGTTGTCGACAATTGAACTTTGATCACATTCACACTATCCTCGCTTCTGTCTGTTTATAAATATAATTACAGATATGTATAACATTCATCAAACAATGGTTTGTGCTTACGAACGGCTTCTGAAAAGTAAATAATTACACACTCTACATGTCTATAACATAATATTATTATGTTAAAGACACTGGTGTGTGTAGTTTAAAAATAGTGATGCTACGAATCTCTGTACTCTGATGATTACCATTATGCAATCGATAATAAATTGTTCGATTACTGTTATTATATAAAACTTGGGCACATGACTGTTACATGACATGAAAACTATTTTAATGTCGTCCCATTTCACCGGTGGGCAGCGGTGGGGCAAGGCAGAGAAAATGGGCAGTCACACTCTTCTATTTTCTACTCTTGACATGACGCGACTCAAGTGTTTGTTTCACTTGATCGTGCCATGTCTTCCTGACTTTTTCTATTGTCCTTTTTTTTTGTTTTTATAAAATAGAGACAGTTTACCGCAGTTCCCGTGAGCACTCCAGCCATTGTGCTATCTCCCATTTCACCTCGTTCCTTTTAACTCCTCAGGCCTCGGGTATATTTTGTCAGGTCAAAATATTTCCGCTTTGCAATACAATCCAAATAAATGGGATATTTCTTAATGTATCTAAAAACTAAACCTGTTTTGGAAAGATGAAAAAATACGCTATAAAATTTTATAATTCGAAATAAATGTGTACCTCCATAATATTTAAAAATGATTTTTTTTATTGCAAACTTAAAAAAAGTTTTAAAAATGGGGCCCCCCTTACGTTTTTTCTAACTAAAATTACTGATAAGGAAAAAAATAAAAACACATATTTTATTAGACAAATATATTACAAACGTTATCGTTACCTCACTTTATCGTTGTTACATGTGAATATATATATTTTTTTTGTAATTTTCACACATTCATCAATTTTTTAAATTGCGGTCGGAAACTTCGGTTTCATAAAGTTGTACATTTTTATTATTTTGTGGTTTAATTTTATATTTGAATATGAAGTGTGGTGATTTTTTATTTCTAAAACCATTTAGATCAATTTTTTACCATGTCAAGAAGACGCAACGATTTCTATCAGATCTATATGAGTTGTTCCAAAAAGCGAACAAATTAGCCTGAAGGGTTAACATTACTCCCTTTGATAAAGTTCACCAGGGTTTAATTTTAATATTATATTTGAATATGAAGTGTGGTGATTTTTTATTTCTAAAACCATTTAGATCAATTTTTTACCATGTCAAGAAGACGCAACGATTTCTATCAGATCTATATGAGTTGTTCCAAAAAGCGAACAAATTAGCCTGAAGGGTTAACATTACTCACTTTGATAAAGTTCACCAGGGTTGTCATTGGATATCTGGTTAAGTTTCCTGGTTCCACAATGTCTTCCCAGGTATCTGAGCCTTGTTCCCATCAGGGCGGGATGTTGGCACCATAAGTGAATTGGAGTCTCAACATCCTCTTCACATTTCCTTTTGTTGGTGTTTTCCACTCCCAATTCATTCATTCATTCGTTTAGGGTCTGGTCCATTTGAACCCGGAATGATTGTCTCATTCCGGGTTCCGTCTCCAATTCCATTTACTTTAACATCATATGTTCCTCTGGCACTCATTTTTCTACTCGTCCGCTCTACATGTTCAAACCATTTTAAGAATCCCTTTCTTAATATTAATCAATAAGCTTACATCATCCATCCAGATATTCATAGTTGTAATACTGTCATAATTGGTTTTATCACATATGTGTCTCAGAGATCTCATTTCGTTCAGTCTATTTTCATCCTTTATCTGCCAGTTTTATGCCTCACTGCCATACATCAGGGTCAGCATCAGTACTCCAATGTAGACTGCAAGCCTCGCTTCTTTGGACAGATTAGCAACTACCATGTAAAGTCCTCCATTAACTCTTGGAGTTCTGACTCAAATTTTCGCCGTGCGCCTTCTGATTCTATTTTCATCGTAACTTACTTTTTTTTTTAATGTGAAATGTTATTTTTGCAAATTGTACCAGATAATATGTTTATATATTTATAAAAATTGCATAATATTATCTACTATTTGTGGTTTCCCCAGAATAGCTAGTTAGTTTCAGTGAAATGTTTCTGTAAACGTATTCCATATCGACGCGATCCCGAAGCACAATGTCAGATCTGCTAAAAATTAAAAATCGTTTTGTTGGCTTATTTTCATTCCCTTTTGATGATTTAAGCCTGTATTTTCGAAATTTTAAATGAAATTAATTAAAAAGCAAAATATCAAGCCAACCCTATATTTCTTGATCTCAAAAACACTAAAATTCCAGAAACAAAACTTTAAAATCACACATTCGATATTGTTCTTCGGAACCGTCGATATATTTAAGCTGGCGTTTGAGCGGTTAGTGAAGTTTACTGCAGCAATTTGCCCTTAACCTAACCTAGTTTATTGCAGGCTCTGGATTTGCTTTCCTTAACCATAACCAAACCTAAATAAAGCTATTTCCTTTCTATTCTATCTAAACTATGCTCCTTAAATAAATACCTACCTTAACACTAATTAGTTTATTTTTCTCTTTCCAGCTTAGCTTTGGGTTGCTGGCTTCGATAGTTCACACAACTTCCATTCCCACTGCGGCAGCACCGGCTAGACAATAACCAAGGAGAAGCACACAGCTTCATCCACGCAGCTTGACCAAAAGAGCGGGAAAAACTGAATATTCAAGATGTCTGCTCTAAAGATGGCCGTCATGATTGCTGTGAAGAACACAGCAGTCAATGGTTTCTCAGCAGCCAGAAACACCGGCCTCGTTTTCAAATATGTAAGTTTCCCGATTAATAATGAATTCACCACCGTTCCAAAATTGTAGGCACTCTTTGGTATCGCCTCGGTGAAAGACCACTATTCAGAATTGAAATGTTGCTTAGAATGACGCTAAATTAGCCATATTTGGTGACCAGGTCTGATTTCGTTCTGGGTGGATAGATCATTTTTCACAACCCGGGTCGATCACCACCCTCCAGCTAATTGTACTTTCTTGGTGAAAGCTAGCACCCAAAAAATATGTTTTTTCAATACGAGGTAAATTATTTGACAGTTCTCACCTTTCTTACAAACTCAATTTTTATAACATTTCTTTTGTGATGTATTACAAAAATTACATCAAAATAATGTAGATAAAACGATCTTCCTAATAATCACTCAAATCTATGCTTTCCACAATGCATTTATATCAAAAACAATGAAAAAATATAGACTTCGAATACGACTCCGTTCATATTATCAAGCGGTGGCCATTTTGTCGGCCATCTTTGATGCCCGGCGCGTCATCGTGAATTAATTTGAATTATTCGGAGAGGCTAGACGCTATCCAGTATTTTGTTACGTCAAGAACGAGAATGGCCCAAGCGATTCTGACCTTGTTCTTCATACAATTTCTTTATACATAAGGGACAAAATCGCTTCAAAACCGGGCCCGCCGGGGGGACTGCGGCCGGCGACGGGTTAACGCCTCCGCCCACTGAGGCAACTGAAAAATCTCAACTGCCAACTGTCTTTTTATGACAATGTGATGGCCCGCGCACTTCACAATCACACAAAACCCCGTTGTCAATGGTAACACGAGCGGTGACTTGCGACTGTCACTGCTGATTGCTCTGGCCGGCCGTTGCTAGTTGCCAGCTGTCAGCGGATTGTTCTTCGTCTATGGTTAAACAAGCTTTTTGACCAATCAAGACAGAGAAAACAGCCGGTTTTAGTTGGTTTTCAGTTGCCTCAGTGGGTGGAGGCGCTTAATCTTCACAACATACCCCAATGGGGATACCACTGGCTTTGGGCAGTGAGGTAATCACATTATCAGTTGGGTATACAATTTTGCCTCTTAGGAGGTGATCAAATAAAAAGAGTATTCCTAGGGACTGTGATGTAAAATATTTAATTTTCCGCTTATACAACCAAATGCCAGATACTTTGTATAAAAGGGCTTTGGCCCGTTTCCATGCAGACGGACTGTCATAATATTTGTACCGTTGCCAATTTGACCACTAGATCACAACATCAACAGTTTCGTAGTGACATATAATATGTATCCAATCGAAAGCAACGTGCAGTTATAAAGAAAAAGTATAAATGGCACCACCCCTGAATAATTTTTTTTGTCAATCGTTACAACAGCCATTCCTCTGGATCTGAGAATAAACAGAATTTCAAAGATCAACTGTCTATATATATATATATCTTTATATGCTTGAGAAATGGAACCTGGAGAAGCCCATTGTCACTGGCAAAGTGGAAGATTTTGAGGTGAAGTTGGAGTGAAGTATTGCGGGCTTCCGGAGATTAAGTATCCGCGGCACTCCGTGCAATGTGGTACCGCGAGGAGTGAAGGAGCCTGGATTGTTAGGGCAGTTCCGAGTCTGAGTAACGATCCCTGGCTATAAGACAACGACTCAAGATATCAAAATTATAAAAAAGAGCGGTACAACAAACCGAGATTTGCACAATACCGTAAAATGAGGTGACTTCAGACTTTTTTGTTTTTTAAGTATCTGGTAAACTAGCGGAAATAAAAATCTTTAAATATATATTTTTTTAACTTAATGAGTAAAACTTAAATTGTAATATTTAATCACTGAATACAATATTAGTGACTCTCAATCGAAAATTAGAAACAGAATCGCTAATGTTTTTTCAATGATTAAATTTTAAAATATATAGTTAATTAACTTTTTTTTTTGAAATCATAAATATGAAGTTGACAGTCTCATAATAGATCACAATGGCTGAATTGGATAAAGCGTATGTCCGGGTTAGTCGATAGGTTCTGGGTTCGAGTCCCAGTTGGACCATTATCTTTTATTATTTTTCTGTTTCTTGTTCATTTTTATATTTAAAAAATTAGATTATTATTGTTATCTACTTCTTAAATGATATATATTTAATATTTTAACCGGTATCTAAAGTATATCTCAATACAGATATCTTTAAAAAAACAATTAACGAAATTAAAATAATATAAAAATACACTTTTTGTTGGTATAAACCACCTCACTAGGCTAAGCCAGTACCGAGGTGGCAGGAATTTAATCAATTTTTAATATCTATTTAATGAAATGAGAAGAAAATTATGTAATTATCTCTGTGAACACTAAACATCAGATTTCATGACTTCAGACAAATGTCATTCCATATTCATGCTTACATATTTATTTATCAAAACAAACATTTAGGGGGGAGGGGTGGTTCAAAGTTGATATTTAAAACACATTTATAATTGTACGAACATTATTTATTATCTCAGAAAAACATATGAGGTGTCACTATTAAATAACAAGATTGACGCTGCTGCAGAGGAAGTACACATGCGCCAAACGACAGTTGTCTAGCATGAACCCTTCTCTTTCGAAAGCAGTACCTCTCGCTTCTGTAAAAAATCCGTATAGCCGTAGTCTTCGTTCGCATAAGAGTTGTTTTTATATTTTGCTGAAAAAATGATAAGTTTAAAAAATGGATCAACGAATTCAAAAACCGCTACTGAAAATTATAATTTATTTAAAGAAGTGTATGGCAATGAAAGTTTATCGCGTCCACGAGTTTTTGAGTGGTGTAAGCGTTTTCAAGATGGCCGAGAAGACGTTGAAGAAGATTCACGCCTGGGTCGCACTTTCATTTCAAAAACAGATGAAAATGATCAAAAAAATCAGTAATCTCGTTCGATCTGATCGTCGGGTAATCGTGTGATTTCTGAAACTATAGGAATTGACAAAGAATGCATACGGCAAATTTTACATAACAAATTATCATGCAAAAAGTGTGTGCCAAAATGGTCCCTAAAATTCTCACATTTTAAACAACAAGAGCTCGCAAAAATGTTTGTTCTGACATTTTATATTGCCTTATTTGTCGAATCTTGCGCTGTTCGACTTCTATCTGTTCGCCAACATGAAATTTGCATTAAAAGGAACAACATTTGAGTCCGTTGAAGCTGTGAAAGAGAAAGCGGCAAGCGTCCTGAAGGAGCTAACAGAAAAATACTTCCAGCACTGTTTCGAATAATGAAAGATTCGCATGGAGCGTTGTAGGGATAGAGGAGGGATGTATATTGAAGATGGTAATAAATAAATATCTATGAAATTAAAATAAATAAAAAAAAATTGTCGTTTATTAGTTTATGTTAATGTTTATTGTATTATTGATTGAAACTCAACATGGCACATGTTTCTACAGTAGAGTGTGTCATGTTCGTTCTATGATCTGTCAATACAAGATTAAAGTGATTAAAAAAGCTTTCTGCGTCAACACTATTCACAGGGGCCACACAGTCATCAGAGCTGCCTCAGCAAATTCTCTGTGAACATTTTTTACAGCTAAGAGTAGCTGAATTATGTCTACAGTGACTCCATCCCTCACTTGCTCTACAAGTTGTCTTTGAAAATAGCTGTTACGTTCCAGGAATTTACTGTCATCAATAGTTTTGAATGTTGGTGCAAGCCTACTTTTACTTGCTAAAAGAATAGCGTCTGATCGCTGGACATTCTGACATACTATCGCAGGATTGAACATTTTACCTGCGTGCTCAAGAAATAGATTAGTGCTGTTGTCTTGACGGTTCAGCATACGACATGCTGGTTTCACAGAACTCTTCTGACAACTCTCTCTTATTTGGGTTTTCACTGAAAAGTTCGCATATTGTTGAGTTTTGTCGTAAAAATCGCAGCTATTTCGCATTTTAACCTTTAATTCAAATTCAAATTAAATTCACCAATGAAATTTTTTTTTTCATATCAGTATTTGTTTACGAGTTTCTATTACAAAATAATATTATTAGTAACAAAAGTTGTATAAACTACCAAAATCTGAAAGAATTGTTACTGTAAACTTATAAAATGCAACACAAAAAAATTCTGAAGTGACGTTTGAATTTTTTTTGAAAAAAACCTGGTTCACCAAAGGTTAACGTATTTATCGCTAAAAACACCATTTATCGCTTTAATTTGCGAAAATATCGTTGCTATGAATCAGTGTCTCTACCCATGTATCACTTTAAAAAGCCTTTTATGGCGTTTAAATAAATAAATAAATAACTTATGACTACCCACCCTCCTCAAGGGCATGTGGTACATGAACGTTATGCATAATGCACATGTCCGGAGTCAACTAGCCTATCCAAAGTCACCTCATTCTAAGGTACCTTCTTATATGTTAATTTTTTTTTAAATTTGTCTCTAATTCTTTTTATAATTTGAAACACAGCGACGTAGTTTGTAAATATACTTTTCTTTTGTTCAGGGCAATCTGTCTCCATGCATCTCCAGCATTCAGGCTCGCTTCCTCAGCAGCCAGGACATCACCAAGAACATCCAGTACATCAGCAACGAGAAGATCAACTTGGAGAAGGATCCTGAAACACTGAAGTAAGAAACCTTTACATCAATAATTGTGTTTGCTACGCATGGTGAAATAAACCACATTTTCTGGTTATCACGACCTTATCATAGACCACCTTTGACAGAATTGACAATACATAATTATTATTTGACTGATTGATCATTCCTCAAAACATTACTAAGGAAACATATAAACAGTTTATTGCGGTTTAACCCCTCAGGCTATTTTGTTCACAATGGGAACAACTCATATAGATCCGATAGAAATCGTTGCGTCTCCCTGACATGGTAAAAAATTGATCTAAATGGTTTTAGAAATAAAACATCACCACACTTCATATTCAAATATAAAATTAAACCACAAAATAATAAAAATGTACAACTTTATGAAACCAAAGTTTCCGACCGCAATTTGAAAAAAAAAATTATGAATGTTTTTTTATAATTATTTTCACATGAAACAACCAAAGTGATGTGACGATAACGTTTGTAATATATTTGTCTAATAAAATATGTGTGTTCTTTTATTCCTTATCAGTAATTTTAGTTAGAAAAAACGTCAGGTGGGCCATTTTTAAAACTTTTTTAAAATTGCAATAAAAAATTTCATTTTTTAAATATAACGAGTTTATTTCGAATTATAAAATTTTTCACCTTTCCAAAACAGGTTTAGTTTTTAGATACATTCAGAAATATCCCATTTATTTGGATTGTATTGCAAAGCGGAAATATTTTGACCTGACAAAATATACCCGAGGCCTCAGAAAAAGAGGTAAAATGGGAGATAGCACGATGGGCCCATGGCTGGAGTGCTCACGGGAACTGTGGTAAACTGTCTCTGTTTTATAAAAAATATACCCGAGGCCTCAGGAGTTAAAGCTGATGAATCCACCTAGATTTCACTGTCTATCCCATTTTTAACGTTCGTTAAATGTGGTCCAATTTTGGACCGATATCAATTGCAGAAAAATAAAAGTGGTCCAATTTTGGACCGATATCAATTGCAGAAAAATAAAAGTGGTCCAATTTTGGACCGATATCAATTGCAGAAAAATAAAAGTGGTCCAATTTTGGACCGATATCAATTGCAGAAAAATAAAAGTGGTCCAATTTTGGACCGATATCAATTGCAGAAAAATAAAAGTGGTCCAATTTTGGACCGATATCAATTGCAGAAAAATAAAAGTGGTACAAATTTGGACCTAGATCGCTCCAGTGGCTAAACTGACACACAGTTCATTTGAATTCTGTAGTTTTTCTGCTATTCACATTATGTTTTCATCCCAAAACATCAATGCACCATTATTTATGATTTTTTAATGCATATTATGAATGCATTCATTAGCCTATATAAGTTTAAACAAAGAACAATTGTCAGTTGAAATAATATGTGAAATAAATGTATTATTGTTCATGAAATCAATCTAACCAATACATTTCACAACAAGCAAAATGATGTCGGTAAAATTGTGAAGTGCTCACTAGAATAAAGAATTCCAAATTTTAAATCTCACGGATCGTATTTGCTACGGCACGCTTACGTGACACTAGGTCAAAATCTCGAATATGATACCGCAGCATCTATCAGGTTAAAACTTTATAACTTGACGACTTTGTTTTTTTTTTTTCATATTTGCAAAAATGCTTCATTCTCCAACACTACTTTTAACTTTCAGCATCGCCCTGGTGGTTGACCATCATGAAACTTTGCTTAAAATGGATTTAGCCATGTTCATTAACCAGATCTGAGTAGCCAGAGACTGCCCAAACTTTCATCTTCCCTCCTTGTTTCCGTCCTCTTCAGCCTCACAATATGTCCGAGTAGGGGATGACGTAGTCCCAATGCTTCCGGACTGTTGGGACTTTCTGCGGTATTTGGTACTATTGTTTGATCTCTCTTCCACAGGAGAAGTTGTGCGTGTACATCGCAAACACTTTGTCACGCACAGGCCGTAAATGTTTCTAGTGAAATCACGAGACCCGCGTCGTCAAAATCTCTCCAAATGTCAAAACTAACTTGCATAAAGGAAAGGGGCGAAAGCACCACTTGTGGGATCCGAGCCGGCCGTAGAAGTAGCAGCTTGCCACACAAAACTACATATCGATAGGTGGGTCAAATCCCAGCACTGTAAAGAATGGGAGGGAGAATGGAACCCGGAATGAGACAATCCAAAGTTCTCATAAAAGGACCGGACCCTAGACCAACCAGGAAACTACTCGATACGGACAGAAACTCGCTGAGGGAACTGGTACGACTATTAACGGGACACTGCCATCTCAGGAGACACGTGCAGATATTGGGAGTGGAAAACACCAATATATGCAGAAAATGTGTAGAGGATGAAGAGACTCCAATTCACCTATGGTACCAATGTCCTACCCTGGTGGGAACTAGGCTCAGATACCCGGGGAGACCTACAGTAGAACCAGAAGACATAGCCACATATCCAATGACAACTCTGGTGAACTTTATTAAAGAGACTGGGTTGTTATTAAAGGATTGAGGTAAATGGGAGATAGCACAATCACGGGAACTGCTTGTAAACCGTCTCCGCCTTTAAAAAAAAAAACTTGCATAACGTCACTCACAACATTAGCTGTTATTTTTTGTTACTTATTTTTTTTACGAGCATTCTATGGGTGGGAAACACAAATCTGAACTACAAAAAATGAATTTTCGAGTGAAATATGGAGAAATATTCACTATAATTGATTCTATCAGTAACACAAATACGCGCCTACCCAAGTACTATATAGTCAAATAATATAGAATGTATCCCATTATTTGCATGTACATGTAAACCATACAGCACCATCTCTTACATTTGTATGTGTTCTGATTGGTTCTGATGCTATAAGGTTAGTCTCGTGGAAGGTTAGAAATACAAAAACATATCAGGCACTTTCGTTTTTTTGTTACTAACTGAAGGATTGATATTATCACGCGGCGGCAGAGTATTGCAATAATTTATTGTCGAATGATCAGTGTTAAATAATACAATTTATTATTAATTTAACCTGTTGAAAGCCAGCATAGGAAAAATATATTTTTAAAATATTTGACAATTCTCACCTTTCTTACAAACTCAATTTTTATTTACATTTCATTTGTGATATATTACAAAAATTACATCAAAATAATGTAGATAACACGAACTTCCTAATAATCACTCAAATCTATGCTTTCCTATGCTATGGATTTATTTAAAAAAAAAATGAAAAAATATAGACTTCGCATACGACTCCGTTCATATTATCAAGCGGCAGCCATTTTGTCAGTCACAGCTATAAACCGCGAGCAGATATCTGTGGAATCGCGAGCACTTATATTTTGTACCGTTCTCACAACGCTATCAAATATTTCTTCCTACGGTAGGAGAGTGGGTCAGATGAATTTAGATAACTCGATACGAGATACCATTTCTTTGTAGATTTTGTACTAGATCTGAGAATTTAACAGCTGACAAAATATAATAAAAAAGTTCCTCTCTCATATTTTCGGCGGGAGAGGGGGGGTTTATCTGTTCGTATATCGCCTCAGGAGCGGTTACGGCGTAAGTCGTGCAAAGTCTATGGTCGATCTGTGCATAAAGCACTTAAACTATCTACACACCATGCTGCGAACAGCAGCTTTTGGCAGCTGGCTAAAAATCGAAGGTTGGAGAATGTCTCCCGTCTCTTTTTTTCCCATGCGAACCCGTAACACTCTGTTTCACGTTGACTGCAAATTGTAAGAAACCGTCTGCCGTTAGTACCAACCGAGGAAATGAGATGGTGATATTGAATTTGTTGTGTTAATAAAAGAGACAGAAGACAACGTGAAACAGAATTTTACGGGTTCGCACGAGGAAAAGGGAGACAGGAGACAATAACCAGCTGCTAACAGCCGGCTGTTCGCAGCACCGTGTGTAGAGCCCATTAGGTGTGAACGGTCTGAAGGTATTGTATGGACAGCGATATTTGACGTGCTATAGTTTATATCTGTGTCTGAACAGGGCTTTACAATCAGCTCTTGTGATATTTCTATCTTATAATTAATAGTGGCTTCTGTTTGATATTTACAAATTATATCAGGTATAAATCAGAGTGATAAAACTAATCAAAGGATTATGTACTAATCGATAATAAGGCAAATAGATTTTTTTTTTATACTATTGATGATGATAAGAGATTGCTACAATGTTTCAAATTTAATGTAAATATTCGTAAGCTTTAATGTGGAGACAACAGGCCTTATCGGTCAGTCTGATAAAGGTAGTAATTGGGGGGTATCTATTGTTAAGGTCATCATTAGTTTTCAGTCTGCTTATCGCAGTATTACCTATATGGGTGTAATTGCTACTAAATTTGTATATTGTAATCTCCTGAGTATGACGCACAAGAAAAAGGCAGAATCTTTAAGATGATATGGCATAATTAATTAATTATATTTGTCACTGTTATGCTTGCAAGACTGGCTGTGTGAGTTTTGCCAAATTTTAGAGGGGAAGCATATCTTAGTTTTGTATTCAAATGCATCAACAAACCATGTTTGAATGAGCTTTGTGCGATAATGGTTAAACTTGTGCACACAGCCAGCCACTTCTGGCGTGGACCCTCAAAATACCTGAAAAACCCTCGACCCTGTGTAGAAACGGGCGATCCGTTTGATAAATTCTCCTGTCTTAACAGATTGCAATCTTTAGAGCACGGGCGTCGGATGGGAATGCTTTTCTTGTTCTTCAGGTATTTCAATGGAAGGTGCTTCGAGGAACTAGCGTCATTGATCCCCTCGGTACTGTAGCATAGTCGGTTGACATTTGACACATGAGAACGGCTTCTATGACTTGTTCTTGAGTTTAACAGCTCGGTTGTGGAACGATTTGCCGGCCTCTGTGTTTCCTCTTTCCTACAACATGGTTCTCTTCAAGACCCATGTTCACTCCACACTCCTGCATCTTCAAAGATGACCTAGCCCTGAGGGAAATTATTTTCCTCAGGGCCTCCTGTGTGGAGTTAATGTAAAAAAGAAGAAATAGCCGAGATTGGGCCCCAATTCCTTGATTTTAGAATTTTTTTTTAACTAACTAACTAACCATCTCACCGTTTCTCTGCAGGGGTAGGCAGAGAGGACAGACCGCTAAACAACTCGGTCTTGGCATACACTCTTTGCTTCATTCACATTCATACATCTTCTCATACATGTTCTTCTATTATTCCGACTCCTGACATGGCCCAACTCAAGTTTCTGGTTCACTTGATCGTGCCATGTCTTTCTCGGGCGTTCACAACTTCTTCTTCCATTCACATTTGCGTCATTTATTCTCCTTACACTCCTTTCTTCATTCATAAGCTCTACATGTTCAAACCATCTGAGGGTACCTTTCTTGATCTCACTCTTTTTTTTAATATTATTATAATTTGTTTTACGAAGAAAACATATATTCAGACAGTAATAATTAACAAGACAATATAAAACATGCTTCGTATACTACTATGAACTATAATTATTCTGTTATATTATTATTTATTTATTTTAAACTTTTATTTATTTCCTTTATTTTTTCCCATTTTTTTACACGTTGACATTACAGTTCAATAATAATAAGAAAGGGAAACCCACTAAGGCGCAGTCTGTGTGTGGGTAATATAAGTGTTTACATTTTATTTTTGTACCTAAAAATAACAGAGTGCATCTAAAGAATAAACCAAGATTAAAATCTAAAAAATAAAAGAGGAAAAATTATAATTAAAAGTTGTCTAAAGATTGTACAAGACGTAAACTTAAAATACATCGAAGTAAAAAATAAAAATTGTAAGCTACTAAAAATGTATTAAAAGAAAAGAAAGTAAAATATACAGAAACAAAAATGAAAATTAGAATGAAGTAAAGATTAAATTAATAATGCTTGAATATCTACAATCTACATTACTCAGCCACAATTTCAACTCTTTTACGTATTGAGCTGGTTTAGTTGCTACTTGAATAAACTAAATGTAAAATTCCAGCCTTTGACTTAATAACTCCTAAAGACACTGTCAGAAGGTCAGAGAATTGGTGTTTATATCCGCTTTGCAATAAAATCCAAATAAATGGAATATTTCTTAACATATCCGAAAACTAAAAACTGTTTTTGAAAGGTGATAAAATACGCTATTGAATTAGATATCCCCCTCTAATTCAAAGGTCTTATGTCAATTGACAGCATCAGTCTTTATAAAACATATATTTATCAGAAATAATAATCGCTTTTTCTTTCAGACTGGTGAAGCCGATAGAGCGTCCGCTCTGCATAATGCTGAACTGGATGCTGGCCAAGCAGAAGAACATCCACAAGTACGCCAAGCTCTACCTGGAGCAGGGCTATGACGTGCTCTCCGTCAGCTGCACCCCCTGGCAGCTGCTGTGGCCCATGAAGGGATCCCAGGTTAGTCTTGTCGGACGACAAAAAAGGTTAACCACCTAATTCACCTAAAAGTATTCTGCAATACACTTAATCCTGTTTTTATACGGTGATTCCAAAGAACACCACGTAAAATAAATTGTCTTTGTCAGATATACACATCCGTTTTTGCATATTTGGTGTGAAATCACTTTTATTATTCGATTCGATTTTATTCTAATTCGATTCTAAGTACAGATAAATATCACTAAAATTTAAAATGATGTAAAGAACAAAATGTTGGAGAGTGAAAAAAAAATTTAATAAAAACAAAAAAATCATATCTCCTGTTTTTGTAGACCTATAATAATTATGAATTTTTATTATGAAATAACATTGAATAGATCGTCCGGAATGCCTAGCGTTTTTTGTAAATTTCTACAACAGTTATTAATTTTACATATTTTTAATTTTTCCGAAAAAAAATGTTCTTAAAATGCAAGTTGTAAAAGACACTTATTTTCCAAAGAAATATTTCGACACAGATCGAAAAAAAATGACATATTTAAGTCAATTTTGGATTTATTATCCTTCACAGGATTTTAAATTTTCATTATCAATGTGTATTACCATTAATTACCCTTTGCTGACAGTGTTATTAGAATCTGTGTAAAAAAAAAACCTTGTAAAAACAAAATTTACCGTATAATGTTTCAGTGCCCTTTTATGTACTAATTGTAAAAATAAATCATGCTCTTGCAAACTGACTGCTAAAGTCTTAAATAAAGCCTAAAATACTTGTCACACTTAAACATAACCACGTAAACACCTCAGCACAGGTTCTCCTAGTGAGGTGTTCACGAAACATACAACATTTCGCGGGCTTAATAAAATTCAAACTTGTAAAATTAATTTAATTATGAAAACGAACTTTAAAAAAAAAAAATACTAGTATTTAAGTTTGCATATGAACATTGATAAATTAAAAAAAAAAAAACTCAACTTCCTTATTGGGAATGCCGTAGTGCCATAATTCTACTGGCTCCAGACAGTGGGGAACATTCAGGACTCTTGTGCGGTATTCACTTTTTAAAAAAAAGGCGTTTAATGTGTACATGTCACAGACCCCCAGTAAAAATAATAATACAATGTGAATGAAGCAAGAAGTGACTCCGCAGAAATGTAATCAAGGCGTGACAGAATCAAGTGATCGGAAGATTATGTATGAAAATGATTGTACGAAGGATTGTGCGCCAAGACTGAATAATATGGCAATTTATCCTCTCTGCCTACCTAACCTAACCTAACCTAAACTACCCCTACGATAATTAGTTAAGCCCCATTTATAATAGGAATAGTCTGTAATCCGTATTCGATAAGCCCTAGGCCGTAGAAGTTGGAAGATAGGAAACCTGTGTATCCGTTTATAATAGTTGGCAATAATCTGTTATTTTTTTCCATAACCGAAAAGATGGTTCAACTTTATCTTTTACGGTTATAGATTACGGAAAGCTTAGATATATGCTGAGATGTATGTATTTTCGATCGATACTCTATGGTATTGAACAAATATTTACGCGGAGTTTGGATATTTTATCGCATTTTACATATATTTGCTCAATACAAAAGTGATCTAATATATAATAATTAATATAAATGACGCGGAATTGATTTCTTAGATACAATTTCGTCATTTAACATATGCAAGTGACAGTAAAGTGACAGCGTCATAGACAATTCAATGGGCTTATTCCTATTCCAATTATTTAAACGACGTTTTAAATTATTACGGATTACGGATTATGGCAACGGCTTATTCTTATCTCTTATTCCTATTATAAACGGGCCTTTAGTGTGAGGGTTATTTATATAGTTTTAATTTAATTATTTTGTTTATTTCCATTGCGAGTACATAGGTATATTATCATAGCACATCATCCCATCCGCACGTGAAACCATTTCACGCATCATAATAACCTTCTGGATTGCAGCTAGTTGCCGGAGATCTTCTGAAGTTCATGGAATCGAACTCGGAGCACAAACACCTCATCCTCCACTGCTTCAGCATTGGAGGCTATGTATTCGGCGAACTCCTATTCCAGGCCTCCCAAGACAAGAAGAGGTTAACTAACATCCCTACGGCTAGAGGCTTGCTATCGCATGGAGCTTGTAAAACACCCGTCTCCCGTCCTGTCGAGCGTCCCCTCATCTAGTCTAAGTTCACTTTTAAATGGAGTTATGTGTTAACAGTCTAGCAATACCGTAAAACCACTGAATAGATTATACACACTAGAAATGTCTTCCATGTAAATTTGGTTTGGTTTAAATGGCGAGGTTGTCACATACGTGATCCATGAAGCTTCACTGAAACACGTAAATTGTGTCGAAACGTGCCACTTTGAGAATAGTTTGCATTGAAAAGGCCAGCCTTGTAAAAATTATAAGAGACTCGCTGACCCGGCAAACTTCGTACCGCCTCAGAATCAATAAATGTTGTGTTTAATTTATTAGCTGAAATAAGTTAAGTTTTTATTAAGTTAAAATAAATAGATACCCACTCTAAGTTAAAAAAATGATGATAATTGAAATGTTGAATAATGTTTGGCTCACTACACTATTGACAGTTCGAATTGATTCAAAAAATATGTCAACCAACGCACATTATTTGAAAAGCCGTTCCATACAAAATATATGAAAAAATCAATTTTCTTCATAATTATTTTTCCCGTGATTTTTTCCGATGTTTTAATAGTTATTCTGTTAATTGGGACGGAGACAAATCCAACAAATCAAAGATCATACAAATCGGTTCAGCCATTCTTGAGTTATAAATGGTGTAACTAACCCGACTTTGTTTTATATATTAAGATATGTTGGTTCCCTTGAAATATTTATAATGGCCAACTAATCTAAACCACGTTTTGAGGGTATACTGACATACCGCATTAACTTTTTTGTAGCATTCTAACTGATGATGCTACTTTTCTATCTATGAGAATGCTACAAAAAAAAAATTATTAACAACTTAATGCATTCTGTCAGTGTTCCCTCGATATCAGGTTTTCCCACATAAGTTTTTTTTCCCCTTGAGGAACCTTACAAGACAGTTTCATTATAAAACGATTTATTGAAGATATATATCTACATATTATTATAGACATTATAAATTATTGGTAGACTGTTATCAAATAACTTTAATTTATTTGTGTTGTTTTTTATGCGGTTTATAGGGTGACTGATATTTAATGTGAAAATATTAGAGACACTGTAAGCAAAAAAAAAAAATTGATGTCTTCTGCTATTAGATTGAAAATTTCGTACTATGTTCACATCAACTTTTTTTCTTATACAGTGAAACCCTCTTAAGAATTTCTTGCTTAAGATCTTTTCCTGCTGAAGAAGTTTGGTTTTTTGGTCCCTTCAAGACCAAATGGCCAAATTTTTCCCACTTATAAGGTTTTCCCGCCTAAGAAGTTTTTTTTTCCGGTCTCTTGGAGAACTTCTTAAGAGGGTTTCACTGTATGTCTCTTGTCTAAGATATCATTAAATGTACACAATACGTTGAGTAACAATCACCCTGTCAATGTACACACTTTTCAACAATAATTATTATTGATTTTGTCTAAGTTATGCATCGGTAATCTAAAAACCATTTTTTTTTTCTTTTCACAAAGGTAAATTAGTATTTTTCCTGACCAAAATCAAGAAGTCACTATTTAATCTTTACTTTAAATAGCTTTAGCTATGATTAGTGACCGTATCAAATAAATATCTTATATTTTAAGTTATAATAATTTTGATAGTTTTGAGGTGTTTCAAATTCCCATCATATTATTTGATGATCATTTAATCAACGATCTGCGCCATATTTTATTTTTTTCATATTTAAACTGTCCCTGTTAAACAGTGCGTTTTAGATTTTGATCAAATTGTGGTTGATAGCTGAATTCTTGTCAGCTATTTACAATTTGATAAAAAACTAAGATGGTCTCAAAATCGATGTTTAAAAACTTTGATCTGAAATTCATATTAGCGCCGACCGTTGCTTTGTTGTGGTCAAATGTGACGAAAGTTTAAAAAACCCAATCCTAAGTATTTATTACAAAAATATATTTTCCAGCCTTTCCATTTCTGTCAGGCAGAAAAAAGGGGGTCATAAAAATTTAATTCATTCTGATTACTTATGCATAATTTATTTAAAATTTTCACCATAAGATTGTGAGCGTTTCTAGGTTTCCTGAGATTGCCGCTATTTTTCTTCTATTAGAAATGCGTAAAGAAAACTTCTTTAAAATGCGCAGGATTTTGTATTTTAATTTGAATGGAGGTGGTGGTTGTATGTGACAGCTTGAAAGAGTATTTTCGCTTGCAGCTAGTGGCGGCTGATACGCTGCGTTTCATTGAATCCAATACCGCGTTTGCACCGCTGGTAATTCACGGATTTTCCATCGGCGGATACATGTGGGGAGAAGTGTGCTTTATCGCCTCCGGTAATAAGCCAAGGTACGTTGATCCTTTGAAGTTTTTACTGTAGTGGCCAGAAAATCAATCATCATTATTTTCACTCATTTTGATGTTTTTACAAAAATTACAAATTTTTAAGTAGACGATCATCATAGTGATTTATTAATTACAGCTTACGATTTTAATATCAGATCAAGCGTTATAGCAAATTTACAGGTTTACGTTTATAATCAAAGCAGTAGATACTCTTAGTATTGCCCTGGTGAAGGACCACCATTCAGAATCGAAACGTTGCTTGAAATGGCTTTCGCCATTTGGTGACCAGATCTGAGATGGCCAAGTCTTATTGACCGACTTCTGATTGTGGTATATATTATGGAGGATTTACAGGTGCACATGTCCACACAAACAAAGGGCAATAGCTGGAATCCTGTATCTCAAAATATTAATATGGAAACATATAAACTGTTTACGGTGGTTTTATTTTTTTATTTATTTATTTTTTCTGTATAAAGTTTAATTACAGGCGATTTTTTTTTATGCCTGTCTCACAAGGATACACCTGTGTCGAGACCGGCAGATTTAAAGCTCATGAATCCACCTAGATTTCACCGTTTATCCCATATTTGTAGGTTCGTTAAATGTGGTCCAATTTTGGACCGATATCAATCGCAGAAAAATAAAAGCAGTCCAAATTTGGACCTAAAGCACTCCAGTGGATAAGAACATATTATTGCTTTTTCTGTTGTTTTCTTCCTGTGCTTTTATAACGATTTGTTTTGTTTAGTTTTCCCAACATTTATAAGCAAAAATCCACATTTTGGGCTCTGTGTAGGTAGATAGCTAGCTATTAGCTTACTAGTTACTTACTGGCTATGACTGAATTAAAATTTCAAATTAGAAAATATCGACAAACAATAGTTAAAAATAAAAAAAGAACAACAATGACCACGCGCCGATATACCGCGTCTCGTATCCGCACTCGTTTATTTATCGAATCTATCTTACAACAACTATTATTACCGATCATAATAAAGTCACAATCAACATCTATTATTTCATTCTCTCCTCTACCAACACCCACATTTTACTAACAAACTCGCTTAGTTGCTTCTTAAATTTTTGCCGAGTCAAATTTGAAATTAGTGCTCACTTAGCATCATTGGTGAAAGCTATCACAATACTCACAATTATTTTGCCTAAATAATCAGCTAGGTTTTTTTTCTATCCTCTCCACTCTCACCCACACACTAACTATTATGAATCAATCCATTTATAGTGGATGAAATTCTTTTATTTATTAAATAAATGTTATTCATTTTCTGGCCATTATTTTGTTATACACATGATTTTTTGCACCATCCAATGCTTACTCCCATATTCCCTGCTCATAGAATTAATTTAATTTGGTTTATTTATGCATGTTCGTTTTAATTATTAATAAAATTATTATTAATTTATCATCACTGTGAAACCATCACATGAAAATGCCTCGAGACGCTGTCAATTGTCCTAAAAAATTATTGCTAAAAAATGTTGTTAATTAACACCTAGAGCCTCTGATGTTTTGCAATGTGCGAATTTGCAATCCTCTATTATGTGAGCTGCCAGAATGAGGATTGTACGAAAAATATTTTCGCATCTTGAAAACACATGAAAGACTCCTTCAGATATGTGTTTAAAACGATCTTTCATTTCCTGCTACCTTTTTAAAAAACTATGTTCTATGTGTATTGATGGTGGTCTCCGTTTAGATACCAACCAGTATTGGACCGGGTGGCAGCCCAGATCTGGGACAGCGCTGCAGACATCAGTGAGCTTCCCATCGGGGTCCCTAAGGCAATCTTCCCCAAGAACCAAGTCATGCAGAATGCTCTCCACAAATACATCATGTAAGTACAGTACAATGCCAAGTATGGTTCATGACAAAACAAACATTGAAGAAAAAGAACAAACAAACATAACCTTGCTGTTTTATAATGTTCTGTTTTGTCACTTACAGAGATGGGAAGTTTTTTTATGAGTGATGGAAGGCTGATAGAGATATTGAAAGAAGGGTAAAGAACGCCATTGGCGCTAACAAAAAGCTGTCCAAAGAAGCAAAGCTACAACGTAGTGCTGGTACCTACCCTGATGTATGGCAGTGAGGCATGGAACTGGCAGAGGAAGGATGAAAGTAGACTGAATGCCGTAGAAATGAGATCCCTAAGGTGTATATGTGGTAAAATCATGTATGAGGTTGATGTTAAGCGTAATGAGTAGATTATTAGTATGAAGATTAATAAAGGCTCAGATGGTTTGAGCATGTAAAGCGATGTAAGGAGAATATATGAAGCAAATGTGAATAATAGAAGAAGTCGGGGACGCCCGAGGAAGACATGGCACGATCGAGTGAATCATATACTTGAGTCAGGCCAATTCAAGAGTCCGAAAAATAGAAGAGTATGTATGGCAGTGTGTGCCAAAACCGAGTTGTTTGGCGATCTAATAAACTAATTTACTAAACATATATAACCTATCGTATTAATGCATCTTAGTAATTAAAAGTATATGTCATAGAAATTTTATAAACCATCATAAAACCTGTAGTATTATTTAGTTATTTAAAAAAATCAAATTTTTTCATCATTACAAATTATCTAAAATAGTAAAATCCAAATTGGACAGTTCCGAACTCCTGCAACTAGCTCATTCCCCGATACAGCGATTTCGTAGTATGCGAAACCAATACTTACGTGTTATTAACATGTTTAATGTTGTAATTCTTGTTTGTAATATGTTTGTAATATACACAGAATTTTAAATAATTATATTGACTGTACCGAACTACTATCCTTAATTAATTTCAATATACCTTTAAGACGTACACGATATACTGCTCTGTTTTACACGCTTAATTGCAAAACAAATGCAGCAACTAATTTGACAATTAACCGTGCTCTTCATACATTCAATAATATTTGCCTAAATTCTAACATTGACATTTTCTCCGATTCACTGCCCAAATTTAAAAAGAGCATCATGTCAATGATATAAACATGTCAATGATATAAACTATTCAATGCGCATACACTTCTCACACCTACCAACATACTCATACATACACTCACGAACATATACACTACGCACATCTCCCGGTAATTACAAATAAGACATTCAAAGAAACATATCATAGGTACCCACTATGAAATATCATTTAATATATGTAAACTATCTCATCACTGTAACCAATGTACTGTTTGTTTCTGTAATATAAAATAAATTCTCTGATCATTGTACTTTAAAAATTTTGTTGCTTGTAATTTTATAATATCATGTAAGTAGGATACGTTTTTAGATTTTCACAGCCAAAAGCATTTTCGTTTTTGTTTTTGGGGTGTTATGCCGTGTTGTGCTACCTCCTTCTTTAGCCGACGTTTCGGACAGCGTTGCAGTGTTCATCATCAGGGCAGATCCGGATCACATCGACGGATCTGCCCTGATGATGGACTGCAACGCTGTCCGAAACGTCGGCTAAAGAAGGAGGTAGCACAACACGGCATAACACCCCAAAAACAAACAACGAAAATCATGCAAGTATTTTTTTATCGTAACTTTATTATTATTATTTTTCACTGTACTTTTTTTGCTTTTGTTTTTATTTCATGTATGTATGCATATTTCTTTCTCATGTTAAAGTTGTACTGCCTTTAGGTATATATATATATATATAAAAGCCTTCTGGGCGTAAAATAAAAAAAATTAAGACCCTTCACACAGCATCTCCAAAATTTCAAATTGATAACTATAGTATGAATGTGAGTTCATTCTGCAAATTGACTTTGTGGCTTATGCATTTTACGAAATCAGTGTGAAGAACTACTCTTGTCACAGAATAAATATAAGACAGTTTGCTCGTCTGTCTAAACAAGATGAATTGTTTAATTTCAGATACCACATGAAGACGTTCCACGAATCGGCCACGGTGCACTACATGCGCTCCAGCCAGCAGTTTCACCTCAACCTGTGCCGGGCCCCCGCGCTGTTCCTGCTCAGCAAGACCGACCCCGTTGGGGCTGAGGCCTCCAACAGGCGGGTACACGACAGCTGGAAGAGTATCGGAATTCAGGTACCCATAACTGCTTTATCCTCCTCTTCCTCATAGTTTTCTTATCCTTTTCCTAGTTGGTTCGGGAAACCATTGTTTCAACAAAGCACCTCCAGAGGCCCTAGCACGCTTGCTCTATAACGATCGATAGGATAACTATCGGTAACTTCTCATCGTTCCCTACGACAACTGCAGATCGCAAACGAATAGGTGATAGTTCACAATGACTAAGTGTCCTTAATATATTCGATATCAACTGACGTTTGTACGTTTGAGATCTGCAGTTATCCTAGAAAACGATGAGAAGTTACCGACAATCGGTCGGTAACTTCATATCGAGCGACCGTGCTAGCACACCAGGTATCTAGTACGGTCGATCCATAAAACCATATATAAATTTGATATTGACTGAATTCGTAATCTGATAGTATTATTGTCGTAGTGTCTGTACGGTTGAAATTTAAGAATCCCACATCGCGTGCAACTCGTGCAAACCATCTTCGTACGTTAACTTTGTTACCAAGCTACTGCTGTGTCGCCCGCCGCCCGCTAGCAGCAAAAGTGGGTTTTTAACTGCTAGTCTATAATTATTAGGCGGTATATGCGAGCTCGGTCAGCAATTGTTTCCGACAGTCGGTAGACAAAAGCTGCCTAATGAAATGCAGCATCTTGAGTCTCGTTTGTCACTCGCTGAGCTTTGGTAAAGTGTCGATACACAATTTTTTTTGAATAATTTTGTTCGTTATGCAATTTACTGGCTTATTAACTTGTTTAAGGGCAGCATACAAAAAAAATATTTTTTCAATATGACGTAAAATTTTTGACAGTTATCACCTTTCTTACGAATTCAATTTTTATAACATTTCTTTTGTGATATATTACAAAAATTACATCAAAATAATGTAGATAAAACGAACTTCCTAATAATCACTCAAATATATGCTTTCCACAATGGATTTATATCAAAAACAATGAATAAATATAGACTTCGAATGTGACAGCTATCATATTATCAGCCATTTTGTCCGCCATCTTTGCTGCCCATAATGTCAAGAACGAGAATGGCCCAAGCAATTCTGACCTTGTTCTTCATACAATTTCTTTATACATAAGAGGCAAAATCGCTTCAAACATCCGGACCCGCCGGGGGGACTGCGGCCTACGAGAGGTTAATGCACGGAGGCAGACTAATGAAGCTCGGAAAATTAAAAGATATTGTCTGTGTGATTAGTTGAATTTGTTAGAGCTTGGAGAAATGTAATTCAGAAAGGTGTTCAAAATATCACAATTTTTGGCTGAATATCTCTTTGACCATTTAATTCCCTTTTACACAGCCATGTTGCGACGACAGTTAGAAACTATTCCAAAATCCATGCAAATTTTAAAAAATGGAGACTGCATTTCGATGTGGGTGTATTTCAATTCTACATTGTCTATTTATTTATATTTTTACGTAGCCGTTTGACATTTAGGAATGCTGATCCATAGATAATACCTGCTAGTTTTGCCATCGTAGGGCGTTTTCTCATTTATTCGTTTAACCGTGCTTGGGAACAAAATGAGATAATGAATGGTATGTTAAACCTATTAATCCGATATTGTTAAGTTATCGATTTAACCATGCTAGACCCCTGGTATCCCTGTCCTACACTACTTCAGCGGCTTCAGATCATTGGAGGTCCTCTCTCTCCTAGCACAATCTCTGACGCCGTTTTATCCAGTTTAGTCTGGGGCACATTTATTTGGGATTGTTTTTTATTTATTGTCCTACAAAAATAAATATGTTTGGTGATATCATCTTGACATGCCAATGTAAGTAATATGTGAATTCAGAAATTGGCAATTCAAGATAAAAAAATAATAGCTTTTCTCTTATCAGAGCAAATATAACACTGTTAGAAATGTTGGCTAAAGAAGGAGAAAGTGCAACACTGCATAATAATAAAAAAATGAAACACAATATTTCGACCGTGAAAATATTAAATCATACCCCTTTCAATACTATGTTGCTTAGTTATTTTATAATTTTTACTTCATAATCATTATTTATTCATTCCCTCGTTGAGGATCTAAATGAATTGCAATGGCTGCTTTATATCCTGGATTATGTTGGTAATGAACAGCTTGGCCTCAGCATCAAACCTTAAGTATTAATAAAATGTTCATTTTGAATTCCAGACCACCTGGAAGTGCTGGGACAGGTCCCCCCACGTGTCCCACTACAGGTACCACACCAGCGAGTACCTCACTCTCATGAGCGACCATCTCGAGAGCCTGGATTTGCTCTCCCAGCCAGAGAAGATCCGCGCCAGGATCTAAGGAGAACCAGGAATTGTAGGATAAGATAATAGACTAACCATAAACCAAACAGAACCTAATGTTAATAATCCAAACCGACTTTTAAAATGCTTTTAGGTCTAACGGCCGTTGTTCCCAATCCTACTGATCAACTGTTGAGCTGAAATTTTGGATCAACAGACCTCAATTGCACAAATATGCTCTTCCCAATGCAACACTCCTATCAACAATCGAATCAAACGTTATTAAACAGATCACTTAGCTCATCGGAGACTTAAATTGATCGATTGAAAACTTGGGAACAACAGCTGTTAGTAATGCAATTTTGCTATCTCCAAATTGACCTGATACAATTTTCAGCTGTATAGCAAGTTCTCGGGCTAATGTAGCATCTCTACCATCAGCGCGTAGAGTTTAATATTGCGTAATGATGGAAATATTTCACAACAATATTCCCAAATTTGATAGACTATCCTGGTGGCACAGTGATTCAAGGTCATCTGTAAAGATCGACAGAATTTGTTTAACTTGTATTGAGAGCCATCAAACATAGCTAAGCCATTTTAAGTAACATTCTGATTTTTATCAGTTGGTCTCCCACAAAGGTGATTGTGCGGCATGGTTGATGTAATGATCTCACCATATGAATTATCCTGAAATGCCATTTATTCCTGCATTGTAATTTTTTTACTTAAATTCTCTTGCAATAATAAAATTTCATATAAACTCAATTGTACCACCTTGATGTAGGCCACCTTCTGTATTAGTAAAAATAAAATAAAAATATTTTCCACAAACTTATGTGAATTTCACACCTTTTTGTTGCAGAGATGAAAATGGCTAAATGCGTATTGAATCAATTGTTAATGGTGGTTTTTGAATAGTTTTATATAATAAAACTAGAGTATTATCCACTATGATTTAAAAGCATACAAATTCAATTATCATTCATTGATATTTTGCAGAAATATCTAAAAACGCCATTCAATTCTCATAACCCGATATGGCAAAAGAATTTCATAGCCTCCAGTTTGGATTATTGATGTTTCCCTATTAACTCAAGCGGATATAAACAGGACTTAATGTAATTTTAACATTTTATATAATTTTTTTTGGAAAACCTTGACCCCTCTATTTTATAATATGTATTTATATGTACTAGTAAAATAATTATAAGGTAATAAATGTTTACTGATCTAAAAAAAATTCAGCTTAAACCTATAGCCACTTTTTATTCAATGTTGTTTACGATGACTTTATTAGTTTTATGAACTGAAAAAGATTAAAAATAATTTTATAACCCTGTATTATTTAAATTGGGGTCTAGAAGATTTCAAGGAATGTTTTCAAAATGTCGCCATGTTTTTTTTTCTGAATCCATGACAGATGAATTATTTACAATATAATAAGCGAGAATCCAATTGTGGGATTTGGTATAAATAAATAATATAAAATAATTGACAGCTTTTTTTTCCTAAACACCTTTCTTCCTTAACCTTCAACAAGCCAAGACACAAAATAATATTTGTGTTGCCACAAGGGGGCAACTGAACTGCCCCACTCATTTTATCGTCATAAGATTATTTTATCTATTTACACATTTATTTGTTTTTATTACATTATTCTTATGGCGTAACCACTCATCAGGTTACAAAATAAAATGCGATTTTAACCCTTATATATAAAGAAAATGTACAAGGACAAGGTCAGAATCGCTTGCGCCAATATCATTCCAGACGTTGCTTGTATTTTACTACGCGTCACGTAAATAATTGTTTCCTTCTGAAATAATTATTTTCATGTCCTTTCCTGGCCAGTTAATTGTTTATTTGTTAGCCTGACTTTAATCGATCGACTGGCAACATTTTTGGTCACATTTTCGAGTCATAGAAGCAATTTGGTCGGTACGTCACTTCTTGGTACTAGAGGATATTGGGACGGTCCTTTTGTACCGATTCGTCAAATAAGTATTAATTTAAAATCGTAATGTGAAAAATAACGGTGAATTATTTTGCGCAACAGATCGATTGAGGATCTTGTTGGTTTTACTTTACACTTTGGGTGATAAAGTTACATACCCAACTTAAGATATTATAATGATGGCTCACCTTGCAACTGGCAAATTTGCTAATCGAGGATTATGATTACGATCATCATTGAGCCTGGAAGGAAAATGTGTTGTTCACCATCTTACAGCTATTTTGTTAATGGATGCTGTTAATTTTGTTCTGATCGATTGGAGTCAACTAATTCCGGATCACATGTGAAATGGTAATGGAGCAAGTTTTTCTTTCGAGAGCACGCCATTATGGACAGCTCTTTTAAATCACAGTCAGCCATTTGGAGAGATCAATGTGTCCACGAGTGTTGAAGACTGCACCGCACCTTAGGGTGAACGACGAAGGATATCAACCACCTGGCCCAATGCTGGATTCCGTATCACCGCCATAGTTTTCCAGTGTAGCTTAGTAATTTTAGAATGGTCCACAGGTATGTCTGTTTAAAAACACTATGTACTTTGTGTGTGGTAGTAATGTATTCTTTTCTAATATATTATACTTTGTTTTGCATATAAATATATTTTTTTTGATTTAATACAACCTTTCCTATACAGTGCATTTACAACATTTCCCACATTAACCTGAGATGGAGTAAGGCTCTATTGTAATTTTGCTAGACCGTGATTTTTACTATGTCAGTTAGCACCCACCGCGGTTTACTCACGACATACTCTAGCCTCTCGGAATGCTCTGATATTAATTTTCTATGGAATACGGCCAAATGTCATCGGACATTCAAGAGGTTAATACCGAATAAGAGTTACAACTGTCTGGAGTCAGTGGCTATGACATCGCCAATTGGGGTATGATGATGCTGAAGGGAGAGATGGAGGGAATGAAATAGGAAAGAGGAAGGTTGGGAAGTACCTGACTATTTAGATCTGATTGCTAAACATGGTTATGGTTATTCTTTTTTCTGGGGGACCCATTAAAACCAGGTTAGTTCTATAGAAGATATAAAACACATACAATTCTTCAAAAATATTTAATTTAGTTAATTACAAATACAATACAGTCGATTTCACTTAATTGGGACACATCGCGCCCAAATAAGCAGGTGTCCCAAATAAGATTAAGGCAGTTAATAGTGGTAGATAAAATAAACAGGGTTTTTATTGAACTTTTTTATACGTATATGTATTATATTTATCCAAATTCGTTGGAATGTGTCTTTAAACTCTAAAAAATGTATGAAAAAAAATGTAATTAATTAATTGATTAATCAAGATTTTCATACGATAATTTTTTTATTTTTCGCCAACATTAAAAATTCATACCTTCAAATTTTAACACGAGACATAAAAACTTATTAAAGTGCTATGTAACCAATGAATTAACATGTATTTTACACTTTATCTCATATTTGTAGGATTTATAAAAAGTATATAATTTTAAATGGCGCATATATAAGCCAAAAATCACTTCAGTGGTTATAAGAAAAATAATTATGTACATATTAACTATAGGTACATATGAATACGGGAAAAATAAAATAATCAAAGAATGATTAAAATAAAAGGAAGTCATGAACAAATGTGCGGCAGCCGGCAAACAGCCGGCTTGGGCAAAGTCTACCGAATAACTGCTGAATGAACTCGGAGCTACTGTAGCGCAGCATATCCTCTTCCCTCACACGAGACACGTTGTGCATCGATTTCAGATAGAATGGTGTTCCACATAACAGAAATAAATTAGTATTAGTTTCTGCTCCTTGGGTTTTGGCTCAAATAAACCGGTGTACCAATTAAGCGGAATTGACTGTATTTCAAAATAATTATCAGCTAGCCTTTGCTATCGATTTCTTTTTATTTTTAAGGCCTCCTTTTGTACCCTGGCTCAAAATATCTAACTTAACCAATTTCCCATCTTTTTTTTTCATGGTCGTATGCAGTTTACTTTTAGCTGTCTTTTTACCGATTGCCGTCAATTTACTGGGCATATTTTTGAATCTGCTGTCTTTCTTCATGATGACTTTGTTGACATTTTTCATTGTTGCTTTCAAGTCTTTGCCAGATTCTGTGTGAGGATTTTCATTTGGGGTATTCTTTTCAGTTTTATTGTCGCCAGCGAGGACGTTTCTTTTCATCTCTTGCATTTTTTTCATGTTGCCCTTTCTCGCTTCTATTCTGCGTTGCTTTATCTTCTTTTGATATCTGAAACAGACAATAAAAGAAACATTATAAAACTAATTATACACAGTTTACGGAAATTCGTATTACAAGCGGCAAACAGATAAATCTACAACATGTTACGAGTTAATCAAGTCCGAAAAATTGATCGCTCAGGGGGATTAACATCAGCTGTTTAACCTCTCGAGGGCCACAGTCCCCCCGGCGGGTCCGGATGTTTGAAGCGATTTTGCCCCTTATGTATAAAGAAATTGTATGAAGAACACAGTCAGAATCGCTTGGGCCATTCTCGTTCTTGACATTACGAGTTACTGGATAGCATTTAGCCACTCCGAATAATTCATATTAATTGCTAAAGGCACGCCGGGAACCAAAGATGGCGGACAAAAAGGCTGCCGCTTGATAATATGATAGCTGTCACATTCAAAGTCTATATTTATTAATTGTTTTTTTAATATAAATTCATTGTGGGAAGCATAGATTTGAGTGATTATTATGAAATTCGTTTTATCAACATTATTTTGATGTAATTTTTGTAATATATCACAAAAGAAATGTTATAAAAATTGAATTCGTAAGAAAGGTGAGTACTGTCAAATATTTTAGGTCGTATTGAAAAAAAAAAAATTTTGTATGCTGGCCTTCAACAAGTTAATATGTTTTACAGAATGGCTCCAAAAGTTTATTTTTTAACATGAATAATTGATATAGATTCTACAGTTTCCCGATTGCATTCCCAATCAGTTTCTGATCCCCTCAGTCCCAGTTTGGAGACACGCCAAACACATGCCCAACATTTGATTGCTCTACAACCAGCTGGCATTTGTGCTTCCTCTTTCCTACAACACTGTAAACAATAAATACGAAACTCTGATTTGAAGAGCAAGATTAAGAGAACAGGATGAATGTAAAATAACCTCTTAACCACTCGAGCGCTTTTTGCCACATTATGGCACTATTTCCAAAACCTCGAATTGCTTTGCTGCCAAAATGTAGCAAATTTTCAAAATTATTTTTTTTATTAAAACGACTATATATTATATTGTACATTCAAAATATAACAAAATAAATATTCTCTAGATTCTTTAAAATGTTTTTAGGTTAAAGATTTAATTATATTTTTTTTATAAATCCTACAAGTATGTGATAATAGAAAAAAGATAGGGGAATTCATTGGCTACATAGAACTATAATCAGTTTGTATGTCTCCATATTCAAATTCGGAGCTATGATTTTTTTAATGTGGGTGGAAAAATTTCCTTTAGCAATCCGAGAAAAAATATTTTAATTGCTCTTGTCGCTCCAGTGGTTAAACAAGCTCTATCATAGCCACTTTTGAAATGTTAGCAGTCCAACATCCCATTAATTTGGTTACCTGGCTTCCATCATGTCGGGGTTTAGTCCTTTCGTGATCCAGTCTTTTCTTCTGTAATTCTTGGCGCGTTCATCAAAATCTTCATTGTCCATGTTGATCTCTGCCTCCCTCTTGGTGACCGACACTTGAGTGAATATCTTGGCTGCTTCTTTATCTATAGAACAAAGAAAAATACATCATAATCCAACTTGGTTTTGGTGATATCGAATATAAATCTGGATAATAAGATTCTGGGTGGTGGTATTTTGGGCAATATTTATTTATTTATTTATTTAGAATTTATGGCACTAGTGCCATTTACATACATAAGTTTTTTTTTTATTTTACACAGACATAGATAGTACAGTATTACATTTTGATGAGTGAAAATTATATAATTATATTGAAACACATGACAAATAAAATAATAATGACTTTAAGAAAGACGGAAGCAAAAACAAAAACCTGTTATACAGTGACCTCATTAAAATGTTTAATTAGTGTAGGTTTATACTTCACAAGGGGTATATTAAGAATATCGGCGATTTTAGCATAAAAGTTACCAAGTGTTTGCAACCTATTTATAACTGAGTTATATCCTGAGACTGTGGTATAATTGTCACAATAATACATACTAGAGGACCTCGATCTAATGGTAGGTACATGAAATTGAATCAACATTAATATATCAGGGCTATCCAAATGATAATTTACAATTTTATATAAAAATATAAGATCAAAAATTTTTCTTCTATCACTTAACTTAAGCAATTTCAATGAATGTAATAAAAAATCGTAATCTATTATTTCTAAAGGAATTCCAAGTCTAAAGTTAATACACCTCAAAAATTTGCGTTGGACTCTTTCAATGGTATTAATGTGATTATTAAAGACAGGTGACCAAATTGAAGAGTTGTATTCTAGAATACTTCTAACGAGAGATGTGAACAGAAGTTTTAATGTATTGATATTTTTAAAATCCTTGGAAATTCTTACTATAAAACCTAACATTTTCATAGCCCTGTTAGCGATAGAAGTTATGTGAGATACAAAGCAGAGTTTCTGATCGAACATGATGCCTAGGTCGAGTATTTCGATTACAGAGATTAAGTCAACATTACACAATGAATAATTATACATTATTGGATGTTTAATTTTGTGGAACCTCATAACTTGGCATTTGTTAATATTTAGTTGCAGTTTATTACTAAAACACCATTTGAAAAAGTTGTTAAGATTCTCTTGCAAGATTATACAGTCATACGCATCATTAATGACCTTAAACAACTTCATATCGTCGGCAAAAAGTAAAACTTCGACATTGTAGAAAATGTTGGTAACGTCATTGATGAATAGGATAAATAATAAAGGTCCCAGGTGTGAACCTTGTGGGACTCCGCTGGTAGCAACAAATTCATAGGATAGACAGTCATTAATCTTAACAAAGAGTAATCTATCCGATAAGTAACTGATCAACCATGCCAGTAAATTGCCACTTATCCCCAATTTTACAAGTTTATTGATTAGTATTTTATGGCAGACCTTGTCGAATGCCTTGGAAAAATCAGTATATACGGAGTCTACCTGTTTCCTGTTAGTCAGTGCTGTATTTATGTAGTTAGCATATACTGTAAGGTTTGTGAGAGTAGATCTGGATGAGACAAAACCATGTTGGCAATTTGTAATAACATGTTTAATATTAGAGGATATTTTGCTTAGAATGATTTTTTCAAAGAGCTTAGGTATACTAGATAGAATACAAATAGGTCTGTAATTGCATACATCATTTTTAGAACCCTTTTTGAACACTAGATTTCCAGCTATTAGGGAACTGACCTGTTTTAAGAGATTTGTTAAATATTAAGTACAATGGATAGGATAGACTATTTACACAATTTTTTAGAAATATGGGTGGGATATTATCCGGACCAGAACTTGTTTTTGGCTCCATGAGTTTAATAGAGGCTATAATATCATTGTGTTCAATCAATAGATCAGACAGTTGCAAGTTAATATCAGTGACAAATTCAGGAACACTGTCAACAGAGATATCGTCCTCATATACGCTTTTGAAAAAGTCAGCAAATAGATTGACAATATCCTCAGTCTTGGTACAAGTCTTACCACCATAGCTCATAATACTAGGGATAGATGCATAGTTGTTTTGTAATGATTTAGAATAATTAAAGAAAGATTTAACATTAGATTTTATAGAGGTTTCAACTTCTTTTATATAGTTCTTGTAACATTTATCTGAACTTACAGCACACTGCTTACGCAATTTGTGAAATTCAGTATAATCATGGAGTGTTCTCATTGTTTTGAATTTGTGGTGGGCAATCTTTTTTTTTTAAACTAAGTTAATAAGATCATTGTTGAACCATTTAGGAAAAGTTGATGTATTACGTGAAGTAACAGGTACATGAATTTCAATAGCTTGTTTTAAGATGCTGTAAAAATGTTCGATATTGTCATTTAATTTGCCATCATTCAGAAATGACCAATCAACTTTGAGTAGGAAGTTACAAATTTCAGAGTAATTTGCTTTATGGAAGTTATGAGACGTTAATTTAGTTTTAGGATTTTCACATATGGTGTTGTTTATGGTTATATCTAAGGAAGGATGGTAATTGTCCAAAGGAAGAAGAATTTCTGCGGATTTAGTTACAGTAACAGATTTGACATTAGAAAAAACTAGATCCAGAGTTCGGTCATTGCTATTTTTGTTATCGTTTAATTGATTTAAGTTTAAAAAGTTAGACATTTCGAGAATTTCTCTTTCAATGTCAGATATGCTGGAGTTATTAGTCCTAGATAGTTCTGAGGATAATGGGTCCCAATTAATATTTGGTAGATTATAATCGCCTGCAATGATAATTTTCGTTTCAGGATATTTAGATATTAGTATTTGGATCTCATCAATGTGGTTTCTGTAAATAATTTGATCAGATGAGGGAGGGATATAAACACAACCTAGAATGATTTTATTTTTTTTGTTTGTGTTAACCACACTAAAAATATGTTCCACGTTTTTGTAAGTTGTAGTAAGCTTCCTGGAGACTAATGTCTTAGAGATTGCTAATAAGACACCACCACCTCTTGATTTAGAGCTGGTATTCTTGTTTCTATCCAATCTGTAGATATTGTGGGTTGGTAGCCCCAGTTCCGCTGTGTTGATATTAGAGTCCAGCCAAGTTTCAGTTAGGAAGAGGACATCGTGTGGAAGAGTTGGTGCAGTTTTTGAAAATTGATGAAGTTTTGTACGCAACCCACGCACATTTTGATAATAGCTTCTTATTGTTTGTTGTGACCTTAGTTTTTTGGCGTTGTAATAACTATTTTTGGTGAGGAGTTTATATATTTAATGGTTAAATTCACTTCACCATTTTTCATACGGTCTTCCAACTCCTTTCTTAGGTCTGACAATTGCTTTCTCTGTAGTAAGGTCTGATCGCATTTGATCTTTATTTGATCAGGAACATCGCGTCTGTTTTGTAATATTAGTTTCACTTGTGATGGTTCTGCAAACTCCATCTTGATAGGGCGAGTTTTGTCACCACGCTTGGCTCCCAATCTGTATAACTTTATATTATTTTTATTTATAGTGGTGACCTTATTTAAGATATCCGTAACTCGATTTATGTCTTCAGCTATACATTGAGCTTGAGATGGGCATTGGCTCTCAGGAACATTAAATAGGATTAAGTTTTTTGATCTTGTTTTCCTGTCCTCCATTTCTTCCAGAGCCTCACATAAACTGGGGGCGTTTTCATTTTGAATATTTAGAGTATCGGGCTGGAGTGGTTGGTTTTGGGTGATTTGTTTATATGTACTTAATTCTCCTTCCATAATACCCAATTTTATTCCCATTTGCCCAATTGTACCCAGCAGCTCCGACAGTTTGGGCAATATTTTAGCCATTTGCTCTTTATTGAATCGATTGTTTGGGTCCATAATTGTCGTGTTTAAAAAATTCACACATTCACTGGCATTGGCCAAGTACTGTTGAGCATTATCGTTGGATGTCATAATGATTTTGGTTTCAAATTATTATTTTCAATATATATATATTATTATTTTTTTTTTTTAATTAGTTGAGCAGCCCTGCACAGTGAGAGGAGAGTGGCGGGTAGTGGGTTTTTAGGTACAAGCTTGTTGACACTGGTATAATGTTATTGACACAATTATATTATGACAGTTAATCAGTGAACTGTATTATTTCAATTATTTAAGATAAAAACCTTATTCAATTATATACTACACAAACACGGTAAAAAATCAGTTCTTCAATAGTTAATAGCACATTTATCTTAATGTAATGAGTGTAAATGCAGTTTTCAGTTTTATACATGCAATATGAACTGAATGTTGTCTCTTATTTACGTTTGATGCAA
The DNA here is from genome assembly GCA_951813805.1 of Limnephilus auricula. Lineage (NCBI taxonomy): Eukaryota > Metazoa > Arthropoda > Insecta > Trichoptera > Limnephilidae > Limnephilus > Limnephilus auricula. The sequence goes on along the minus strand of OX638408.1, from coordinate 13,039,294 downwards.
TGGATTCACAAGAACACAAAACTGGATTACTTGTAGATAGTGTAAAGTGTAATTCTGCTTCGATTTGTGCACTTTTTATTAACTTTCATTGATTATATCGCTTATATTTGCTAAAACTTAACAGAGCAATTATTACTTTATGTTGTTTACTATGAATGCCATAGATAATATGAGATTGAGAGCATCAACGACCGATCTACCTTTGTCCTGCAGGTTTATTAAAGAGAAGCTTTCCCTGCCCAGCGAAGTCATCCCAGTTTTATTAACCCCCGGAGCTCAACAAAACTAATGTCACGTCATCAAATATCATTTAATTCCAAATATATATTTTTTTAAACTATTTAAAAATAAAATACTGTTTTTTAAAGCAGGTGAAAGACTTTCAGATTTTACTTTTAAAAATATTATTCAATTAAAGGTATTTATATTTTGAAAGCAAACATGGATAAAGTTTTTAAAGTTGCTTAGCGATGGTTCTTATTGTTTACCGATGACGTTTACGGTTTATATGAATTACCACTAAATTAATTGTTATTTGATCAGTCAAAGGTATTATGTATAAGACTCGTAAGTATATTTCAAACGGAAACTGAAAGCGTGGTGCTTTCTCTTTCTAACACTGTTTAACCTCTTGTAGGCCGCAGTCCCCCCGGCGTGTCCGGATTTTTGAAGCGATTTTGCCCCTTATGTATAAAGAAATCGTATGAAGAACAAGGTCAGAATCGCTTGGGCCATTCTCGTTCTTGACATAACGAATTATTGGATAGCATTTAGCCACTCCGAATAACTCATATTAATTGCCAATGATGCGCCGGGCACCAAAGATGGCGGACAAAATGGCTGCCGCTTGATAATATAAACGCTGTCATATTCAAAGTTTATATTTATTAATTGTTTTTTTTTTATATAAATCCATTGTGGAAAGCATAGATTTGAGTGATTATTAGGAAGTTCGTTTTATCTATATTATTTTGATGTAATTTTTGTATTATATCACAAAAAAAATGTTATAAAAATTGAATTCGTAAGAAAGGTGAGAACTGTCAAATATTTTACGCCGTATTGAAAAAAAAATTTTTTGTATGCTGGCTTTCAAGTTAAGTGACACTTTTATCTTTAACCCATTTCAACTTTTATCTTTAACCCATTTCAACTTTTATCTTTAACCCATTTTTTCTTTTATCTTTAACCATCTTCAACTAACCCATTTAGTACAGTAATATCCGAAGACAAAATGAATATAAAAGGTCAATGGGTTGTTTTATATATTTCAATTTCGGATAGGCCACGTTTCGACATTTTGAGGGTTGTTAAATAAAGTTTTTTAAATTCATATGTAAACACACAAAACAAGATATTTTTAAAATCGAATAAATCACTTTTTAAATAATACAACAATTAAATAATTATGTACACAGCGAAATAAAATAGATTTCAAAGTGGATATCGTCGCACAAGTTTTATCACGAATTCATACGGGGTTCGCATCAGAGTGTCAGAGACACTAGCTCTTTTGCGCGCGTGTTTCAAAACTGTGACCGACGGCAATCGCCGGGCTCTTGGTTTTATTAATTTTATAAGATAAACAATGAAGTAGTTGATAAAGATTCTCAGAGATGTCGCAACACAAATGAATATTCTTATTTTTAAAATAAATTTCGATCGAATACGGCATACATGTGCTTGTAAAACGAAGTCGAAACTTGAAAATGACTAAAGTCAGCCGCCGCGGGGAAAGAGTTAAATCATATATCTCACCGTAATACAAAATAAGATAGCATGAATTTTATAAGTCCGTAACAGGCCGGGAGAAATATCTCCCGAAAAGACTACGGGTTAATCTTGCAATTTGAAGAATACTGAACCTAAATAAATAAGAAATTGATTTGGTGGCACTTACCATCAATTTTGTATTCAGTCAGTTTGGTGTTGATTTTCTCTTCGATGGCACCTAGGGCCATCAGATCGTAGGGAGTGATGAGAGATATGGCCAAACCCGACCTGCCAGCTCTAGCCGTGCGACCCACTCTGAACAAAACAAAAATAAACATTCAATATAAGAAAATTTTTAGGATAAATCATACAATGATTATAAAGTCTTCTGTAACTATGAAGGGTAACTGAGTAATCAGAAGATAATAGAAAAAGGGGAGATGGGCCAAGGACCATGATTAATATCAAACTGTGTACACAAAGCCTTTAAACAATATCGTTCACCCTTACTACAGCAAATTGTATCTATGCACACTAGTGTTGGGTAGGACACGATATCAGAATGAGTTTGTATGAGGTACTCAAATACTGAAATGAGGTGGTGAGGTGTCCCACCTCTTTTGAGGTGAGGTGTTGAAATATTTGCATATCGGGGGGGGGGGTAGAGAATTGGCGAAGTCGGTACTAGTATTTTCTGTTGGTTATTTTTGTAACGCTAAAAATGGTATTATGATTCTCACGACCAATACTGTTATAATAACTATGTATTATGAATTTATATTGTTTAGATAGAATGACCGTAAGTTCTGTCATATATTTATTTGTGTGAAGTGTTGTTAATGTTTTTTATTTTAAAAATTCAATGGAAGTGGAAATACATGTTGATTTAATTGTGTGCGTCGTTTAAAAAAATATATTGCGCAGAGCCCGCCTGCTATCTATGCTCGATTCTTCAATTTCAACGGTATAAACATACCATAAACAATATTTACATTAAAAACCAAAAGCAAATATTAGGAATAATTAAAAAACAAAAAAAAAGAATAACAATTTATTCACATAATATTAATTCAATACATATTTATAATATACTAAGTCCCAATACTGTACGGCTCTCCTCAACTCTTCACACCTCGCGGCTCTAATACAAATAAGTCGCGTACACGAATGTACCACTTCATCAACTCACACCTCATACCTCGTGGCTCACTTCAAATACGTCCCGGATGCGAAATGAAGTGGCACTACATGAACCAGCTCGCACCTCACACCTCGCGAATCTAATACAAATAAGTCGCATACACGAATGTACCACTTCACCAACCCGCACCTCATACCTCGCGGATCACTCATTCACTCACTCAAATATGTCCCGGATGCGAAATGAAGTGGTACTAACAACTCGCACCTCACACCTCGCGGCTCTCTTCAAATACGTCCCGGACGCGAAATGAAGTGGCACTACCGATGTAACGCTACTACCTCACCGCCTCATATTTGAAGTGGTACAAAAATGAGTTGGACCTCAAATACGTCCCATGCAATGTAGTAAACTACACCAACTACCTCACCACCTCATATTTGAAGTGGTACAAAGAAAAAGAGTTGGTACAAATATATTTTGTGAGGTGACGGGACATTTTACGCCTTTGTATGCGACATTTGTAGTGCATCTTGTATGAGGTACTCAACACTAATGCACACAAGCGCCAAACACTTAATAACTCAGATCCGTGCTGTAATTGAAACCCACAATGACAATCACGATATATTCCAGGTGCACAAGAAAATCAAAGAATTGACTGGAATCAGCCGTAAAATTGACACAGGGCAACTGGAGGATCGAGATGGTAAAATTTTAATCGATATAAACGATAAACTAAAAAGATGGAAAGACTACATATCAGAACTTTTCGATGATAATAGAAGCGGAGAATATGATACGGGAAATACTACAACAGGCCCACCAATCACAACAAAGGAGGTAGAACATGCAATTCGTCTCTCTAAACCCGGGAAAGCAGCGGGCCCAGATGGAATACAGGCCGAAATCCTTAAACTTATAGGAAATAAAGGCATCCTAGTATTGACAAGTCGCTTTAACTCAATATATAATACAGGAATTATCCTACTAGATTGGCTTCCATCCACTTTTGTTACTCTCCCAAAGAAAGCAAAAGCAAGAAAATGTAGTGATCACCGCACAATTAGTTTGATGAGCCACTTATTAAAGATATTTTTGCGAGTTATACATGGACGCATATATCGCAAAGTGGAGGAAAAGATAGGTGTAACACAATTTGGCTTTCGAAATGGGTTGGGTACTCGGAAAGCGTTATTTAGTCCGGGGCATACGTCATTCCTATGTCTACCTACGTTAAATTGTCGTGAAAACAAGCTTATGTGCCCAAGCGGTTAAATTTAACAAAATTATAATTTTTTATATAAAAGTAAAAAAAGGGGTTTCGACAGAGTTTCAATGGTTCGATGCTGGTGGGTGAAGGGTTAATTATTTGCACACATGTAACATCAATGTAAATGTAGCCAAAAACACTCCAGTGGTTAGATTTAGTAGAAAATTCTTTACCTGTGAACGTATTCATTGGGCTCCAGTGGCATTTTGTGATTGAGCACCAGCTGTACTATGGGTATGTCGAGACCGCGGCTGGCTACGTTGGTGGCGATAAGAACGCGTGCCGTGGCACTGCGAAATGTGGAAAGTGCGGCCGCACGCTCCCGCTGCTTCATGTAGCCGTGCAGGCACACGTTGGGGATGCCGATGTTGTTCATCGTGGTGGACAGGAGCTGACAATCTCTGGAATTACATGAATTGTGTGAAAATACAATTAAAAACCTTGTGACCTAAGTACTTAAGATGTGAATATTAATATGTAGCTTTATCCAGGCAGGCCAAACAACACACAATACAGATACCTATAAAATAGTTATAAAATAAATAAATAAATAAGCTGTCAAAAGGGCAAAATAAAGTATACAAAATCATTTGTGACTGTAATAATATATTCAAACATTTCTGTTAACTTTCAACTATTGCTTGAAACTTGTTCGCACTCTTCTAGCCCATGCATCGCACGCCTCTCGGAGCCTGGACAAAACTGTTAATAAAAATACCAAAGATGATACCTTGAATCAAACATACAAGAAATCACATTATGTATTGTATTATGTTACAATTGTAAGTAACTATAAAAGTAAATCTTAAAATTGAGCGTGAGACCATTGTAAGATTCTGTAGGTCTCAAAGACTGCAATGGGCTGGACATTTAGAAAGAATGCTAGATGATAGGATGCCAAAAATATGACTGTGGTGCCCCAATGGAAGTGACTCAGAGGCAGATCGAGGAAGAGGTGGATAGTCTGTGTGAAAGAGGATAGGAGCAAGACAGGAGGAACGGAGAACCAATGAGAGCATTGATCATAAGCGACTAAGATCATAAAGACTACTCACTTTTTAGTGGTTGTGAATACCATAATGTTTCCGTCTGCATTATCCCTGATGTAAGTGCGTAAAACTTCAACTAGGAAGACGTCTCGTGCATATGCGGGGCAGATGACATATCGCTGGTCCAATGTTGATACGGTGGCTTGGGGGTCAGTTTCCGTCCAAACGTGGAGATTCTAAAATGAACATAATTATATTTAAATTTATATACATCAACCTTTTTTTTTTTATTTTTATATATTCAATAATATTATTATTCAATGCATAAAAACAGTTTATTATAAACAAGTTCTGCTTCATATTTGAATTCTACAAAATAAACTTAATAACAATAAATACATCAACCTGTTCAGTTATGACCTTTTTTGACACAATGTATGTGTTTTAGTCTTTACTGAGGGTCCATGCGTCATATATGCGACAACCGATGAAGTAACAACATATATTATGCGACAGTTACGAAAATGAGGTTAATAAAATTAATATTTATTTAATAAGGTCCATTTGTCAAAGTTCAGTGCGAGGGTATAACCAGAGAATACCGCAAATTTGTCCTTTTTAAATCAAATTCTTGACGTATTGATTCTTTTTTACAAAAAAACATGAATTGATTTTGAAAGATTTTTATTTTATCTGGTAAAGTTATGTTTTAAATTCTGAAAAACCAAGTTTATTTTTAACATAGTAAGGTTATAAGGCTGGTCGTTGGCAGATAAATTTTCAAATGAAATATAGTATTATACAATACACATTTCAAATCATATAATCATACAGTAAAATAAATCAATACATAATCTAGTAAAGACACTTTTCAGAATTTTGATTTTAGTTCAATTAAAATCATTAAAAAATAAATCCTATAACGTGTTTTGTGACAAAAATACCTCAGTTTCTCTAAAATATTTAAAAAATTTTTACACACTTATTTTGCTTACATATTTTTGAAATATCATAAATACTTATGATCAAAAAATACTTACAAGAAGTTCACTATATTAAAATTGTATCATCATGCGTTTGAGCATTTTTATTGCTTACTTGAATGTAGGTATATATTAAAGCATGTTTTGAATGATATAAATCGATATTACGGGGAATAATCGATCTTTCTCATCGGAACCGCCTTGTTCAGTTGCAAGGGCACAATCGCAAGTTGAGATTTGAATTCTTGGCTGCTGGTTAATGGGCCTTAAGGTATTTTTACCAAGATTTTTTTTGCTATGTGACTTTATTTTTATGTGCATGATGCACAAGAATTTCAACTACCCAGAGCCTATAGAACCTACGGAATCCCATTTTTTTTACTGTTATGACGACACAAGAGTTTCAACTGCTCCCTACTAACCAAATACAATATAATTTACTAAACAATATAAGGTTCCTTACATCTGTATTCAATGTGAAAAGCTGGTTCTCCCTGATTTGTTCTGTTATAGTCGCGGAAAAGAGTAGAGTTTGCTTCTTGGTGGGACATTTGTCCAGGATAGTTCGAAGATCATTGTCGTATGAGCCGCTGAGTAATCTGAAAGAAGATAATTTAACCAGTCAAATTATTAAGAGAAGATGACGGTATGAATGGGCACCTTCCGCAAACTTAGCCATATCCTCAAAAAATTAGAAAACCTTCCCAACACCTCTGGATGCGTGTATTTAACAAATGAGGGCCTTAGAAGCAAAAACGCCACTCTCCAAAAGTATTGTTTTCTGTAAATGACAAAAAACCAATCAAAGAATGCTTCGCATTTTTCGTGTGATTTTTTAGTAAAATGTTAAAAAGTATAATTCAAAGTGAAATATTATAATAAAAAATGTTGTAATAATGTGTTCATTGGTCATGTTGAATTTATTTTGAATTCAGGCTTGTGATTGGATTTTGTGGAGAGTGGTTATTTTGATTGTTAATTGCTGTGGAGAGTGGTGATTTTCGTCCAAACCCTATTTTCATTTCGATTTTTCCATGACTTGCAGTTAATTTTTCTAAGAATCTCAAAAACCATCTTGTAGCTACGGACATTGCGCATAGATTGGCATTTATAACTCAATTTCGTCATTTATGGAGAGTGGCGTTTTTGCTTTTAAGCCCCACAAATATTCTATAATCTCTATAATCTGGACGATTAAAAACCAAGCCTGTTCGGTTTAGTGAATTTCTGGAATTTTTAATAATCGATTTTTGGAACATTTAAGAGTTTGATGTTTTTCTGAACCTTTTAACGTTCATGTCGAAACTAGTCAAAATTTTTATTCATTTTACTTTTTAAATCGGATACTGTGGATATATCAACTTATGATAACTTCGACAACTCTTTCCATTAATGCCCGGTATGTCAGTTGCTTTTAACCCGTCGCAGGCCGCAGTCCCCCCGGCGGGTCCTGATTTTTTAAGCGATTTTATCCCTTATGTATAAAGAACAAGGTCAGAATCGCTTGGGCCATTTTCGTTCTTGACGTAACGAAACACCGCATAGCGACTAGCCTCTCTGAATAATTCAAATTAATTCTCGATGACGCGGCTGGCATCAAAGATGGCCGACGTAATAATATGAACGGAGTCGTAGTCGGAGTCTATATTTTTTCATTGTTTTTGATATAAATCTATTGTGGAAAGCATAGATTTGAGTGATTATTAGGAAGATCGCTTTATCTACATTATTTTCATGTAATTTTTGTAATATATCACAAAAGAAATGTTATAAAAATTGAATTCGTAAGAAAGGTGAGAAATGTCAAATTTTTTATGTCGTATTAAAAAAATATATTTTTCGTATGCTGGCTTTCAAAAGGTTAAGTTCAACTTGTTTTCAATGTCAAGTTTAGCATGGCTTAGCACATAAATCCGTGTATAGCTCATAAGCTTATATCACCGTATATATTATAGATATCACCAATAGTCCATTTTTTGTTTATGATTTTAATAGAGGAACATAATTCTTTTGTTCTTTGCAAAACCAAACTATTAAAATCACGATGTTTGAAAATGTCGATGACGTGGGTTTAATTTAAAAGTTGATTTTTGATAAAGTTCTCCACTTCAATCAGCACGGACATGCGAGAATACTAATTGTAAATAGTATTTATTTCAGTGAGATACTTATTCTCTTTAAAATTACATTGTTATTCAATATTTTGTTTTCATTGACAAACCCTGCCACCGTCACTTGGTGGTTCCGATTACAGAGACTATCTTGTACAGTTCCAATATTAACTTTTGGAGCATAAGCATTCTCTCCGACTCTAACCAAAAATTTTGTGATGAAAATGGCCCTTATACAAAGAACCATCTATGTATGCCATCTCCCTGCGAGATACAAAGACGAATGAGAGATAAGGAGCAAGTCTAAGGTAGTCAAATCACCACCACAAAATCTCCAACCTCAAATGTTTTCATACACAGGGTGGTATTTTTCATCTAGGCTTGTGGGGTAAACTGGCTCGGAAGTGTGTGTGTTTGATTCCTTTTACACTCCATTACTTTCAATGTACCTTTAACCTTTTGAAAGCCAGCAGAGAAAAAATATATTCTTTCATTACGACGTAAGAAATTTGACATTTCGTACGAATCCAATATTTATAACATTTCTTTTGAGATATATCACAAAAATTACATGAAAATAATGTAGATAAAACAATCTTTCTGATAATACATGAAATCTATTCTTTCCACAATGAAGTTATAACAAAAACAATGAAAGAATATAGAGTTTCTAAAACAACTCTGTCCATATTTTGACACGGCGGCCATCTTTCTTGCCCCCCGCATCTTCGATGATTTATTAAAATTATTCCGAGAGGCTAAACGCTATGCAGTATTTCGTTACGTCGAGAACGAGAATGGCCCAAGCGATTCTGACCTTGTTCTTGATACAATTTCTTTATACATAAGGGACAAAATCGCTTAATTTTTTTTTTTTAATTTTGGGTCCGGACTCGCCGGGGGGACTGCAGCCCATGAAAGGATAAGACGTACACGACATACAGCACTACTCCACGCGTTTAATTACAAAACAAATGCAGCAACCAATTCGCCAATTAACCGTTTTCTTCACACATTCAATAATATTTGCCTAAACTCTAACATCGACATTTTATCGGATTCACTGCCTAAATTTAAAAGGAGCGTAAAGGAATATAAACTGTTCAATGCAGATACACATCGCTTCACAGATCTCCACCTCTCACACCTACAAATATACTCACACACAATATAATAATTATACATTCCACGAATAAGACATTACAAAGAAACATATCATAGGTACCCACCATGAAATACTACTCAATATCTGTAACTTTTTTTATCACTGTAACTAATGTACTGTTTGTTTCTGTAATATAAAATAAATTACGGTTGCAAGGGAACATGTCTCGGTAATGATAAAAAATGAGTTAATTAATTTGGGAATGAAGCGTTTAAAAGAATCCAAACCGACCTGTCCGCCTCATCGATGACCAGGTACTTAATCTTCTTGAGCGAGAAGGTATCGCATCCGTCTAGGTGGTCGGCTAGGCGGCCCGGCATAGCCACCACCACGTGGGGGCGCCTGGCCAGTGCCTGCCCCTCCAGCACCTGGTCGCTGCCGCCCGTCACCACGCACACCCGCAGCCCCATCGGCTGGCCCAGCACCGAGAACTGCTCCCCGATCTAAACATTAATTTTACATAATAATCTGCCGTAAAATGTTAATGATTTGAATTCGTATTTTGAGTAAATAATGAGAGTCATTACATGGTTATTCAGAGAATCATTTATTTAAATTTGTAGTTTAATATTTCATGTAAAATAATAATCAGGCGAGTAAACATTTTCTAGTCTAATTAGATTTTTCCAAGCTTTGCAAGATGAGCGACAAATGAGCTAGACAAGGGAAAGTATATATAGCAAAATAGATGAGCATTTAGAGGGAACGGGGCAGCGTTTTGTCCACACAAATGTATTCCCCAATTTTGTCTCTGGATGTTGACACAACTGCAAATATTTTTTAATCTTAATATAAACAAAGTCGGGTTAGTTACACCATTTATAACTCAAGAACGGCTGGACCGATTTTTATGATCTTTGATTTGTTGGATTTGTCTCCATCCCGATTAACAGAATAATTATTAAAACATTGGGAAAAATAATTATGACGAAAATAATTTTTTTCATATATTTTATATGGAACGGCTTTTCAAATAATGTGCGTTGGTTGACATAATTTGAATCAATTCGAACAGCTAATAAATTAAACACAACATTTATTGACTCTGAGGCGGTACGAAGTTTGCCGGGTCAGCTAGTATAATATAGATATAGACCTAGTGTGTCGGTATGTTTTGCTTTTTTTGATAAGTTATTTCTTGTTGAAGTTAGGACCTTCCAAAATTGTTAAAATTGCCCGGTTTAAATGTCATCAACGGACATTCAGTATACAAATTAGACAATATGTGTGTCGGTATGTTTTGCTTTTTTTGATAAGTTATTTCTTGTTGAAGTTAGGACCTTCCAAAATTGTTAAAATTGCCCGGTTTAAATGTCATCAACGGACATTCAGTATACAAATTAGACAATATATTTTTTAAAAAAGCAAAGCCTACAGACATAGAGTATTTTCTTCTAATGCAGTTAGTAAAAAAAAGTTTCAATACATCCAGTTTTGGAGGAGAAAAGTGGGGAATACAAAACCTCAATTTTGATGATTTTATTTAGGTATTATCAGCCTGAGGTGCAGTTGTCCCTTTCGCTCAGTATTCAGGGGAGTAAGTTAGATCGACAGAGACATCAACAGTTTGGTAAAATACCGATTGTTAAAAATTTTAGTTGACCGGGTTTTCTCTTAACCCTTAGGCCTGCCATACACCTTCAAGTATACTTGAGCTGAGACCTGTGCAAGTATACTTGAGCTGAGTGAGACCTGTGCAAGAATACTTGAGCTGAGACCTGTACTAGTATACTTGAGCTGAGACCTGTGCAAGTATACTTGAGCTGAGACCTGTGCAAATATATTTGAGCTGAGACCTGTGCAAGTATACTTGAGCTGAGACCTGTGCAAGTATACTTGAGCTGAGACCTGTGCAAGTATACTTGAGCTGAGACCTGTGCAAGTATACTTGAGCTGAGACCTGTGCAAGTATACTTGAACTGAGACCTGTGCAAGTATACTTGAGCTGAGACCTGTGCAAGTATACTTGAGCTGAGACCTGTCAAGTATACTTGAGCTGAGACCTGTGCAAGTATACTTGAGCTGAGACCTGTGCAAGTATACTTGAGCTGAGACCTGTGCAAGTATACTTGAAGGTGTTTGGGACGAATATTGCAGTTTCATAAAGAATATTCATCCTAGAAGTTTTAAGACTAAGAAGTTTGGTTTTTGCAGTTTCTTGAAGGCTGACTGACCCAATTTATCCCACGTAAAAGGTTTTCCCGCGTTTTCCTGTCCCTTTGAATATTTCTTAACCCCCAGGCTAATTACCTAATTTGTTCACTTTTCGGAAAAACTCATATAGGTCTTGTAAAAATCATTTTCTCCCTTATTATCATGTTTAGAAATATGATCTAACAGCGTTAGAAAGAAAAAATATCACACTTTATATTCAAAGCCAAAAGTTAACCACAAGATAATTAAAATGTTCAACTTTATAAATCCAAAGTTTACAACCGATATTAAAAAAAAAAAATTTAAACTTTGTGAATTTTTTAGTAGTTATTTTTACATGAAACAACAAAAAATGAGTTATAACATTTGTCTAATAAAATATGTGTGTTTTTCATTTTATTTCTTTATCAGTAATTTTAGCTAGAAAAAACGTAAGGTAAGTAATTTTTAAAACTTTTTTATGTTTGCATTAACCTGTCATTGGCCGTACGCACTCCGGTGTACCATCGATTTTGTCCCTTATGTATAAAGAAATTGTATGAAGAACAAGGTCAGAATCGCTTGGGCCATTCTCGTTCTTGACGTAACGTCTAGCCACTCCGAATAATTCAAATTAATTCACAAAGACGCGCCGGGCATCAAAGATGGCGGACAAAATGGCTGCCGCTTGATAATATGAACGGAGTCGTATTCGAAGTCTATATTTATTCATTGTTTTTTATACAAATCCATTGTGGAAAGCATAGATTTGAGTGATTATTAGGAAGTTCGTTTTATCCAGTGGCGGTTTGTGGTCTTTTTAACGGGGGGTTCAGAAATTCAAGAGAATAATCAAAATTTACTCTTGTCACACAAATTAAATAAAGTTAGTGGAGGGGTACCTAAATAGGTACTATTGTTTTTAAATAACTTGATACTCCTCGACACAATTATTAAACAACCAAAATGGTTTTAGAGGATTTAAATTGTTTAATGGTTTTTACAACACTCAATGTACTTGCTAATTATTATTGTTTTTTTCGATAAGAAAAATTGCGTAGAATGTAGAATATAATATAATTGATATTTTAAAACATAAAAAAAAAAAGAAACACAAATAAAGGTGGCCACGAAATAAAATGAGCTTTTTTCACTTACACAAAAAATCCATTATACATGTATACAAAAAATAATTATATTTAATTTCCAAACTTTTTAATAAGCATTAGCGTTATTTTTCATATATAACACTGTAATCCGTCATTGTGTGAAAAAATTAGGACAGAATATTCGCGACAACCGATAAACGCAACCACTTTCAATTTAAAAGCCGAAACAATACTAGGAAAGTTCAACCCAAAATTGCATAACTAGCGACGTTGTTTGCCGAAACTTTAGTAAATGTACTCGGAACTAAGGGATATAACGACTTATCTATAAAAAAAAATACGAAAACAGAAGTCAAAATCGGTCCACTTCAATAGTAGATTTACAAATGCCATTAGTAAACGGTTGGAGAAATGCAGAAACAAGAAAATAAAAAATGTACAAAAATGACTAAAAAGTTAAATACCATAATATATAACATTTAACTTGCATCCGTCGGTGCAAAAGTCGATCGTCAGCCGGTCATCCTGCGACAATCTCGGGCTTCGTTTCGGCGAGAAGTTCAGAGATCACGTGACATCTTGACTCGTGAGCAGCGCTGGGTTAATTTGTCTATTCTACCGTCACAGCGATTCGTATTGGCTATGATTTTTTCGTATGGACAAATGTGTGCGGATCGCAACGCGCATAAAATGGGAATAGTTAGGTACCGTATTTTTCGGTGGCGTGAGTTTTAAAGACAGAATTTTAATGTCGAGCTATCTGTGATGCGCTTATATTACTATACAACAAGATTGTTTTATTTTATCATATTTTTAATGGGGGTTCACCGCACAACCGCACTTTAGAGAAAACCGCCACTGGTTTTATCTACATTATTTTGATGTAATTTTTGTAATATATCACAAAAGAAATGTTATAAAAATTGAATTCATAAGAAAGGTGAAAACTGTTAAATATTTTAAGTCATATTGAAAAAATACATTTTTCCTATGCTGGCTTTCAACAGGTTAAAAAAATTTATATTTCAAAATTAAAATTAATTACATTTTTATTTTGAAAGTGTATTTTATCACCTTTCAAAAACAGTTTTTAGATTTCGGATGCATTTAGAAATATTCCATTTCTTTAGATTTTTATGCAAAATGGAAATATTTTGACCTTTCGACAAAATAGGCCCGAGGCCTGAGACTGTAAATGATTAAAGTCAATTCTGTATCATGTAAATTCAATTTAAAAGTAATTAATTATAATTTAGTTTACTTGATGAGCTAATTCATGTGTGGGTGTCAGCACTAGTGCAAATATCCCATAGGGGTCATCGGAGAGCTGTTGCAGCATCGGAAGAGCAAAGGCAAAGGTTTTTCCAGATCCAGTCTTAGCAGCTCCGATGCAATCCATCCCCTTCAGAATGCTGGGGATGCACGCCTTCTGGACTGGAGTTGGCTCCTTGATTCCTGAAAACAACCAACACATACTTGTCTACGAATAATACACTGGTGGATACTCTTACGGCCGCTGTTTCTAACTTTTAAATCGATTCATCTGAGGTCGCGATCAGCCAAGCATTTTGTAGGGTGGCGCTCGATTTATGTTGTCCTCAAACATCTTATGTTATCTGGCCTCGCCCATTTTCATAGACAATAAAATGACATCAAAGTAAGAACTTTCAAAGTTAAATTAATATTATAGATTTAATTGTTGTATTTATTATTAATACACATAATTTATTTAAAATATTTTTATCCATAAACTGACATTTTATATTTTTTAAACAAACATATATAAAATAAAGTGTCAGCTTGACCGTAGGTACTGGACTTGACACTTGGCTTGGCGAATATTCGAAAACGACATAGTTTTTCAGATAAATTAACCGTTTTTCATCTCTGCTCCGCACGCATCCGAACTTCTCAATCCATATTAATTAAAATGATAATTGATTAACGCAATACAACAGAAGTGAAATGAGCACGAAACTGTGTCTTCTGTCAAAGCGATATTTCATCGACCATTGTTTTTGCGGTTAGTACCGCCCTGGTGAGAGATCACTATTTAGTATCAAAAAGTTAATGTGGTATGTTATGAGGCTGAAGGTAGTGGGGAAGGGAAGGAGATGGAGAAGAGGAAGTTAGGGAAGTATCTAGCTATTCAAATCATATGGCTTAAGTCATTTCAAGCAACATTTCAATTCTGAATGGAAGTTTCTTTATTTTTTCTTAGAGAGTATCTTTCACTCTGCATGATTTGAACCTGCGACCTTCGAATTGCTAGTCAAGAGTCTAACCTTGTGTGAGTCTTTCCTTACCCCACGTCCACGGAGGCCGTGTTTTAAGTGACAAGAGGCACAGTTAATGAAAAAATTGTTCTCCTTAAGTGGAACCGGAATCTCCCCTAGATCTTAACAGCTAAGAAATTCCCAACCTTATTTTTCCCCATCTCTTGCCCTCCTTACTTCCTCCAACCTCACAACAAACCCCATTTGCGGATGCCATAGTCCCAATGGCTCCGGACACTTGGATCAGTTGTACGGTATTATTATTTTTGAATCTTTGCCTCATTGCTGAGGATGTTACCCCCAATCAAATTTCGCTGGTGAATAAGATTTTCCACTATTTATGGACCTGCGCTGCTTCGAGAGCCTGGGACATCAAAGTTACAATCGCATGTCATATTTCATCACTCTAACACATCAGTGATTTTCCTCTGCTTTTCCTGACTTCCACTTTTCCAGTAACTGCGAGCTTCTCCAGGTGTGAGTTCTCAATTTAGCGAGCGACGTTGACAGCCCATTTTGGATGCCTAGCTCATAAATAAACCACTCACATAACTAGGCACTCGGTCTAGCTTTTCAAAATTGGGTAGATTAGTGCGCCTGACTATCCATGCATCAAGGAGGAAAAACTTTAACACAAATCAACAACCCAAAGTGACAAACATAAGAGTTTTAGTAGTATTTATATTTAAAAAAATCTATGACAGTAAGATTTTTTATTTTACCTAGGTTTTCACACTGTTTGATCAGCCATGGTTTAATTTGCATCGAAGAAAACGACACGTTATCTTCCTCGGAAGACATTTTACGCTAGATCAACTTTTCACAAAATGAATGGCACTTTATTAGAAATAAATAAACTGGTTAAAAACTGCCAAATGTCAAAACATACTTTTTAGGTTATTTGTTCACATGTCAATGATGGTGTTCAGTGTTGCCTGAACACGAATTGTAAATTCTCAGTTATGTTGCCATAATATGTAATCGTTCCTGCAGTAGAAAGACGGAGGAGCTCGCATGGCCATGTCATTAGTCATTAGTCAAAATTCAGACTAGGTACAGAAATTTATAATCATTAATGTTGTTTGTTTGTCTTCAAATAATTAGTACATGACTGTGTTGAACGATAGTTACGAACACGAAATACATTAAGTAGGTACCATTCACGTAGGTACTAAGGGGGGCAAGGTATTTTCACCCTTATTAAAAAATGGTTCGTAAATGACGAGCAAACTTTCTATGATGCTCCCATCCGGGTGAGATAAACTTGCAGTTTCGTCTTCATCTCACTAACTACGCATGCGTTTCTCTACCAGTGTGTCAAAAATCAATAAATGTCTGCCGTATAAATGCAGGCTGCACCTTGCACTCACCCCCTTCTTTTCAAACGATCGCCGCTGCTGGACGTTTGCCAAAGATCACCCCTCCTCCATTGTCGACAGCATCATGTCTTCTGCATTAAATTCGCCGGCTGACACGGAAATCGATCATCAACCAAGGTCAGTATTTTACAACCAATTTGCAATTTTTCTGTTAATTGAAGTTTTTACAATAATTGAGCTCTCATTTCAGGGCATCATCTCATTTAATCTAGCTCCGGCTTCCATACTATGCAAATATTTTCGTGATATACTTGGGGTTGCTAGAGTATTAATAATATTTGCAATAATATTATTATTCCCGTTGGAGTAAAAAAAACAAATTAAATTTGGTTTCCGGTAACTTTTTCAATGTCTTTTTCTAAATTTTGTTTTTCAAAATTCAACAATCTTTTTTCTTCCACATGTCGTTACTAGTCACTCAGAGGAGTAACCGCCTAACCCTCACCCCGCCCCTAACTGTCCAATACCTACTGATTTCTTATGTTTTTATTTGAAAAAAAATCACATTATTGGGATTAACGAAATTTGGGATCAGCCAGTGAATCGTAGGTCCAAAAGAATTTAAAAATAAATTATTCCTTTTCAGATACAATCCAGGCCGCGGTTACATCTGGACAGATATCCTACAAACAGTCTATCGTTGCCTACAAGCCCCTTTTATATGGGCCCGCGTCATGAAGGGAGTGATCTTTGAGTTAATACCCGATAACAATAGAAGAGAGGCCCTGGTCTTTAATCTAGTGGTAAGCATTTATTAAAGAAAATAATCTTTTTATTACAGGTTTCAATCTCAACTCTTTAAATTCCTGAAATCTTAATATTTTTACCATGTCCCCTTTATGTTATTATTTATTTTATCCCCTTTGGAGTAGGTACCCATATCCCTACTAGAACACATCCCTTCTGGAGTAAGTACCTAGGTGTATAGAAGTATATCGCTTTTAAAATAGGATGGGAGGGTTCCACAACAACTCAACAAAGTGGCATTTCAACACCCATTTGAAAAGTCATTAGAAGTTATTAAAAAAATAAATTGAAAAATAAGCCCATAACCCAACCTAATGTAATCTACTTCACCATTTTTTTTTAAATTTTTCAACACTTTTAATGAATTTTCAAAGGAAGTGTTGAAGTTGCATGTTTCTGAGTCATTCGGTGACCCATATGATCTCTCGCTGATACTAGTATATGTAGATATCTATTGCTATCTATAGCTATCTGGGGTATATCCGTTCTGAAATATGTCCCATATGGAGTATATTATTTCTAGAGTGCCTAATCTCCCAAGTAATTATTACAACCCACCTGCATTATATTCCTTTGACAATATTCGTGAAATTTCTTCTTTTTTTCAGTGGATTTTCACTCTTCTACTTAAGGTCATTCGAGAGCAGCTAGAAGTCTACATGGTTAATTGTGCAGTAAGAGATTCCACCTCCGATGAATAAAAAATTGTCTAATTACTATGTATAATAAACATATTTATAAAATAAATAAAATTTAAATAAAACCATTGTAATGTTGATACATACTAATTTTATCTTTGAACTTATCCAAGAATAAAAAAAACTAAAAACATTACGGGTAAAAGTTTTTTTAATAACTTTTGAATGTTATATGCCCATCAATATAAGTAATATTAATCAATACAGAAAATAATATATAAAAAAAATTAGGTCCAAATGGCCGAGTGGATTGAGGCGATGTCCCGGTGAGGCAGAGATACTGGGTTCGATTCCCATTACCTTTTTTTATTTTCTGTGTCTTGTTCTGTTTTATGCTTCTTTTAGATTTATTAGTACCTATTATCTTTTTCAATGATCAAAAAAGGTTAAGTATATTTTTATTCAATATCTGTACCAACTGCAGTTAAGAATTCAATAAAAATACAGACAAAGCAAAGTGTTTATGGCAGCAAGAATGCTCACATGTGTGCGTTCTGTATTTGTTGCTAAAAGGGAGTGGGAATTGATAGATACTCTCAGTTGCTTGAAATGGCATTAGCCGTGTTTGATGACCAGATCTGAATAGACAGTTACCTTACCAGTGGCGGTACTAATAAAAATAGTATGTATATGAGGTTAGCTCTATAAATCCTTTACGCTTTACATCAATTATTACAGTTCCAAAATGAAATTAATTAAATAAGTATTTGAAAGATATTCAACGCACAATCGGTTTCAGTTATTCAAGCCAAACTGTCAAAAATGATCTTGCAAGCAACCCGCTTCGGCTGTGCTATTCTGTACAGTCGTTTTCTGTGCGTTGGATGCTCTTATCGAAAACGTATCCGGTTTCAAGCAAGCTTAGGCACGCAGGACTCAATGCGCATGCGCGAATATCAAACTTCTTCTAGCTTCTTGTATACGGAACGAAGCAGAGAATCCACTGTTGCTGGTATTGGTGTGTTTAGGTGACTTTCGAGCATTGAGAATGTTATTATAATACGTAGGTATAATATTTTCAATACTGAGTTTTGTTGTTGTTAGTCTCTGAGATTGGGACGGTAAAGTTAAATTGCAGTACCTATTGCTGTTTACGGCTAGAAAAAAATAAGCTCAAATCTTTTTTTTAATTCAGAATAAATAACTATTTATTATAAGCCTTGAAAGGAAGGGAAGCGCAGAATCCACAGTATGTATGAAGGGACCGCGCCGAGTACCTACTTAACCAAACCTTTCTGTTCCTCATCTCCATCCTCTTCAGTTTTACAACATACCCTTAGCATTTGGGATTCTTAAGCGGTGTTCACAGAAATAAATAAAGTTGTAGACCATTTTTTTTATTTTATCAATAATTGATTCTTTACATGGCCTACCATGTTTACAATTCAGTTTTTAACCTCACTAGGACAAACATTTTTTCAGGTTAACAATTCTACAAAGTAACAAAAATAACACAAAATAATATAGGTATTGAAAGAACAATATTATCATATTAACGTTTCTTACAGATAATGGGTACCCACTAGGAGGCTAGTACATAAATGTAAACATGTAGGGTGATATTTGATTTAAAATAAAATAAAGCAAATTTAAATGATTTCCACTTCATGGTAAATATGAACCTAGAAAATCAAAAAAATCTACAATTAAATGGTCAATTTCAACCACGCCCTCTCTGAAAATACTTGAGTGCAGTATCTGCTCTTATCTTAGAATCAATATTTTTGTTGCTTTATAAAATTATTTATCTCAACACAATGTGATCAACGACAAACTGCTCACATACCTCGAGAGGAACAAAATTATTTATGAGCGTCAATACGGATTCCGGCGGAACCGCTCGTGTGATGATCTTCTCGGGTATGTGACGCATGTTTGGGGGTGGTGCCTGGAACATTTCGGTGAGACCCAAACGGTTGCACTGGATATTTCCAAGGCTTTTGACTGAATTTGGCACAAAGGACTTGTCAACAAACTGCCTTCATACTGACTTCCCGCATCCTTGTGCAGGTGGATTGCTGACTTTTGTAGGGAGAGGTCGATTCAGACGGTTGCTGACGGTTTCACCTCTGCCTCGCATTCGATAAACGCTGGCGTCTCACAGGGATCGGTTCTGTCTCCGACATTGTTTTTGTTGCACATCAATGACCTTTTGACATGTGCACCAATTCATTGTTACGCGGATGTACAGTCCATGATATCTTTTAGTTTGACAACCCCCAAAGGGTGCACAAATTCCAATGGCTCGGAAGGCTTTGAAGCAAAGAATGGACGCTTACCTCGAGAGTGTTTTCTCTTGGGGTAAGAATAATCTCGTTGAATTCAATGTTTCAAGACCCAATCATGTCTGATTATGTCTAAAAGGGATCGAAATGACAATCTTGTCTCCTTCAACGGTAGCATTCTTCCGAACAGGCCCTCCATTGATATGCTCGGTGTAACTCTAAGTGACCAGCTCAGATACGGGGGCTCCATCAAAGCCAGAGTTCGGTCCTGGTGCATAGTCAGGAAACACGCCAAACGCTCGCCCAGCATATGTACATTCAAGTCCCAAGTTCACTCCTTCCTCTACTCAAAAAGACCCTCCACGCAGCATCTTCAAAGATGACATAGACCAAAATTATTTTCCTCAGGGCCTCCTATGTGGAGTTAATATAAAAAAAACACAGGCTAGTCTTCAAAGATGACATAGGCCCTGAGGGAAATTATTTTCCTCAGGGCCTGCTGTCTGGAGTTAATATAAAAAAAACACATGCTAGTCCTAGTGAGGTTAAAAATTGAAATGTAAACAGTAACACCATGTGAAAAAACAATAAATAAATTACCTACTACAAAATCAATAATCAAATTGTATAAAAATATTTTAGGCTTTAGGTTGTATTTCACCATCCTCTCGAACTCTTGATAAGCTGTCTAAAGCACTATTCACAAGCGTCGCCCTACACACAGAGTTTGGCCTGCGAGATGCACCACACTTCGTTCCAAATCGATGGCAGAAATGTTTTTATTTTTTTTAAGAAAGACAAACATTCCCGGGTTACGTATATCCCAACAACATTTGAAAATCTCCTACTACCACCACACTAACCGGAGGATGTTGCTTGTGTTGTGGAGGACTTAGCCAGCCGATGATTCGAACATGGAATGCCTGGGTGGGACCCAAACGCGATGCCCACTCAACCACTGACCGGTCAACGTACGTGCATTTGCAATCGACCCGCAGGCCAAACACTCACATCACTCGCCAGTTCGTACCAGCCTGTTGAGTAAATACAGGGTTTGAAGCGAGAGCTTCTCCGAATTTCGGTATAAATGACCCAACAAATAAAAAGGCAAAAACCATGCATTTGGTAACACTGAATGGTAGATATATTAATTCTTGAAAAAAATCACCCTGTAAAAAGGCATAAACAAACAAAAAAGTCATCGGCATCAGATGTCGTTGACTTTTTTTGTTTGTTTATGGCTTTTTACAGACTGATTTTATTCAAGAATTAATATTTCTACCATTCAGCGTTACCCGATGCATGGTTTTTATCTTTTTGTTTTTTGGCTCATTTATACCTCTATGGTTTTCTCAAAAAACTAATTTTTCAGTGGTCGCCAAAAGTTGTTACTTTTGAGTGAGATTTGATCTTACTTAGCAGGGGTGCCCGGGTTCATGGGGTGAAGTTTGTCTGGGTCTGTCTGTCTCCAACCGGACCTTCTTGACCCATCGCCTTGCACCATAGTTAGAGGAATGGATTCATATGTTCTTCACTCCTGGACACACTGACCCCCAGATTCCTGCCCACCCTTCTTACTTTTTTCCTTCCCTTCTTTCTTTCCTTAAAACTTCAGAACTTCCTCTCCTTCCTTTCCTTAAAAATACCATCCACACAGCATCCCCAAAGATGACATAGGCCCTCAGGGAAATTATTTTCCTCAGGGCCTCCCGTGAGGAGCTAATGTAAAACAAAAATAAAATTATTAGTGATCAGTTCCCACCCTTTGCGTTACTGACACACAAGCTCATCATTATTTGTACACATTTGCTCATAAATGAGCATCCTCGGTTTCAGAATAATTAATAGGTTATTAATAGGTTAATTAATGATAAAATGAAATGACAATCTAGTCTCCTTCAACGGTAGCATTCTTCCGAACAGGTCCTCCATTGATATGCTCGGTGTAACTCTAAATGACCAGCTCAGATACGGGGGCTCCATCGAGGCCAGGGTTAAGTTAGCCTCTCAGAAACTGGGCATACGGTACAGGGCCCGCAGATACTTTAATAATACACAATTGCTAACCCTATACAAATCGCAAGTGCGCTCCATGATTGAATTTGGCAGCCACCTCTGGTTTGGAGCCCCAAAGTACCTTAAAAACACCCTTTATTCTGTGCAGAAATGGGCGGTCCGTTTGATAGATTCTCCCGCCTTAACAAATGGATTCCAATCTTTAGAGCACAGGCGTCGGGTGGGAATGCTATCCTTGTTCTACTGGTATTTCAATGGAAGATGCTCCGAGAAACTAGCGTCATTGATCCCCTCGGCACCGGAGATTACCTTAAAAAATAACATATTTTATAGCGTTCAAGGGAAATATGTTATTGATCGTAATGTCAGAGGATTTGAGGACAATTTTCAAAATTGGAACTGATTGCGGAAACAATACAGGGCATTGAATGGGACGCACCACTTTCCCAACGGCTGTGTGAGGAGTTGTTGTTTAACCTTCTTATCCGCATATGTCAGGACTAATTTTTTGTGTAAAAAGAAAGCTACATTTTTTTAAAATGCTAGACACTCCAATGTCCCTGCACGCATGATTAAATTTATTTATTAAACACATTCATAATTAATTAACCAATCAGTAAATACATATAATACATAACAAAGAAGAAAAATGTACTGATACTTACAAAAGTAGTAGTTGGCGCAAAAGTCATCACCCTATCGGAAAATGCCATAATTTTTGCAAATGGCGGCAAATGTCAGTTTTGCTTTGACATTTGTGAAGTAAACAAATTCAAAATATACATCAGTAAGAAATTAATCGCTATACACCTCCAGAATGCGGAAAAATTGTTTTTTTGATTGACGCCAGCCAATGCAAATCACCAATTCTCTCGTTTGGTGAGTTGCCCTAGCCGACAAGATTGCGCGATTTGACCATTCCAGACTTCTTTTTGTGGAGTTTCTTGAAGTCACGAATCTATGTCAATAAGCCTCAGACTTTTGAAGCCCTCAAAGAGAATATCCCTTAAGAATGCGAGAACCTACTGACGGAAGAGTGATGGAAAATGGCATAAATAAGGCCCGTAAATTAATCAAATAAACACAATCCAAAAGCAGAATTACAATTTTTTATTCATAAAAAAATTTCAACAAAGGAACATCGGGTGACTTACAGCCAAAGAACATCACTCCTAGTGTTCAGAGGTGCCCTAGCTTTTCCAAGTGACCAGTGACTACTGTGGTAGCTAGGACACTCGTTTTTTTATTAAAGAGAGAATCGCCAGTAGCCCTATACTCTCTGAATTAATGATACAAAAATCGAAAAAAAGTTCAAAGATAAGTTCAGCAAGATGTACAATAATGTTTTTAGTTAGTTGTTAATAAGTTGTTAGTAATTTGTTAGTAAGTTAGTCACCCCCATGCATGTTAGTAGTTTAAAACAGTAGTGTAGATCTTACTAAGAACTAGTCTGAACTAAAAATTAAACCGAACCACTTTAAGTGGTTGCCCGCCGGAAACTTAAAACTAACTTAAAAATAAACCTGAAAATTCAATGTTTTGGTCACTGGTCCGGACCACTCACTGGCTTTAGGGAACTTGCCCGCCAGAAACTTAAAACTAACTTAAAAATAAACCTGAAAATTCAATGTTTTGGTCACTGGTCCGGACCACTCACTGGCCTTAGGGAACTTGCCCGCCAGAAACTTAAAACTAACTTAAAAATAAACCTGAAAATTCAATGCTTTGGTCACTGGTCCGGACCACTCACTGGCCTTAGGGAACTTGCCCGCCAGAAACTTATAAATAAACCTGAAAATTCAATGCTTTGGTCACTGGTCCGGACCACTCACTGGCCTTAGGGAACTTGCCCGCCAGAAACTTATAACTAACTTAAAAATAAACCTGAAAATTCAATGTTTTGGTCACTGGTCCGGACCACTCACTGGCCTTAGGGAACTTGCCCGCCAGAAACTTAAAACTAACTTAAAAATAAACCTGAAAATTCAATGTTTTGGTCACTGGTCCGGACCACTCACTGGCCTTAGGGAACTTGCCCGCCAGAAACTTAAAACTAACTTAAAAATAAACCTGAAAATTCAATGTTTTGGTCACTGGTCCGGACCACTCACTGGCCTTAGGGAACTTGCCCGCCAGAAACTTAAAACTAACTTAAAAATAAACCTGAAAATTCAATGTTTTGGTCACTGGTCCGGACCACTCACTGGCCTTAGGAAACTTGCCCGCCAGAAACTTAAAACTAACTTAAAAATAAACCTGAAAATTCAATGTTTTGGTCACTGGTCCGGACCACTCACTGGCCTTAGGGAACTTGCCCGCCAGAAACTTAAAAATAAACCTGAAAATTCAATGCTTTGGTCACTGGTCCGGACCACTCACTGGCCTTAGGAAACTTGCCCGCCAGAAACTTAAAAATAAACCTGAAAATTCAATGCTTTGGTCACTGGTCCGGACCACTCACTGGCCTTAGGGAACTTGCCCGCCAGAAACTTAAAACTAACTTAAAAATAAACCTGAAAATTCAATGTTTTGGTCACTGGTCCGGACCACTCACTGGCCTTAGGAAACTTGCCCGCCAGAAGCTTAAAACTAACTTAAAAATAAACCTGAAAATTCAATGTTTTGGTCACTGGTCCGGACCACTCACTGGCCTTAGGGAACTTGCCCGCCAGAAACTTAAAACTGACTTAAAAATAAACCTGAAAATTCAATGTTTTGGTCACTGGTCCGGACCACTCACTGGCCTTAGGGAACTTGCCCGCCAGAAACTTAAAACTAACTTAAAAATAAACCTGAAAATTCAATGTTTTGGTCACTGGTCCGGACCACTCACTGGCCTTAGGGAACTTGCCCGCCAGAAACTTAAAACTAACTTAAAAATAAACCTGAAAATTCAATGTTTTGGTCACTGGTCCGGACCACTCACTGGCCTTAGGAAACTTGCCCGCCAGAAGCTTAAAACTAACTTAAAAATAAACCTGAAAATTCAATGTTTTGGTCACTGGTCCGGACCACTCACTGGCCTTAGGGAACTTGCCCGCCAGAAACTTAAAACTAACTTAAAAATAAACCTGAAAATTCAATGCTTTGGTCACTGGTCCGGACCACTCACTGGCCTTAGGGAACTTGCCCGCCAGAAACTTAAAACTAACTTAAAAATAAACCTGAAAATTCAATGTTTTGGTCACTGGTCCGGACCACTCACTGGCCTTAGGGAACTTGCCCGCCAGAAACTTAAAACTGACTTAAAAATAAACCTGAAAATTCAATGTTTTGGTCACTGGTCCGGACCACTCACTGGCCTTAGGGAACTTGCCCGCCAGAAACTTGTAACTAACTTAAAAATAAACCTGAAAATTCAATGTTTTGGTCACTGGTCCGGACCACTCACTGGCCTTAGGGAACTTGCCCGCCAGAAACTTGTAACTAACTTAAAAATAAACCTGAAAATTCAATGTTTTGGTCACTGGTCCGGACCACTCACTGGCCTTAGGAAACTTGCCCGCCAGAAACTTAAAACTAACTTAAAAATAAACCTGAAAATTCAATGCTTTGGTCACTGGTCCGGACCACTCACTGGCCTTAGGGAACTTGCCCGCCAGAAACTTAAAACTAACTTAAAAATAAACCTGAAAATTCAATGCTTTGGTCACTGGTCCGGACCACTCACTGGCCTTAGGGAACTTGCCCGCCAGAAACTTAAAACTAACTTAAAAATAAACCTGAAAATTCAATGCTTTGGTCACTGGTCCGGACCACTCACTGGCCTTAGGGAACTTGCCCGCCAGAAACTTAAAACTAACTTAAAAATAAACCTGAAAATTCAATGCTTTGGTCACTGGTCCGGACCACTCACTGGCCTTAGGGAACTTGCCCGCCAGAAACTTAAAACTAACTTAAAAATAAACCTGAAAATTCAATGTTTTGGTCACTGGTCCGGACCACTCACTGGCCTTAGGGAACTTGCCCGCCAGAAACTTAAAACTAACTTAAAAATAAACCTGAAAATTCAATGTTTTGGTCACTGGTCCGGACCACTCACTGGCCTTAGGGAACTTGCCCGCCAGAAACTTAAAACTAACTTAAAAATAAACCTGAAAATTCAATGTTTTGGTCACTGGTCCGGACCACTCACTGGCCTTAGGAAACTTGCCCGCCAGAAACTTAAAACTAACTTAAAAATAAACCTGAAAATTCAATGTTTTGGTCACTGGTCCGGACCACTCACTGGCCTTAGGGAACTTGCCCGCCAGAAACTTAAAACTAACTTAAAAATAAACCTGAAAATTCAATGCTTTGGTCACTGGTCCGGACCACTCACTGGCCTTAGGGAACTTGCCCGCCAGAAACTTAAAACTAACTTAAAAATAAACCTGAAAATTCAATGCTTTGGTCACTGGTCCGGACCACTCACTGGCCTTAGGGAACTTGCCCGCCAGAAACTTATAACTAACTTAAAAATAAACCTGAAAATTCAATGCTTTGGTCACTGGTCCGGACCACTCACTGGCCTTAGGGAACTTGCCCGCCAGAAACTTAAAACTAACTTAAAAATAAACCTGAAAATTCAATGCTTTGGTCACTGGTCCGGACCACTCACTGGCCTTAGGGAACTTGCCCGCCAGAAACTTAAAACTAACTTAAAAATAAACCTGAAAATTCAATGCTTTGGTCACTGGTCCGGACCACTCACTGGCCTTAGGGAACTTGCCCGACAGAAACTTAAAACTAACTTAAAAATAAACCTGAAAATTCAATGTTTTGGTCACTGGTCCGGACCACTCACTGGCCTTAGGGAACTTGCCCGCCAGAAACTTAAAACTAACTTAAAAATAAACCTGAAAATTCAATGCTTTGGTCACTGGTCCGGACCACTCACTGGCCTTAGGGAACTTGTCCGCCAGAAAATTATAAAGTTCAAAATAGAAAGATCATACCACGGAGCAGTTCTGTAGATGGTCTAGCTCACCAGTCATCCAGTCCTCCGGTTCATCAGGCCCACAGCGCTACTCCACGACGCATTCTGAAAAGCAAAATGCAGTGTTAAATCTTGAAGGCAAAAAAAAAAATAGCCTCACCACTAATAACTAGATTCAAATAAAACTATTGCTAACAATCTAGTTAGGCACCTTTTGCAACATCACTACCGATATATTGAAACATTATTCTTCCAATTTTTTTTTTTGTTTCTGGCCATTGCATTACAGTTTTTAGCCTATTACGGCCAGATTTAAGAAGATGTAACTTTATATATTTATATAAAGTATATTTATATATAAACATACATCCCGCTATCATATCCTAGTCTATTCATCAGATCGACATTACCGCGTCCATCTGAAAGACTTGAATTTACATAGTAATAAGCAAAATATTTACTAAATTTGTGTTTGATTGTAGCCAGGTATTTAAATTTTTGAAAAACGTTTATTTAAAAGTATTAAAATAATCATTACTCCTTTTAGATTTAATGTAAGGCTTTCAATTAAATATATAATTTCATTATGCGGACAATTGTTTTTTTCAATTTGTTGTTTCGACGATTTACTAGCTACATATTGAATATAAAGGCGTCCATTGCAAAGCTCTAAGTTGATTCTGGTTCTAATCAACCCGGCACGCAGCGATGCACAAATAAAGTTTATTAAATTGGTAAGGAATTTTTTTGGAGACCTATCATTAAGAATTGAAACGTTGCTTCAAATGGGATTAGCTACATAGATAGGCAACGTTTCGACAAAATTATACATTAAATCCTCTTAGAAGGAAAAAAAATTATATAAACGTATAAATAAATAAAGTAACATGCCTTTAAATAATAATTATTATTTAAAAAATCGCTAACTATCTATACTAAGGGATAGGGTAGACAAGACAGATCGCCAAACAACTCATTCTTGACACACTCCTTGCTTCATTCACTTCATATATCGTCTCATACCCCATCTGTAATTCTGACTCTTGAAATAGCCCAGCCAAATATTTCATTCACTTGATCATTTCATGTCTTCCTCGGGCATCCCCGATTTCTTCTGCCATTCACTTTCGCGTCATATATTCTCCTTACACCGCTTATTCTATGTGTTCATTTGCTCTAATGTGCCAAAATCATCCAAGCGTCTCTTTTTAATCTTACTCATCAACCTTGTATTCTTTGCGAATCTCTACATTTTCACATACCGATCATCCATTTAATTCAAAATTTGAGTTGAGTATGCAGTTACGTGTTCCGTCAAATGGGGTTACATTGCCTTCCCATGGGTATCTTTGCCTAGTCCATTTTATTTTCATAAAACTGCTCAGAGTACTTATTTTAAAGAATACATCTACATTTCATGTATCGTATGACGAAGGGTTCTTCTCTG
Source organism: Limnephilus auricula (assembly GCA_951813805.1). Taxonomy (NCBI): domain Eukaryota; kingdom Metazoa; phylum Arthropoda; class Insecta; order Trichoptera; family Limnephilidae; genus Limnephilus; species Limnephilus auricula. Next base: position 13,010,971 of record OX638408.1, on the reverse strand, counting down.
GTAATGATGAATACTTTAAACAGTTCCTAATTTCAGATAACATCAGTTTGCCACCATTTTAGTGAACATTGGCATTTCAAAGCAGATAGCGATTTCTCAAAAAATTACCTTGTATCTAAAAAAAACTATGTAAGGTAAGCTTATAATATTCTGTCAGGTTTCTTATTGATATCTTGGGAATAATTTAAGCATGTATTTAATTCAATTTGGTAGGATTTGAAGGTGCATAAGTCACCAGGCAATTTAGTAGTTTTTCATGTTTTGGGGGTTACTTTGCCTACGGTAGGGTTGTCAGAAATATATATAGTTATATTAATATATAATCAAGTATTATTTTAAGTTTTCTTATCTACAACTTTAATTACTATTTTACTTATAAATTGAAAGTAACAATTAGTGAGGTTGCAGAAATCCACCTCACGCATGCAATTTAAAAAAAACCACATGTTTTTAACTTAATTACTACTAGAAACAACTATTTAAGTCGAGGGAGAAAACACGCACAAAATAGGTTGTTAGGTTCTAGTTTGGGTTCTTTAAATAAGTTATGCGTAGCAGTGGCGGTCCGTGACTTTTTGTAGAAGGGATGCTGAACTATCGATAAGTATATAGATGTACTTAAATACTACTATTGAAAGTACCTACAAATCCATAGATTAGCACCATGAACAGTATGTAATTCCTTAAAAAATAGTATTATTAGCTCTAAAAATTCTAGCGCTCCGAAACATCAATTATTACAAAACCAAAATATCAAATTATGAATTATATATGTAATCAAAGGATTAAACAAAAATGTTTCAATGTTATTCAAACAAAACTGTCAAATATTAATAAAAAAAACGTGTATAAAAAACAATCAACCCTATTCATATTAAAGTAAAAATACATTATGCTATTCTTTGCCTTATTCCCATACATATTAAAGTCGTTTTTTGTTTACTGTCTATCTTTCAAAGAAATATGCGAGCAGAAGTGAACACGCATGCGCAAACTCTGAAATATTTGTAGTTATCTGGATACTGGGCGAAATATCGCATCCAAACAACTGGATCATGTGTCGCTTCGTTATGTGTTTGTTTTGTTGAACACAGCGAGTCTCTGAGGACGATGTTGCTGGGTATGTATGTGTTTACGCATTGTTAGAAGAAACAAAATAAATTAGAAAAAAAAAAAAATGCTTCATGGCTATCTGGGTTAATCGGCATATAGGAAGACCGCCATAAGCGAGCATGCAGGGCGAACAACGCGCGCGGGCGGCACTCTCAAGGGGTAGCGAATACAGCGATCTCGCATGTTCAAACGCATTCTCATTTTAACAAAGAGTTGCAAACTGTTTTTTTTTTCAGTTGCCCGGTGAGCGGAAGCACTAAATGGTTTGAGGAAAACAAAAGATGAAAGAATAACAATATCATGCCAAAAAAAAACATATGCTAAAACCCTAACTGATGATATAAATATTAAAAAAAAAACTGAATAAAGAATTGATGGCTAATTAAAAAAAAAATAATAAAATGACTAAAACCAAATATTTCTTATGGTAAAGATGAAAAACTCGTTGAGATAAGAAAATTATAAATTCTTTCCTTTAGAGGAAGTAAACATACGTACTACGTACATTGTTTGTCTCACAATTATTTAGAATGTAAGAAAGAGCTGCAGCATAATTGTGATAAGGAACGTACATTTGTTGCCTTTTTGCACTGTTGCCGTGCCGTAACGGTGGTAATTATAAAAGCGCTTATTGAGGATTGCAACTCATTAACACAATGTTTTCATTGTTATATGTTTTGATATACGGCTGAAAGATGCCTATATCGAACCAATCCTGATTGAAAATAAATAAAATAAAAAATTATATAGGTATATTAAATTATTCAAATTCCACTAAACCTGCTAACCTACCTAATATGCGTAGATTCACGGTAATAATGATAATTCTTAGTTGCATGAAATTGTCTCTGGCAATTTGTTATGTAAGTCAGGTCTCAAGCGACCAAATGTTTTTAAAACATCAGAACAAAACAAAAACATTGGGTCGGGGCCACAACGTTTTTTGTTTTCCATTAGAAAACAAAAACGTGTGACCCTGCCCCCAATGTGTGATGTTTGCACAAACATTTGGTTCGAGGTTTGCGATAATATTGTCACTGGAAAACCGACTTTATAGTATCAGGAATACCAATGTACCAAAATGTCAAAGAATATTGACAAAAAATTGCTTAAACTTCAATATATAATCAATATGGCGATCAACTTAAATGACAAGAAGCAAATTTTCATTTTTATGTAATTATAATTTAAACGAAGTATTTATTTTCCATAGCTCAGACTGATAACTGAATCCAAGAGTTTTTCAAAAAAATATTATAATAGCAACTATATTCGTATTAGCATATTATTATTCATCCAGCCATTCTATAAAATTACCAAATAATGTAAGTAATGCTTACTAAAATGTCACCATATTTCTAATTAGTTTATCCACCGGAACGACAGAGCAATTAAAATATTTTTTCTCAGATTGATAGGAAATTTTTCCGCCCACTTTAAAAAAATCATACCTCCGAATTTGAATATGCAGACATACAAACTGATTATAGTTATTTGTAGCCAATGAATTCCCCTATCTTTTGTCTATTATCACATATTTGTAGGATTTATAAAATAAATATAATTAAATTTTTAACCTTAAAACATTTTAAAGAATCTAGACAATATTTATTTTGTTATATTTTGAATGTACAATATATTATATAATCGTTTTAATAAAAAAAAATTATTTTGAAAATTTGCCACATTTTGGCAACAAATCATCCTGAGGTTTTGGAAATAGTGCAATAATGTGGCAAAAAGCGCTTGAGTGGTTAATAACGCTGTAATGAAATCATTAGATTTTAAGGATGGTTTGTTTCACAGAATTTTAACAATTCATGACATTTCAAAATGAATATTCAAGTTCTGTTAATATCAGTTAAAGTACCACAGTAACTACAGTCACTTCAAATAAATGTATGTATACACCAGTGGCGGTCGGTGACTTTTATAGAAGAGAAGCTGGACAAGTAATATGTGATGACATATTAACTTTAAATAAATATACAAATCTATGGACTAGCCCATGAACAAATTGCTATTACTGACAAGAATTGTCTAATTAGCTATATAAAATCCTTAATGCTATGTAAATCCGATACATCCATAATTTCAGATTCACATTCACAAATACAAGAAATTTGGAAATAAACTGAGTTTAGAAAATTCCTTAAAAACGATTTATTTCTTGATGTTATGTTCAAAATGTGAGTCGAGAGTCAAGAATATTTTTTTTTCAAAAATAGCCGGGACACAAAATTTTTTTAATGATACAATTTTTCAAACAATTTATAAAGATAATACAAACATTCCCGGGTTACGAATAACCTGAAAATAATTTTAAAATCACAGAAAGCGTAATGTGGCTTGTGTCGCGATGAAGAACTTAGCCAGCTGAGTAATTGAACACGCGACGCCTGGACCCAAACGCTTTGCTAACTCGACCACAGACCGGTCAGTTCATTTATTAATTTTTTCATATTAGCTTATATTAAAACCATGTTATTCTATATAGAAATTAATTTATTATAGTTTACAGTGTTAAAACACACCGGCAAAGTTTCCATGTTATTTACTGAATTCATTTTTGTATTTAAATTGATGAGTTAAATATGTCATCGATGGTTATTCAATACTTCCATATCAAATATTTAAAATAAACTATATCATCCATGTATCACCCATGAACCTACTTAAAACAATCCACTTGATGCGTGATAAAGCTATTCTGTGCATTATGCTCATATGCGGTAAAGACGTTTTTTGTTTAGTGGATGCTGTCGGGATATTCACATATCCCACCCACAGTACGAGCCAAACAGAATTGAGTGCGCATGTGCAGGATTAGCTTTCCTTCCGAGGTTTTTGGATTCGGACTTGATTGAAGCGACTTACATTGTCGGACAGTGTGTTAGGTCTCGCGTCTTGTATGTGTTGAAGCAGAGAGTGCCTGGTTAACCATGCTGGTGTGTGTGTGTGTCAGGCGATGTGTGACTTTTAGAGTTTAGATTATACGTACATATCGAGATGTATATGTATTTCGAATCGCTCGAGCATTGTGACTAATGTTTGTTGTGTTAGTAAACTGTAGTATTGCTGTTTACGGTTAGAAAAAAAAGGTAAAAGCTTTTTTAACACAAAGGATGCAGAGCATCCACAGCATCCATCTATGGACCGACTGCGCCTAGTATACACCTCATACAAAAGTATATATTACAGTTGTAGCATGTAGCGACTACATCTTATACAAATTAATTCAATCATTGACTGACCTACTCCTCATCCCAACCTCCCTCAACTCCCTTTGGGAGCAGTTGGGTGTCTGGTGCGGTATTCTCACAATAAAAAAATAAAAACTGACTTATACCCTCCCCCCACCCCATCTACCTCTCACTCTAACTGTACCCCACCTACCCCCTCAACATCACTCTGAGATGTATATGTATTTCGAATCGCTCGAGCATTGTGACTACTGTTTGTTGTGTTAGTAAACTGTAGTATTGCTGTTTACGGTTAGAAAAAAAAGGTAAAAGCTTTTTTAACACAAGGGATGCAGAGCATCCACAGCATCCATCTATGGACCGACTGCGCCTAGTATACACCTCATAAAAAAGTATATATTACAGTTGTATCATGTAGCGACTACATCTTATACAAATTAATTCAATCATTGACTGACCTACTCCTCATCCCAACCTCCCTCAACTCCCTTTGGGAGCAGTTGGGTGTCTGGTGCGGTATTCTCACAATAAAAAAATAAAAACTGACTTATACCCTCCCCCCCACCCCATCTACCTCTCACTCTAACTGTACCCCACCTACCCCCTCAACACCACTCTTCCTATCTGCCCCTAACCCTCTCAATCCCTCCCTCATACCAGCTCTCCCCCTGCCCCCCTTGGGCTCTTGTAATGTATTGTATAACAACTGTAACTGCAATAAATAAATAATATATATACACCCTATATAATATTCCTTCAGATCAGTTGGCTAAATGTAAAATGCTGTATAATATTTTGGTAACCGGACAACTCAGAATCATGCAACTTCAACACCTGATTTGAAAAGTCATTAAAAGTGATGAAATTTTTTAAATTAAAAAAATGGTTAAATAGGTCACGTTGGGTTAGGTTATGAGCCATTTTTCAATTAATTTAATCTTTGTGATATTTTTATACTGCAATACTACAAAAGATACAGAAATATCTGCAAAAATGTTATACATAATGTCAAAGTAAACTATTATATGAAGAAAATAGATGTATGTAATGACTTGCGCAAATTATGGAAGAAAATGAAATTAGAAATGCAAAATAATCCCTTAATTACAATACCATAGACAGAAGAAAATCAAGCAACGTTAACATTTTATCAGAAGAAAATGAAAATATGAACCAGATAAATAAATTATAGTTAACTGAAATAACCAGTACTGACATCAGAAAGGCAATTTAACCCTTAACAACTCAGGTCCGGGACATACGTCATTCCTATGTCTACCTACGTTAAATTGTCGTAAAAACAAGCTTATGTGCCCAAGCGGTTATAGCTAATAAATCATCGGGATATCTAATAATAATCTCAAATTAAACAATAAAACTGAATCCTCTACTAGACAGTGTATCCATCACATTTGATCGAATAAAAATAACATATTCGGGCAAAGAAACTACACTTACTTTGCAATACTATCTTTCTCCAAGACAAAACTTGCCAACGACAATTGCCCACATTATAAATATAAGTTTTAATAGTGGAATATTCCCATCAGTTTATAAGAAATCAATTTAACACCTATTTTTAAATCTGTCAGTCAATGAAATATCAATTTATCAACTTATTTATCTTGTCTCTAATATTGCAAAAAATTGCGAAAAAGACATAAAAGAAATCATGAAAATTGAATTTTATAGTCAGTTCTAACCACTCTGATTTTAGAGAGAAACAGGGCACGCACAACGCTATTGCAGAAATTACATCATCTATATACCGTGCTTTAGACATGAAACAAATGTCTAGGTATTTTTATTCATTTGCAAAACTAATTGAATGATTTTTTTTGTTTTGAAGAGTTTTAATTTTCAATGTACTATCGTTACTTAAATTTTAATTTTTATGTTACCGGTTTTAAGTTTGCTAGTGAATGACACGGATGTGTCGAAACCGGTAGCATAAAAATTAAAATTTAAGTAACGATAGTACATTGAAAATTAAAACTCTTCAAAACAAAATGTCTAGAAATTGTTACATAGTTAATGCCCAAGAAATACAAATAATTTAATGATATTGCTATTGTCAATAAGGTAAGATGTTGGTTATAAAGTTATCTAACTCAGAGATATCAACATGTTACATTAAATATCTCAATAACCACTGGAGCGACAGAGTAACTAAATCTTTTTTCTCAGATTGCTAAAGGAAATTTTTCCTCCCACATTAAAAATATCATACCTCCGAATTCGAATATGGAGACATACAAACTAATTATAGTTCTATATAGCCAAGTCTATTATCACATATTCGTAGGATTTATAAAAAAATATTATTAAATCTTTAACCTTGAAACATTTTAAAGAACCTAGAGAATATTTATTTTGTTGTATTTTGAATGTACAATATATAAAATAGTTGCTTTATTAAAATTTTTTTTTTTAAAATGTCACATTTTGGCAACAAAGCAATCCGCGGTTTTTGAAATAGTGCCATAATGTGGCAAAAAGCGCTCAAGTGGTTAAGCAAAGCTAAGACTTCAGATTTGGTTAGCGGTAGTTTCAAAATAAAGGGATTAATATTCATCCCAATGTTGACGTTGGTTTGAAAAATTTTGTATTACTGCGATTAGTATCGATCCAAAAGGTTTCAGAGTTTCTCATAAATTTTGGCCTTATATTAAGATGAATCATACATTTTGTTTTTGATTTTAAACAGAAATTATTTCTGTTATACTGTCGGTGATACTGCAAATCCGAATAACTAACTTTCGCTATACCACATAAGTTCTCAGTGTAGCAAAAAGAGACTTCATATGACATCAAACCACATGCTTATTGGCACTTATTTGTCCAATCGTGAGTAGTTTCATCCAAAGAGCACCGAGCTCCATCTTATGATGCATAAATGCGTAACTACTAATACTGCATATGTAATTTCAAACACTATTAATTTTGATGTATTTCATGAAATTTCGCGAGTTTTGTTTAATATAGGTGTACAAGAAATAAAGATACAAAGAGCTATTCAGTTAGAGGCGCTATTGCTTAATAAAATATTGTAAAGACATGTTCAATTGTTAGAACGCGATACGCGGCGCCCGTAGACCGGATTCACTAGTTAACTGATGATCGGCGTTAAATAGCTCATTGGAGGTATAAAAAGTTGACCTATTTTTTCCAATTTGTACCTGATCTAAATATAATACATCAATCTATGGATATTCATACCAAAAAGCAACAATTAGTCCCGTATTATAACATTAACAGCTTACACTCGGCAGGTCTACAATTGTAACATCAAGCAAATCGAAAATTGCAGCAATTAGAGTAATACAGAGTTCACAAAATAAAATGAAATGAACAAAGGTCACTATCAACACTTTGATCGACTGTTAATTGTCATGTTCTGAGTTTTCTATGTCGGACTCCAAAATCATATCTTTAAAACTATTGCTTTTGAATTGTTTATACCATTGTGATAACGTGATGGAATGATGATGTTTATACATAATTTAATTAGATCGGAATATTTCTGTGACGATATTGTTAACATGTCTGCGTAATTGTTTTGTTTGTTATTAAACCATCAATTTCTTCCGCTAAAACATTGTCAACAATGTACCGCAGCAATGGACTTGCATCTGCCTGCACTGTTTTCGTAGTACAACTCTATTTACGGGTTTAGTGCTCCCGAGCATAAATTTTAAAATAAATCAATATGGTGGTCAGCCTAAATGACAAGAAGCAAATTTTAATTTTTACGTAATTATAATTTAAATAAAGTATTTCCCATAGCGCCCACCGACGATACAATCCAAGTGTTATTTCAAAAATATATTACAATAGCATCTATAATCTGTTAGCATATCCAGCGGTTCTAAAAATTACCAAAAAATGAAAGTAGTGCTTAATAAAGTGTTACATTTTGTTTTTAATATTGCAATTTGTGAAAATGTAAGATTATAAGGACGGGTTGTTTTTCACAGAATTAGAACAATTATTAATCACACTTCAAAGTTAATATTCAAGTTCTGTTTATCCACTCGAACGCTTTTTGCCACAATATGGCACTATTTCCAATACCACGGATTGCTTTGTTGCCAAAATATGGCAAATATTCTCCAGATTCTTTAAAAAGTTTTAAAGTTAACGATTATATAATTTTTTTTTTTAAATCCTTAGAATATGTGATAATAGACAAAAGATAGGCAGTTTGTAAGTCTACATACTTAAATTCGGAGGAATGATTTTTTTAGTGGGCGGAAAAATTTCCTTTAGTCATCCGAGAAAAAGTTTTAAATTGCTCTGTGGCTCCAGTGTTTATATGTTGATGGTGAGTTTTGAGATAATGAGGACAACAATACTGGAATGTTTACCATAAATCATATATTATATGTACTTGTCTGTGTTTTACATATTAAATATGCAATAAAATAACATCGGGAGGCATAACAGTCCGGTACATTAGTATGGATATTTTGAAATACTCTCTAGTGACTCAGAACACATCAACATTTTGTTAAAATCCCTACAAGTTTTTAATCGATTTTGTGGCGTTTTTGAGTAATCTATTATATTAGTATTGTATTAGATAGAGGGGACACTTTTTCATACAACTGCACACTCAACTCAAATTTCGATTTTTCAGAGATGTCTGACTAAACAACTCGATGATCTATTACCCTTGTAGTACTGTAGTAATTAAAGACACCTCACATAAACGAATGTATACACCTCATACAAATGTGAGTATTAAGTGTTTGCGAGCAGTTGGGAATCTCGTGCGGTATTCACATCTGACTAAAAACTAAAAATAAAAACCCTAACTACCTTGAAAAAAAAAACAATCTTCCCACCCCACCTAACACAGTAAGGTTTTCAATAAGAACGTGTTGAAAAAATATTACAAGAAAACAATAGGAATTTCAAAAAGGAAATTATCACTTACCAAGTCCGCAGACGCGTTGGCGAGTCCCTTGAATTCCTGGAGCTGGTGCAAGCCTTAGAGATGAAATGCGAAGCTCAACCTGAAATACAAAATTACATGTTATTATAACGTAAAATCAACGAAAATAAAATAAAATTAATGAAAATGAAAGGCAAGGTTAACCCCTCAGGCTAATTTGTTCAGTTTTCGGAACAACTCGTATTTATTTATTTTTTTTTTTGAAGAAAGACAAACATTCCCAGGTTACAAATAACTCAACAACATTTGAAAATCTCCTACTATAGATCTCATAGAAATCGTTGTGTCTCCTTATCTTTGTTAGAAATATAATCTAAACAGTGATACAAAGAGAATAATACCACGCTTTATATTCAAATCTAAAAGTTAACCGCAAAAATAATTAAAATGTACACCCGAATGAAACCAAAGTTTCCAATCGCAATTTGAAAACAAACTATGAAACTTTGGGATTTTTTTTATCAATTATCTTTACATGAAACAACATAAAATTGAGTTGACAATAACACGTTTGTGATTCATTTCCCTAATAAAAGGTGGGATTTTTAAATTTTCATTAGAATCAGTAATTTTAATAAGAAAAACATAAGATGAACCATTTAAAAAAAAAAAATATGTTTGCATTAAAAAAAATTATATTTGAAAGATTGTAAAAAGTTTTAAAAATACATATATTTAAATGTAAATATGTTTATACAAATTTATATATTTTTATTGTAAATTATGGCGAGCCATAAAGTTAATGCTTATTACAAATAAGTTTTAAAAATGACCCACTTTACATTTTTTCTAACTAAAATTACTGATAATGAAAAAATAAAAACACTGACATTTTATTAGGAAAATGTATTATAAAAGTTATATTCAACTCACTTTGTCGTTTCATGTAAAAATAATTAATACAAAATTCTCAAAGTTTCATAAATTATTTTCAAATTGCAGTCAGAAATTTGGTTTCATAAAGGTGTACATTTTATTTATTTTGTGGTAAATTTTTAGATTTGAACATAAAGCATAATATTTTCTTTTTCTAACAACGTTTTGATCATATTCCTAATCATGCTAGTAAGGGAAACAATAATTTCCATAAGATCAAAAGGAGTTGTTCCGAAAAGCGAACAAATTAGCCCAAGGGGTTAACCAAACTTATCGCATCAAGACATTTATTAAGATGAAACTTTGGTGATTTCTATATATAATTGTGAGCTCTGGCATTATGAAAGTTGTATACAAAATTTACTATAGGTGGCACGCGATTGTTTGAAAAATGTGTGTATCTTATATAGCGGCAGGGTGCGAAGGAGGGTAGGGGAGGGGGAACCGGGAGGGGGAGGAAAACGAAGGAGGGGGTTTGAGTGAGAGATAGTGAATAGCAGGGGGTGAATTTGAAATTCATTCTCAAACGGACAGCTGCATGTGGCCCGCTCACTTCAATAAACAGAATGAAAATTTAAACGCCGGGTCCTCACTAGTACATATCTTATATATCGACCGTCCAGTTGATTTCCAAATATTATGTATTAAGATAATGAGGAAAGCAATATTAGAATGCTCACCATAAATCAAATATTATTTACATAACGGTCTGGTACATTAGTATGACATTTTACAATTTCCTACTAGCTGTGCTAGCATGGTCGATCGATATGAAGTTACCGACCGATTGTCGGTAACTTCTCATCGTTCCCTAGGACAACCGCAGATCGCAAACCAATAGGTGACAGTTCACAATGACTAATTGTCCTTAATATATTCGATATCAACTATCGTTTGTACGTTAGCGATCTTCAGTTGTCCTAGGGAACAATGAGAAGTTACCGACAATCGGTCGGAAACCTCATATCGATCGACCATGCTAGCACACCAGTAACCCATAAAACATAAATTTTTTTATCATTCAAGAAGAAGATAATAATCTAAATTAAAATATGAAAATGAACAAGACACAGAATAATAATAAAACAAAATGTCGCAACTAGGACTCAAACCCAGATCTCACGTGTTACCGGGACAGCGCTCTACCAATTCAGGCATTGCGTTCGATTATAAAACCGGCATAATTGTCAGTAATATTTCAAATTTCAGAATTAACAATATTATCTTTGACTTATGTTTGTATTTTTCCATATTATCGGCAGCTACCTACTTTTGTTGGAAACAAGTGTTCAAAAAAGTATTTGCTACCTAGATAGTGTCTCGAATAAATATATCCGATTTTATTTATATAAAATGCCTATTGACTTTTTATAAACGTCTAAATGAATAATCATTTTTCCATAAGACAAACTCTCTTTTTAACTTTTGAAGGTTATTTCCATGAATGTAATATATCATTGAAGAAGAAGATAACAATAATAATCTTAAATGAAATATAAAAATGAACAAGACACAGAAAAATAATAAAACATAATGGCCGCAACTGGGACTCAAACCCAGATCTCACGTCTTACCGGGACGAGGCTCTACCGATTCAGCCATTGCGCCCGATTATTTGGACCACTTTAATTTTTCTAGTATTGCTTTCGGTCCAAAAATGGACCGATTTTTGTACCATTCGTAAAACATTTATTATAATTACTTGAAAAATTTTCATGGCCAGCAATTTATTCTATCAAATAGTTTATAAAATATACTTAATGTCTATGGCCTTATCGATTGTCCTCGAATTCTTCTAGAATGAATTTTGGCAGTTGGAAAGCTTCAGTTCTACAAACGAACTTTAAAACAATTTTCAAAACAAACTTTTGATTTGTTGAACACATAAAAAAAATGATTTTCTAGTATATATTTGCATCTGTGATTATCAAACAGGCCATAGAGAACATAATAACGTAGAAAAATATTCATTATAGATATTAAAAATATCCACTAGCGGCATTTTCATATCTTTAGATAACTAAAGCACAAATTTTGCGCATTTATAAAGTTGAAGATTTTTTTACGTTTTTTCTATCAATTTTAAAAATATAGAAGAGTTAGTAAAATATAGGTGAATTCATTGGCTATATAGCTCTATAATTTGTTTATATTTTTACGCACACAAATGTAGAGTAATGATGTTTTTAATGTGGGCGGGAAATATTCAAAATTAATTTTCAAAAGTGGCGAGCACTCAAGGCGATTTTTTATAATTCTCTGTGTCGCAATAGTGGTTAAAATTTAATATAGATTATTATTGTTATCTTCTTCTTCAATGTTATATTACGTTAATGGGAATAACCTTCAAAAGTTAAAAAAAGAGTTTTTCTTATAAAAAATGTTTGTGCATTATAATTGATTTAGTGGTATTTATGAGTAACCTGAGTATTGTGTCAGACAGAAGATACACTTTTACATATACATAACTGCATACTTTATTTAAGTTATGATGTTTCAGAGATGTCTGACTTGTCAACTTGACGATGAAAAACTGCTATAAAAACAATAGGAATTGAAAAACAAAATGATCAAAATGAAATAACATACCAAATCCACAGAGGCATTGGCGATTCCATAAGTCCCCCGGAGTGCCGGCAACCAAGTCCTCCGAAGTCCTGGTGCAGGATGCAGATCAGTTCAACCTGAAAATCACCAAAACAGTTATTATTAAAATGGATAAAGCAACAGATTATTAAACCCTCAGGCTAATTTGTTCGCATTTCAGAACAACTCATACAGGTTTCATAATCATAAATCCTCGTGTCTCCCTTACTATCATAGTTAGAAATATGATCCTAACAGTATTGGAAAGAGAAAACACAATGCTATGTATTCAAAACTAAAAGTTAACCACAAAATAATTAAAATGTACACCTTTATATTATACATATAAAACCAAAGTTTCCAACCACAATTGGAAAAAAATAAAGAAATTAAGTCAATTTAAAAAAAAATTATTATTACATGGAAAGGCAAAAAAGTGAGGTGATGATAACATTTATAATACATTTGTGTAATAAAATATATATGTATTTTTTATTTTATTTTTCTTTACCAGTAATTTTAGTAAGAAAAAGCGTACAGTGAGCCTTTATTTAAAGTTTTTTAAAGATTGCATTTGCATTGATATTTCTATTAATAAAATTTGTAGAGCTTTCAAAAACAGTTGTTAGTTTTCAGATACATTTACAAATTTATTTTGATTTTAATGCAATAATAATAAATATATTAATTGGACAATTTGTAGAGTGCCGTTTTTGTGAAAAAACACCTCAAGGGCGCTGGCGCAAAGCGCAAATATTCTGACCTACTGGACAGATTATGTTCGAGGCCTGACGGGTTAAAAACGAATGAAAATGGGATGCGAGGAGCCAAAGGAATACATAAGTCAAAAATTTCTATAATATTTCCTAATATACAATTTGATCAAAGAAACATCACCACCTCAATAACAATTCTTTTTTCAAACTTTCTTTATCGAGTTGAAACAGGTATTTGCAACGCTCAGACAATTTAAAAAATGAGTAATACAACTTCAATAATTTTTTATTCATAGATTGACAAACTGTAAAAAAAAGATCTTTATTTAAATGAAATTTCTTACCAATCTCAGAAGAGTCGACATATGTTTCTCGGAAGTGCAAGTTGGCCGTTTCCCTTTGAGAGCAGGAGAACTAGAAGAGAAGGCATTAGACAACCATTCACCCTGAAAACAAACTAAAAGAGATGTTATTATAATGAAATGATAATGTGAACAAACACAAAAAAGAATAATAATAAATTCAAGGTATAGTAAATAAAATACATAAAATTCAAAGTACAGTAAATAAAATACATAAAATTCAAAGTACAGTAAATAAAATACATAAAATTCAAAGTACAGTAAATAAAATACATAAAATTCAAAGTACAGTAAATAAAATACATAAAATTCAAAGCATAGTAGAAAACACTATCTGCAAAGCATAGTTAATAAAATATAAAACTAATCTGTGTTCCTCTTCCACATCTCTAACTCCACTAGATGGCTTAAACAAGACGGTTTAGAGCTAAACGTGCTTAAAGCTAAACGGACTTACGAGTTAAGAAAAACTTAAGATTAAAACGCACCTAAGATCAAAACGCACCTAAGATTAAAACGCACCTAAGATTAAACGGACTTACGAGCCAAGACAAACTTAAAATTAAAATGCACCTAAGATTAAAACGCACCTAAGATTAAACAGACTTACGAGCCAAGACGAACGTAAAATTAAAACGCACCTAAGATTAAAACGCACCTAAGATTAAAACGCACCTAAAATTAAAACGCACCTAAGATTAAACGGACTTACGAATCCAAGACGAACTTAAAATTAAAACGCACCTAAGATTAAAACGCACCTAAGATTAAAACGCACCTAAGATTAAAACGCACCTAAGATTTAAACGCACCTAAGATTTAAACTCTTAGATTAAAAGGCACCTAAGATTAAAACTCACCTAAGATTAAAACACACCTAAGATTAAACGCACCTAAGATTAAACACACTTAAGATTAAAACGCACCTAAGATTAAATGCACTTAAGGTTAAAACTCTAAGATTAAAACGCACCTAAGATTAAAACGCACCTAAGATTAAAACGCACCTAAGATTAAACGCACTTAAGGTTAAACACACTTAAGATTAAAACGCACCTAAGATTAAAACACACCTAAGATTAAACGCACCTAAGATTAAACACACTTAAGATTAAAACGCACCTAAGATTAAACGCACTTAAGGTTAAAACTCTAAGATTAAAACGCACCTAAGATTAAAAGGCACCTAAGATTAAAACACACCTAAGATTAAAACGCATCTAAGATTAAAAGTCTTAAGATTAAAAGGCACCTAAGGGTAAAACTCACTTAATATTAAACGCAGCTAAGATTAAACGCACTTAATATTGAAACGCACCTAAGATTAAAACACACCTAAGATTAAAACTCTAAGATTAAAAGACACATAAGATTAAAACTCACTTAAGATTAAAACGCACCTAAGATTAAACACACCTAATATTAAACGCACTTAAGATTAAAACGCAAAATTAATACGCGCTTAAGATTAAAACGCACTTGAGATTAAAACGGACTTAAATCTAAAAGTTCTTAAAGATAAAGGAGTTAAAGCTAAAACAGGCTTAAAGCTAAAACAGCAAACATTTTTTAAACTGTATACCAGTTTATGAATACATTCAGTCAGGGGGGCCCCCCCTTGTTAATGGTGATCAACAAAATACAATAGAAAATATAAAGTATAATAAATAAAATTTCATTCCAAACAAGCCAGACGGTAGGTGGTACGCCAGCGAAGCATCTGTAGTTATTCAGCAGGTTTTGGTCCAGCGATACATCAGCTGAACCAAATTACAGCTTGATGATGTCACATTCTTCGTTGATAGAAAACCCGACACCTAGAAAAATAAATAATGTAATTAGTTCAAAAAACCTGCAATGATAGATACATAATTCGAATACATGAATTTTTTTTCTATCTACTATGCCCCCCCCCTCCCCCATCATATCCCACCCTCTTCACAACTCCCCTAACACCCCACACGATAAAAAATAAAAACCATTACTACCTTGAAAAAACTTCATAAAAATAAAAATTTGGTAAGTCTGCAGGTATTGGAATGCACGTACATACATATATGAAAAATACATACACTTTTAAAAAGAACTAAGTACTTAACATGTCCTTATGCAGGGGTAGGCAGAGAGGATAGATGGCCCCACAACTCTTATCTTAGCGCACACTTATTGCTTCACTTACATTCATACATCGCACAGCGAATTGATTAGAAAAAGCTAGCTACACAAAATTCATAGAAAGATTGTTGCTTTAAAAAGATGCATGTAGATGATAATTCCAAAAAATCACAATGGCTCTTTGATGCTTAGGGTTAGTTGTTTCACAGAATTTGAAGAATTCATCAAGTTTCTGTGTTAGTTCTTAAGTTCTGTTAAACTTTTATTCATGTTCTGTTATGTAATTATGGGCCAGTTGCTTCACGGAATTGGAATACTAACAAAATTTCAAAATTAAGTTTGAAATTTGACAAATTGTTCAAAATCTGTGAAACAACTTGCCCTTAGATTAGGCTTGCCTAAAAGTGCATGCCAATTTCAGAGAAATATTGTAAAATTATTAAAAAAGACAATGTTAAATTTCAGGTTAAAAAGAATAAAATAAAACATTCATTTAAAAAAAAAACCAATCAAAAAAGAAAAAATAAAAAAAAACACAAATTATATAATAAATCTATTTTCATTTTTGCAAACTAATATAAAACAAATATGTACCTAGCTAAGCATAATTATAAGCAAATTTTCGATCAATAATTATGATAACTCACTAGAATGGTAGATACTTTCATATCGCCCCGTGAAAGACAACCATTCAAATACGAAACATAGCTTGTAAAGGCTCTAACCCTTTTGGACCATGTATATATTTTGCACCATGATTATTTTAGTGGATGACCCGAAGTTGATCCCCTGACAGTTTATCCCCTTACAGTTTATCCCCTGACAGTTTATCCCCTGAAAGTTTATTCCCTGTCAGACTTTTTCGATTGTCTAAATTTTTCACACAATCAGTTCCAATCTTGAAAATGACACTTAAATTCAAGGTAAATCCGAGTTGTAGAAATGAAATCGAGTAACAGACAGACAGTAAGTAGACTTAATTATTGATCGTCTGAATTATTCACACCATCAGTTCCAATAATGAAAATGACACTTAAATTCAAAGCAAATCCGTTGTAGAAATGAAATTGAGCTACAGACAGATAGTAAGTAGACATATTTGATCGTCTGAATTTTACACACCATCAGTTCCAATAAAGAAAATGATATTTAAATTCAAAGCAAGTACGTTGTAGAAGTGAAATTGAGCTATAGACAGATAGTAAGTAGACATATTTGATCGTCTGAATTTTACACACCATTAGTTCCAATATTCAAAATGACAAATTCAAAGCAAATCCGAGTTATAGAAATGAAATCGAGTTACAGACAGACAGTAAGTAAAATTTTGGTCTTTTGTAGACACAATTATTGATTGTCTGAATTTTTCACACCATCAGTTCCAATATTGAAAATGAGACATAAATTCAAAGCAAATCCGTTGTAGAAATGAAATTAAGCTACAGACGGACAGTAAGTAGACTTAATTATTGATTGTCTGAATTTTTCACATCATCAGTTCCAATATTGAAAATGACACATAAATTCAAAGCAAACCCGTTGTACAAATGAAATCGATTTACAGACAGTAGATCGTCTGAATTTTTCACATCATCAGTTGTATAATGTATAAATTAAAATCTTTAGAAAATTTAAATACTTGTAACCGAGCTTTTCAAAAAAAAAAAAAAAAACAAAAAGCTTGTGCTTGAATTTCAAAACAGGCGGCTGGTGTTGAACAGGAATTTAAGTGTTATTGTTAGCGGCCTGATCCAGAATTCTATACGATGTGGTGCATCACCTTAATACACTAAAGTACTCATAGTGCGATTTGAATATACGTATATATCAGATTTTTTCCTAACTTTCTATAAGCTAATAAAAATTGTCAGTTTTCATTTACGTATTTAAAAAAAACACCAAATTTTTTCAAATAACTCTATTAATTGCTGTCAAGCACCAAATCAATACCAGATTTAATTCGGGTCTGACAAGTGACTAGATCTGAGTCGCCAGGTGCCTACTTTTAAAACTCCTGTTTCCCCATCTCCTTCCTCTCCCCCCTACCTTCAACATTACGACATACCACATACCTAGCCAATTAGGGTACAAAAACAATAATTGAGGATCACAAAGTTCAGCTGGCTCTGAACGGTTGGTACTCTTGTGCGGTATTCACATTTATGAAAATACAGTGCTCTGGATATTTTTTTCTCTTTCACCAATACACAGTGATATTTTCATAGCATCTATATTTGCAAACTACCACAAACAAATTATGGCGCATTGAAAAAAAAGCATGTTCTTCCCTAATTATAAAATTACCTAAAAACTGATAAAATAGAAGGAGAAAATTATCTGTTCATATACATATCGTCGCTTGAGTGCTTAATTGTCCTAACTACCATTAGCAAATTTTACAGGAGGAGGTTTGCTTTAATTTCACTTAAAAATTAGATAATGTGTTTAAGACCCATTGACCAGCGGCTGAGAATTAAAGTTCCAAAATACTTGCAAGTGTACAGGGAGGTTCCGATGAGAAAGATCGATTATTCCCCGTATCAAATTTTTTAAACTAAAAATTTAATATCGATTTATTAAATTCAAAACTTGCTTTAATATATACCTACATTCAAGTAAGCAATAAAAATGCTCAAAACGCATGATGATAAATTATTAAACATCGTGTACTTCTTGTAAGTATTTTTTGATCATAGGTATTTATGATTTTTCAATAATGTCTAAACACAATAAGTGTGTTAAAAAAAAATCAAAATATTTTAGTTTGTAAGACCTTAAATAAATAGAAAAACTGAGAATGAAATAAAATTAAAAATCTGAAGTGTTTTTACTATTGATTATGTATTGATTTATTTTGCCGTGTGATTATGTTTTTTAGATTTGTGTTGTATAATACCAACCAAGACTAACGGTAAAATCGTAGTATATTGAAAATAAACTTAGTTTTACAAAATTTAACAAGTGCGTTTACCAGATAAAATAATAATCTCTTAAAATCAGTTTATGTTTTTTTGTAAAAAAGAGTCAATACGTCTAGAATTCGATTTAAAAAGGACAAATTTCTGGTATTGTCTGGTTATACCCTCTTAAGATGCAACCATTTCCGTAAAGGTGAAGGTCTCGTTAGTTTAAATAATTCTTAGTAAAATGATTAATTATCGACTTTGATACTTTATTTTTAATTTTAAAATGGGGATTGAACATAAACAAAAATAGTCGTTCGTGAGACTATGAGGTATGTTATGAGGCTGAAGGTAAGTGGGAAAGGGAAGGAGACGAGTAGGAGGAAGGTGGGGAAGTACCTGGCTATTCAGATCTAGTTACTAAACACGGCTAAAGCCATTTCAAGAAACGTTTCATTTCTGAATGGTGGTCTTACACCAGGGCGATACTAAGAGTATCTTCCACTCTGGAACGTGCCGCAAATATACTATACATTATTATAAATAATTAATTGTGAAATAACACAAATCAATTAAATAAAACGCGGCCTTCGGAATGGGAGTCTAACGCTCTACAGCTGGACTATGCCGGCTGTCATATATATTATACAGTCATGTATATTATATAATCATTTTAATAAAAAAAATATTTGAAAATTTGCCACATTTTGGCAACAAAGCAATCCGAGATTTTGGAAATAGTGCCATAATGTGGCAAAAAGCGCTTGAGTGGTTTATGCTAACATGCTTTTGAACAAATACTATAATAAAACACTCTTAACGCAATCACAACACCAGATGTATAAACCAATAGACACTACAATGTATATTTTTTTACGTGAATATCGCACAAGAGTCCCAACTGCTCCCATGTGGAGCCAGTGAAACTATAATATCCCATATTAAGTGTTTGCTGTGAAATGTGAGGCTGAAGGTAGTAGGGAGGGGATTTATTTGCACACGCCTTGTTTTGAACTCGCGACATTCGGATTGATAATCGAGAGCCTTACCCCTCGACCACAGAGGCAGTAAACTAAACTGCTTACTACCACAGCACAAAGACAATTTATCAACCTAGCTTCTAAAATCTTCAACCTTCTCTATGATAACCTAAAAACCGAATCCAAACTCCATATTTTGAAAACACAAATGACACTACGGATTCTCACATCTGCAATGCATCTCAATCACAATACTCATACACTTTACAATCTAAGCAACTAATCTCCCGGCATACATTTCCCACATTACATAAACAATTTAATGACAATATAATATATTAATAACAGAGTTACATTACATTCAGATAACTGTCCTACCTTGAATCCTACGGGCATCATCTGGTAGGGCTGACAGGAGCACGTGGCACGGTTGGGGCCTGGTGACCATCACAGCCCCCCTGGCTGCCAATCATGGCACCCTCAAGATAGGGCGAGGAGGCAATATCCTCTTATCTGGAAAAATAATTATTCTTATTAGTCAATCATAAGGTTTATAGACACATGGTCCAAAATGTCCAACTCCAGAAACAAAAAAATTAATTATTTTTTAAAAATACACCAAACTTTAACACGGTACTTTCATTAAATATAACAACTTGTCACTCATGGCCTGACTCGAGTATCTGATTCACACGATCGTGCCATGACTTCCTCGGGCGTCCTCGACTTCTACAACTCACATGTGCATCGTATATTCTCCTTACACTCCTTTCTCGTTCATTCGCTCTACATGCCCAACTCATCTGAGTGTCCTTTCTTAATCTTTTCATCACGCTTACAGCCTTCATTCTTAAAAATAATTCAGCTCTATGTGGCCTACTCATAGGTGTGTACGCACCAGACGGAAAACAAAAAACATTGTGAATCCAAAAGGACTTCAATAAACAGAAAAAACACAAAAATTCTCCTTGAGTGGAGACTGTGGAGAGCATGCCGGGTACTCGTTTAAGTTTTAGATAAAAAAAACTTAAGATAAAATTTTATAACTCTGTTTCATTCAATGCATAAACTTTTAATGCATAAATTATAGAAATAACACTTCGTTTCAAATTAATTAATACAAGAAACAACTATGTATGTCGGGAGAGACGGAAAAACCATGCATTTAAATAATGATTACTTGGAAAAACTTTTATAATCAGTGTTTGCCGCCATATTTAACTTATTATGGAACTTTCTCCGGAAGACAATGTGATGATAAAATCAATCTTCTAAAATAAATGATAATTTATCATCAAAGTGATGATAAAATAACCAACCTAAAAAGATGAAATTTGGACAAAATCACATCTGAAAGCCATAATACGCTTATAGTGATTTTTTTTTGGGGTATTACGCCGTGTTGCACTAGCTTTTTTAGCCAATGTTTCGGACAGCGCTACAGTAATTTCTCATTTCTTTAATAAGATTAATTAGATATATACAAGGAAACCCGGGAGGGCAGAGGGGAACTCGGGAGGGGGAAGAAAACTCGGGAGGGGGAAGAAAACTCGGGAGGGGGATTCGCGGGAGGGGGAAGGGCAGAACAGGCAACCTATAAATAAAGCAAACCCTGCCGAGCTAGATCTTTACAAGGCATAAAAATACTTGCACTCATTCAATAAATATAAAATAAATAAATATGTGATAAGCGATACCATTTATTAACAAAAGGGAGACTTATGTTTTAACAAAAGGGAGACTTATGTTTTTTTTTTAACTAAAATTAGTGAAAACGAAAAAAAAAACACCAATACACATGTAGGTATTAGGCAATTGTATTAAAAACGTAATTGAGACCTCACTTTTGTCTTTTTATACACACACGAATTAAAAACGTAATCGTGACCTCACTTTTTGTCTTTTTATACATACACACACACCCACATGTATTAGGCAATTGAATAAAAAACGTAATTGTGACCTAACTTTTCTGTCTTTTTACACACACGCACATCGACATGTATTAGGCAATTGAATTAATCACGTTTTTGTCTTTTTATACATACACACACACACACCCATGTATGGGGAAATTGAATTAAAAACGTAATTGGGACCTCACTTTTTGTCTTTTTACACACACACGAGTTAAAAACGTAATCGTGACCTCACTTTTTTGTCTTTTTATACATACACACACACCCACATGTATTAGGCAATTGAATAAAAAACGTAATTGTGACCTAACTTTTTTGTCTTTTTACATACACGCACATCCACACGTATTAGGCAATTGAATTAAAAACGTAATAGTGACCTCCCTTTTTTGTCTTTTTATACACACACATACACCCACATGTATTAGGCGAATTGTGAACCCTTTTTTGTCATTTTATACACACACATACACATACACCCACATGACTTAGGCGCAATTGAATTAAAAACGTAATTGTCACCTCACTTTTTTGTCATTTTATATACAAACATATTGTGTTTGGCAATTCTATTGAAAAAGTAACTGTGACCTGACTTTTTGTCATCTCATATAAAACTAAAATAAAAACTTCACAAGTTTGGTAATTTTTTCTCTTAATTTAATTTTTGGAACACATTTTAATTATTCTGTGGCTAAAAAGCCCTATTCACCATCCGATTTGCAAAACTACTTTGCATGCAAATTAATCTACATTGCTAGGTTTCTGCAAATTGAATCGTGAATAAGCAAAACTGCCCGCCGAATTATTCTTATTCCATTTGTCAATAATTCGGTTGGCGGTTCGACATGCCGTCCTGCAAGCAGTTCTGCAAATTGGATGGTGAGTAGGTCCTACAACTTCTAGATTAATAAAATAACGTGTTTTCTCTTTCCAACTTGTACATACAAAAGGGCAAAACTCTTCTATTAATAGGTTATCAGTTCTTAGTTTGGGTAAACTAAGTAATTCACGCGCATTTAGATTGAAACGAAACATCGCAAGTGTTAAATTCATACAAATATCTATTCACACGTATATCAAATATCTAATCCGGACAGGGGCTATTTTATTTATTTTTGCTTTAATCTATGAAATATAGATTTTTTAATATTTCATGATTATAGACGCAAACTTGGACAATTATTTGCGAGTAAATGTAAATATTTAAAAAATATAATTTTACTACATTTTTTATAGAACTACGATGTAATATAAATTTTAAAATATTTATTTTTAAGAAGGAATTTTGATGGGTGTAAATTTAAATTGAAAATTACCTAATTATATCGGAAAGAAAACTTGTCCTAAGATTTCTACCCAAAGAAACGCATTTTTAACTATTTTTTATTTTACACCGAGGATATGGCAGGATTTTTAAAAATAATTATAAATAACTCACAATAAAATTTCAAAGTAGCTTCCAAAATGAAGCATCACTGATTTCTTTAATTACCTATACATATACGTCATCATTTAAAAGCAAAAATAATTAAAGTAGCACCTGTCCTGACTAGACTTATGATATACCTTTAGATTACAAAAATAATTTTTCAGTTTGGTTCGGTATTTTGCCCTCAAATCCATGTTTAGTATAAAACCGGCCGAAATTTAAAAACCACGTTTCAGGGATATAGAAATCCATGTTTTATAGGGATGGTCCGATGCTCTGTAGGGAACCCGTTTGCACAGCGCGGGTATAAACTGTGCGACCAGTTTAAGTTTAGACTTTTGGAATTCAATACTTCGTTTGTGTGAAAGCACTATGAAACCACACAGGATAAAAATAGGTAACACGTTTGTCGTTAATCGAGAATATAAATAAGAAAATAATGGTACCTAACAAAAAAAATCTGTAATGCTTTATTAAAAGCAATAATTTTATTATTTTCCTTCGAACATAAATATATTTTTTTGAAATATCAAATTTTTCAAATAAAATATAATAAAAATTACGAGAGAATTATGAGTTCTTTTTTAAATCAACTTTTGCATATTTGTATCAGAGCACCCAGGCCTCTCCTATATATCCAATATTTGTTGTTAATTTACCAAAAAATTAACAACAAATTTAA
This sequence comes from Limnephilus auricula, assembly GCA_951813805.1. Lineage (NCBI taxonomy): Eukaryota > Metazoa > Arthropoda > Insecta > Trichoptera > Limnephilidae > Limnephilus > Limnephilus auricula. The sequence continues at coordinate 12,987,127 of OX638408.1, read as the reverse complement.
AACTAAACTGAAATGGGGCAGCGTGAACCTACCAGCAATATACATATACAGCAGCAGATCACCAGATAGACAACGACAAGATGCGGTGAAATAATTACGTAATTAATTAATGTAATTGTGAAATTATTGTGCAATCAATTAATATCGTTGCGACATTATTTCACAATATTAATGCTCACGACTCACGATGCGTTAAATGTTTTAATTTACATATTCATTAAATGTTCCACGAGGCGCCGCTTTCAGGCACAGATTATGAAAATTACACTTTATTGTAGTTCATGCGTATTTATTTATATAATCGAAGGTATTTATATTGAAACATAACTTCGCAAATGTCAAATTCATACAACAACAAAAAAATATGGTGGTCAAGGGATCTTTTTATTCAGGAAATTTTAATTAAATAAAAGTGTTTTTTTTCTCCATATTTTACCATCTATCCAAACGTAATTACTCGTTTCTTATGACGGGTTGTTTCAAAATATTTTAACAATTATTCATCAAATATTTGCAGTTTATTTTAACGTTGCAAGATCTATTCAAGTTATTTTATTATATCTTATAGGCCACTTGCTTCACAAAATAGAAATTATCACAAAACTCGAATAGAACTTATACAGAACGTAAAAACTAACTTCAAATATTTGAAGAATTGTTAAAAAAAATTTAACAACCATTCCTAAAGTATTTGAATTGAAATGTTGCGCATTTTTCCAAAATATTTGTGACTGTTAAAAGTATGGAGGCTTATGGATTATTTACCGAAGACGAAAAAAAACCCTAAAATGTATTCAGAATCGGCGTTAGCGAAGAAGGCTTGTACACAAATGTGCGATTGCGACCCCGCTGTACTGTACGGACCTACGAATTTGCCCTAACAAATACTATAATCTCTAAAATAATGTGGCGATCTTAAGGACGTAATTTTTGTAGAAAATCACCTAAAACCACTCAATTATTTATAACTTATAACAGTACTATTAATTAATAATGGTTATAAAATCAGCATAATTTTAGCAATGTACATGAATTATTCAACGACGTAGTTTAAAAAAATGTTTGAAGTTATTAGCCGATTGCACGAATTAATCATGAGGTTTATAAAAAAAAAAAAAAACTTACCCGCGTTCCAGGGGCGGGCTCGTCCATCTTCACCCGGCGGGAGGCGAGCAGCGACTGTGAGCGTGTCAAGGCCAAGTCAACGGTGGCTCGCGGAAACGTAGTTCCCCCCACCTGACCACTCCAACTAGCAGTTGCTAGCAGTGCTCATTGCTACCAATTGCTTTGTTGTTTATTTATGGCTTCATTGGCTAAGTTCAGGGGGGGTCGATTCCGACCAAAATGTTGGTCATAATTCCTAATTGGTTAGTGACGTCACTATAATATTATCAGATAACCAATCTTTGGCATCTGGCATCTATGGCATCGGGCATCTATGGTAATAAATGTCAAATGTGTCGAATCACAAAACATGTCAAATTAAATACACATTGTGGTGGTTGTCCTAACCTCCGAACGCCGATGAAAAACATTTGTAAAAATGCTTCAAAGATATCATTGCTGTGTCGATACGATTCGACATAATTTACTGACCTCCTACCTACGTAAGGAGAGTCCGGCAGCAGCAATTCAGTCGCTAAAAATGAAGTAAGCGTTCGTTTGATAATCAGTGTTTACTACCTTTTGTTATGAAGAATAGGAAAAAATTCGGTTCTTGGGAAACACTCCGAAAAAAGAAATGTAATTATTTTTATACTAACTTTGGGCTGGGAAATCCGAATATGAAGGAATTAGGTCGGGGAGGTCAATATTAACTGAGTTACAGGACTTTAAAGTTTCGTACACAGGAACAAATCCGCAATGCATTTTTGACACAATTTGTATAGAAAAAGTCAAAGTAATTCAATGTTCATATTCGTTGCTGCCAACCTCAGAAAATTAAGTGTTGCCATTGTGAATGAATTATTATTTATTTTATTAGCTTGACTTTTTTTTAAGCATAAATTATTTTTTTAGGTGAAGTATTTCTGTGATTATATAGCGCCTGCTCGTGTCAAGGCAAGAAAAACATCCCAGTTTTCAAGTAGTTTAGCGGCTACGCTAGGTTTGTGTAACATGGTTTGTGATACAAAAGAAAGTTACCCCTTTATAGCGCCTGCTCACGTCAAGGCAAGAAAAACATCCCAGTTTTCAAGTAGTTTAGCGGCTACGCTAGGTTTGTGTAACATGGTTTGTGATACAAAAGGAAGTTCCCCCTTTATAGCGCCTGCTCACGTCAAGGCAAGAAAAACATCCCAGTTTTCAAGTAGTTTAGCGGCTACGCTAGGTTTGTGTTACATGGTTTGTGATACAAAAGGAAGTTCCCCCTTTATAGCGCCTGCTCACGTCAAGGCAAGAAAAACATCCCAGTTTTCAAGTAGTTTAGCGGCTACGCTAGGTTTGTGTAACATGGTTTGTGATACAAAAGGAAGTTCCCCCTTTATAGCGCCTGCTCACGTCAAGGCAAGAAAAACATCCCAGTTTTCAATTAGTTTAGCGGCTACGCTAGGTTTGTGTAACATTGTTTGTGATACAAAAGGAAGTTCCCCCTTTATAGCGCCTGCTCACGTCAAGGCAAGAAAAACATCCCAGTTTTTAAGTAGTTTAGTGGCTACGCTAGGTTTGTGTAACATGGTTTGTGATACAAAAGTGAATGTATTATATAAAAAAATAATAATTACTAGAAAAAAAGGCATGATTTTTTACGTCATTTTATTTCCAAAACTCCGGTACCTAAATTAGTGTTTACCTAATACATCCAGATTTATTTTTATCTTTTATTTCTTTTTCTCGTGTTTTGACACATTCACATAATAATATTGATATTATTGCTTAATAGCAACACTTAATTTTCTTAGGTTGGCAGCAGCGAATATGAACATTGATTGACTTTGACTTTTTCTATACAAATTGTGTCAAAAATGCATTGCGGATTTGTTCCTGTGTACGAAACTTTAACTCAGTTAATATTGACCTCCCCGACCTAATTCCTTCAGATTCGGATTTCCCAGCCCAAAGTTAATATAAAAATAATTACATTTCTTTTTTCGGAGTGTTTCCCAAGAACCGAACTTTACCCTACCTTTTACACGGTCGATGCATCCCACCCAATTATAGTTTTTTTGGTAATTATTGGATATAGATGGAAACGGTTAATACGCACTTTTTTTTAAAACACTCTTTTGATTCACCTTAATGACATTAAAAGACAACTATTTGCATTGGGGGCAGTGGAAAATATTTAATTTTAAATTTCAATTACGTAAAATTAAAATTAGCTTCGTCTTGAGAAATGTTGCCCATTTTGTAATAACTGTCACTTTGGTATGTTGGAATTCCTGATACATTTTTATATATAACGAGAGGCTAGAAGATTTTGAAGATACACGAAATCTGGTCGTATTAGGTAAGCACTAATTTAGGAACCGGAGTTTTGGAAATAAAATGAAGTAAAAATAACATGCTTTTTTCTTTAGTAATAATTTTTTTTTTAAATAATACATTCACTTTTGTATCACAAACCATGGACGTTTTTCTTGCCTTAACATGATCAGGCGCTGTAAAGGGAGAACTTTCTTTTGTATCACAAACCATGTTACACAAACCTAGCGTAGCCACTAAACTACTTGAAAACTGGGATGTTTTTCTTGCCTTGACGTGAGCAGGCGCTGTAAAGGGGGCACTTTCTTTTGTATCACAAACCATGTTACACAAACCTAGCATAGCCGCTAAACTACTTGAAAACTGGGATGTTTTTCTTGCCTTGACGTGAGCAGGCGCTATAAAGGGGGCACTTTCTTTTGAATCACAAACCATGTTACACAAACCTAGCGTAGCCTCTAAACTACTTGAAAACTGGAATGTTTTTCTTGCCTTGACATGAGCAGGTGCTATAAAGGGGGCACTTTCTTTTGTATCACAAACCATGTTACGCAAACCTAGCGTAGCCGCTAAACTACTTGAAAACTGGGATGTTTTTCTTGCCTTGACGTGAGCAGGCGCTGTAAAGGGGGTACTTTCTTTTGTATCACAAACCATGTCACACAAACCTAGCGTAGCCGCTAAAATACTTGAAAACTGGGATGCTTTTCTTGCCTTGACACGAGCAGGCGCTATATCATCACAGAAATAGTCATAAAAAAATTAAATTTTGGGGTAAGAAAAAATGCAAGCTAATAAATTTTAATCACAATGCATGCGTATTAGGTAGGTACTAATTAGGCGGAATGTTTTTTTTTTAACACTAAAACAAAAAAAAACTAGCCGCTCGTTGTTTTTCGTATGGTATCAAGAATACTAACATAACAAAATGACATTTGACAAAAATTTTAATTTTACGTAATTGAAATTTAAAATTAAATATTTTCCACTGCCCCCAATGCAAATAGTTGTCTTTTAACCCTTAGAAGACGGGTAATATTTTGGAAATATCTCAAAACCAAAAACAATATTGAAATCTAGATTTGAAATAATTGACAGGCTTCTACAATATCAACATTTTTATTTTGGAAATATGATGGACAGTAACAAAATGCGTACAAAATTTCTAAAACATAGCTCTACATGTGCACATTGTAGTGCATTTGTAGGTATAGTCATGATTTTACTGCACTACCATTGTAGTTGGTCGTTTCCTAGGGCTTAATGTAATTAAGGCGAGTCAAAAGAGTTTTTCAAAAAAAAGTGCGTATTAACCGTTTCCATCTATATCTAATATTTACCGTTTTTTTTATCATTGTTTGGTTCCTTTTGTTTTGAATAATGTGATCATTGCTTTGAAAAATTGTGTTTTTGTAGGTAAGAGGAAATCCATTTCAACCTTCATTGGCCAATCTCAACTATTAACGGTCAGGAAGAGGAGAATGCAGTTGCAAATAACGGGGACCAGGCGTCAGTTGAGATCGTCAGTTGAGGCGTCGGCACATTAAAAGAACGCCTCGCTATGAGTAGGTATTTATCTTTCAATTTTAAATCCCATTCTCTATAAATTCATATGTTTAAATTATGCTGAATACAGTATGAATAGTTGTCCTAATTAGTTTTTCTTATTTGTCTAGTTCTTTTATTACTTATTCGACATCACAATGAATATCTTTCAACACCTTCTTCAAATTGAGTTTTGAATTTGTATATTCTTGTATTTCTTGTGTTAATATGTACATTTATTTATACATAAATAAATACCACCATGTAATTATATAAACAGAAAAATGTTTAAATTCGATAATGCCTTAGGAAAAGCATAAATTAAATATATTTGAAAATGTTCTTACTTCTCTTAAAAATGAATTGAAACTTCAAGTACTTTTATGTTATTTTTTGAGACACTTGTATTGTTCACAGGGCAGCGGATTTCCATATGACAAAGCGCTGTTCTGAGAAAATGTGCCATAGAGAAAGATATTTTAAAGCTCATTTTTTCTAGACAGCACTTTGTTAGATGTAACCTTTTTGTTGTGAGAAAACATTTTGACATTGCAAAACGATTGCATATACTACATAAGTATGTCGGGGGGGCAACTGTTTGGGGATCAACTGTCTTGTAATCAGAATGCTTCTATGCTCTTTCTCCCTTTGTTAGTATTGTCAATAGACAAAACATAAAAAAGAAACATTATTTTTTTTTAATTTTTCAAAGTTCAGTTTTGTCATGGAACCATTTGTCATTTTTTTTTTCTTCTTTAATTGCAGAGACTTTGAAGGAATTGGCCCCCACACCTTACGGAAGGAAGGCTTACAAAAAGCCGTGAAACGGATCCTTAAAGTGAAGGGATTGATCTTTGAGCTGATTGCTAATAACAGAAAACTTCAGATATGTCTTTTGGTTGGCCCTTAATTAACCAGCATAATTTCTTTGTGATTTTTCAGAAATGGATTGAAACTATGAAAACAATATTTTCAAATCTAGACAAGCGATAACCTAACATAACCTACCTTACTTCTCTATGATATTATATTTTATAAGACAATTATTTTTATTCTATGCCTATTTGAAATGTGTAACATTATTTTATTCATATTGCATGTGTATATTATATCATGATTACCTAATCTTCTGTATGTTGAAAGATGACGTGTTATAAGCGCGGTTCGGGTCTTCGCTATTTGGCATTTTTCGCCGTAACTGCTCCTGATGCGATATTTGAAAAGTTATGTGACCCCCCTCTGCCTTAAACAGAAGAGGGGGTCATTTTCAATAAGCAGCCGCCATGCTCAAGCAGCTGTCAGCCGTCAAGTTGACAGATCCAATACAAATGGTATCACGCAACCGCTTCCGAATTCAACTGACCCCCTCTCCTGCCGTTGGAAGAAATCTTTTATAACGTAGTGTGTCAGTAGAAAAGATATTGTGTTATAAGTATCTTTTGATGTGAACTTCACGTCTGTCCCGTGCATAAATTAAATAAAAAACTTCAAGTTTGTTGACTGTAGGTTATGTTGGTGTTAATAATTTTAATGATTTCCTCATTTTCGTGTTTTGTAGCCATATTTAGATGTCGATTTTAAACTTTTTTAATCTCCATCGTGTTTTTAATTTCATTTGGAAGTGCACGATATTATGGTTTTTTTAGCCAAATTATTCTGGCCTATTTAATTTTGGGACGTAGAGTAGATTAGTAGGTATGTAAGATAGATGGTAGGTTTTCATCCTTGTTGTGTTGATGTGTTGGTCAGTATGGTACTCATTTTTTCCTTTCAATTTGAGTAGAGCATTATTTGAGCAGAGCAGGTTGACTAGCAAATAATAGTAGTTCTTTCTTCAATCTTTGCAAAATTATAGTGGTTTACACAAAGTAATTTGTTTCATTTAATAGTAGTTCTGTTCACTGTTGACCCTTCTTCTTCTCGTGCCCTCCGTCCGTTCAACGGGCGTTGGCTATCATGCTATGTTGACCCACAGACCATAAATTATTTGAGTTTTTATCAAGTGTTTTTCACATAATATTATAATTGATTAAAAATAATACATACAACATTCTGGAGCCAGTAGGATATGGCATCCCCAATTAGGGTACGTAAAATAACAAGAATTTATAAAATTTACTTGCGCTCACCGGGATTGGAACTCGCGACCTCTGAATCGCTTGTTGAGAGTCTTAGCCCTCGACCACGGAGGGTGTTGATTTGCAATGTTCCAATTCTGAGTGGAAAAAATCATTAGGGCAATACTGAGAGTATATACTGCTCTGAATAAATACTTTAAATTCGAACAATTATCTTCCATTATTCCTTTTTCTACAGAACTAAAGATCGCGCCGGTGTATGTCAAGGTTTGACAGTGGCTTTAGCAATAGCCATTTAGGATCAGAAGTTTAAGCAACATTCCCAAAAGGTCATTCGAGCAAAGTTTACTAACCAGATCTGAATAGCCAGGCATGTAAACATCGCAACTGCTCCCAAGTCTCGAGAGCCAGTGGGATTATGGCATCCCCTAATCCAATTAGGGTATGTTGTGAGGCTAAAGGATGTGGAGGAGAGAAGAATAACAGGAATGTTGGGAAGAATCTGGCTTTTTGGTTCTGGCCACCAAACATTGCTAAAGCCATTGCTCTGAATGGTGGTCTTTCACCAGGATTTATCAGGAGAGTATCTTCCACTGCAATGGAAGAAGGGTAGGTATGTGGAAAAAATAAAACATATTACATTCTCGGTAACTTAAATATTGTTTTATTTTTATCCATAAAAATATTTCATACAAAACTAAAATCAATAATAGACGTGTCTTCACACTAAATGGCAAAAGAGAACACATGACATATTCTTTTACGAAACAAATATTACAACATACACCTATTTTCACAGTAATAATAAAAATAAACTTATCGCAGCATAATAAGCTAACATAAAAAGCATTAATCGCGGAAATAATATAAAGAAATAATTGATTTACAGGAAGTGTGAAACTAGTACGTTTCACCTTTACAGTGTATCTATCGCATCAGCGGCAAGCGTTGACAAAATGTACATTTTACATGATTTAGTAATTTATATGGTTAATGGTGAAATCTACGTGGATTCATTGGCTTTCCACAGCAGTTAACCGCTTGGACACATAAGCGTGTTTTCACGATAATTTAACGTAGGTAGACATAGGAATGACGTATGGCCCGTACCTGAGTTATTAATATGTTTCGATATTAATATTTGCAAATATATTAATCCTTAAGGTCTGACCAACTACAATTAGCAGTGCAGCTAAATTATGACCATAACTACAGATGTACAAGCAATACACGCCTGTAGAGCTAGGTTTCAAAGTTTTGAATGCATTTTTTTTACAGTCCATGAAAATTCCAAATTAAAAAGTTGATATTGTAGAAGCCTGTCAATTACTTCAAATAATATAATTGTTTTGAGATATTTACAAAATATTACCCGGCTTCTAGGGGTTAATTCAATTGAATGGCTGAATCGAAAACTGAACGCCCGGAAATCTCTCAAGTGTTTAACTTTGTCAAATCGGTATTGACAACATCTTGTAATCAATGTTTTCACAAAAATAACAAGCAGCACTGTATTTTGAGCTACTACAATATTTCGTGCTCCTTTAGAAATGTTTATTTACAAGAAATTAACATAAATTATTTCTAGAGATGAAGCTATAAATTTAAGTTTAAAGCTAAATTATTGATAAAATAATTTGTTAACCAAAGAATAGTTCTTTTTACCATATATTTTCTAATCAACGGTTTCAACTGAAAGAATAATTACTGTAAAGTAAATTAATAAATCACATGTTTTTATTAGTGTACCAATATTTACTAAGTATAATTCGATTCATGCAATATTTATTAAGACGTTTACATCTAATATACAAGTAATAAAATAAAAGAAGAAAAAAATTCAGGAATTCAAATTGTAATAACTATCAATTGAGAATTACCGTGCTTCTGTAGTTAAAAAACTCTAAGGCTTGGGCCAGAGTAAACAGGACGGTGCTTGCGCGGCGGCGGTAGTACGTAAAATTGCCCATACTATTCGCTTGTCGCGCTTTCAGCAGTGTGGCACCACTCGGCTTTTACATACAATTGATATTTCGCACCCGCTGTCACTACCGTGCAAGCCCCTCACTCTGGCCGAGGCCTAATGTCAAATTGCACATTATTTTATATAATAAACAAAAAAATAGAGCATTGAAGAAGAAGATAACAATAATAATCTAATTTATAAAAAAAAATTGTTATTTCTACAAAGTAAAATAGAGAAATAAAATTGTAAGAAAAGATACCAACATTGATGTCAAATGACATCTACATCTTAAACCCTTCGGGAATTTTTCTATCATTTAGTATTTTTGTGCCCTTAACGGCACAAACTGAGACAGACACATAAAGGTATTTCTATCTCTTTTCGTATTACGGTGAGATATATTATGATTTGCAGTGTTAGTAAGAGAGAAAACCAATCTTTCTCTTTGAATTTAAAAGTTTACGATGGTCACTTCCATACAACTTAAAATTATTCTGTAAAACGGTAAAACCGCCAACCAGTTCGGCATTTTTAAATTAATTATATTTTTATGTAAAACAAAAAAAAAGTGAAGTGGCAATAAAATTTATTAAAGGGTCTGATCAACTTAATGACTTTTTTAAGTTTCAAATAAAATCAATTAAATGGTAAAAAAGTTATTACTTTTTACAAAAAATTAAACTGAATCTATTAAAAATTGAATGTCAATTGTCAACTGGAAATATTTATAAAAAAATCATGAATCTGATGAGTGATTATAAGCGACTTAAGGATAACATCTTGATATACCCAAAGGGTTAAATGTATTATTGTTTATCCTCACATAAGTATTCAAAGAATATAAAACAAGTTATGTATGTATGGGTTCTATCTTGAGTATTGCCTTTTACGTAAAAATACCTACCTAGTTAGGTATATAATAAAATTATTATAAATATGCGAGATACTGTTTGAAAAAAATTCATAGCATTTACCAATGTACAAAAGGATGTATGTAATGTACAACGTGGTACAATTATTATTGGTATAACATGTAACTCTGTAAATAGAATCTATACAAAACTACCAAAAATAATTGATGACAAATTACAATCTAGCTTATGGTCACCCGACAGTTCAGCCCCCGAAAGTTCGTCTCCCCAAAATAAAAATAATAATATTTTCTGCATTATTTACCAATTTCAAACCTAAAATCGACTTATACCGTTAATAATAAATGGAAATCAAACAAATTTATTTACAGTGATGATTTTTTGAACTTATACGCTGGTATATACAGCGCTTAGACAAGTAGTTTTTTCCTCGGTGCATTTGAATAAAAATATATTTTACAATTTTGTTATTCGGCGTTACATCCTCTCTGCACACCCCGTAGGGGACACTTAGTTATATTTTGTGTATGAAGGTATGCCGTATTTTCCTTAAACTGACTGCATATCGTATGTAAGTATGCTGGGGGCCAACTGTCGGGGGATCAAGTTTTATGGAACCCTAGCTTATAAATCAAAAGTGAGACAGTATTTCGTTGCATTAGTTAGAAAATAATTATCACTAATATAATTACAAAAATAGGAAAAAAAACATGGACTGGTAGATCATAAATTCATTTAGGAAAATTATTCAACCATTGCAGCTCTGTACACAAATTGAAATATATGTCCCCTAACCAGCTGCACTGTAGCTGGGAATTTTAGCGAAAACATATTCAATTACTGAATTTATACGTCGGTGAGGTTCTGATAAAGACTTAGTCTATTTCTTCAGCCTGAAGACATCATTGAGGGGATCGTAGGGCGTTCTGGAAGTGGTGGAACGGTACTGGAAAGTAGGCTGAGCATCGGCACGCAGAATTACGACACCTGTGGAACAAAAATACTTTAGAAAATGGATAAAAAATAATTTTTATTTTACTAGTTAAAATGATTTCTTGAGTTGGAGAAAGATATCCAATTACGTTTTTGAAATAACTACGTAATCCACTATTCTACTGGACTCGCTAATTCTATTTCCGGTTAACGTGTTGCTCCAATGACAGTGTTAAATAGTAAATTATTGTTCGTGTTTGTAAAAATAATTATAATTTCCCAACAAATGATTATTATAAATAGGTTGAGTTATTTCAAACACCTGTCACTTTTGATGATCGTGGAATTGACAATCTACGCCATTTAGATGTTTCGGCATTTGAAATGTCCCCATTAAATGTCGATTTTCGGTTTGTTTCAGCTTTTGATCAAACTGCTTAGAAGTATAACAACATAATAGTTGTTGTGTTTGATCATAATTTAAGAGAGTTAATCTGAATTTGAGCAAAAGTCGAAACAGATCAAGAATCGGCATTTCCGGCATTCTTCTCTTCTCGCCAAGCAGTTGATGGGCAGACCATGGGAACGCCGCCAAGACCCGGACATACCTCAACCCATGAACCCGGGCACCCCTGCTAAGTCACTAAACGTATAAAATCATTTGAAGTAACCCATGGCAGAGGTGCTTGTAATCCAATGTTCCTACGGCGGCAGTACCCTTACCGGCCTTCCAAATTGAGAAAGTAAGACTACCAAAATCCAAGATTAGAAATAAATAGAATAGAATAAATATAATAGAATAATAAATAGAATAAAGTTCAGAGGTGGCAGGAATATAATATTTTAAAATCATTTTCTTAAAAGAAAGAATAAAATTAATAATTAGAATTTGGAAAAATACACATAAAATGAAAATTAATAAGAGAAATAGAAAAAAAAAATGGACAAAAAATTAAATTATTTGAAAAGAAGAGAAATAATATTTTTTTTACAGGTGTGTTGCTATTATATTGTAGAAGTTATAATATTATAGAAGAACAGGCTCAGCCTAGTGAGGTGGCATATACCTAAAAAAAAATTGAACTTAAATGTATTTTTTCGTTAATAAATAATAAAAAAATTTCATTACTTACTATTTTTGCGCATCATAAATAATTATTGAGCTAAGACCAAAGATTTTAAAGGTTTTATTAATACAGGGCTGGTAGGGACGGAATGATGCTAAAATATGGGATATACCTACGCATGGCCTGAGTGTATTATGTATGAGTAAAATTATCTAGAATATTGTAAAAGTATAAAGAAATACAGCTCTAAAACCGGGCAAGTGTCCAATTAGTAAAAGTGAAGGATTATAGTGCAACACACAAAAATGTTTAAACTTAGGTAGGTATTTTGTAAAAAAAACAAGCTCTTCTTCTTCTTGTGCCCTGTCCGTTCAAGTTGGCTATCAAGTTAGCTATGCAGACTTTGTTTACTGCGGCCCGTAATAGCTCTACAGTAGACTGGCCAAACCACTGTCTCAGGTTTTTCAGCCACAATGTTCTTCTTCTTCCAGGGACCCGTATTCGTTTGCTGTCGTCAAAATCATTTTTTGGTTTAATAACTCAGGTACGGGGCATACATCATTCCTATGTCTACCTATGTTAAATTGTCGTGAAAACAAGCTTATGTGCGCAAGCGGTTAATGTTAAGTCATATTTACGCTTGCGAGAAGACTCTTTTGTCAAAATCCAACAAACTTTTTTTCCCACATGTTAGTCACTCAAACGGGTAACCGCCAACCCTCATCCCACCCCTAACTGTCCAATACCTACTGATTTCTTATGTTTTTAGTTTAAAAAATTCACATTATCAACCGGTTGGGAATCCTTGGTCCAAAAGAATTTAAAAATAAATTATTTCTTGTCAGATACAATCCAGGCCGCGGTCACAACTGGACAGATGGCCTGTAAACAGTTTATCGTTGCCTACAAGCCCCTTTGATATGGGCCCGCGTCATGAAGGGAGTGATCTTTGAGTTAATACCCAATAACAATAGAAGAGAGGCCCTGGCCTTTAATCTAGTGGTAAGCATTTATTAAAGAAAATAATCTTTATATTACAGGTTTCAATCTCAACTCTTTAAATTCCTGAAATCTTAATATTTTTACCATGTCCCCTTTATGTTATTATTTATGTTATCCCCTTTGGAGTAGGTACCCATATCCCTACTAGAACACATCCCTTCTGGAGTAAGTACCTAGGTGTATAGAAGTATATCGCTTTTAAAATAGGATGGGAGGGTTCCACAACAACTCAACAAAGTGGCATTTCAACACCCATTTGAAAAGTCATTAGAAGTTATTAAAAAAATAAATTGAAAAATAGCCCATAACCCAACCTAATGTAATCTGCTTAACCATTTTTTTTTAAATTTTTCATCACTTTTAATGAATTTTCAAAGGAAGTGTTGAAGTTGAAGTTGCATGTTTCTGAGTCATTCGGTCACCCATCTGGAGTACCTACATTGTTTCTGGAGTATATTCATTCAGAAGTATATCCTACTAGAGTGTATCACTTCTAAAGTAAACTAATCCCAACGAGAGCTCATACTTCTTCCTTCTCACGCTTCATTTTCGAAAACGAAAAAGGCAGAAGATACTAGAATGATGACATCACATACGATCTCTCGCTGATACTAGTATATGTAGATATGTATCGCTATCTATAGCTATCTGGGGTATATCCGTTCTGAAATATGTCCCATATGGAGTATATTATTTCTAGAGTGCCTAATCTCCCAAGTAATTATTACAACCCACCTGCATTATATTCCTTTGACAATATTCTTGAAATTTCTTCTTTTTTCAGTGGACTTTCACTCTTCTACTTAAGGTCATTCGAGAGCAGCTAGAAGTCTACATGGTTAATTGTGCAGTAAGAGATTCCACCTCCGATGAATAAAAAATTGTCTAATTACTATGTATAATAAACATATTTATAAAATAAATAAAATTTAAATAAAACCATTGTAATGTTGATACATACTAATTTTATCTTTGAACTTATCCAAGAATAAAAAAAACTAAAAACGTTACGGGTAAAAGTTTTTTTAATAACTTTTGAATGTTATATGCCCATCAATATAAGTAATATTAATCAATACAGAAAATAATATATATAAAAAAAATTAGGTCCAAATGGCCGAGTGGATTGAGGCGATGTCCCGGTGAGGCAGAGATACTGGGTTCGATTCCCATTACCTTTTTTTATTTTCTGTGTCTTGTTCTGTTTTATGCTTCTTTTAGATTTATTAGTACCTATTATCTTTTTCAATGATTAAAAAAGGTTAAGTATATTTTTATTCAATATCTGTACCAACTGCAGTTCAGAATTCAATAAAAATACAGACAAAGCAAAGTGTTTATGGCAGCAAGAATGCTCACATGTGTGCGTTATGTATTTGTTGCTAAAAGGGAGTGGGAAATGATAGATACTCTCAGTTGCTTGAAATGGCATTAGCCGTGTTTGATGACCAGATCTGAATAGACAGTTACCTTACCAGTGGCGGTACTAATAAAAATAGTATGTATATGAGATTAGCTCTATAAATCCTTTACGCTTTACATCAATTATTACAGTTCCAAAATGAAATTAATTTAATAATTATTTGAAAGATATTCAACGCACAATCGGTTTCAGTTATTCAAGCCAAACTGTCAAAAATGATCTTGCAAGCAACCCTCTTCGGCTGTGCTATTCTGTACAGTCGTTTTCTGTGCGTTGGATGCTCTTATCGAAAACGTATCCGGCTTCAAGCAAGCTTAGGCACGCAGGACTCAATGCGCATGCGCGAATATCAAACTTCTTCTAGCTTCTTGTATACGGAACGAAGCAGAGAATCCACTGTTGCTGGTATTGGTGTGTTTAGGTGACTTTCGAGCATTGAGAATGTTATTATAATACGTAGGTATAATATTTTCAATATTGAGTTTTGTTGTTGTTAGTCTCTGAGATTGGGACGGTAAAGTTAAATTGCAGTATCTATTGCTGATTACGGCTAGAAAAAAATAAGCTCAAATCTTTTTTTTAATTCAGAATAAATAACTATTTATTATTATATTTATTATAAGCCTTGAAAGGAAGGGAAGCGCAGAATCCACAGTATGTATGAAGGGACCGCGCCTAGTACCTACTTAACCAAACCTTTCTGTTCCTCATCTCCATCCTCTTCAGTTTTACAATATACCCTTAGCATTTGGGATTCTTAAGCGGTGTTCACAGAAATAAATAAAGTTGTAGACCATTTTTTTATAATTATTTTCAATAATTGATTCTTTACATGGCCTACCATTTTTACAATTCAGTTTTTAACCTCACTAGGACAAACATTTTTTCAGGTTAACAATTCTACAAAGTAACAAAAATAACACAAAATAATATAGGTATTGAAAGAACAATATTATCATATTAACGTTTCTTACAGATAATGGGTACCCACTAGGAGGCTAGTACATAAATGTAAACATGTAGGGTGATATTTGATTTAAAATAAAATAAAATGATTTAAGCAAATTTAAATGATTTCCACTTCATGGTAAATAAGAACCTAGAAAATCAAAAAAATCTACAATGAAATGGTCAGTTTCAACCACGCCCTCTCTGAAAATACTTGAGTGCAGTATCTGCTCTTTTCTTAGAATCAATATTTTTTTTGCTTTAAAAAATTATTTATCTAAACACAATGTGATCAATGACAAACTGCTCACATACCTCGAGAGGAACAAAATTATTTATGAGCGTCAATACGGATTCCGGCGGAACCGCTCGTGTGATGATCTTCTCGGGTATGTGACGCATGTTTGGGGGTGGTGCCTGGAACGTTTCGGTGAGACCCAAACGGTTGCACTGGACATTTCCAAGGCCTTTGACTGAATTTGGCACCAAGGACTTGTCAACAAACTGCCTTCATACTGACTTCCCGCATCCTTGTGCAGATGGATTGCTGACTTTTGGAGGGAGAGGTCGATTCAGACGGTTCTGTCTCTGACATTGTTTTTGTTGCACATCAATGATTTTTTGACATGTGCACCAATTCATTGTTACGCGGATGTACAGTCCATGATAGCTTTTAGTTTGACAACCTAATGCACAAATTCTAATGGCTCGGAGGGCTTTGAAGCAAAGAATGGACGCTTACCTCGAGAGTGTTTTCTCTTGGGGTAAGAATAATCTCGTTGAATTCAATGTTTCAAGACCCAATCATGTCTGATTATGTCTAAAAGGGATCGAAATGACAACCTTGTCTCCTTCAACGGTAGCATTCTTCCGAACAGGCCCTCCATTGATATGCTCGGTGTAACTCTAAGTGACCAGCTCAGATACGGGGGCTCCATCAAAGCCAGAGTTCGGTCCTGGTGCATAGTCAGGAAACACGCCAAACGCTCGCCCAACATATGTACATTCAAGTCCCATGTTCACTCCTTCCTCTACTCAAAAAGACCCTCCACGCAGCATCTTCAAAGATGACATAGGCCCTGAGGGAAATTATTTTCCTCAGGGCCTCCTGTGTGGAGTTAATATAAAAAAACACAGGCTAGTCTTCAAAGATGACACAGGCCCTGAGGGAAATTATTTTCCTCAGGGCCTCCTGTGTGGAGTTAATATAAAAAAAAAACACAGGCTAGTCCTAGTGAGGTTAAAAATTGAAATGTAAACAGTAACACCATGTGAAAAAACAATAAATAAATTACCTACTACAAAATCAATAATCAAATTGTATAAAAATATTTTAGGCTTTAGGTTGTATTTCACCATCCTCTCGAACTCTTGATAAGCTGTCTAAAGCACTATTCACAAGCGTCCCCCTACACACAGAGTTTGGCCTGCGAGATGCACCACACTTCGTTCCAAATCGTTGGCAGAAACGTATGTGCATTTGCAATCGACCCGCAGGCCGCAGTTCGTACCAGCCTGTTGAGTAAATTCAGGGTTTGAAGCGAGAGCTTCTCCGAATTTCGGTATAAATGACCCAAAAAATAAAAAGGCAAAAACCATGCATTTGGTAACACTGAATGGTAGATATATTAATTCTTGAAAAAAATCACCCTGTAAAAAGGCATAAACAAACAAAAAAGTCATCGGCATCAGATGTCGTTGACTTTTTTTGTTTGTTTATGGCTTTTTACAGACTGATTTTATTCAAGAATTAATATTTCTACCATTCAGTGTTACCAGATGCATGGTTTTTATCTTTTTGTTTTTTGGCTCATTTATACCTCTATGGTTTTCTCAAAAAACTAGTTTTTCAGTGGTCGCCAAAAGTTGTTACTTTTGAGTGAGATTTGATCTTACTTAGCAGGGGTGCCCGGGTTCATGGGGTGAAGTTTGTCTGGGTCTGTCTGTCTCCAACCGGACTTTCTTGACCCATCGCCTTGCACCATTGTTAGAGGAATGGATTCATATGTTCTTCACTCCTGGACACACTGACCCCCAGATTCCTGCCCACCCTTCTTACTTTTTTCCTTTCCTTCTTTCTTTCCTTAAAACTTCAGAACTTCCTCTCCTTCCTTTCCTTAAAAATACCATCCAACAGCATCCCCAAAGATGACATAGGCCCTCATGGAAATTATTTTCCTCAGGGCCTCCCGTGTGGAGCTAATGTAAAACCAAAATATAATTATTAGCGATCAGTTCCCACCCTTTACGTTACTGACACACAAGCTCATCATTATTTGTACACATTTGCTCATAAATGAGCATGCTCGGTTTCAGAATAATTAATAGGTGTAAAATGATAAAATGAAATGACAATCTAGTCTCCTTCAACGGTAGCATTCTTCTGAACAGGTCCTCCATTGATATGCTCGGTGTAACTCTAAATGACCAGCTCAGATATGGGGGCTCCATCGAGGCCAGGGTTCAGTTGGCCTTTCAGAAACTGGGCAAACGGTACAGGGCCCGCAGATACTTTAATAATACACAATTGCTAACCCTATACAAATCGCAAGTGCGCCCCATGATTGAATTTGGCAGCCACCTCTGGTTTGGAGCCCCAAAGTACCTTAAAAACACCCTTGATTCTGTGCAGAAATGAATGGGCGGTCCGTTTGATAGATTCTCCCGCCTTAACAAATGGATTCCAATCTTTAGAGCACAGGCGTCGGGTGGGAATGCTATCATTGTTCTACTGGTATTTCAATGGAAGATGCTCCGAGGAACTAGCGTCATTGATCCCCTCGGCACCGGAGATTACCTTAAAAAATAACATATTTTATAGTGTTCAAGGGAAATATATTAGTGATAGTAATGTCAGAGGATTTGAGGATAATTTTCAAAATTGGAACTGATTGCGGAAACAATACAGGGCATTGAATGGGACGCACCACTTTCCCAACGGCTGTGTGAGGAGTTGTTGTTTAATCTCCTTATGTATATGTCAGGACTAATTTTTTGTTTAAAAAGAAAGCTACATTTTTTCTAAATGATTCTAGACACTCCAATGTCCCTGCACGCATGATTAAATTTATTTATTAAACACATTCATAATTAATTAACCAATCAGTAAATACATATAATACATAACAAAGAAGAAAAATGTACGGATACTTACAAAAGTAAAAGTAGTAGTTTATTTATTTATTTATTTGTTTATAAGATTTACACAGTACATTAAATATAAGTTGTAAGGTATTTTAAATAAATTACATGGTTTTGTACCTATTACGTAAATCTGTAAAATATCAATAGGTAATTTCGCCTGGGTTTTAAAACTATATTATGATGAAATAAATGAAAAGAATCAAACATTGGTTGACTAATAAAACATAAATGAAAGAGTATGGGTGGAGAAAATTTTACATTTTAAAATCAAAAATTATTTGCTCACTAAAGTTAAAATGATAAGAAATTTAATAATTTTGTTTTGTATGTTCGCAATGAATCGTGAAAAATGTCTAATTGTAATAATTTTTCATAATGGGTATAGGTTGTGATTGCGCGAGTGATTGGTGAGTTATTTGCTGCATTGGTGTTGTGGGCTTCTATATGAAGAAGAGAAGTGTGCCTGGTACGCCTCATTGGAGCATTTAAAAGTAGTTGGCGCAAAAGTCATCACCCTATCGGAAAATGCCATAATTTTTGCAAATGGCGGCAAATGTCAGTTTTGCTTTGACATTTGTGAAGTAAACAAATTCAAAATATACATCAGTAAGAAATTAATCGCTATACACCTACAGAATGCGGAAAAATTGTTTTTTTGATTGACGCCAGCCAATGCAAATCACCAATTCTCTCTTTGGGTGAGTTGCCCTAGCCGACAAGATTGCGCGACTTAACCATTCCAGACTTCTTTTTGTGGAGTTTCTTGAAGTCACGAATCTATGTCAATAAGCCTCAGACTTTTGAAGCCCTCAAAGAGAATATCCCTTAAGAATGCGAGAACCTACTGACGGAAGAGTGATGGAAAATGGCATAAATAAGGCCCGTAAATTAATCAAATAAACACAATCCAAAAGCAGAATTACAATTTTTTATTCATAAAAAAATTTCAACAAAGGAACATCGGGTGACTTACAGCCAAAGAACATCACTCCTAGTGTTCAGAGGTGCCCTAGCTTTTCCAAGTGACCAGTGACTACTGTGGTAGCTAGGACACTCGTTTTTTTATTAAAGAGAGAATCGCCAGTAGCCCTATACTCTCTGAATTAATGATACAAAAATCGAAAAAAAGTTCAAAGATAAGTTCAGCAAGATGTACAATAATGTTTTTAGTTAGTTGTTAGTAAGTTGTTAGTAATTTGTTAGTAAGTTAGTCACCCCCATGCATGTTAGTAGTTTAAAACAGTAGTGTAGATCTTACTAAGAACTCGTCTGAACTAAAAATTAAACCGAACCACTTTAAGTGGTTGCCCGCCGGAAACTTAAAACTAACTTAAAAATAAACCTGAAAATTCAATGTTTTGGTCACTGGTCCGGACCACTCACTGGCTTTAGGGAACTTGCCCGCCAGAAACTTAAAACTAACTTAAAAATAAACCTGAAAATTCAATGTTTTGGTCACTGGTCCGGACCACTCACTGGCTTTAGGGAACTTTCCCGCCAGAAACTTAAAACTAACTTAAAAATAAACCTGAAAATTTAATGTTTTGGTCACTGGTCCGGACCACTCACTGGCTTTAGGGAACTTGCCCGCCAGAAACTTAAAACTAACTTAAAAATAAACCTGAAAATTAAATGTTTTGGTCACTGGTCCGGACCACTCACTGGCTTTAGGGAACTTTCCCGCCAGAAACTTAAAACTAACTTAAAAATAAACCTGAAAATTTAATGTTTTGGTCACTGGTCCGGACCACTCACTGGCTTTAGGGAACTTGCCCGCCAGAAACTTAAAACTAACTTAAAAATAAACCTGAAAATTCAATGTTTTGGTCACTGGTCCGGACCACTCACTGGCTTTAGGGAACTTTCCCGCCAGAAACTTAAAACTAACTTAAAAATAAACCTGAAAATTGAATGTTTTGGTCACTGGTCCGGACCACTCACTGGCTTTAGGGAACTTTCCCGCCAGAAACTTAAAACTAACTTAAAAATAAACCTGAAAATTCAATGTTTTGATCACTGGTCCGGACCACTCACTGGCTTTAGGGAACTTTCCCGCCAGAAACTTAAAACTAACTTAAAAATAAACCTGAAAATTCAATGTTTTGGTCACTGGTCCGGACCACTCACTGGCTCTAGGGAACGTGCCCGCCAGAAACTTAAAACTAACTTAAAAATAAACCTGAAAATTCAATGTTTTGGTCACTGGTCCGGACCACTCACTGGCTCTAGGGAACGTGCCCGCCAGAAACTTAAAACTAACTTAAAAATAAACCTGAAAATTCAATGTTTTGGTCACTGGTCCGGACCACTCACTGGCTTTAGGGAACTTTCCCGCCAGAAACTTAAAACTAACTTAAAAATAAACCTGAAAATTCAATGTTTTGGTCACTGGTCCGGACCACTCACTGGCTCTAGGGAACTTGCCCGCCAGAAACTTAAAACTAACTTAAAAATAAACCTGAAAATTCAATGATTTGGTCACTGGTCCGGACCACTCACTGGCTTTAGGGAACTTGCCCGCCAGAAACTTAAAACTAACTTAAAAATAAACCTGAAAATTCAATGTTTTGGTCACTGGTCCGGACCACTCACTGGCTTTAGGGAGCTTGCCCGCCAGAAACTTAAAAATAAACCTGAAAATTCAATGGTTTGGTCACTGGTCCTGACCACTCACTGGCTTTAGGGAACTTGCCCGCTAGAAACTTAAAACTAACTTAAAAATAAACCTGAAAATTCAATGTTTTGGTCACTGGTCCGGACCACTCACTGGCTTTAGGGAACTTTCCCGCCAGAAACTTAAAACTAACTTAAAAATAAACCTGAAAATTCAATGTTTTGGTCACTGGTCCGGACCACTCACTGGCTTTAGGGAGCTTGCCCGCCAGAAACTTAAAAATAAACCTGAAAATTCAATGGTTTGGTCACTGGTCCTGACCACTCACTGGCTTTAGGGAACTTGCCCGCTAGAAACTTAAAACTAACTTAAAAATAAACCTGAAAATTCAATGTTTTGGTCACTGGTCCGGACCACTCACTGGCTTTAGGGAGCTTGCCCGCCAGAAACTTAAAACTAACTTAAAAATAAACCTGAAAATTCAATGTTTTGGTCACTGGTCCGGACCACTTACTGGCTTTAGGGAACTTGCCCGCCAGAAACTTAAAACTAACTTAAAAATAAACCTGAAAATTCAATGCTTTGGTCACTGTTCCGGACCACTCACTGGCCTTAGGGAACTTGTCCGCCAGAAAATTATAAAGTTCAAAATAGAAAGATCATACCACGGAGCAGTTCTGTAGATGGTCTAGCTCACCAGTCATCCAGTCCTCCGGTTCATCAGGCCCACAGCGCTACTCCACGACGCATTCTGAAAAGCAAAATGCAGTGTTAAATCTTGAAGGCAAAAAAAAAAATAGCCTCACCACTAATAACTAGATTCAAATAAAACTATTGCTAACAATCTAGTTAGGCACCTTTTGCAACATCACTATCGATATATTGAAACACTATTCTTCCAAATTTTTTTTTGTATCTGGCCATTGCATTACAGTTTTTAGCCTATTACGGCCAGATTTAAGAAGATGTAACTTTATATATTTATATAAAGTATATTTATATATAAACATACATCCCGCTATCATATCCTAGTCTATTCATCAGATCGACATTACCGCGTCCATCTGAAAGACTTGAATTTACATAGTAATAAGCAATATATTTACTAAATTTGTGTTTGATTGTAGCCAGGTATTTAAATTTTTGAAAAACGTTTATTTAAAAGTATTAAAATAATCATTACTCCTTTTAGATTTAATGTAAGGCTTTCAATTAAATATATAATTTCATTATGCGGACAATTGTTTTTTTCAATTTGTTGTTTCGACGATTTACTAGCTACATATTGAATATAAAGGCGTCCATTGCAAAGCTCTAAGTTGATTCTGGTTCTAATCAACCCGGCACGCAGCGATGCACAAATAAAGTTTATTAAATTGGTAAGGAATTTTTTTTGGAGACCTATCATTAAGAATTGAAACGTTGCTTCAAATGGGATTAGCTACATAGATAGGCAACGTTTCGACAAAATTATACATTAAATCCTCTTAGAAGGAAAAAAAATTATATAAACGTATAAATAAATAAAGTAACATGCCTTTAAATAATAATTATTATTTAAAAAATCGCTAACTATCTATACTAAGGGATAGGGTAGACAAGACAGATCGCCAAACAACTCATTCTTGACACACTCCTTGCTTCATTCACTTCATATATCGTCTCATACCCCATCTGTAATTCTGACTCTTGAAATAGCCCAGCCAAATATTTCATTCACTTGATCGTTTCATGTCTTCCTCGGGCATCCCCGATTTCTTCTGCCATTCACTTTCGCGTCATATATTCTCCTTACACCGCTTATTCTATGTGTTCATTTGCTCTAATGTGCCAAAATCATCCAAGCGTCTCTTTTTAATCTTACTCATCAACCTTGTATTCTTTGCGAATCTCTACATTTTCACATACCGATCATCCATTTAATTCAAAATTTGAGTTGAGTATGCAGTTACGTGTTCCGTCAAATAGGGTTACATTGCCTTCCCATGGGTATCTTTGCCTAGTCCATTTTATTTTCATAAAACTGCTCAGAGTACTTATTTTAAAGAATACATCTACATTTCATGTATCGTATGACGAAGGGTTCTTCTCTGGTAATGATGAATACTTTAAACTAGAGGCGAGTCGTTCGCGAACGAACGAACGAAGTGATCCGCTTCTCCACGCTGATCCGTCGATCCGGTTCCGCAGATCACCCGCTCACTCGTTCGCGGATCTTTGCGAACGAGTGATCCGGTGATCTGCGAGACCCGCCTGATCCGGTGAACCGACTGATCCGGTGAACCGCCGGAGCCGAGAGGTCCGCGTATCGTTCGACGGGTCACTGACTGATCCGGGATCCGCATTGTTCGTTCGTTCACTAGGCCGCCGCGCAGAAAAGTACAATCCGTAAGTAAGGTAACGGTTTACAGCTCAGCTCATTCGTTCATTGGGAGACTTTTCTGCGCGGTGGCCTGCAAAAGCGGGCGGTTCAGTAGCTGCTAGTGTGTATGTAATAATATCGGGATTCATAGTATGCGTGCGTAAACTGCAGTCATATGGGTCGTGGCGTCATCGCTCCGGTCACATTATTTTGTATATTTATAACAAAAACAAGGATGAGTAATATTATTTTCATTGTTCATTATTGTTCATTGTTTATTATCAGTCATATTTATGTTCAATAATCATTTCTATCTAAATAATCGTTAAAAAAGTAATGTTGATAAAAAATTGTATGATAAAAATTATAATACATATTGCCGTTTCAAGATGGCGCCACATTAGTTCGCAGTTAGCATACGGACGCTATCAGAAGGTTGGTTTAAGCCCTGCTTTCCAATTTTTCAGGTATCGCTTCTCGGTCTATTAAGAAAGATGAAAGTGTTCTTATCAGCTATATTTTATAGTTCTTATAGCAAATTTTTTGTACCAAAACTTGACCAAACAAATGATTTCATTCTAACAAAGGGGGATTCCGACATTATCGGGATTCCCTTTTGATTGAAATATTAAGGAGGCCCGAGGAAGCGTGAGTGGAGCGGGGGGAGAAGGAATATCTTTAGTGAACCGTCGTTCAATTGAGCCGGTTCACGGAACCGGTTCTTTACAGTGAACGAGACCTTGTGAATTGGCTCGTTCAACTGACCCGCCTTGCCCACTACTACTTTAAACAGTTCCTAATTTCAGATAACATCAGTTTGCCACCATTTTAGTGAACATTGGCATTTCAAAGCAGATAGCGATTTCTTAAAAAAATTACATTGTATCTAAAAAAAACTATGTAAGGTAAGCTTATAATATTCTGTCAGGTTTCTTATTGATATCTTGGGAATAATTTAAGCATGTATTTAATTCAATTTGGTAGGATTTGAAGGTGCATAAGTCACCAGGCAATTTAGTAGTTTTTCATGTTTTGGGGGTTACTTTGCCTACGGTAGGGTTGTCAGAAATATATATAGTTATATTAATATATAATCAAGTATTATTTTAAGTTTTCTTATCTACAACTTTAATTACTATTTTACTTATAAATTGAAAGTAACAATTAGTGAGGTTGCAGAAATCCACCTCACGCATGCAATTTAAAAAAAACCACATGTTTTTAACTTAATTACTACTAGAAACAACTATTTAAGTCGAGGGAGAAAACACGCACAAAATAGGTTGTTAGGTTCTAGTTTGGGTTCTTTAAATAAGTTATGCGTAGCAGTGGCGGTCCGTGACTTTTTGTAGAAGGGATGCTGAACTATCGATAAGTATATAGATGTACTTAAATACTACTATTGAAAGTACCTACAAATCTATAGATTAGCACCATGTACAATATGTAATTCCTTCAAAAAATTGTCTAATTAGTTTTAAAAATCCTTAGCGCTCCGAAACATCAATTATTACAAAACCAAAATTTTAAATAATGAATTATATATGTAATCAAAGGATTAAACAAAACTGTTTCAATGTTATTCAAACAAAACTGTAAAAATGAATTAAAAAAACATGTTTAAAAAACAATCAACCCTATTCATATTATAAAGTAAAAATACGTTATGCTATTATTTGCCTTATTCCCATACATATTAAAGTCGTTTTTTGTTTACTGGATGCTCCCTTCAAACACAAGTCTATCTTTTTGCAAAGAAATACGCGAACAGAAGTGAACATGAATGTCCAAACTCCGAAATATTTGTAGTTATTTGGATACTGGGCGAAATATCGCATCCAAACAACTGGATCACGTGTCACTTCATTATGTGTGTGTTGAACACAGCGAGTCTCTGAGGACGCTGTTGCTGGTATGTGTGTGTTTACGCATTGTATGTTTTACTAGCATTGTGAATGTGTATGTATTTTGACTCGCATCATGCGTCACATTGTTACTCTGAATGTGTTCTCTTTAGACAACTTGCAGTGTTGCTGTTTACGGCTAGAAAAAATAAGACCTAAGCATTTTGACAAGGAATCAAAGGGATGCGACACTTCCATCGCATGTATGGACCGACCGCGCCTGATGCGTAGGTATTTCCTAAACTTTGTACAATTGACTTTGATTGAGAAAAATGGATCTTTAACCACTTGGGCACATAAGCTTGTTTTCACGAAAATTTAACATAGGTAGACATAGGATTGACGTATGCCCCGGACTTGAGTTATTAATCATTCATCACTTGAATCTATATTACTGAAGTCAGAATCGGCCTTTACAGGTGGAAAATTGCAAATTTTGCTTATTTGATCGCATTCGTCATCACCTGCTTTCCGAAAAGTCAGTTTTTTGTGACCGACAAGCAATTGAAAAAGAATTTAGAAAAATACTTAAAAATAAATTTGAATCTTCTACAAATTCTCCTAAACACCTCCCCCTTCAAATATCAAATAAATAGTTCTATGGTACTTTGTGATTTTTTTATGAAGAAACAAAAAATTTTTAAAAAAAAAAACATGGCTATCTGGGTTAATCTGCATTTAGGAAGACGTAAGCGGGCATGCAGGGCGAACAACGCGCGCGGGCGGCACTAACAAGGGGTAGCGAATACAGCGATGTTCAAATGCATTCTCATTTTAGCAAAGAGTTGCAAACTGTTTTTTTTTTTCAGTTGCCCGGTGAGCGGAAGCACATAGTTTGAGGAAAACAAAAGATGAAAGAATAATAATATCACGCCAAAATTTGCATATGCTAAAACCCTAACTGATGAAATAAATATTTAAAAAAAATTGAATAAAGAATTGATGGCTAATTAAAAAAAAATACAACAAAATAATAATAATATGACTAAAACCTAATCTTTCTTATGGTAAAGATGAAAAATTCGTTTTCTTAGTAAGAGCGAGGGAGAAATGACTAGCCCATGAACAAATTGCTATTACTGACAAGAATTGTCTAATTAGCTATATAAAATCCTTAATGCTATGTAAATCCGATACATCCATAATTTCAGATTCACATTCACAAATACAAGAAATTTGGAAATAAACTGAGTTTAGAAAATTCCTTAAAAACGATTTATTTCTTGATGTTATGTTCAAAATGTGAGTTGAGTGTCAAGAATATTTTTTTTTCAGAAATAGCCGGGACACAAAATTTTTTTAATGATACAATTTTTCAAACAATTTATAAAGATAATACAAACATTCCCGGGTTACGAATAACCTGAAAATAATTTTTAAATCACAGAAAGTGTAATGTGGCTTGTGTCGCGATGGAGAACTTAGCCAGCTGAGTAATTGAACACGCGACGCCTGGACTCATACGTTTTGCCAACTCGACCACTGACCGGTCAGTTCATTTATCAATTTTTTCACAGATCTTATATTAAAATCATGTTATTCTATATTAAAATTAATTTATTATGGTTAACAGTGTTAAAACACTCCGGCAAAGTTTCCATGTTATTTACTGAATTCATTTTTGTATTTTGAAGCGACTTTCCTTTTCGGACAGTGTGTTAGGTCTCGCGTCTTGTATGTGTTGAAGCAGAGAGTGCCTGGTTAACCATGCTGGTGTGTGTGTGTGTGTCAGGCGATGTGTGACTTTTAGAGTTTAGACCATACGTACATATCGAGATGTATATATATTTCGAATCGCTCGAGCATTGTGACTAATGTTTGTTGTGTTAGTAAACTGTAGTATTGCTGTTTACGGTTAGAAAAAAAGGTAAAAGCTTTTTTAACACAAGGGATGCAGAGCATCCACAGCATCCATCTATGGACCGACTGCTCCTAGTATACACCTCATACAAAAGTATATATTACAGTTGTAGCATGTAGCGACTACATCTTATACAAATTAATTCAATCATTGACTGACCTACTCCTCATCCCGACCTCCCTCAACTCCCTTTGGGAGCAGTTGGGTGTCTGGTGCGGTATTCTCACAATAAAAAACTGACTTATACCCTCCCCCCCACCCCATCTACCTCTCACTCTAACTGTACCCCACCTGCCTCCTCAACACCACTCTTCCTACCTGCCCCTAACCCTCTCAATCCCTCCCTCATACCAACTCTCCCCCTGCCCCCCTTGGGCTCTTTTAATGTATTGTATAACAACTGTATTTGTAATAAATAAATAATATATATACACCCTATATAATATTCCTTCAAATCAGTTGGCGAAATGTAAAATGCTGTATAATATTTTGGTGACCGGACAACTCAGAATCATGCAACTTTAACACCTGCTTTGAAAAGTCATTAAAAGTTGCAAAATTTTTTTTATAAAAAAATGGTTAAATAGGTTACATTGGGTTAGGTTATGAGCCATTTTTCAAATTATTTAATCTTTGTGATATTTTTATACTGCAATACTACAAAAGATACAGAAATATCTGCAAAAATGTTATACATAATGTCACAGTAAACTATTATAAGAAGAAAATAGACATATGTAATGACTTGCGCAAATTATGGAAGAGTAATGAAATTACAAATGCAAAATAATCCCTCAATTAAAATAATAAAATGAAAAAATAAACAGGTTAAAATTAATAATTAACTGAAATAACCAGTACTGACATCAGAAACGCAATTTAATAACTCAGGTGTGGGGCGTACGTCATTCCTATGTCTACCTACGTTAAATTCTCGTGAAAACAAGCTTATGTGCCCAAGCGGTTAACCCTTAAATCTAATAAATCATCGGGATATCTTATAATATTCTACTGTATCTATTGTACATTCAAAATATAACAATAAAACTGAATCCTCTACTAGACCGTGTATCCCCATCACACTTAAAAATAACTTTGGGCAAAGAAACTACACTTACTTTGCAATAATATTATCTCTCTCCAAGACAAAACTTACCAACAACAATTGCCCACATAAATAATATTACTGTGGGCAATATTAATATAATATTAAGTTTTAATAGTGGAATATTCCCATCAGTTTATAAGAAATCAATTTAACACCTATTTTTAAATCTGGCAGTCTTAATGAAATATCAATTTATCCGCCTATTTATCTTATCTATAATATTGTAAAAAAATTACTTTGATTTTAGAGAGAAACTGGGCACGCACAACGCTATTGCAGAAATTACATAATCTATTTACCATGCTTTAGACATGAAAAAAGTCTAGGTATTTTTATTCATTTGCGAAACTAATTGAACAATATTGCTATTGTCAATAAGGTAAGATGTTGGTTATAAAGTTATCTAACTCAGATATCAACATGTTAAATTAAATATCTTAATAACCACTGGAGCGACAGAGCAATTAAATATTTTTTCTCAGATTGCTAAAGGAAATTTTTCCGCCCACATTAAAAAAAATCATACCTCCGAATTTGAATATGGAGACATACAAACTGATTATAGTTCTATATAGCCAATGAATTCACCCATCTTTTGTTATTACATATTTGTAGGGTTTATAAAAAAATATTATTAAATCTTTAACCTTAAAACATTTTGTAGAATCTAGAGAATATTTATTTTGTTATATTTTGAATTTACAATATACAAAATAATCACTTTAATAAAATAAAAAAAATAAAAATAAATTTGCCAACAACAAGGCAATCTGCGGTTTTGGAAATAGTGCCATAATGTGGCAAAAAGCGCTCAAGTGGTTAAGCAAACCTAAGACTTCAGATTTGGTTAGCGGAAGTTTCAAAATAAAGGAATGAATATTCATCCCAATGATGACGTTGGTTTGAAAAAGTTTCGATTAGGATCGATCCAAAAGGTTTCAGAGTTTCTCATAAATTTTGGCCTTATATTAAGATTAATTAAAGATGAATCATAAATGTTATTTTTGATTTTAAACAGAAATTATTTCTGTTATACTGTCGGTGATACTGCAAATCCGAATAACTAACTTTCACTATACTACCTAAGTTCTCAGTGTAGCAAAAAGAGACTTCATGTGACATCAAACTACATGCTTATTGGTACATATTGGTCCAATCGGTGCGTAGTTCCGTCCAAAGAGCACCGAGCTACATCTTATGATGCATAAATGAGAAACTACGCCTCGCCAAAAGTTACTACTAATACTGCATATGTAATTTCAAACACTATTAATTTTTATGTATTTCATGAACTTTCGCGAGTTTTGTTTAATAAAGGTGTATAAGGAATAAAGATACAAAGAGCTATTCAATTAGAGGCGCTATTGCTCACTAAAATATTGTAAAAACATGTTCAATTGTTAGAACGCGATACGCGGCGCCCGTAGACCGGATACCCTAGTTAACTGATGATCGTTAAACAGGTCACATTGGTGGTATAAAAATTTGACCTATTTTTTCCCTTTGTACCTCATCTAAATATAATACATCAATCTATGAATATTCATACCAAAAAGAAACAATCAGTCCCTTATTATAATATTAATAGCTTACACTCGGCAGGTCTACAATTGTAACATCAACCAAATCGAAAATTGCAGCTATTAGAGTAATACAGAGTTCACAAAATAAAATGAAATGAACAAGTGTTGCTATCAACACTTTGACTGTTAATTGTCATGTTCTGAGTTTTCTATGTCAGATTCCAAAATCATATCTTTAAAACTATTGCTTTTAAATTGTTTATACCATTGTGATAACGTGATGGAATGATGATGTTTATACACAATTTAATTAGATCGGAATATTTCTGTGATGAAATTGTTAACATGTCTGCGTAATTGTTTTGTTTGTTATTAATTATATTTTATCAATTTCTTCCACTAAAACATTGTCAACAATGTACCGCTGCAATGGACTTGCATCTGCCTGCACTGTTTTTGTACAACAACTCTATTTACAGGTTGGGGGCTCCCAAGCATAAATTTAAAAAATAATCAATATGGCAGTCAGCCTAACGACAAGAAGCAAATTTTAATTTTTACGTAATTATAATTTAAATAAAGTATTTCCCATAGCGCCCACCGACGATACAATCCAAGTGTTATTTCAAAAAAATATTACAATAGCATCTATAATCTGTTAGCATATCCAGCGGTTCTAAAAATTACCAAAAAATGAAAGTAGTGCTTAACCGCTTGGACACATAAGCTTGTTTTCACGATAATTTAACGTAGGTAGACATAGGAATGACGTATGGCCCCGTACCTGAGTTATTAATAAAGTGTTACATTTTGTTTTTAATATAGCAATTTGTGAAAATGTAAGATTATAAGGACGGGTTGTTTTTCACAGAATTAGAACAATTATTAATCACACTTCAAAGTTAATATTCAAGTTCTGTTTATCCACTCGAACGCTTTTTGCCACAATATGGCACTATTTCCAATACCACAGATTGCTTTGTTGCCAAAATATGTCAAATATTCTCCAGATTCTTTAAAAAGTTTTAAAATTAACGATTATATAATATTTTTTTTATAAATCCTTAGAATATGTAATAATAGACAAAAGATAGGCAGTTTGTATGTCTACATATTTAAATTCGGAGGAATAATTTTTTTAATGTGGGCGGAAAGATTTCCTTTAGCAATGCGAGAAAAAAGTTTTAAATTGCTCTATCGCTCCAGTGTTTATATGTTGATGGTGAGTTTTGAGATAATGAGGACAACAATACGTGAATGTTTACCATAAATCATATATTATATGTACTTGTCTGTGTTTTACATATTAAATATGCAATAAAATAACATCAGGAGGCATAACGGTCCGGTACATTAGTATGGATATTTTGAAATACCCTCTAGTGACTCAACATCAACATTTTGTTTAAATCTCTACAAGTTTTTAATCGATTTGGTATTAGAAAGAGGGGACACTTTTACACATAACTACACACTCAACTCAAATTTCGATTTTTCAGAGATGTCTGTCTAAACAACTCGACGATCTATTACCCTTGTAGTACTGTAGTAATTAAAGACACCTCACATAAACGAATGTATACACCTCATACAAATGTAAGTATTAAGTGTTTGCGAGCAGTTGGGAATCTCGTGCGGTATTCACATCTGACTAATAAAAACGAAAAAAAAAAACCCTAACTACCTTAAAAAAAAAAAATCTTCCCACCCCACCTACTATAATAAGGTTTTCAATAAGAACCTGTTGAAAAAATATTACAAGAAAACAATAGGAATTTCAAAAAGGAAATTATCACTTACCAAGTCCGCAGACGCGTTGGCGAGTCACTTGAATTCCTGGAGCTGGAGCTGGAGCTGGTGCGGGCCTTGGAGATGAAATGCGAAGCTCAACCTGAAAGACAAAAATAGATGTTATTATAACATAAAATCAGCGAAAATAAAATAAAATTAATGAAAATGAAAGGCGAGGTTAACCCCTCAGGCTAATTTGTTCGGTTTTCGGAACAACTCATATAGGTTTCATATAAATCGTTGTCTCCCTTTCTTATCATTGTTAGAAATATAATCTAAACAGTGATAGAAAGAGAAAACACCATGCTTCATATCAAATCTAAAGGTTAACTGCAAAAATAATTAAAATGTACACCTGTATGAAACCAATGTTTCGAAAAAAAGTTAACAAATTAGCCCAAGGGGTTAACAAAACTTATTGCATCAAGACATTTATTAAGATGAAATTTTGGTGATTTCTATATATAATTGTGAGCTCTGGCATTATGAAAGTTGTATACAAAATTTACTATAGGTGGCGCGCGATTGTTTTAAAAACGTGTGTATCTTACATAGCGGCAGGGTGCGAAGGAGGGAAGGGGAGGGGGAACTGGGAAGGGGAGGAAAACGAAGGAGGGGGTTCGAGTGAGAGATAGTGAATAGCAGAGGGTGAATTTGAAAAATCCTTACTTCTTACAACTGTATGTGGCCCACTCACACGTCGAAAAAACAATAAATGTTATGCATCCAAAAGCACTTCAATAAACAGAATGAAAATTCAAACAATTTCTTTCTTTGAGTGGCATTGCAACGCATGCCGGGTCCTCACTAGTATCTTATGTATCGACCTTCCAGTTGATTAGTCAGACATCTCAAAATACTAAGTTTTGAGATAATGAGGAAAGCAATATTAGAACGCTCACCATAAATCAAATATTATTTACATAACGGTCTGGTACATTAGTATGACATTTTACAATTTCCTACCAGTAACCCATAAAACATCATTTTTTAATCATTGAAGAAGAAGATAATAATCTAAATTAAAATATGAAAATGAACAAGACACAGAAAAATAATAAAACAAAATGTCGCAACTAGGACTCGAACCCAGATCTCACATGTTACCGGGACAGCGCTCTACCGATTCAGGCATTGCGTCCGATTATAAAACCGCCATAATTGTCAAAGTCATATTTCAAATTTTAGAATTAACAATATTATCTTCGACTAATGTTTTTATTTTTCATATTATCGGCAGCTACCTATAAAGTACAAGTGTTCAAAAAAGTATTTGCTACCTAGATAGTGTCTCGAATAAATATATCCGATTTTATTTATATAAAATGCCTATTGACTTTTTATAAACGTCTAAATGAATAATCATTTTTCCATAAGACAAACTCTCTTTTTAACTTTTGAAGGTTATTTCCATGAATGTAATATATCATTGAAGAAGAAGATAACAATAATAATCTTAATTGAAATATAAAAATGAACAAGACACAGAAAAATTATAAAACATAATGGCCGCAACTGGGACTCAAACCCAGATCTCACGTCTTACCGGGACGAGGCTCTACCGATTCAGCCATTGCGCCCGATTATTTGGACCACTTTAATTTTTCTAGTATTGCTTTCGGTCCAAAAATGGACCGATTTTTGTACCATTCGTAAAACATTTATTATAATTACTTGAAAAATTTTCATGGCCAGCAATTTATTCTATCAAATAGTTTATAAAATATACTTAATGTCTATGGCCTTATCGATTGTCCTCGAATTCTTCTAGAATGAATTTTGGCAGTTGGAAAGCTTCAGTTCTACAAACGAACTTTAAAACAATTTTCAAAACAAACTTTTGATTTGTTGAACACATATAAAAAATTGATTTTCTGGTATATATTTGCATCTGTGATTATCAAACAGGCCATAGAGAACATAATAACGTAGAACAATATTCATTATAGATATTAAAAATATCCACTAGCGGCATTTTCATATCTTTAGATAACTAAAGCACAAATTTTGCGCATTTATATGGTTAAAGATTTTTTTTACGTTTTTTATATTAATTTTAAAAATGTAGAAGTGTTAGTAAAATATAGGTGAATTCATTGGCTATATAGCTATATAATTTGTTTATATTTTTCCGCACACAAATCTAGAGTAATGATGTTTTTAATGTGGGCGGGAAATATTCAAAATTAATTTTCAAAAGTGGCGAGCACTCAAGGCGATTTTTTATAATTCTCTGTGTCGCAATAGTGGTTAAAATTTAATATAGATTATTATTGTTATCTTCTTCTTCAATGTTATATTACGTTAATGGGAATAACCTTCAAAAGTTAAAAAAAGAGTTTTTCTTATAAAAAATGATTATCAATTTATTGTTTATTTCATTGAGTTTTTGTGCATTATAATTGATTTAGTGGTATTTATGAGTAACCTGAGTATTGTGTCAGACAGAAGATACACTTTTACATATAACTGCATACTTTATTTAAGTTATGATTTTTCAGAGATGTCTGACTTGTCAACTTGACAATGAAAAACTGCTGTAAAAACAATAGGAATTGAAAAACGGAATGATCAAAATGAAATAACATACCAAATCCACAGAGGCATTGGCGTTTCCATGAGTCCCCCGGAGTGCCGGCAACCAAGTCCTCCGAAGTCCTGGTGCAGGATGCAGATCACTTCAACCTGAAAATCACCAAAACAGTTGTTATTATAATGATAAAGCAACAGATTACTAAACCCTCTGGCTAATTTGTTCGCGTTTCAGAACAACTCATACAGGTTTCATAATCATAAATCCTTGTGTCTCCCTTACTTTCATAGTTAGAAATATGATCCTAACAGTATTGGAAAGAGAAAACACAATGCTATGTATTCAAAACTAAAAGTTAACCACAAAATAATTAAAATGTACACCTTTATATTATACATATAAAACCAAAGTTTCCAACCACAATTGGAAAAAAATAAAGAAATTTAGTCAATTTAAAAAAAAATTATTATTACATGGAAAGGCAAAAAAGTGAGGTGATGATAACATTTATAATACATTTGTGTAATAAAATATATATGTATTTTTTATTTTATTTTTCTTTACCAGTAATTTTAGTAAGAAAAAGCGTACAGTGAGCCTTTATTTAAAGTTTTTTAAAGATTGCATTTGCATTGATATTTCTATTAATAAAATTTGTAGAGCTTTCAAAAACAGTTGTTAGTTTTCAGATACATTTACAAATTTATTTTGATTTTAATGCAATAATAATAAATATAATAATTGGACAATTTGTAGAGTGCCGTTTTTGTGAGAAAACACCTCAAGGGCGCTGGCGCAAAGTGCAAATATTCTGACCAACTGGACAGATTATGTTGGAGGCCTGACGGGTTAAAACTAATGAAAATGGGATACGAGGAGCCAAAGTAATACATGAGTCAAAAATTTCTATAATATTTCCTAATATACAATTTGATCAAAGAAACATCACCATCTCAATAACAATTCTATTTTCAAACTTTCTTCATCGAGTTGAAACAGGTATTTGCAACGCTCAATTTAAAAAATGAGTAATACAACTTCAATAATTTTTTATTCATAGATTGACAAAAAGTAAAAAAAAGATCTTTATTTAAATGAAATTTCTTACCAATCTCAGAAGAGTCGACATATGTTTCTCGGAAGTGCAAGTTGGCCGTTTCCCTTTGAGAGCAGGAGAACTAGAAGAGAAGGCATTAGACAACCATTCACCCTGAAAACAAACTAAAATAGATGTTATTATAATGAAATGATAATGTGAACCAGCACAAAAAAGAATAATAATAAATTCAAGGTATAGTAAATAAAATACATAAAATTCAAAGTACAGTAAATAAAATACATAAAATTCAAAGTACAGTAAATAAAATACATAAAATTCAAAGTACAGTAAATAAAATACATAAAATTCAAAGCATAGTAGAAAACACTATCTGCAAAGCATAGTTAATAAAATATAAAACTAATCTGTGTTCCTCTTCCACATCTCTAACTCCACTAGATGGCTTAAACAAGACGGCTTAGAGCTAAACGTGCTTAAAGCTAAACGGACTTACGAGTTAAGAAAAACTTAAGATTAAAACGCACCTAAGATCAAAACGCACCTAAGATTAAAACGCACCTAAGATTAAACGGACTTACGAGCCAAGACGAACTTAAAATTAAAACGCACCTAAGATTAAAACGCACCTAAGATTAAAACGCACCTAAGATTAAAACGCACCTAAGATTAAAACGCACCTAAGATTAAAACGCACCTAAGATTAAAACGCACCTAAGATTAAAACGCACCTAAGATTAAAACGCACCTAAGATTAAAACGCACCTAAGATTAAAACGCACCTAAGATTAAAACGCACCTAAGATTAAAACGCACCTAAGATTAAACGGACTTACGAGCCAAGACAAACTTAAAATTAAAACGCACCTAAGATTAAAACGCACCTAAGATTAAAACGCACCTAAGATTAAAACGCACCTAAGATTAAAACGCACCTAAGATTAAAACGCACCTAAGATTAAACGCACCTAAGATTAAACACACTTAAGATTAAAACGCACCTAAGATTAAACGCACATAAGGTTAAAACTCTAAGATTAAAAGGCACCTAAGATTAAAACTCACTTAAGATTAAAACGCACCTAAGATTAAACGGACTTAAGATTAAAATGCGCTTAAGATTAAAACTCTTAAGATTAAAAGGCACCTAAGATTAAAACTCACCTAAGATTAAAACACACCTAAGATTAAACGCACCTAAGATTAAACACACTTAAGATTAAAACGCACCTAAGATTAAACGCACTTAAGGTTAAAACTCTAAGATTAAAACGCACCTAAGATTAAAACGCACCTAAGATTAAACGCACTTAAGGTTAAAACTCTAAGATTAAAACGCACCTAAGATTTAAACGCACCTAAGATTAAACGCACTTAAGGTTAAAACTCTAAGATTAAAAGGCACCTAAGATTAAAACGCACCTAAGATTAAAACGCATCTAAGATTAAAAGTCTTAAGATTAAAAGGCACCTAAAGGTAAAACTCACTTAATATTAAACGCAGCTAAGATTAAACGCACTTAATATTAAAACGCACCTAAGATTAAAACACACCTAAGATTAAAACTCTAAGATTAAAAGACACATAAGATTAAAACTCACTTAAGATTAAAACGAACCTAAGATTAAACACACCTAATATTAAACGCACTTAATTAAAATGCAAAATTAATACGCGCTTAAGATTAAAACGCACTTGAGATTAAAACGGACTTAAATCTAAAAGTGCTTAAAGATAAAGGAGTTAAAGCTAAAACAGGCTTAAAGCTAAAACAGCAAACATTTTTTAAACTGTATACCAGTTTATGAATACATTCAGTAAGGGGGGCCCCCCCTCGTTAATGGTGATCAACAAAATACAATAGAAAATATAAAGTATAATAAATAAAATTTCATTCCAAACAAGCCAGACGGTAGGTGGTACGCCAGCGAAGCATCTGTAGTTATTCAGCAGGTTTTGGTCCAGCGATACATCAGCTGAACCAAATTACAGCTTGATGATGTCACATTCTTCGTTGATAGAAAACCCGACACCTAGAAAAATAAATAATGTAATTAGTTCAAAAAACCTGCAATGATAGATACATAATTCGAATACATGAATTTTTTTTCTATCTACTATGCCCCCCCCCCCCCCCTCCCCCATCATATCCCACCCTCTTCACAACTCCCCTAACACCCCACACGATAAAAAATAAAAACCATTACTACCTTGAAAAAACTTCATAAAAATAAAAATTTGGTAAGTCTGCA
Organism: Limnephilus auricula; assembly: GCA_951813805.1. Classification (NCBI taxonomy): domain Eukaryota; kingdom Metazoa; phylum Arthropoda; class Insecta; order Trichoptera; family Limnephilidae; genus Limnephilus; species Limnephilus auricula. The sequence continues at coordinate 12,949,720 of OX638408.1, read as the reverse complement.
GGTATTGGAATGCACGTACATACATATATGGAAAATACATACACTTTTAAAAAGAACTAGGTACCCAACAGGTCCTTTTCCTGCATGGGTAGGCAGATGGGATAGATCGCCCTACAACTCTTATCTTAGCGCACACTTATTGCTTCACTTACATTCATACATCGCACAGCGAATTGATTAGAAAAAGCTAGCTAGACAAAATTCATAGAAAGATTGTTGTATGCACGTAGATGATAATTCCAAAAAATCACAATGGCTCTTTGATGCTTAGGGTTAGTTGTTTCACAGAATTTGAAGAATTCATCAAGTTTCTTGTGCTAGTTCTCAAGTTCTGTTAAACTTTTATTCATGTTCTGTTATTATGTAATTATGGGCCAGTTGCTTCACAGAATTGGAATACTCACAGAACTTCAAAATTAAGTTCGAAATTTGAAAAATTGTTCAAAATCTGTGAAACAACTGGCCCTTAGATTAGGCTTGCCTAAAAATGCAAGCCAATTTCAGAGAAATATTGTAAAATTTAACTACGTACATAAAACAAATATGTACCTAGCTAAGCATAATTATAAGCAAATTTTTGATCAATAATTATGACAACTTACTAGAATGGTAGATACTTTCATATCGCCCAGGTGAAAGACAACCATTCAAATACGAAACATAGCTTGTAAAGGCTTTAACCCTTTTGGACCATGTATATATTTTGCACCATGATTATTTTAGTGGATGACCCGAAGTTGATCCCCTGACAGTTTATCCCCTGACAGTTTATTCCCTGTCAGACTTTTTCGATTGTCTGAATTTTTCACACAATCAGTTCCAATATTAAAAATGATACTTAAATTCAAAGCAAATCCACTGTAGAAATGAAATTGAGCTATAGACAGACAGTAAGTACACTTAATTATTGATCATCTAAATTTTACCACATCAGTAGTTCCAATATTAAAAATGACATTTAAATTCAAAGCAAATCCGTTGTAGAAATGAATTTGAGCTACAGACAGATGATAGTAAGTAGACTTATTTGATCGTCTGAATTTTACACACCATCAGTTCCAATATTGAAAATGAGACAAATTCAAAGCAAATCCGAGTTGTAGAAATGAAATCGACTTACAGACAGACAGTAAGTAGACTCAATTATTGATCGTCTGAATTTTTTACACCATCAATTCCAATATTGAAAATGACACTTAAATTCAAAATAAATCCGAGGTGTAGAAATGAAATTGAGTTACAGACAGAAAGTTAGTATACTTAATTATTGATCGTCTGAATTTTTCACATCATCAGTTGTATAATGTATAAATTAATATCTTTAGAAAATGATCGTAAAACATTTAAATACTTGTAACTGAGCTTTGCAAAATAAAATTAAAAAAAACAAAAAACTTGTTCTTGAATTAATTAACAGGAATTTAAGCGTTATTGCTAGCGGCCTGATCCAGTATTCTATATGATGTGGTGCATCACCTTAATACACTAAAGTACTTTAATCATAGTGCGATTTGAATATATGTATATTTCAGATTTTTTCCTCACTTTCTATAAGCTAATAAAATATGTCTTTTTTCATTTACGTATTAAAAAAAAAAACACCAAAAATTTTCAAATAACTCTATTAATTTCACTACCAGTTTTTAATTCGGGTCTGACAGGTGACTACACCTGAGTAGCGAGGTACCTACTTTTAAAACTCCTGTTTCCCCGTCTCCTTCCTCTCCCCCCTACCTTCAACATTACGACATCCCACATACCTAGCCAATTAGGGTACGAAAACAATTATTTAGGATTACAAAGTTCCGCTGGCTCTGAACGGTTGATACTCTTATGCGGTATTCACATTTATAAAAATACACTGCTCTGGATATTTTTTTCTCTTTCACCAATACACAGTGATATTTTAATAGCATCTATATTTGCAAACTACCACAAACAAATTATGGCGCATTGATAAAAAAGCATGTCCTTCCCTTATTATAAAATTACCTAAAAACTGATAAAACAGAAGGAGAAAATTATCTGGTCATATACATATCGTCGCTCGAGTGCTTAATTGTCCTAACTACCATTAGCAAATTTTATAGGAGGAGGTTTGCTTTAATTATTTCAATTAAAAATTAGACTACAAATTAGAGCGATTGCCCAGCGGCTGAGAATTAAAGTTCAAAAATGATTGCAACTGTACAGGGAGGTTCCGATGAGAAAGATCGATTATTCCCCGTATCAAATTTTTTAAACTAAAATTTTAATATCGATTTATTTCATTCAAAACTTGCTTTAATATACATCTACATTATAAAAGCAATAAAAATGCTCAAAACGCATGATGATAAATTATTAAATATAGTGTACTTCTTGTAAGTATTTTTTGATCATAGGTATTTATGATTTTTTAATAATGTCTAAACAAAATAAGTGTGTAAAAAAAATCTGAAATATTTTAGTTTGTAAGACCTTAAATAAATAGAAAAGCTGAGGTATTTTCGCCACAAGACACATTCTCAGATTTATTTTTTGATGACTTTAATTGAACTAAAATTAAAATTCTGAAATTTACTAGATTATGTATTGATTTATTTTGCTGTATGATTATATGATTCGAAATTTGTGTTGTATAATACCAACCAAGACTAACGGTATAACCTTAGTATATTAAAAATAAACTTAGTTTTTCAAAATTTAAGTAATGCGTTTACCAGATAAAATAACAATCTCTTAATCAGTTTATGTTTTTTTGTAAAAAAGAGTCAATACGTCTAGAATTCGATTTAAAAAGAACAAATTTCTGGTATTGTCTGGTTATACCTCTTAAGATGAAACTATTTCCGTAAAGGTGAAGGTCTCGTTAGTTTAAATAATTCTTAGGAGCAGTTGTTTCAAATAATGAAAATATTCTTTTAATTCACTTCAAACTAGATTGGCAATCACGTCTTCCATCATTTCAAATACCAAATGGGTTGTTTCAACTCCGATCACACTCCAATCCACGTTGAAAATTTCACTGAGTGTTCCCCGCCGAATTAGGCATTTATTCCGCAGAATTATTTATTTCGAAGACCGAGATATTTTTATGATGGCAACACTTATAAAATTTCTATGGATGCGCATGCGCACGCCGACCACGGCCGTCAGAATTTTACCGCTTTTTGTTTTGTTGCGGTCAGTAATATTTTTCTACGATATAAAACGTAAATGATTGAGAATGAGTGTTGTTTTTATTCGTATTCAGTCAATTACATACATAGTAAAGTTAATATGGTAACTTTCAATCGTATTATTTGTATATTATTTAATTTTAGACCGATTTTCCGGAATGTGACCACTTCAGAGATGTAACCTGAAAGCAAGGTGGGAAAAGTGCTAAAGAAAACATAAAAATATATGGAAAATGAATTCAACGTGCCCATATTTACAAGCTACGTTTAACAACATAAAACGTCGTACATTAGAGGTTACTTGTATTATTAATAATGAGTATTTTTTAAGTCCGAATTCCGATAATTACGTATCTACTAAAGTTTATTTGGTATCCTACAATCGTATAACTATATTTGCAACTAACATTATTAACAATGAATGACGGACATCTCATTTATTGTTATTATTTGATATAATATTAAGTTTGTCTGTTTTACTTATCAGGTACCAACGGATGAAGTAAAATATGTTATAATATTGATACTTGTTTTAGCGGCATTGCAGTATGGGAGAGAAATATATAATGGAGGATTGCAACTGAAATTATGACAAGTCTGTGTTTTGGATAAAGGCTATCTCCAAACAGAAACCAACTTATCTCATGCGAAAGATATGGGTACAAAGGAGCAATAATCACGAACAGATAATTTTAACATAGTTCTTAAGTCGCCAATTAAACATACAAGTGAAATGAATAAACAGTTTTTTTTACCCACATACAACTGTGTACAAATACTGACTTATATATACGTGTACTTATTCTTATAACTTATATGACGAGGAAGTTTTACGTGTATAAATAAACATTTGAATAAAGATATATATTGAGCACAAAAGGATTTTTATTATAAAATACTATTAATTTCGTATCTTGTACGAAATCGGGAGTTCCTCAGTTGTATCCATGTACATGAACCTATAGCTCCATGCAGCTCCGTGGTTTCAAGGTAAATAATCAGTAAAATAATTTGACGGGGATATGTCAATCATAAAAAAGAGGTTTCTTATATATTGTAGATTCATAATGTAAGTATTACAGTTGACAATTATTGTGATACCATCGGTCAATAAGAGAAAACTTTTATTTTGTTCAATGTTTTCGCCAGTTTTTACGTCATTTTCAATCTCTGAAACTGACGATTTTCGACAACTATATACTTTGAGAGGATATCTAACTTCTTATACAGAATTACTTTGAGAGGATATCTAACTTCTGAAGTTTTAACCATTGTGCATTCTTTACGTTATGTACAAAAATTGTCCAGCCATATTTAGTTAAAAATATTACAGACATTCCCGCCACGACCTGTCAGATCACAATATTGACGTCTGCGCATGCGCCATTCAAGCTTAATGGTTCGAACTCGGCTGATCACATTAAGGTGATGTCCAATCACATTTGTATGGAATTTTCGTTGAAATTTCGTCTGACGGAGGTTGAAACAACCCAATTTTGCGGTGATTGACGATTTGAAGGAAAATCTAACGTCAAATTTTCCGAAACAACTGGTCCACTGGACCATCATTAAAAAATCATTAATTATCAATTTTGATACTTTATTTTTCATTTTGAAAAATATGTGAAAATTTGCCACATTTTGGCAACAAAGCAATCCGAGGTTTTAGAAATAGTGCCATAATGTGGCAAAAAGCGCTCGAGTGGTTTATGCTACCATGCTTTTGAACAAATACTATAATAAAACACTCTTAACGCAATCAAATCACCATATGTATAAACCAATTGACACTACAATGTATATTTTTTTTACGTGAATATCGCCCAAGAATCCCAACTGCTCCCGTCTGGAGCCAGTGAGACTATAATATCCCATATTAAGTGTTTGCTGTGAAATGTGAGGCTGAAGGTAGTAGGGAGGGGATTTATTTGCACACGCCTTGTTTTGAACTCGCGACATTCGGATTGATAATCGAGAGCCTTACCCCTCGACCACAGAGGCAGTAAACTAAACTGCTTACTACCACAGCACAAAGACAATTTATCAACCTAGCTTCTAAAATCCTCAATCTTCTCTATGAGAACCTAAAAACCGAATCCAAACTCCATATTTTGAAAACACAAATGACACTACGGATTCTCACATCTCCAATGCATCTCAATCACAATACTCATACACTTTACAATCTAACCACCTAATCTCCCTGCATACATTTCCCACATTACATAAACAATTTAATGACAATATAATATATTAATGACAGAGTTACATTACATTCAGTTAACTGGACTATCTGTGGTGGTCCTACCTTGAATCCTACGGGCATCATCTGGTAGGGCTGACAGGAGCACGTGGCACGGTTGGGGCCTGGTGACCATCACAGCCCCCCTGGCTGCCAATCATGGCACCCCCATGATAGGGCGAGGAGGCAATATCCTCTTATCTGGAAAAATAATTATTCTTATTAGTCAATCATAAGGTTTATAGACACATGGTCCAAAATGTCCAACTCCAGAAACACAAAAATAATTATTTTTTAAAAATACACCAAATTTTAACACGGTACTTTCATTAAATATAACAACTTGTCACCCATGGCCTGACTCGAGTATCTGATTCACACGATCGTGCCATGACTTCCTCGGGCGTCCTCGACTTCTACAACTCACATGTGCATCGTATATTCTCCTTACACTCCTTTCTCGTTCATTCGCTCTACATGCCCAACCCATCTGAGTGTCCTATCTTAATCTTTTCATCACGCTTACAGCCTTTATTCTTAAAAATAATTCAGCTCTATGTGGCCTACTCACAGGTGTGTACGCACCAGACGGAAAACAAAAAACATTGTGTATCCAAAAGGACTTCAATAAACAGAAAAAACACAAAAATTCTTCTTGAGTGGAGACTGTGGAGAGCATGCCGGGTACTCGTTCAAGTTTTAGATAAAAAAAAATTTAAGATAAAATTTTATAAGTCTGTTTCATTCAATGCATAAACTTTTAACGCATTAATTATAGAAATAACACTTTGTTTAAAATTAATTAATACAAGAAACAACTATGTATGTCGGGAGAGACGGAAAAACCATGCATTTAAATAATGATTACTTGGAAAAACTTTTATAAGCAGTGTTTGCCGCCATATTTAACTTTTTATGGAACTTTCTCCGGAAGACAATGTGATGATAAAATCAATCTTCTAAAATAAATGATAAAATTTATCATCAAAGTGATAATAAAAAAACCAACCTAAAAAGATGAAATTTGGACAAAATGACATCTGAAGGCCATAATACGCTTATAATAATTAATTTTTGGGGTATTATGCCGTGTTGCACTACCTTTTTTAGCCAATGTTTCGCACAGCGTTACAGTAATTTCTCATTTCTTTAATAAGATTAATCAGATATATACAAGGAAACCCGGGAGGGCAGAGGGGAACTCGAGAGGGGGAAGAAAACTCGGGAGGGGGATTCGCGGGAGGGGGAAGGGCAGAACGCAACCTATAAATAAAGCTAACCCTGCCGAGCTAGATCTTTACAAGGCATAAAAATACTTGCACTCATTCAATAAATATAAAATAAATAAATATGTGATAAGCGATACCATTTAGTAACAAAAGGGAGACTTATGTTTTTTTTTTAACTAAAATTAGTGAAAACGAAAAAAAAACACCAATACACATGTAGGTATTAGGCAATTGTATTAAATACGTAATTGTGACCTCACTTTTTGCCTTTTTATACATACACACACAGCCACATGTAGGCAATTGTATTAAAAACGTAATTTTGACCTCACTTTTGTCTTTTTATACACACACGAATTAAAAACGTAATCGCGACCTCATTTTTTGTCTTTTTATACATACACACACACCCACATGTATTAGGCAATTGAATAAAAAACGTAATTGTGACCTAACTTTTCTGTCTTTTTACACACACGCACATCCACATGTATTAGGCAATTGAATTAATCACGTTTTTGTCTTTTTATACATACATACACACACCCCCATGTATGGGGCAATTGAATTAAAAACGTATTTGTGACCTAATTTTTTTGTCTTTTTACACACACGCACATCCACATGTATTAGGCAATCGAATTAATCACGTTTTTGTCTTTTTATACATACACACCCACACCCCCATGTATTAGGCAATTTAATTAAAAACGTATTTGTGACCTCACTTTTTTTGTCTTTTTACACACACGCACATCCACATGTATCAGGCAATTGAATTAAAAACGTAATAGTGACCTCCCTTTTTTGTCTTTTTATACACACACATACACCCACATGTATTAGGCGAATTGTGACCGCCCTTTTTTGTCATTTTATACACACACATACACCCACATGACATTAGGCGCAATTGAATTAAAAACGTAATTGTCACCTCACTTTTTTGGCATTTCATATACAAACATATTGTGTTTGGAAATTCTATTGAAAAAGTAACTGTGACCTGGCTTTTTGTCATCTCATATAAAACTAAAATAAAAACTTCACAAGTTTGCTAATTTTTTCTCTTAATTTTATTTTTGGAACACATTTTAATTATTCTATGGCTAAAAAGCCTTATTCACCATCCGATTTGCAAAACTACTTTGCATGACAGCACGCTAGGTTTCTGCAAATTGAATCGTGAATAAGAAAACCGCCAGCCGAATTATTGTTATTCCCTTTGTCGGGCCATCGAAATAATATTTTTTTGTATTTCTTGGGCATTAACTATGTAACAATTTCTAGACATTTTGTTTTGAAGAGTTTTAATTTTCAATGTACTATCGTTACTTAAATTTTAATTTTTATGCTACCGGTTTCGACACATCCGTGTCATGCACTAGCAAACTTAAAACTAGTTTAAAATGAAATAATAATAATTCGGTTGGCGGTTCGACATGCCGTCCTGCAAGCAGTTCTGCAAATTGGATGGTGAGTAGGTCCTACAACTTCTAGATTAATAAAATAACGTGTTTTCTCTTTCCAACTTGTACATACAAAAGGGCAAAACTCTTCTATTAATAGGTTATCAGTTCTTAGTTTGGGTAAACTAAGTAATTCACGCGCATTTAGATTGAAACGAAACATCGCAAGTGTTAAATTCATACAAATATCTATTCACACCTATATCAAATATCTAATCCGGACAGGGGCTACCTTATTTATTTTTGCTTTAATCTATGAAATATAGATTTTTAATATTTCATGACAATTATTTGCGAGTAAATGTAAATATTTAAAAAATATAATTTTACTACATTTTTTATAGAACTACGATGTAATATAAATTTTAAAATATTTATTTTTAAGAAGGAATTTTGATGGGTGTAAATTTAAATTGAAAATTACCTAATTATATCGGAAAGAAAACTTGTCCTAAGATTTCCACCCAAAGAAACGCATTTTTAACGATTTTTTATTTTACACCGAGGATATGGCAGGATTTTTAAAAATAATTATAAATAACTCACAATAAAATTTCAAAGTAGCTTCCAAAATGAAGCATCACTGATTTCTTTAATTACCTATACATATACGTCATCATTTAAAAGCAAAAATAATTAAAGTAGCACCTGTCCTGACTAGACTTATGATATACCTTTAGATTACAAAAATAATTTTTCAGTTTCGTTGGGTATTTTGCCCTCAAATCCATGTTTAGTATTAAACCGGCCGAAATTTAAAAACCACGTTTCAGGGATTATATATCCCTGTAAATCCATTTTTTACAGGGATGGTCCGATGCTCGTAGGGAACCCGTTTGTACAGCGCGGGTATAAACTGTGCGACCAGTTAAAGTTTAGACTTATGGAATTCAACAAAACTTCGTTTGTGTGAAAGCACTATGGAACCATACAGGATAAAAATAACACGTTTGTCGTGATCGAGAATATAAATAAGAAAATAAAGGTACCTAACTAAAAAAATCTGTAATGCTTTATTAAAAGCAACAATTTTATTATTTTCCTTCGAACATAAATATATTTTTCTGAAATATCACTTTTTTTCAAATAAAATATAATAAAAATTATGAGAGAATTACGAGTTCTTTTTTAAATCAACTTTTGCATATTTGTATCAGGGCACTCCAGGCCTCTCCTATATAATATTTGTTGTTAATTTATATTAAAAAAAAAAAACAAATTTAAAACTGTACTGAAAATGGGGCAGCGTGAACCTACCAGCAACAGATACAGCAGCAGATCACCAGACAGACAACGACAAAATGTGGTGAAATAATTACTTAATTAATTAATGTAATTGTGAAATTATTGCGCAATCAATTAATGTCTTTGCGAAATAATTTCTCAATATTAATGCTCACGATGCGTTAAGTTTTTTAAATTTACATGTTCATTCAATGTTCCACGAGGCGCCGCTTTCAGCCACAGTTTATGGAAATTACACTTTATTGTAGTTCATGCTTATTTACATTGAAACAAAACTTCGCAAATGTCAAATTCATACAACAAAAAAAATTATGGCGGTCAAGGGATCGTAAAATTTTTTTAAACAACCATTCTTACAGTATTTGAGTTGAAACGTAGCGCATTTTTCCAAAATATGTGTGCCTGTTAAAAGTATGGCAGCTTATGGATTATTTACCGCAGACGACAAAAAACCCTAAAAACCCAGAATCAACCTTAGCGAAGAAGGCTTGTACGCAAATATGCGATTGCGACCCCGGTGTAATGGACGGAACTACGAATTTGCCCTAACAAATACTATAAACTCTAAAATAACGTGGCAATCTTAACGACGTAAGTGAAGAAGGCGTGTACACAAATATACGACCCGCGGCCTGGCGTGATAGATGGATGTACGGTCGAATTCGCCCTAGCAGGTTTGGGAATTTGATCTTTCCGCGGGGTTCATTTCAATTAATTCCGATGAATGTATTAGTAAAATCTTAGATGTTTCTAAACGAATCCCTCCGAAATTTATTAATTCATCGTCTACAAAAATAAAATTTGGTGCTCAGCGCTAAATTTATAATTGAAAAACGGGTTATAATTTTTTTTATGTAAAATATTTTAATGGTAAGGTACGGTTTTTATTAACCTTAAAAATAAATTATTTTATATTAAAATTATATCCGTGGGTAGCGGTTTGAAAAAAATAAGTAATTATGGTTAAGAATTAATCGGAATTAATTAAAATGTCAGCCTTGAGCAAACTCCCATTGTTGGGGTGTTGTGCCGCCACTTAGTTTCCTATTACAAAATCAAATTTTTGTAGAAAATCACCGATGAATCACAGAAATCACCTAAAACCACTAAATTATTTCTAACAGTACTATTAATTAATAATGGTTATACAATCAGCATAATTTTAGCCATGTACATGAATTATTCAACGACGTAGTTTAAAAAAATGTTTGAAGTATTTGTAGTTATTAGCCGATTGCACGAATTAATCATGAAGTTTATAAAAAAAAAACAAACTCACCCGCGCTCCAGGGGCAGGCTTGTCCATCTTCACTCGGCGGGAGGCGAGCAGCGACTGTGAGCGTGTCAAGGCCAAGTCAACGGTGGCTCGCGGAAACGTAGCCCCCCCACCTGACCACTCCAACTAGCGATGAGTAGTGAGTTGGTTTCGCAGTGCTCATTGCTACCAATTGCTTCGTTGTTTATTTATAGCTTCATTGGCTAAGTTCAGGGGGGGGCCGACTCCGGCCAAAATGTTGGTCATAATTCCTAATTGGTTTGTGACGTCACTATAATATTATCAGATAACCAATCTTTGGCATCTGGCATCTATGGCATCGGGCATCTATGGCCTATGGTAATAAATGTCAAATGTCAAATATAAGTTGTTTATTTATGTGTCAAATGTGCAAACGCCGACGTAAACATTTGTAAAAATGCTTCAAAGATATCATTGCTGTGTTGATACGATTCGACATAATTTACCGACCTCCTACCTACGTAAGGAGAGTCCGGCAGCAGCAATTCAGTCGCTAAAAATGAGGTAAGCGTTCGTTTGATAATCATTGTTTGCTACCTTTTGTTATGAAGAATATGATCAGTGCTCTGAAATACTGTGTTTTTCTAGGCAAGAGGAAGTCAATTTCAACCTCCTGTGGGCAAATCTGAACTCTAATAATCAATACTAGAATATCAGTGATACCTCCATTCTAATTAAATAAACATTTCTACAGGTAAACAATTATAGATTTGTGATGGCAAAATCCAACTTTCTCACTGCAACTATTATTGATATTCACTGGACTACCTTTTACACGGTGGATGCATCCCACCCAATTATAGTTTTTTTTTATGATTGTTTGGTTCCTTTTGTTTTGAATAATGTGATCATTGCTTTGAAAAATTGTGTTTTTGTAGGTAAGAGGAAATCCATTTCAACCTTCATTGGCCAATCTCAACTATCAACGGTCAGGAAGAGGAGAATGCAGTTGCAAATAACGGGGACCAGGCATCAGTTGAGAAATGACCAACGGCACATTAAAAGAACGCCTCGCTATGTGTAGGTATTTATCTTTCAATTTTAAATCCCATTCTCTATAAATTCATATGTTTAAAGTATGCTGAATACAGTATGAATAGTTGTCCTAATTAGTTTTTCTTATTTGTCTAGTTCTTTTTTTATTACTTATTCAACATCACAATGAATATCTTTCAACACCTTCTTCAAATTGAGTTTTGAATTTGTATATTCTTGTGTTAATATGTACATTTATTTATACATAAATAAATACCACCATGTAATTATGAGTTCTGATATAAACAGAAAAATGTTTAAATTCGATAATGCCTTAGGAAAAGCATAAATTAAATATATTTGAAAATGTTCTTACATGTCTTAAAAATGAATTGAAACTTCAAGTACTTTTATGTTATTTTTTGAGACACTTGTATTGTTCACAGGGCAGCGGGTTTCCATATGACAAAGTGCTGTTCTGAGAAAATAAGCCATAGGGAAAGATATTTTAAAGCTGATTTTCTCTAGACAGCACTTTGTTAGATGTAACCTTTTTGTCGTGAGAAAACATTTTGACATTGCAAAACGATTGCATATACTACATAAGTATGTCGGGGGGGCAACTGTTTGGGGATCAACTGTCTTGTAATCAGAATGCTTCTATGCTCTTTCTCCCTTTGTTAGTATTGTCAATAGACAAAACATAAAAAAGAAACATTTTTTTTTTTAATTTTTCAAAGTTCAGTTTTGTCATGGAACCATTTGTCATTTTTTTTTTCTTCTTTAATTGCAGAGACTTTGAAGGAATTGGCCCCCACACCTTACGGAAGGAAGGCTTACAAAAAGCCGTGAAACGGATCCTTAAAGTGAAGGGATTGATCTTTGAGCTGATTGCTAATAACAGAAAACTTCAGATATGTCTTTTGGTTGGCCCTTAATTAACCACCATAATTTCTTTGTGATTTTTCAGAAATGGATTGAAACTATGAAAACAATATTTTCTAATCTAGACAAGCGATAACCTAACATAACCTACCTTACTTCTCTATGATATTATATTTTATAAGACAATTATTTTTATTCTATGCCTATTTGAAATGTGTAACATTATTTTATTCATATTGCATGTGTATATTATATCATGATTACCTAATCTTCTGTATGTTGAAAGATGACGTGTTATAAGCGCGGTTCGGGTCTTCGCTATTCGGCATTTTTCGCCGTAACTGCTCCTGATGCGATATTTGGAAAGTTATGTGACCCCCTCTGCCTTAAACAGAAGAGGGGGTCATTTTCATTAAGCAGCCGCCGTGCTCAAGCAGCTGTCAGCCGTCAAGTTGACAGATCCAATACAAATAAATGATATTTCGCGACAGCTTCCGAATTCAACTGACCCCCTCTCCTGCCGTTGGAAGAAATCTTTTATAACGTAGTGTGTCAGTAGAAAAGATATTGTGTTATAAGTATCTTTTGATGTGAACTTCGCGTCTGTCCCGTGCATAAATTAAATAAAAAACTTCAAGTTTGTTGACTGTAGGTTATGTTGGTGTTAATAATTTTAATGATTTCCTCATTTTCGTGTTTTGTAGCCATATTTAGATGTCGATTTTAAACTTTTTTGATCTCCATTGTGTTTTTAATTTAATTTGGAAGGGCATTATATAAAGTGAATTAACTTCAGGAGGTGATTCTACATAATGGTAGAAGTAAAAAGGATTAACAACTTTTTCCGAAATTCAAACTATTTTTTCCCATACAGGGAGACGTACCTATTGAAATGCTTAGTGTAAGGTACAAACTTACCCGATAAATTTGCTGTGAGTCTGCCGAGCGTGATTGTGGCAACGATGGATTGACCGGTATCGTAGCAGTGGAAAATAATAATGCCGGCCACACATGCCGGTCTTATTTTATTTTTTACCAAAAAAGAACCCCTAAAAGTTTGAATTTCGGAAAATTTTATTTATCTCATTTACTTATATGATCATCTTATACCTCCCGAAGTTAATGCACTTTACCGCCGGAAACTTATATAATTTTTGTAGCAGAGATATTATGGTTTTTTTGGAGAAATTATTCTGGCCTATTTAATTTTGGGATGTAAAGTAGATTAGTAGGTATGTAAGATAGATGGTAGGTTTTCATCCTTGTTGTGTTGATGTGTTGGTCAGTATGGTACTCATTTTTTCCTTTAAATTTGAGTAGAGCATTTTTTGAGCAGAGCAGGTTGACTAGCAAATAATAGTAGTTCTTTCTTCAATCTTTGCAAAATTATAGTGGTTTACACAAAGTAATTTGTTTCATTAAATAGTAGTTATGTTCACTGTTGACTCTTCTTCTTCTCGTGCCCTCCGTCCGTTCAACGGGCGTTGGCTATCATGCTGGCTATGCGGACTTTGTTTACTGCGGTCCGGAATAGCTCTACAGTAGACTGGCCAAACCACTGTCTCAAGTTTTTTCAGCCACAATGTCCTCCTTCTTCCAGGGCCCCGTCTTCCGGCATTCTTTCCCTGCATTATGAGATGCAAGATCTCGTACTTCTCCGGATGTCTCATCACGTGTCCTAGATGTTGACCCACAGACCATAAATTATTTGAGTTTTTATCAAGTGTTTTTCACATAATATTATAATTGATTAAAAATAATACATACAATATTCTGGAGCCAGTAAAATATGGCATCCCCAATTCGGGTACGTTGTGAGGCTGAAGGGAGTAGGCAAGGGAAAGAGATGTATGGGAAGCACCTGGCTATTCAAATCTTGTCACCAAATACGGCTAAAGTAATTTATTTTTTGTGAATACCGCACAAGATTTCCAACCGCTTGGAGCCAGTGAGACTATGGAATCCCCGATTGGGATGTGTTGTGAGACTGAAAAGTAGTTGTGACAAGGAGATGGGGGAGAGAAAGATGGGGAATTACCTAGCTATTCAGTTCTAGTCACCAAATGGCTAAAGCCATTTTAAGAAACATTTCAATTCTGAATGGTGGTCTTGGTCTTTCAATTCTGAATTAGGGCGATACCGAGAGTATCTTCCACTCTGTAGAGTGCCATAAATATACTTTATATTATTTTAAAATGATTAAATAGTGAAAAAACAAGAATTTATAAAATTATCTTGCGCGCACCGGGATTGGAACCCGCGACCTCTGGATCGCTAGTTGAGAGCCTTACCCCTCGACCACGGAGGATGTTCATTTGCAATGTTCCGATTCTGAGTGGAGAAATTTAACCAGGGCAATGCTGAGAGTATATACTGCTCTGAATAAATACTTTAAATTCAAAAAATTATCTTCCATTATTCCCTTTTCTACAGAACTAAAGATCACGCCGGTGTATGTCAAGGTTTGACAGTAGCTTTAGCAATAGCCCTTTAGGATCAGAAGGTTAAGAAATATTCCCAAAAGGTCATTCGAGCAAAGTTTACTAACCAGAACTGAATAGCCAGGCATGTAAATATCGCAACTGCTCCCAAGTCTCGAAAGCCAGTGGGATTATGGCATCCCCTGTATTCCTATTAGGGTATGTTGTGAGGCTGTGGATGTGGAGGAGAAAAGAATAACAGAAATGTTGCGAAGAATCTGGCTTTTTGAGTCTGGCCACCAAACATTGCTAAAGCCATTGCTCTGAATGGTGGTCTTTCACCATAATTTATCAGGAGAGTATCTCCCACTCCAATGGAAGAAGGGTAGGTATGTGGAAAAAATAAAACATATTATATTCTCGGTAACTTAAATATTGTTTTATTTTTATCCATAAAAATATTTCATACAAAACTAAAATCAATAATAGACGTGTCTTCACACTAAATGGCAAAAGAGAACACATGACATATTCTTTTACGATACAAATATTACAACATACACCTATTTTCACAGTAATAATAAAAATAAACTTATCGCAGCATAAAAAGCTAACATAAAAAGCATTAATCGCGGAAATAATTTAGACATATTTGATTTACAGGAAGTGTGAATCAAGCACGTTCCACCTTTACAGTGTATCCATCGCATCAGCGGCAAGTGTTGACAAAATGTACATTTTACATGATTTAGTAATTCATAGGGTTAATGGTGAAATCTATGTGGATTCATTGGCTTTCCACTGCAGTAAGCAGTTAATATGTTTCGATATTAATATTTGCAAATATATTAATCCTTAAGGTCTGACCAACTACAATTAGCAGTGCAGTTAAATTATGACCATAACTACAGATGTACAGCGTGTAGAGCTAGGTTTTAAAAGTTTTGAATGTTTTTTTTTACAGTCCATGAAAATTCCAAATTAAAAAGTTGATATTGTAGAAGCCTGTCAATTATTTCAAATAATATAATTGTTTTGAGATATTTACATAATATTACCCGGCTTCTAGGGGGTTAATTCAATTGAATGGCTGAATCGAAAACTATACGCCCGGCAATCTTTTAATTGTTTAACTTTGTCAAATCGGTATTGACAACAACTTGTAATCAATGTTTTCACAAAAAAAATTAGCAGCATTGTATTTTGAGCTACTACAATATTTCAATGCTCCTTAAGAAATGTTTATTTACAAGAAAATTAACATAAATTAATTCTAGAGATGCTGTATGTTTAAGTTTAAAGCTAAATTATTGATAAAATAATTTTTAACCAAAGAATAGTATTTTTTTTCCATATATTTTCTAATCAACGGTTTCAACTGAAATAATATTTACTGTAAAGTAAATTAATAAATCACATGTTTTTATTAGTGTACCAATATTTACTAAGTATAATTCGATTCATGCAATATTTATTAACATATAGTTTACATCTAAAGTAATCATATAAAAGTAGAAAAACATTCAGGAATTAAAATTGTAATAACTATCAATTGAGAATTACCGTGCTTCTGTAGTTAAAAAACTCTAAGACCTCGGCCAGAGTAAACAGGCGGGTGCTTGCGAAAAATTTCCCATACCAGTGTGGCCGCAACGGGCGTTTACATACGGTTGATATTTCGCACCCTCTGTCGCTACCGTGCAAGCCCCTCACTCTGGCCGAGGCCTAATGCCAAATTGCACATTATTTTATATAATAAACAAAAAAATAGAGATTTATACAAAGTAAAATACAGAAATAAAATTGTAAGAAAAGATACATACATTAATGTAAAATTGACATCTACATCTTAAAGCCTTCGGGAATTTTTCTATCTTTTAGTATTTTTGAGCCCTTAACGGCGCAAACTGAGACATACACATAAAGGTCTTTCTATCTCTTTTCATATTACGGTGAGATATATGATTTGCAGTGTTAGAAAGAGAGAAAACCAGGCTTTCTCTTTGAATTTAAAAGTTTACGATGGTCACTCCCATATAACTTTAAATTATTCTGTAAAATGGTAAAACCGCCAACCAGTTCGGCATTTTTTAAAATAATTATTTTTATGTAAAATGAAAAAAAAAGTGAAGTGGCAATAAAATTTATTAAAGGGTCTTTACAACTTAATGACTTATTCATATAAAGTGGCTAATAAAATCAATAAAATGTTAAAAAAAGTTATTACTTTTTACAAAAAATGAAACTGAATCTATTAAAAATTGAATGTCAATCATGAATCTGACGTGAATGATTAAAAGTGACTTGAGGACAAAATCTTGATGCACCCGAAGGGTTAAATGTATTATTGTTTATCCTCACATAAGTATTCAAGAATATAAAAACAAGTTATGTATGTATGGGTTCGATTACGAAAAAATACCTATCTAGTTAGATATATAATAAAACTATTATAAATATATCCGAGATACCTGTTTGAATAAAATTCATAGCATTTACCAATGTACAGGATGTATGTAATGTACAACGTGGTACAATTATGATTGGTATAACTGTTCTCTGTAAATAGAAGCTACACAAAACTACCAAAAATAATTGATGACAAATTACAATCTAGCTTATGGTCACCCGACAGTTCAGCCCCCGAAAGTTCGTCTCCTCAAAATAAAAATTATAATATTTTCTGCATTATTTACCAATTTCAAACCTAAAATCGACTTATACCGTTAATAATAAACTGGTATGGAAATCAAACAAATTTATTTACAGTGATGATTTTTTGTACTTACATGCTGGTTTATACAGCACTTAGACAAGTAGTTTTTTCCTCGGTGCATTTGAATAAAAATATATTTTACAATTTTGTTATTCGGCGTTACATTCTCTCTCCACACCCCGAAGGGTACACTTAGTTATATTTTGTGTATGAAGGTATGCCGTATTTTCCTTAAACTGACTGCATATCGTATGTAAGTATGCTGGGGGCCAACTGTCGGGGGATCAAGTTTTATGGAACCCTAGCTTATAAATCAAAAGTGAGACAGTATTTCGTTGCATTAGTTAGAAAATAATTATCACTAATATAATTACAAAAATAGGAAAAAAAACATGGACTGGTAGATCATAAATTCATTTAGGAAAATTATTCAACCATTGTAGCTCTGTACACAAATTGAAATATATGTCCCCTAACCAGCTGCACTGTAGCTGGGAATTTTAGCGTAAACATATTCAATTACTGAATTTATACGTCGGTGAGGTTCTGATAAAGACTTAGTCTATTTCTTCAGCCTGAAAACATCATTGAGGGGATCGTAGGGTGTTCTGGAAGTGGTGGAGCGGTACTGGAAAGTAGGCTGAGCATCGGCACGCAGAATTACGACACCTGTGGAACAAAAATACTTTAGAAAATGGATAAAAAATAATTTTTATTTTACTAGTTAAAATGATTTCTTGAGTTGGAGAAAAATATCCAATTACGTTTTTGAAATAACTAAGTAATCCACTATTCTACTGGACTTGCTAATTCTATTCCCGGTTAACGTGTTGCTCCAATGACAGTGTTAAATAGTAAATTATTGTCCGTGTTTGTAAAAATAATTATAATTTCCCAACAAATGATTATTATAAATAGGTTGAGTTATTTCAAACACCCGTCACTTTTGATGATCGTGGAATTGACAATCTACGCCATTTAGATGTTTCAGCATATGAAATGTCCCCATTAAATGTCGATTTTTGGTTTGTTTCAGCTTTTGATCAAACTGCTTAGAAGTATAACAACGTGATAGTTGTTGGGTTTGATCATAATTTAAGAGAGTTAATCTGAATTTGAGCAAAAGTCGAAACAGATCAAGAATCGGAATTTCCGCCATTCTTCTCTTCTCGCCAATCAGTTGATGGGCAGACCATGGGGACGCCGCCAAGACCCGGACATACCTTAACCCATGAACCCGGGCACCCCTGCTAAGTCACTAAACGTATAAAACCATTTGAAGTGATCCATGGCAGAGGTGCTCGTAATCCAATGTTCCTACGGCGGCAGTACCCTTACCGGCCTCTCAAATTGAGAAAGTAAGACTACCGAAATCCTAAATAAGATTAGAAATAAAAATAGAATAAAGTTCAGAGGTGGCAGGAATTTAATCTTTTTATATCATTTTCTTAAAATAAAGAATAAAATTAATTATTAATTGATAATTAGAATTTGGAAAAATAAACATAAAATGAAAATTAATATGAGAAATAGAAAAGAAAAATGGACAAGAGATGATATAAAGAAAAAAAAAAATAGTTGGAAACAAGAGAAATAATTTTTTTTTTACAGGTGTGTTGCTATTATATTGTAGAAGTTATAATATTATATAAGAACAGGCTCAGCCTAGTGAGGTAACATATACCTAAAAAAAAATTGCACATAAATGTATTAAATAATAAAAAAAAAAAAAAAATTTCATTACTTACCATTTTTGCGCGTAAATATTGAGTTAAGACCAAAGATTTTAAAGGTTTTATTAATACAGTGCTGTTAGGGAGGGAATGACGCTAAAATACGGGATAAACCTACGCATGGCCTGTGTGCTTTCAAAGAAGAAAAAAATCATCTAGAATATTGTAAAAGAATAAAAAAATACAGCACTCTCTCACTAATCAGCTCTAAAACTGGGCAAGTGTCCAATTAGTAAAAGTGACGGATTATAGGGCAACACACAAAAATGTTTAAAGTTAGGTATTTTGTAAAAAAACAAGCACTTCTTCTTCTTCTTGTGCCCTGCCCGTTCAACGGACGTTGGCTATCAAGTTAGCTATGCGGACTTTGCTAAATGCGGCCCGGAATAGCTCTACAGTAGAATGACCAAACCAATGTCTCAAATTTTTCAGCCACAATGTTCTTCTTCTTCCAGGGCCCCGTAATCATTTGCTATCGTCAAAATCACTTTTTGGTTTAATGTTAAGTCATATTTACGCTTGCGAGAAGTCTTTTGTAAACTTATTCCAACAAACAGAAACACTTGCAACAGTTGCTAGAATATACAAAGGACTAATCGAAATGTCCTGAAACTACATTAATAAACTCTGGTGACTGGTAAAATCGTCAGTGAGAGCAAGCTAGTCGGCGGTACAGTAACCGAATCTGTAAGAGTAAGATAACCCGACCTGTTGGTGTACAAAGCTTAGCGATTGAGTCTGGGCACGCGGCGGACTACTGAATTAGACCAACGAATGCTTACAAATTTTAGAGCTCGATTTTGTGCTGGTAAAATGACGACGGATTACAGTAACGGTTATTGTCGGATTATTGAGAGAGTACTGTACATAGTTATTTGATAAAAAAGCCAAATACGTTCTACCTGAGGGGTTCACTTTCACTTTGATCTTGGTCTGAGGAGACAGGATTCCATAGTCTACATCTTCATACAGATCCTGAAAGAAAAAAAGTTACATCGTAAAATAATAATAGACAATCAAATGAATTTGTCCTTAAATACCACAATTACATAATTGGAAATTTATCATTCATGAACTTGACACCCCGAGTAATGTAGCCCGCAAGTAGCGAATATTCCAGTTACATAAATTCCAGATTCAAAAATCCCACAATTTTTATTTTTTGACATGGCAATATAGCAGTTTGTAGGGTGCAAAATATCTATGGTAGATATTTTGAAATCTTTTCATTTTTATGATTTACAAATACCCTGAAGGACTGAATGAAGGATTTTCTCACCAAGTTTTATTTATTTATTTTATTTTAGAAATGCATTTCACCCAATTATACCCTATAATAAACATACATTTTACATAGTTAATAATTAATAAGATTATTTAATGTCTAATTGAAAAATATATATGTGAGGGGACAATTTATTGTCAGCAGAAACATTTTTCCAAGCAGAATTACCAATGGTAGGTTCGTTCTGCATCATATTCTGTTTCTTGGAACCACAAAAGTCCTGAGAGATGTTATGAATATTTAAGTTTTCTCAGACTTTTAACAAATCAAATTTTGCACAGTCGAATGACTATCTGCCGAACAAGAAATTCTTCTACATATACTATATATAATATTACTCTTTAATATGTATTTATCCATATTCATACAATTCAGAGACATTTATTACATGATTGTGTACATACCTCAACCCTGTATCCTGTGGGGTTGGTCAGACCCAGTTCCCTCAGGGTGACGGCGACATCGGATGGTGTGCCGTCAGTGCGGCGGTTGACAAATGCCACGGCGTACGAATAGTAAGTCTGGTAAACAGGCGTGATGGGACGAGACCAGATCTCAATTCCGCGGTGCTAGAAAAGACGTAACAAAAACTATAAACAAAGTAAAAGAAAAAAGGTTCTGTTTGCTTACTCACAATTTATTGATTAGCTCCATTTGTGTTTTTGACATTTGGAAGGTATATATGGAACGCTGATTCTATGCCCAATACAACTATTTACATAATTGTGATCGGCTAATGAGTAACAGTATATCCACTAAGCTTGATGATAGATCATTTTTTAATAAAAAAATTAAAATTTACTTGTGGTTGCTGGAATTGCTGGGATTCAGACCTGCATCTTTGGATTGTAGTCAAGGACCCTCCCCTTAGACCATGGAGGGCTTATGGAAGTATTGTGATGATGTCCAATTTAATGTGATGGTGTAAAATGCGACAATGTCAAAGGGGTCAATGTCAAATGTTATGATGTCAAATGTTATGAGGTCAATAGCGACAATGTCAAATGCGACATTGTTAATTATGACAATGTCAATAATGACAATGTCAAAAATGTGAAGAAAGTTGAATTCAGGATTTTAACAATAAATACCATACATAAAATACCAACAAAGAAATATTGTTTCTTTTTTTATTGTTATCAAGTTTAAATTGTAGAACTCCATTTTAATTTTAGTTTTTTTTATATATTTAATAATAAATTATTATTAAATAATTAGATAAACAAAAAATTTGTTTCTTTTATTTATAAATACATACCTTGTAAATCCTCCTGCCCTGGATGCCGAGGGGATCCTGGTCTACAGCGATGATCTTCCGGTTTTGCAGGATGGCCTTGTATTCCGGGCGGATAGTTCTGAGGTCCACGGACATAAGCAGTGGGGCGGCCAGGATAGCCCAGATGGCCATCTGGGTCTTACTCTGCTCGTAGGAAAGGCCAAAGTTGCCGATGATCAGCTAAACAGAAAGGGTTATTGGTTTTATTATAGAAAGTATTTATTTTGGTAAGGTTAAACTGTTTTGTTAAAAAAAATTTACATCCCATTTTTAAAATAAGTAAGTAACATGAAATTAGAAGAAAAGTGTAAATTACAAGCAAAGAATCGCATATGGATTGAGCAAAGACAAAATATAGATACATATAACCAAGAAAATAGAAATGACAAATTCACCTCTTGATGATGGATACCATAACACTGTCCGAAACGTTGGCTAAATAAGGAGGAAACGCGATATGTCATAAAAACCCAAAAATTAATCATGATACATATTACATTTGTCCATGAGAATCTCAAGTCATAGATGCTATTAATTTCAAGTATTAATGCTCTATTTGCGTGATATGTATCAATGTATATCCGAGGCATTTGCAAGTGTCGCTTTTTGTTTTGTTTTAGCTCCTGTGATGTGTAAAATAAAATAATAGTATCTTACCATGTCGGGGTCGTTCCAGTGTCCAGGTCCTGCGTTGGGCACAATGGTGTCTTGATGGTTGCCATAGTAGTCGATGATGGACTCCACAGAGGCCCAGGAGTCTTGGATGTCATCGAAGTTGCGCCACAAGTTACAATGCTGGATTATGGAGGAGAAGTTGGGCTGGAATAAACAAAGAAACGTTATTATAATCTAATTGGCAAAAAGATAACACAGTCGCTTAGAGAGAACTCACTATTTGGAGAGGAAAGCACTGAAAACACAGAAACTTTGGTAACAATGCCCCACCATAAATAAACCAATAACCCACAACAGGCAGTGATCGATGCACAAAAAATCTTTTTCTCTGAATGTCAGATAAAAATTTCCTTAGATTTTAGGGTGCCATCTTAGAAGGTTTGCGGATTTCAGTTTAGCAGTAATAAAATTGAAACTAAAAACATTGTTTGGTCCTGACTTAATCCCATCCTTTGTCATGAGGGATGTTCTGAGCTGTTATCTAAGCAACTTCTACATAAATTTAATCTTACGATTAAAAATGGATTTTTTTATAACTATAGAAGCTGCCAAAAGTTCCCTCTACACAAAGATGGTGAGAATGTGTCAAGCAACCAACTACCGACCTTGAAGAAATTAGTTTTTCTGAAATCTTATTGAAACTCTTTGGTGGTATTTGAAAGAAAAGCAACAATTCATGTCCTGTGGTGAGTTTTACTCTAGGGCATATCCTGCAAACTCTGGTGTGCCACAGGGATTCATTTTAGGACCCTTATTGTATTTAATTTTTATAAACAATATCAGAGAAAAAGATCAAATTCTTATTTATTGTTATTAAGTTTATTTTGTAGAACTCCATTTTAATTTTTTATTTCTTTTATGTATTCAATAATATTATTATTCAATGTATAAAAACAGTTTATTATAAACAAGTTCTGCTTCGTATTTATTATTAAGCGTTACAGCTGTTTCGCCCTCTGAAGGCATTGTCAACCAGTTTGACAATGCCTTCAGAGGGTGAAACAGCTGTAACGCGTAATAATAAATACGAAGCAGAACTTGTTTATAATAAACTGTTTTTATACATTGAATAATAATATTGTTGAATATATAAAAGAAATAATAAAAAAATAAAAAAAAAGATCAAATTTGTTCATTTTTTACTTGTCCAAAAGTTTTGCTAAGAGCTAGGGTTCAAAATTGGCCTTAATTTTGGGGAGACTTTTCCTTTCCTTAATTTTTTTTCTCTCTCCTAGATCTAGGGAAATTCCCCTAGCCATATCATGGAAACCTGGAAACCCCATTGTGGAACCATTGCCAAATACATAAGAAGTTAAACTTTTCAAAAGATCTGAACTTACACTAATGAAATAGCGTAATGTTGTTATGGGAGCTATGCAAACTATATCTTTACCAGTCAATAATGAGATTGTAATAACTTGTAATACCATTAAAAACTTATTGTTTGATAATGAAGAAGCTTCATTGTAGTTTACGTCTACATAAAAATAAATGTAAACGTATTAAATATAATATGTACCTGCATGCCAGCGTAAATCTGGTAGACGGGCCAGCTGCAGGAGTAGATCATGGCGCGGCCAGTGCCGTTGAGGTGCATGCCGAACTCCGGGTAGCCGACATCCATATCCTGGGGCAGTGCGTAGCAGCCGTCCAGCTTCACGTAGTCCACGTCCCACGAGGCAAACGTGGCGGCATCTGGAAATCAAACAATATTGTTTTGTTGGTTACCATTTGAAGTTGGGCTACCTATTTTGTAACATGAGGTAAAGCCAATCTTACCTAGCCGAAGCTAATCTCCTCACATATAACCTAACCTAACCTCACCTAATTGACTGCGATGGATTGGATATCATTCCCATGGTACAAGAAGATTCTATTTGCCATTGGTATGAACCTGAGATATTGAGGTTCAATGTTTGAAATCCGAAATAAATACGAACAATTGAAATTTATGAAAAAGCAAATATGCACAGTGTATTGTAATGGTTTTTTTGTTTTTAGAACATTCTAAGCAAAAACCGCTGCAGTTAGCCTGTCAAATAACAAAAATGAAAAACAAATAGAACCATGTTACTTTGAAAATCAACTAAACTCAGAGCAACGGGGTTCCCTCTGATTAATTTGTTTTTTTGCTAAATGCCATGATTTTTTTGCATAGAATGTTCTTAAACCTAAAGATAATTGAATTCCATTTAGTTCTCCAAATTTACTTTTTTGTAAATGTCTTTTCTCATTTATTGTATTATCAGTTTCACGTAGTTGACAGATGGAACCTTGTTGTTCCAAGCCAATGCACACAATACAAATAGAACCATGTTGCTCCTAATAAATTTATCTATGGCAGACCGAAAGAACTAAATTGCCACAATATTGAAACAATATGAAAAGAATAAAAATAAAGTTTTTCAAATAAAACTTAAGTTTAACTTTAAAAAAAAGTTATGTGAATTTTTAGTGTGCCTTAAATTGCCACAAATATAGGTTTACGTATGCATATCTTCAAACTCGCAGAGAAGTTGGATATATTTTTAATAGATTTTAAAGGGAAAAAATAATTTAAAAAATTTGATGCTAAAAGTCAGTTTTGACAAAAATGTTAGATAGAACCTTGTCGTCCCAAGGGTGCGACAACATCTTGAAATAATGCAAGTCGAGAGGACATAAAAAATTGTGACTGTGTTGGTGTTCAAGTGGAAGCTACCCAGGGGCAGACCAAGGAAGAGATGAATAAAGTGTGTGAAAGAGGATTGGATCAGGACGGGAAGGACAGGGAGGGAAAAGGAAAGAAAAGGAAAAAGGAATAGCTGAGGGACATCAGCCTGTGAAGGAGGCCAAATTCCACGTTTGGTCGTAGCGTCGTTGTGGATAGCTCTAAACACTTTTTTCTATTTGATAAGCTAGCTAATTTTGATGAACTCACCAGTGTGAAGATGACCAATAACTCCGGGATATCCAGCGCAAGTGAAGTTGCCATAGTCCTCATAGATTCCAAACTTCAGCCCTTTGGAGTGAACCTGTAATGAACAAAAATAACACCATTATGATAAATGCTTTTGCTCGAATCCCATTCTTGAAACTCCCTCTACCAAAATCCCCACTAGATATTTTCAGTATCGCCCTGAAGAAGATCATAGTTCAGAATTGAAATGTTGAAATGGTACTAGCCGTGTTTAATGACCAGATCTGAAGAGCTAGGTACCTACTTCCGAACATCCTCCCCCCATTTACTTGTCGTTCCCACTCCCTTCTTAAACTCGGTTCTATGATAAAAAAGAGCATGACAAAACAGAATATGATAAAATAGAATGTGATACAACAGATAAATAATAAAACAGGGCAGTAATAAAACAGAACAACGATAAAAAATAATATTGAAGAAAAATAACATAATTTAACCTAACTAACCATCACTCCGTAGGGACAGGTAGAAAGGATAGACCGCCATTATGGCAATACACGATAAGCACAAAAAACTATGAGAACAAAGTTTGTACAGTACGCGCCATACTTTAAATGCCGACCAGAGGCCCTAGCACGCTTTCTCCATAACGATCGGTAGGATAACTATCGGTAACTTCTCATCTTTCCCTAGGACAACTGCACATCGCTAACGTACAAACAACAGTTGATGTCGAATATATTAAGGACACTTAGTCATTGTGAACTTTCACCTATTCGTTTGAGATCTGCAATTGTCCTAGGGAACGATGAGAAGTTACCGACAATCGGTCGGTAACTTCATATCGACCGACCATGCTAGTATCCCTGAACTTGACAGATTCATTCTCGCGCAGGTACAGTCTACTGACTTCACAATGAGCGTAAGCGAAAGAGAAAGGTGTAGGCATGGAGGCATGCCGCTATTCGGACCTTAAACTCGCCTATTGCGACGATTTTTGAATCAACGTCAGATCGGCGCTCACTATACCATTTGCAGTTAAAAATGGCGGTTGGGTTAGGCTATAATATTTAATGTATTTAGTAGTGTACAATAATTTACCATGTTCACCTAAAACGTTCTAGTGTTTTTAATACAGTTTACACATTATTGATTGTGGTTTAACAGCTTTAGCCAAGTCCATAAGAGCGCAAGTGCAGAACCAGATTTGCATACACCTCCACAATGCGCGTCTAAATTAAACACTTAGGGGGTTTCTCACCATCCTCCCAATAGCTTATCTACCCTAATAACGAAAAAATTTAAAAATAAAAATAAAATATTCGCAGTGGTTAGAAAACTCGGCCAACTTATCCAATATATAGCCACTATGCATAGCTTCGAGTACCGAATTATAAACTCCAACTTAATAAATAAATAAACCGTAAATCGTAAATCGAAAATATTCGTTATTAGGGTAGATAAGCTATTGGGAGGATGGTGAGAAACCCCCTTATTGCATTCATTATGTCTAAATTAAACACTTATTGCATTCATTATGTCTTGTAAGAACGCTCGTAGTATCAGTATCGGCCTAACCAAGTTTCTTTAGACAGGGGTAGACAACCATAATATGTAGGTAGGAGAACTCATATTAAAAAAAAAAATATGTTATCTTGCACGAGTATTGTAAGTTGGAATTTGATATAATATCAGATTTTTTTTAATACGCATATTGCACAAGTAAGAAGAGTCCCACACGGAAAAAAATGTTATTCTAAAATACGATTATTTTATTCGCAAAAATGGTTAAAAACGGGACTGAAGTTCTTACGAACAAATTAACAGTGTTTCAATGTTTATTGGCGGGAAAATGTAAGAATAAACATTAAAACCCTGTTAATTTGTTCGTAAGAACTTCAGTCTAATAATTTCAAGAATAATGTGTTGGTATACGTATGAAATTACGTATACCAACAAATTATTCTTACGTGTTCCCGCCAATAAATATTGAAACCCTGTTAATTTGTTCGTAAGAACTTCAGTCCCATTTTTACGAATAAAATGATCGTATTTTAGAATAACATTTTTCTCCGTGCAATTGCTCCCAACCGCCTGAAGCCAGTGAGACAATGGCATCCCCAAATGGGGTATGTTGTGAGGCTGAAGGTAGCGGAGAGGGAAGGAGATGGGGAAGAGGAAGATAGGGAAGTACCTGGCTATTCAGATCTGGTCACCAAACATGTCTAAAGCCATATAAAACAACTTTTCAATTCTGAATGGTGGTCTTACACCAGGGCGAAACTGAGAGTATCTTCCACTCTGGAACGTGTAAGTAAGCCAAATTTCATCAAAATCGGAAAAATAATATAATATCAAACTAAAAAAAATAATACAAATAGAGAAAAAAGCCCCAATAAACTACTTTTAAGTAGTTTGTGAATGGGTGCTTTTAACTTTGAAAATAAAAATAAAACTTATTTTGCTTAGTTATTGAAATATTGTACATGTATGTAATATAACGGACATGTAAATGTACAAATACATTTTATGCAATTTATACCAAACATAATGACGTAAACATACATGCACATTATAAATAAATAATAATATAAACCACAGATATAACATAAATGAAAGCATTTTTTTTAAGAATCTAGCCATGAAGAGATCAACAGAGATTCTATTTAACAACAATAAAACTATTGTACACATTTATAGCATAAGAGGTATAGCCTAAAACGTGTAACATAACATTACAACCGTAAAAATATGTATGCAGTTAGAAAAAGTTTGTATTAGAGTCAAATACAAACTATTTCTTTCAGCGAGCCAATTCTTCAACATAATATTTATTTTTATATTTGTACATTTTTTTTATTTCGACAGGTAACATTAAACTATTAGGTATCATGTAGTCCAACGTTCTTTGTCCATATTTGTTTAAATTTTGATTTGTTTTTTCCATGTTTCTTCTGCGTTCTCTTTTATCATGTAACCGACGACCGTCCGAGGTCGAGTGGTAACAACACTTGACTCCCAATCGGAAGGTTGCGGGTTCGAACCCGGCGTGCGCAAATAAATTTTATTTGATTAATTTGTGTTATTTCACAATTAATTAATAAAAATAATATATACTACATTTGCGGCACGTTCCAGAGTGGAAGATACTGTCAGTATCGCCCTGGTGTAAGACCACCATTCAGAATTGAGACGTTGCTTAATAATGGCTTTAGCGGTGTTTAGTGACTAGATCTGAATAGCCAGGTACTTTCCTACCTTCCTCTTCCCCATCTCCTTCCCTTCCCCACTTTCCTTCAGCCTCACAACATACCCCAATTGGGGATGCCATAGTCTCACTGGCTCCAGACGGGAGCAGTTGGGACTCTTGTGAGGTATTCTCTATAAAAAAAAAACCAAACTGTTAAAAAAATTATTTAATTTTATTACGTTATCAAAAGGTTGCCGACACCTGTTAAAGAACGTTTTTAAGGTTTCTCCGATCAGAATAGGTACTCACCCGTTAGAACGAAAACGAAATTAAAGAGAAAAACTGCGAATAGGTAAATATAACCACTTTACAACACGCGATGCTCAGAGAGAGAAAAAAAAACTAGACGAAAATAAATGAGGTTGTCAGTATCGTAACTCGCTGTATCCGTATTATAATTTATTCGATTTTAATTTAAAAAAAACGAAGTGAAGTCATCGTTGAAGGAAAAACTATTTAGATAACACAATAAATATTCATAAAATACGGATCACTAGATTATTTCTTTTTCATTCGGATTAAAAAAGTTTTCGGTTAGAATGGCATTTAACATAATATTTTTTTCTAAAGCTATGAATAATTCACCCTAAAGATGGTATAGTTTTTAGATTTCAAGGCAAACAGTGTTTTAGAATGATTTTTTTATGATTATGTCATGCCATTTGAATGTCATCGAGTTGTCATGATTTGATTTTGGGGTATTATGCAGTGTACAGCGTATGTATGCACACGTTGCAGTGATTTGGTATTCGTCATCAGGGGTGCTAGCATAATCAATCGATAAGGATCGGTAGGATAATTGTCGGTAACTTCTCATCGTTCCCTAGGACAACTGCAGTTCGCTAACGTACAAACAACAGTTGATATCGAATATATCAAGGACATTTAGGCATTGTGAACTGTCACCTATTCGTTTGCGATCTGCAGTTGTCCTGGGGAACTGCAGATCGCAAACGAATAGGTGACAGTTCACAATGACTAAGTGTCCCTAATATATTCGATATCAACTGTTGTTTGTACGTTAGCGATCTGCAGTTATCCTAGGGAACGATGAGAAGTTACCGACAATTATCCTACCGATCCTTATCGATGGACTATGCTAGCACCCCAGGACAGATGTAATGGACACAACAACGCTGTCCGAAACGTTGGCTAAATGAAGAGGAGGATAGCGCAATACGGCATAACACCTCAAAAACAAATCATGATGATATTTTAGGCTGTGAAAATCTCAAAATCATATCTGTAATAGAATTGTTCATTGTTGTCTAAAGACAAGGTTCACTTTTTTTTTCATCGAAAAGCCCTCCAAACAGCATCCCCAAAGATGACACATTAAGCCCGAGTGAAATGATTTATTTTTTGGCTATATGTGTGGAGTTAATTAAAAAATGAAAATGAAGTATTAAAAAAACAATATACGGAAATTCTAGCCAAAACCATGCATTTTTCAATGGTGACCAATCTACTCAGAAAAACTTTTTAAGTGTATGAATATTGAGTACAAACTTTTCCTCACATGATGATAATTCCTCACATGATAATTCATCATGTCTCGAAGCGTCGAAAACTGATAATTGGGGTTTTTAACCTTAGGTTAGGTTAGGTGAGGGGGGGGGGGGGATGGAAGGGTAGGTTAATGTGAGTTATGATGTGATGAATTATCATGTGAGGAAGTTTTGTGTATGAATAAATTTACTATGGGAATTCAGATGCTGAGATCTCATAGTCCGATAAGACATGGAACCTTTTTCAATACCCCAAAGCTCACCTCTCCAGCGTTTTGCCACCAATAAAAAATGTAATAATGACGGAAAATCTAAAATACAGTTTTTTTTTGTTTTCTGTAAATATGAGTTGACACCTTTTTAATCTGACCAATTAATTCAATGCCAACTTTCCTAATTTAATCAAACAAAACGATTCTGTTTACAGAACACTGTCATAATGCATAATAATACACGTTCTCACAGATCTCATTGCAATATAATCAACAATGATTTTATTTATATCGGACGGTGAGTGAAATTTCGTAACTTTGTTACGAAATTGTGATATATTTGTACGTATGAATCGGATGGATTATATATCGCTAGATTACATCTCTAGAATCCACAGAATATCTCATGAATAATTAAGTTCACAGCGTGTATAATGTACTATAAGTAAATAATTGTATAGGAGAAATGATCATTTTGTCCTAGATAATTGTATCTACCCACTGGGTCCGGCAGGAATGAGGCCCATGTAATAAATAATGTACCATAGTTAAAACATTGTTAAAAATATCCGTAAATATAATATAGGCAAACTAAAAAAAAATAATTGGGGCTAATATTAAAATTATTCAATTTTCACGGCCATCTTGATATTATGTTATGTCTTAGTAATATTTAAATAAATGTCCCACATTCCCTTTGCACATTTTCACCTGAGTACATTTAAACATAATATCGCCTACTTTAGCCCTCTGACCCAGATGTGTCAACTATATAACAAGGTACAGTGTGCTGAAGTAGATATTTTCGTCGATAATTTGTATGGATTCAGAAAAAAAGTTCTGGCGCTGTTAAAAAATATGTTCAACTAATTATATTGTGTCAATTGTCTCTCTATGCATGCCTCTCGTGTTTCTTATGTCTCTTGCCTCTTGTATATAATTTTGAATTTTGATGTTTTTTTTATTTATTTTGTACCTAATAAATGTAATTGTAGATTTGTATGTCCCTATTTGTACAATACCTGAGTATTTATAACTGGATTATTCTCCCGTAAGTGCGAACATCTGTAAAAACCCAGTATAAATAATAAAATAAAATACGAGTATGCTTTAGACCACACGACTGAAGTAAATACTTCTTTAGCTCCATATATGTGTATGTATATGTATATGTTTATATGAATAAAATATATACATACGTATATTAATTTTATACAAATATTTATTTAAAATTATTATCATTCGCCTCGCCCGATCAAGCCGTGCGCATCGACGTCCGCTCCCCGCCGCGTTTGGCGCGTCACTGGTAATTCAAAATACTGACTGAAATATTTCATGCACTGACTATGAGAGGAAGAGAGAAAGAAAATGTAAGCGCACACTGCTCTCTCTTGCTTCTTCAATGTGATACAGCCCGTTCGCCTCGCAACGCATTTCACTTTTCGTAACGCTGTAATTTCCGTAACGCATTCGCCAGTTTACCCCTCAAGTCAAGCGTGCGTAAAGAAGTATTTACTTCAATAAAGATTAATGCTAAATCACTATTTTCGATTAATCTTTAATACGAATCGGTCTACATTATAAATACAATAAATAGGCTTTGGATAAAATGAAGCTTTTTCTAACGTTTCCATTGACTACAATAAAAATAAAAATATTAATGCTTTATAAAAAATATAAGCATAAACCACAAACAAATGTGTTTTTTTCCAATTACAAATGTATGAAGGCATATAAGAAACAACTTTATAAAAATATGATTTTATGGACACCAAAATTGAATTTACATTTATTATTATTTTTTTTTTATTTTCAACTTTTTAACTTAACGAGTTAAACATCAAATTATAATATTTTAATTAATGAAGGTAATATTAGCGAAAGTCAATCGAAAATCCGAAACAGAAAAATCAGAAAAAGATAGATATTTTCGATTGACTTTCGCTAATATTATCTTCATTAATTAAAATATTACATTTATTACTCCATATAATGTAAGGAATCACTGGTAAGTAAGTCAAGTAAGTCAGTAGTTAAGAGTGTGTTGAAGTGGATATTTTCGTTGACAATTTATTCAGTTCCAGAAAAACATGTCCTGATATTGCTCAAAAAGATATAAAAATTGTTGGGCTAATTATATT
The DNA here is from genome assembly GCA_951813805.1 of Limnephilus auricula. NCBI lineage: Eukaryota > Metazoa > Arthropoda > Insecta > Trichoptera > Limnephilidae > Limnephilus > Limnephilus auricula. Next base: position 12,917,102 of record OX638408.1, on the reverse strand, counting down.
CTGTATGTATCTCTGTATTGCTATTGTTGTTAACTTCTGTATTGCTTCTCTTTGTATTTATTCGTCATTTGAGTGAGTTTTTATAAATTTGTACTTTCCATCCTTTTACCGAGGAATTGTTTGTAATTGGACGTACCTATTTAATTTATATTATAGAAACAAACAGTACCTACACATTGTTTAAAGTTCTTTTCAATGTTTTTGTATTTGTGGATTGTGTAATTAGTAATTACCGCGTGATGTGCGTAGTGTGTAGCTGTGTGTATATGCGTGAGTATGTGTGTAAGTGTGAGAAGTGGTGATATGTGAAGGGATATGTAAGCGCATTAAACAGTTTATCCACTGGAGCGACAGAGCAATTTTAAACTTTTTTCTCGGATTGCTAAATGATATTTTTCCGCTCACATTAAAAAAAATCATACCTCCGAATTTGAATATCGAGACATAAAAACTGATTATTGTCATATATTGCCAATAAATTCACCCGTCTTTTGTCTATTACCGCATATTCGTAGGATAATATCGTTAACTTTAAAACATTTTAAAGAATCTAGAGAATATTTGCCATCTTTTGGCAGCAAAGCAATCCGTGGTTTTGGAAATAGTGCCATATTGTGGCAAAAAGCGTTCGAGTAGTTCTATCATAGTCATGATGCTCCTATTAAATTTGGGCAGTAAATATGAGAAAATGTCGATGTAAGAGTATTTATTTATATATATATATATATATATATATATATATATATATATATATATACAGTGTTAGAAATTTTATTTATTTATATAATGTAAGAACCCTTTAAATAACAACATAAGACAATTTAAAATTCAATATAAAGTAAGGATGACTACAACTGCAACGCGTTAAAATACTAATTTTCCAAATGAGGCCAAACACAGTCATGACGGCCCCAGTATTTATTTGGGATCTTTAGATCTTTACATTGGTCATTATAATAATATAAAATCGCTACCGTCTCAGTAAGCGCCGAGTGTAATGTGGATGGGATTGTAATGCAGCGCATTGCATAACGCTAATCGAATGGTTCAAATCTGCGGATCATTGCAACTTGCATTTTCCCAGACCAATTATTGTTATAAAATGCTGCTGCATTGTGACATAGCTTCTGTGCGGCGAGCGATTCAATGAGACGCGTAAAGTCTCAGTTTTACATCATACCACATGCACTTTTACCTTAACTTATCTCGGACTACATGTGAAGACAGTTTGACGATATGAAAGATTCGTTCGCGAGAATCGGCATGAACTGTGAAGCGTAGTGTTTGTTGTCTGTACGAAGCACTTCAAACATCTAAACTGAAGTCATGATATCTATTGTTTGAAAATTTCAGTCAAATGTCATGTGTTTGCAAGTCAAAGTATGAATATCTATTGTTTGCAAGGCGAAGATCACCACACGTTTTGTTTCGTTTTAATTTAAAAAAAAAGGATTGAACATCTTTAAATTTAATACAAGATCTTTCTGTCTTATCGAAGTCCCTTTCTTTTCTGCCGTTTTTCCATCATTACACATACACAAGCAATATTTTCCACCGCTTACAATGATGATAAATAAAGCTCAAAACTTAGGTTTACCTCGAAGCTTAAAGCTCTATAACTCAAAACCAGACTTTAGTATACCTTAAGAGTGTATTACCAGAGAATACCGCAAATTAGTCATTTTTAAATCAAATTCTAGACGTATTGACTATTTTTTTCAAAAAAACATAAATTGATCTTGAAAGATTGTTATTTTATCTGGTACACGCAGTTTTAAAATTTTGAAAAACTAAGTTAATTTTTAATATACTAAGGTTATACCATTGGTCGTTGGCAGATTTGTTCAATTTTTAAACGATAGATTCTATTAAACAACACAAATTTCAAATCATATACAACAAAATTAATCAATACATAATCTAGTCAACACAGTTTAAAAAAAAAATTTGTAGTTAAATTTAAATCTTTAAACAAATAAATCCGAGAACGTGTTTTGTGACAAAAATATCTCAGTTTTTCTATTTATTTAAGTTCTTACAAACTAAAATATTTCAATTTTTTTTACACACTTATTTTCTTTTGACATTATTGAAAAATCATAAATACTTATGATCAAAAAGTACGCATAAGAAATACACTATATTTAATAAATTATCATCGTGCGTTTTGAGCATTGTTATTGCTTACTTCAATGTAGGTCTATATTAAAGCAAGTTTTGAATGAAATAAATCGAGATTAAATTTTTTTTTTTTAAATTTGATACGGGGAATAATCGATCTTTCTCATTGGACGCTCCCTATACAGTTGCAAGCATTTTTTAACTTTTATTCTCAGCTGCTGGTCAATCGCTCTTAAAGCTCGAAGCGTACAGCTCTAAAGCTCCAAGTTCAAAGCATTGAGATTTAAGTTTATAGCTTAAGAGGATACCCGGCGGTGATTTTTCCATACAAACGTATTCCCTATTTATCTCTCTGGATTTTAACACTAGAGAAAATATTGTTTTTGCATAAAATAGATATCAACTACTAGCGTGTCGGTACTTTTTGTTTTTTTTGATAAGTTACTTTTTATAGAAGTTATGACCTTCCAAAAATCAATAAAATTGACTGGTTTAAACGCCGTCAAAAGATGTTCAGTATACAAACCAGACAATGTTTTTTTAAAAAAAGCAAAACGTACAGACATAGAATAGTTTTTTCTTATGTAGTTGGTAAAAAAAAATTGAAAATCGGTCCATTTTTGGAGGAGAAAAGTGGGGAATACAAAACCTCCATTTTAGTTAGGTGTCAGTGCATTGTCCCTTTCGCTCAATATCCGGTGGAGTAAGAGCAACAAGAGTAAGAACAGTAAGAGCAGTGACAGCAATATTTTAGTAAAATCTATTTCTGCACCACCGGGTATCATCTTAAGATTCGAACTTAAAGCTTGGATACAGTCAAAGCTCCGGGTAAAAAAAAAACTACTATGTGAACTTCAGGGCCATTTGTTGGTGCTTAAGTTTAACGCTTCCAGCTTAGGACCAGCTTAAAACTCAATATTTAAAACTTAAAGCTAAAAAAAAGTCAGATCATGTTTTTTACGATGAGCTTACTGCTAAAGACAAATGTACTTATTACTCATAATCCATAGGTATTATTCTTAAAGGATATTATTGGATTTTAGTACCTAGGATGAACTTTTATATTCACGCCATAAAGTTCGATATTTCAGTCGTCTTTTAAGCTCAGCTTAAGAGATATTTACGTTCATCAAGTTAATCTCGGTTAAGAACCCCGATAGTCCAGAAGCTCTAAGAATTTTTTTCTTTCGATAATCCACCTCAATATTCTAATTTCTAATCCAGAGCAGAATATTGGCTCATAGTTGATATGTACATGAGTATATATATTACGCTCGTACCTACAAATAAGAGAAAAAATATAATCATTGGTTATGCGATGTTTTGAGGCATTCCAAGGAAGGGGCTCTAGGAAAGAATTTGTCAATGCAAATCTCAAAGATGGCCGGATTGAATGAGATGGAAAAGACGAATGTTGCTTCCCCATTTGCGTGCTAATTTTTAAAGTAGCTTTTCGGCGAAAAAACTCGATTTCAAGCTGCCGACATCCACTTATTGTGAACGGCTGTCAAGGGGATACACGGCGGTGATTTTTCCATACAAACGTATTCCCTATTTATCTCTCTGGATTTTAACCCTATAGAAAATATTGTTCTTACATAAAATAGATATCAACTACTAACGTGTCAGTAATTTTTGTTTTTTTTTTTGATAAATTACTTTTTATAGAAGTTATGACCTTCCAAAAATCAATAAAATTGACTAGTTTAAGCGCCGTCAAAAGACCTTCAGAATACAACCTAGCCAATGTTTTTTTAAAAAAAGCAAAACGTACAGACATAGAATAGTTTTTTCTCATGTAGTTGGTAAAAAAAAAATTGAAAAGCAGTCCATTTTGGAGGAGAAAAGTGGGGAATACAAAACCTCGATTTTAGTTAGGTATTAGTAGCCCGAGGTGCATTGTCCCTTTCGCTCAATATCCGGTGGAGTAAGAGCAACAGTGACAGCAACAATTTAGTAAAATCTATTTTTCAAATTTCTCCACCACCGGGTTTCATCTTAAACTATTGTTTGCAGAAACATTAAAAAAAAACTTCTTCGTCTAACTAACAAAACATCTACTTATTAAACCATCTACTTAAACCTAGGTTTACTGTGGAATTGTTTAACTATTGAAACTCAAACATGTATTTATGTTTAGGAGTAAAAAATTAATAAATCGTTAGTTCGTGATACAGATTAACTTAGTTCGTGATACAGAGTAACTATCTGTACAAATTTAACTTACAAAGAAAAAATACTCAAGGATTTAGAGCAAATCAACCGAGAAATAATACGAAAAATAATTATCATGGCCATATTACGAATCTAATTATATATCTGTAGCACTAAATCTCTTTCTAAATGTTTGTTATTAATGTTTACAGGATAATTTATAATGGTACTAGGTACCTCTAATCAATTCATTTTTTTCTCTATATTTAGTTTAAGAATTTATTTTCAAGTTTAATTCATTTTTTTATCATAAGTATTTATGATTTTTCAATGATGTCTAAACAAAACATGTGTGTAAAAATTTTTTGAAATATTTTAGTTTGTAAGACCTTAAATAAATAGAAAAACTGCGGGATTTTTGTCACAAAACACGTACCCGGATTTATTTTTTAATGATTTTAATTTAACTGAAATTAAATTTTTAAAACTGCGTTGACTAGATTATGTATTGATTTACTTTTTTGTATGATTATATGATTTGAAATTTGTCTTGTTTAATAGAATCTTGCGTTTGAAAATTGAACAAATCTGCCAACGACCAACGGTATAACCTTAGTATTTTAAAAATACACTTAGTTTTTCAAAATTTTAAAACTGCGTGTACCAGATAAAATAACAATCTTTAAAAATCAATTTATGTTTTATTGTTAAAAAGAGTCAATACGTCTAGAATTTGAATTAAAAAGGACTAATTTCCGGTATTATCTGGTAATACCCTCTTAAGGCTCCGTAGTAAGTGCTCAAAAATGATCTAATGGTTTTAAAGGGAGTTATGTAAATAAAAATGTTAGAGGGAGCGTGCTAATATAAAAAAACGATTATGTTAATAGGCGTTAGCTAAAGTATTTAATAACGCCTGACTTACTTAAAATATAGTAAAAATCTCTTAACAAATGTTTCAATTAGCATGTAAACCTATTTTGCAAGTATTAAATGTAATTTATTATAATATGACTTAACCAAAAATTGTAATTTACAAGTTATTTAATTAAGAAAACGTTATTAATAAAATTTAATATTATTATTATTACAAAAATGTCCTAGCATCTAAAGCAGGTGTTTGTTTTGGAAATAAAACAACGAAAACTAAACTATTTCGGACGTACAAAAATACAAATAAAAATTGGCGAAGGTCATTCAATACTGGTGGTAAAAAAAAACAGTGTTAATAAAAAGTAGTTTCAATGCGTTTAGAAGGCGAAGGTTGAAGTTAGAAGTTGGGCCGGAAATGCAGGCACGACCAAATCAAACAGACGTTGATATATCAAATAGACATTGACATTGTTGTAAGTACTTTCAGTATCGCCCTGGAGGAATAACACCATTGGGAATCGAAACATAGTTTGAAATGGATTTAACCGTGTCAGTATCTGCCCAAGCGATTTGCTGCTTTTGGTTTAAGGTTCATGAGGTGAGGTTTGTCCTTTGGTGGCTGATGCGTTTGCGTACCGTAGTGGGCCGGATCGGGAGAGGACGGTTGAGGGAGACTCTTTGACTTCTTCAACCGGACTCTCTCGACCAAACGCCTTGCACCGCTGTGGGAGGGATGGATTCATACGTCACTCCTGGTCCCCCAGATTCCTACTAACCCTCTTAACTTTTTCCTTCCCAGAACTTCATCCCATTAATTTACTTGAAAAGACCTTCAACACAGCATTCCCAAAGATGACACAGGCTCTGAGAGAAATTATGTTCCCCGGGGATTCGTAGATATGTGTAGTTAAATTTAAAAAAAAAAAACAATTTTGAAAACTTATTGTGCATGGAAATTTTTTTTTCCACATTTTGTGCAAGGGTAAATTAAAAAAAATAAAATAAATACGTAATGTTTTTAAGTAACCTAAATTTAGTAATAACAATAACGTTAGCAAATAAAAACTAAACACATTACTGCATCGCCTTGATATTTTACCAGTTGCATTTTTATATTGCATGTAAGTCTATACATAATTATAAATAGATTTATACATCTGTAATTTCATACTGACTCAATATTAAAGTTTTTAGCCTTGAGTTATTTCGTGCAAACTGAGGATTAGTACAGATAATAAACAACGTAATTTCAGCGAAATTCAGGTGGTTTAGTAATATTTATGTATTTTGAAATAATGTATAGTTTTTTTTTATTAAAGTGCCTACCGCACATAAACTGGTGCTTCGGCATCACCTGTTTATTTATTTATTTACTCTTATCATATTGTCATATCGAAATGTCGATTTTTTAAGTGAATTTGTTTCCAAGTGTGTGAAAGCGAGAAATAGGTGCATGTATGTAGTAGTTGGTCCCGGAATTATTGTTTATTTATTTATTTATACTGGGTTTTTACAGATGTTCGCACTTACGTGAGAACAATGCAGTTATAAAAACTCAGTTAATGTACAAATAGAAACATACAATTACAAAAACTCTACAATTACGTACAATTAAACACAGATACATACAATTAGAAAAACAGAAACACCACAAATAAAAAAATAAATAATAAAAATATAAATAAAATACAAAATCTATCGTTTAGCTCCTCAAGTAACACATATTAAAATCAAAATGACAGGCAAGAGACATAAGAAGGGCATCACGAGGGGCATGCAAAGAAAGACAATTGACACAATATAATTAGTTAAACATATTTTTTAACAGCGCCAGAACTTTTTTTCTGAATCCTTACAAATAATCGACGAAAATTTCTACTTCAGCGCACTCTATTTTGTTATATAGTCGACAGGGTCAGAGGGCTAAAGTAGGCGATATTATTTTTATTATTTTTTTGTAGAATATATTTTGTCTGGTTGCTCGATTAGGTACCTTATGTCAATGAGATGCAGGAGTTTACAACAATCTAATTCGGAATGAATAATTTTAAACAAAAAAGTTAAGTAATTTATTTTCGAGGGAATTTCCATTTTAAGTGTATTTAGTGATATTTCGAAGAACCACTTTAATGCAGTTCACAAAAAGCTCTCGTCTGACGTTTGGTTTACTATTTTTCCAAGTAATGTAATGCATTTTCTCTATAAACAAGTCTACCACGAAGTACATAGTTATGGCCAAAGTGGTCAGTCACGTCAATATGTTCAATTTAAATTCAGTATGGGGAATGGAGGACATTAAAAAAGCGTTTAAGTTATCACCCAGATTCAAGTAGGTTATAAATGGACGTGTATTACATTCATATCGCTAGCATTTACCTTGAAAACCTTGGCCGTTGAAATGAAAAGTTATGCAAAACTCATTTACATGTTACACTACTTATTGCTTACTCGTAGATATTTTTGTTTATATTTGCAAGGAACATTTGATATCGTATATATTTTTTATTTGATACAATAACTTTACCTGTTTAAAGATATTTGATCATATTTGATACTGAGTTTACCCATGATGAGGCCCCCATTTTACAATTTAATAAAGTTAAATAAAATATGAAATAATAAATTTGAATAAAATAAAAAAAAACTAAAATGAAATGAAAAAAAAAAACTTAACAGCGGTAATAAAATACCATGGAAACAAGCGCCGGGAAACGAATCGCATTTAAATATATTATTTACACGGATATCGTTTAATTCGTCCGGTAAAATTTTTGCGATTATTTTGTGTTTATTTATGAGAGTTTACAGAGAATCTTTCGGTATGGCGAGATTCGAAAAGCCTAAACAAATCAATTTTAATTTTTTTTTATAGAGACCTCGCAAGAGTCCCAACTGCTCCCGTCTGGAGCCAGTGAGTCTACGGCATCCCTAATTGGGGTATGTAGTGAGGCTGAAGGTAAGTGGGGAAGGGAAGGATATGGGGCAGTGGAAGGTGGGGAAGTACTTGGCTATTCATATCTAGTCATTAAACACGGCTAAAGCGATTTCAAGCAACGTTTCAATTCAGAATGGTGGTCTTACATCGGGGCGATACTGAGAGTATCTACCACTCTGGAACGTGCCGCAAATATAGTATCTATATATTATTTTGATTAATTAATTGTGAAATAACACAAATTAATCAAATAAAAATTATTTGCGCACGCCGGGTTCGAACCCGCGACCTTCGGAATGGGAGTCCAAAGTGACATGAGGGTACATAGTGACATAGGAGTGACATAGGCCCTGAGGGGAACTGTTTTCCTCAGGCCTCCTGTTGCTAATCGATCATTAACTCGGATAATTGAGACGATTGACAATTGTGAGTTGCCATTGACGGAGGGATTAGTGTGTGTTTTGATTCAGCGCATAGACGCCATAGACAAGTGACATTGATGTAGCGGAATGATCGTTGCGCTGTGCGATTGACAATCCTTTGTTCAACTGCTTTATCTATGGAGCTCTTTGGAATTCAATTTCATCCCGGAACGAGATTTGTTTTACTTATAATTGCATATGAAGAAAAATCCAAAAATTATCACTATATTCGTATATTTTAGGTTATGTTCCCACAGATGTCCACAAAGCAATTGATGCGAAAGTATTGACAGGTTAATTGAAGTTTCGTCAATTGCACTTAAATGCACATTGTCAATGACGTAATCATGGACATTGATCGTCTACGGTCTAATGTAAACGCTTATATAATACTAGCTTCTGCCCGCGACTTCGTCTGCGCAGGATTAGTACCTACTTCAATTAGCCTATTTTCTTTCCGTAGGTCCCATCTATGTTTATACCAAAATTCTTTACCTATTTATTTAAAACATCTATAATTCTCGATTCGATTCAAGGGTGAGTACTTCAAATAAATTTACTAATTTAAATATTTTCTAAAATAGAATTTTGGTTTTACAATCATTGTTTTTCAAAATGTCATTCTTAAGTTTTTACATTTTCTATTAAACAATAATTATTATTTGTAATACATGGAAAATAGCAAGCCTTGGGTATAAATTATAGCCTATATGTTATTCTGATGTATGAGCTCTATTATTGTAAAGTTTCATTAAAGTCCATTCAGTGGTTTTTGCTTGAAAGAGTAACAAACATACATACATCCATGCAAACTTTCGCGTTTATAATATTAGTAAGATTTCGGCAGTAATGTTTGTTCATTAGTTTTCTCTAAGATGATTGTGCAATCGTTAATAGTTTACAACATGTTTCTACGTTGAAAGGTACCGACGCGCATATGAGAAAATCCAAAACCATTACCCGCAGGATGTTTCTCAACTTCCTTAATTATTATATATTAGAACAGCTTCTGTATCGATGTTATAATGAGAGATTTTGCCATTCGGTTAACTTGAAGAAAATGGCAAATGTTGATATTAAAAATATTTATTTAGATTTTCACCATTACTAGATTTAAAAAGGGCCTTGGGCCATTCTTTAGATAAGATCGGTGAACTGAGATAAATATAAAAAGTGTTTATCGTGTGGTAAATATATTTTGTAAATAAAGAGTTTCAAGTGATGCAGTCCAGTGTTTTTTTTATTGACATGGATCCTAGAAGTTCTTTAAAATTAAATTAAATCTTTTAAACATAGTTACACTTTTGTGATTAACTTCAAACTAAATAAGGGATTTCCACGTTTTTTATTGCTTAAAAAAATAAGCAAAAAATACGATTATTACGGCATTTTTATTTAAAATTTTATGTTGACATACCTATTTAATATATTATTTAAAATAAATAAATTGCGAATATATGAAAAAGAATACGACACTGAAACATAAAAAGGTAACGGTGGCAAATGGGACCAATTGTAGAGTTGGTTAAGGCGTTTGTCTGGGTAAGACGAGAGATCCAGGGTTCGAGTCCCAGTTGCGACCGTTATCTTTTCAATTTTTTGTGTCTTGTTCATTTTCATATTTTTGTCTAGATTCATTATTATTTCTTTTTCTTCAATGATATATTACACTGATGGGTATAACCTTAAAAAGTTATTACATTACCTATAACAAGAGTTTTTCCAATAAAAATTAAATATCTAATAATAAATTCATTTACATGACAAAATTTAAAAATATAACTTATATCATTGATGTAGCTATTCCAAACTCCTGTAATATTGAAAAATGTGTTTTTGAAAAAATACAGATTTAGGAAATGATATTAAAAGAATTTGGTATTCTCAGACTATAAAAATATTACCATTTGTTATTTCGGTTACTGGCATTATACCTGGCTCTCTCATTAAAAATTTAGGCATATTAGATTTGTCAAAGAATTTGTATATAAAAATGCAAAAATCAGTCATTTTAAATACATGTAGGATTACGAAAGATTTTTTAAATATTTATATTGAGGGATCAGTAGGATTTATCGGTCCAATTAGGAGTTCCACCGAGCCGAACCTTCTGATATGAAAATATCTGGAGTCCGTGAATTATTTTCCCATTTAATAGTCTGGTAGATTAACATGTTGTTCTTGTATTAATTATACTTATATAATACACTTGAATAGCGTGGATTTACTAGATGATCATTTTTTTGGAAAAGTGTGTGAAAGGGTTTAGTTTTTCCTATGGGAAAAATTAAACCCGGACCTACAAGTCTGGTGCGTAAAAAATACAGTCTCCTTACAGTTCGAAGCAGTTGAGACTATTTTGAGTAGATAGCAAAGTATTTGTATAAAATCAGTTTGATCTATTATAGACTAATAAAAGATAAGCGGAAGAAATCGGGGAAATTTATATTTCATCAATGTAAAGTTATCCAAAAAATGAACCTAACAACTCCGCACTGATAGAAATAAAAATTAGAGATTGGAATAATAATTATTCGTTTCGAAATTGTTATCTCTATTACTTCAAGAGAAAAAATGTGGGTTGACTACTTTAAAAAAATGCATGCTTACATAAGTAAAATTAATTGCAGTGTGGGTTGGCTAATGATTTATGATAGCAATTATTAAGTGAATCCGCATTTCATCTTAGACCATTCGTACTCGGAGACACTTTCAAGCGACTCGAGTTTCGTGCGCGTAGCTTACTCGTTAGTACCCGCTATACTATTTTGTTAGTTTTTGACATCAGTTGCATGCTTCTGATGTGCTGGTAGCGCGCTACACGAGTTGCATTAGCATCTAATACTTGTTTGACAGAAATGGCGCCCGAACAAGAATTGAATGTTAAATTTGTTCTAGAGGTGAGAAAATATCCATGTTTATATACCCATAATTACCGGAATACGTACGAAAGAATTTAACTGAGTTTAGAAAAGTGGAAGGATCATTTCTGGAAGTTAGTATGGGTACCGCCGCACCGGGAACCATTTATTGGATAACCAACACCGCTGCCATAGGTCACCCCAAGTGGTTCGCTACGTTTGGTGATTTAGCAGAGGTGCCCAGGTACACGGGATGCGGTTTGTCTAGGTATTGACCTAGACAAATTTTGAAATTTTCTAGGATCCAGAGAGGCTGGTTGAGGGAGACCTAATCTAGACCTCTCCAGCCGGAATCTCTCGACCCATTGGCATGCACCGCAGTGGGAGAGATGGATTCAAACCTCCGTCACTCCCGGACCCACTGACCCTTCCCAAAAGTGCTTCTCCTTCGTGTTACCTAAAAATACTCTCACAATGACAATGTGATTTTTTCCTGAGGGTATTCTGTAGTTAATATAAAAAAAGTTATAAAGGCACCATTCCTGTAGTTTCTTAGCAGCGACGAAAGCCCTACAATTATTATTTATTTCTTTGTATGGGTAGACCAAAAATCTTTTTTTAGATCGTCTTTTATGCAAAGAAGAAAAATATTATTATTGTCTTCATTGCTAGAATCACTTGACATCGTATTAGTTCCACGTCTACACGTGAAAAAGTAATTTTAAGTTCGGTAAATTTCGAGTAGCGCCGTGTATGGAGACCAGCATTACAGAGTAGCATATCGGTATGCTACTTGCAATATCGTCACAGTCACATAGCTTGTAAGTATCTCCATGTACGAATGGCTTTAAAGTTTTAATCGAAAGTGAAACTGCGCATCATAGAAATACAAAGTCCGTCAGACCGGACCACATCTTTACGATAAAGTAATGTGGCGAATTTAATCATACTAATCTTACTATCTTCCTTCTTATCTGATCTTACTAATATTATAAACGCAAAAGTTTGTATGGATGTATGTATGTTTGTTACTCTTTCAAGCAAAACTACTGAATGAATTTTAATGAAACCTTACAATAATATAGCTCATACATCAGAATAATAAAGAGGCTATAATTTATAAAGCAAAATTTTCAATATATTGAAAATAATAATTATTATTGTTTAATAGAAAATGTCAAAATTTGAGAATGACATTTTGCAAAACAATGATTGTTAAATCAAAATTCTATTTTAGAAAATATTAAAATTAGTGAATTTATTTGAAGTACTCGCCTATATTTTAAATCGAATCAAGAATTATGGATATTTTAAATACCTAAATAGGTTAAGAATTTTGGTACAGACGTAGATGGGACCTAGGAAAAGAAAATAGATTACTTGACGTACTAATCCTACGCAGACGAAGTCGCGGGCAGATGCTAGTATTATAATATAACCGAAGCGAATAGATTGCAATCTGTATTGGCGGATCTCGAAATAACCGCAATTGTTTAATGAATCCAGCGAATAGAGAAGTGACGGGTTTGTTATTGATACTTCGAAGGGTGACCTAGATATAATAATGTATAATCCACGATGCAAAACTATTGCTGACTTATAGATCTGTGATCGGTTCTTGACCAGCAATAATTCGTCTCTCTCGCTGCCTGGATGGAAAATTTTGTTTGTGAACTGTTTGCCTTTATTTCTGTGGCTTGCTAAAAATACCAAAGCCGAAAAAGATGTGCAAGTTAAGAGCGATTGACCTGCGGCTGAGAATAATTAAAATTGGTTGCAACTGTACAGGGAGGTTCCAATGAGAAAGATCGATTATTCCCCGTATCAAATTTTTTGAATTAAAAATTTAATATCGATTTATTTCATTCAAAACTTGCTTTAATATATACCTACATTTATGTAAGCAATAACAATGCTCAAAATAATACGATGATAAATTATTAAATATCGTGTACTTCTTGTAAGTATTTTTTGATCATAAGTATTTATGAATTTTCAATAATGTCTAAACAAAATAAGTGTTTAAAAAAAAAAGAAATATTTTCGTTTGTAAGACCTTATAAAAAGAAAAACTGAGGTATTTTTGTCACAAAATTCGTTCTCGGATTTAGTTTTTAATGATTTTAGTTTAACTAAAATTAAAATTATAAAAACTGTGTTTACTAGATTATGTATTGATTTTATTTTTTTGTATGATTATATGATTTGAAATTTGTGTTGTATAATATAATCTATCGTTTGAAAATTGAACAAATCTGCCAACGACCAACGGTATAACCTTAGTATATTAAAAATAGACTTAGTTTTTTTTTAAATTTAAAACTGCGTGTACCAGATAAAATAACAATCTTTCAAAATCAATTTATGTTTTTTTGTAAAAAAAGAGTCAATACATCAAGAATTGGATTTAAAAAGGACTAATTTCCGGTATTCTCTGGTAATACCCTGTATTAACTCTGTATAACAGTGATGTTAAGAGGAAACACAGTCGCCGAGAAATTTGAATTATAAGTATTTTATCAAACCGAAATCCGGAATATCAAGTGAAAAGGATAACAGCATCTCAGGCTGATAATACCTACATAAAATCGTCAAAACTGTGGTGTTGTATCTGTAAAAAGTGGAACGATTTTAAGGATTTTTTTTTACCAACTGTATTAAAAGGAAATGTTCTTATGTCTATTTTTATACTTCACTTCTGTTGATGGCGTTCAAACCAGAAAATTTTCTATAAGAAGTAACTTATCATTAAAAAAAATGTACCGACGTGCAAGTGATCGATATCTGTATTATATTAAAAAATACGAGTGTGCTTTAGACCACACACTGAAGTAAATTCTTCTTTAGCTCCATCTATATGCACGTCTATATAATAAAATAAAATATATGCATATATTAATTTTCTACAAATATTTATTTAAATTTATTATCATTTGCCTTGCCCGATTAAGCCGTGCGCATCGACGTCCGCTCCCCCTCGAGTTTGGCGCCTCACTGGTATTTCAAAATACTGACTGAAATATTTCATGCACTGGCTATGAGAGGAAGAGAGAAAGAAAATGTGGGCGCGCACTGCTCTCTCTTGCTTCTACAGTGAGCCCGTTCGCCCCGCAACACATTTCACTTTTCATTACACATTCGCCAGTTTACCCCTCAAGTCAAGCGTGCGTAAAGAAGCATTTACTTCAAAAATATTTGAACTAGCGACAAAGTCCAGAGAGGAAACTTGGAAATACGTTTGTACGGACAAAACAAAAAAATAACCAAAATACTCCAAATTCCCTTGGAAAGATTTCATAAAAAAAATATATCTTGTAAAAAAAACGCCACATATCTTTGGGGCATACATTAATTACGTGAGCAAAAAAGGGGGAGAAGAGGTCCAGTAAAACCTCATTATACCGGTGGGGGGGTGGGAGGGGGGGGGGGGGGGGGGGGTCAATAAAAATCTCACCTCAACTTTAAAAGAGTACATATTATTATAGAGAAATAAAAAATGAAAAAATTGTTCCACTTCTCTTGAAATGTCCCAATTTGCCGGTGAAATAATGGCTATCATGAAAAACATTTATTTCGAGAGTTAGAAAAAATCTCACATGAGGGGAAAAGGGGGGGGTCCCACTAAATCTCACTTAATCTCACCAAGGGGGGGAGGAGTCAATTTTTTTTTAAAAATAGCTCACGTAATTAATGTATGTCCCCTATTTGTAAAAAAACGGTAGCAAATTTTATGATAAGAACGCAGTTTTACAAAAAATTACAGTGCTGGTAATATATTCAAGACTTTAGAATGAAAAATTTGGGCATAATCCATTATTCAGGCCAGCCATACTGATACAGGAAAAGGAGAAAGAGGTGGCAGAGTGCCAACAACGATACACAATACAGACGATATGGGCCAGTGTTGCAAGTAATACAAATATTTGATATAATATGGCGAAACTCGAACACCTGGTAAAGACAACGGAGTATGAATAATAAATATTTGTTTCTAAATGGCCAATTGGTGTTTTTTTTAAATAGTAGAAAATGAAAGACGGAAGAATTACTGTACCAACTATATATTAAGTAACTCTGGAGGTATTTCTCAAATTTGGGTAGACTTTTGTAGAATGAGAGGCAGAAGGGTTTTTTACACATACTAATAAAAATGAAAGAATTTGAGTTTTTTTATGTTTAATTTTTTTTTTTTATATATTTTTTTTTTTTAATAGAGAATACCTTACAAGAGTCCCATCTGCTCCCGTCTGGAGCCAGTGAGACTATGGCATCCCCAATCTGGGTATGTTGTCAGGCTGAAGGTAAGTGGGGGAGGGAATGAGATGGGGAAGAGAAAGGAGGGGAAGTACCTGGCTATTCAGATCTAGTCACTAAACACGGCTAAAGCCATTATTAAGCAACGTTTCAATTCTGTATAATGGTCTTACACCAGGGCGATACTTAGAGTATCTTCCACTCTGGAAGGTGCCGCATATAAATATTATTTTTATTAGTTAATTGTGAAATAACACAAATTAATCACCTAAAATTTATTTGCGCACGCCGGGTTCGATCCCGCGACCTTCCGATTGGGAGGCAAGAGTCTTACCACTCGACCACGGACTGTCGTTATTGCGTGATATTTTATATTTTATCAATCAAACATAGTAATTCTGGTTGTCTGCATTAGTTATTTCTATGTAAAATCTGGTTAAATAAACTTAAAATTTGCTTTGAATTTAAGTGTCGTTTTCAAAATTGGAACTGCATGCTTAAAAAATTCAGACAAGACCCATGATATAATATTTACAGAAAATTATTTTAATTGCCATTTTCAAAATTAAAAATGATTGGTTGAGAATTCAGACTATCCCATGGTTTTGATGATACATAGTATAAATAACATTTGCACCTACAATTTAATTAATTTATTTAATATCACAAAAAGTGAAAATTTCTACATGAATCTTTAAAAAATTTGTATGCCATCTCTTTCCGGAAAATATATCTATCTACTTTAATCTAATCTAGTCTACTGATATTTTTATCCATGGTTTTTGTCGACCGTAGACAAACTATTTTTATATTATCTGCTGTCATTCTGTTTATTAAAATATCAACTTTCATGAAATTTTAGTTTATGTTTAAAAAATTGGGAATATCAAGATTGGCTATTTATTTATGAAATTAAAAGGACTCGTGGTTACAACAAGCAAACCCGACTCTTGATGTTGGTGTTTTTTTAATTAATAAATTATTTAAATAATTTTAAAGGCAATTCACTTCGAAGTAATGCAAAATAATGTGTTTTTGGTTTGAAAATTCTATCACTTAGAAATATTTAAGACAAGCTTCTGCCCGCGACTTCGTTTGCGTAGGATTAGTACTTCGAGTAATCTATTTTCTTTTCCTAGGTCCCATCTACGTTTATACCAAAATTCTTAACCTATTTATTTAAAATATGTATAATTCTTGAGTCGATTTAAAGTATTAGGCGAGTACTTCAAATAAATTCACTAATTTAAATATTATCTAAAATAGAATTTTTATTTAACAATCACTGTTTTGCAAAATTTCATTCTCAAATTTTGACGTTTTCTATTAAACAATAATTATTATTTTCAATATATTGAAAATAAATAGCTAGCTTTATAAATTATAGCCTACATGTTATTCTGATGTATGAGGTATATTATTGTAAAGTTTCATTTCTTTTCAATTCAATCCATTCATTAAATTTCGATTTAAAGAGTAACAAACATACATACATCCATACAAACTTTCGCGATAAAATATTAAGTAAGATTTAAATACTGCTAGTAGAACTTTGAAATATTACAGTATTTTTTTGGTAAATCTTTTTATAAACCCAGAAAAAAATAAAGCATCAGGCATTTAAAAACTGTTTTAAAGTGCAAAATCTCCTCTCTTCTTTGGTTTTACTGTAAAATGTGGCTAATATTGTTCTTTAATAATGAACTTCGAAAATAAAATAAAACACGCTTTTTGGCGAAGATTTCTTCTTGCGTAAATCAAAACGAAGGAATTGAACTTTATCGTCATCTACATAAGGAGTGTTATTGTTAGAGGCCCGATTTAGAATGTTAACCGACGTTGTGCATCGCTTCAAGGAATTTCTGTGAAATATTCTGGAGCTATATATTGAAAAAATATGTGTCCAGGTGATACAAAGTGCACGCCACTGGTCGAAAGGTATTTCGTACAGTGGAATGTGTCCAATTGAAATCCAATCAAGTAATGCTCGCAAATCACAATTGTTGCAGCGAATTGCTTGATGCAACGTTTTATATGCAATTGGGTTATTCGAGTAACAATCGTCCAAATGCCACCGAACAAAAAAAATGTTGAAATATTGTAATCACATTTAACTGGACGAAAGATGATACATTTAATTAAAAAAAAATATTTACGATTACCACACTAAACATGCATATTGTTTTTTTTTAATAACACTTCGATTCACCTTAATTACAATAAGAAACAACTAGTTATTGGAGGTGGAAAATGGTAAAATTTAAATAGCAATTTTGTTGATAGAACAACCTATAACTAATAGTAAAATTTATTTTTAACGGTATTTCACCTATTATGTAAAATAGGTTTTTATTTTCTTAGTTTGGTTAGTTTTTGTAATTTTGTAAGGTAATTTCGTAAGTCTTTGTAATTTTTATAGATCTTTTTAAAAGAAACATTTTTTTCGATAATTATGCGTATTAATTAACCTTTGGAACGCCAAGTTCCCGCAACCTCCGGATACAATTATCTAATATCAAGTGGGTACTTTCGGCGTCAATCAAGTGTGGCGAAATTTTATCTTACTAATATTATAAAGGCGAAAGTTTGTATGGATGTATGTATGTTTGTTACTCTTTAAATCGAAATTTAATGAATGGATTGTAATGAAACTTTACAATAATACAGCTCATACATCAGAATAACATATAGGCTTTTAATAACATATATTTATAAAGCTAGCTATTTATTTTCAATATATTGAAAATAATAATTATTGTTTAATAAAAAACGTCAAAATTTGAGAATGACACTTTGCAAAACAATGATTGGTAAATCAAAATTCTATTTTGGAAAATATTTAAATTAATGAATTTATTTGAAGTACTCGCCTAATAATTTGAATCGAATCAAGAATTATACATATTTTAAATAAATAGGTTAAGAATTTTGGTATAAATGTAGATGGGACCTAGGAAAAGAAAATAGATTACTCGAAGTACTTACTAATCCAGACAGTCGGTTATACAGACGAAGTCGCGGGCAGAAGCTTGTTCATAATAAATACATCGAATTGATATAAATGAAATATTTATCGTCTAATTTTACAACATTGTACTATTTTAAACATTGATTCGAGTGCTTTCGTTTACTAAAGAGGAATTAAATTATGTTTTCCATTTGAAATGAAATTTTTCAAGTGAATTGAAAAACTAGTTTTTTGAAGGGAAATGCTTCGATTACCGAAGTAATGGATCATTTCGAAATGGCTACCTCGATTTTTCCCATCACTAACCCCGCATGCAGAAAATTACATTAAGTTTCAAAATCGATTGAACAGCGCAAGTAGACTAGAATTTTAAGGCTAGGAATGCGGCTGAACCAATGAATAAATAACATAATAGACTGAATGCTTCGAATGCAGTCAACAGAAAGGTTAGAGGTAGGTACTGTAGGACTGTTGTAAGTAGCCATTGCTCGAGGTTCACCTTTTACCTTGGAGGCTAATAATGCTAGGGAGGGAATTATAGACATGATTAAAACTAGATCGAAAGCAAAAGGGTTTCGAAATATTATAAAATGGTGTAGATTTACGCCGTTCTTCCATGGATCTACGTTCAAGCAACGCGATCGCCGCTCGTCTGTGTTTTCCATAGTATTATTAGTGTTTGAAAACGCCGCTAGGCGCTACACTAGCAAAAAAGTATGACAGGTAGCGGTAGCGTCGCTTGTGAGTAGGTACGTGGAAGAACGGCGTTAGATTATTTTAAATGGGTACTAGAAAGTAAAGAACAGACTCGTAAAAGGGCTTTTGTAAGGTAGTGTGCGTCTAAAAGTATGAAAGAGATAACCGAACTAAAATGAGATACCATGATAGTAAATATCATGATCCTAAAAGTCCTTGACACGTACAAGGAGAAACTTACAAGCGACTCCAGTTTCGTACGCGTAGCATACGCGTTGTTCGTGATTACCCGCCGTACTATTTTGCCAGTGTTCGTACACGGTGCTAGGCGTTTCCTACGGGTTTGACGTCAGTTGCACACTTTTGATAGTGCTGGTAGTGCGCTGCGCGAGTTGTATTCGCATATACTACTCATTTGGCAGAAATGTTGTCCGAGCACAATTTGAAGGTAAATTTGTTCTGCAGGTGGGAATATATTCTTGTTTATATAACTATAATTTACCGGAACACATAAGAAAGGATTTAAGGAGGAAAAAGGCGTGATTGAGGTAAAAAAATGTTAATTTGACAACATTCTCATGTAGTTCCTTGGTGGTAACTAATGCCCTACAATTATTAATTGTATGGGTTAACACATAATCTTCTTTTATATCGTTTTTTATGCTTATAAAGATAAAGAAGAACAATATTATTGTCTTTGTCGCTAGAGTCGCTTGCATCCAAGACCAAGTTTGGTATATTTCGGGTAGCGTGGTATACAGAAACCAGCCTTAAAGAGTATCATAGCGATAGGCTACTTTGATTAAGAAGACTTACGCCGTTTTTCCATGGAACTACGTTCAAGCGACGTGATCGCCGTTCGCCTGTATTTTCCATACTATTATTAGTGTTTGAATTTGCCGCTAGGCGCTGCACTAGCAAAATAGTATGACAGGCAGCGGTAGCGTCGCTTGTAAGTAGCTACGTGAACGATGGGCGTAACGCCCTTCGTTCACGCAGCTACTTACAGGCGACTAAATCGCCGCTACCCGCTACCTGTCATACTATTTTGATAGTGCAGCGCCTAGCGGCGTTTACAAACACTAATAATAGTGTAGAAGGTACAGACGAGCGGCGATCGCGTCGCTTGAAAGTAGCTCCGTGGAAGAATGGCGTTACCCCGTCCATTCACGGAGCTAATTACAAGCGACTCGACCGCCGCTCGTCGGTAGAAGACATTGATACTATTTTGCTAGTGTTCGTACATGCCGCACGCGCTGCACTAGCAAAATAGTATGCTTGTACCGATCGAGTCGCTTGTAAGTAGCTCCATGAACGGACGGCCTAAGAACCTCCATATACAAAGTACCTCAGTGCAAGTTTTAATGAATGATTTTCAATCCAGTTAATCAAGAGTTATGGTTTTCTACAGAATAATAAATACATGATTAAAGTCGTTCTTAACAACGTAAACTAGAAACCAGCAAGAATGTAAATAAATTGGTACCTACCCACTGAAATTATGCAACACTTATTCTGTTCCGGGTTCCGGGTATCTTAGCCGAGTCTGTCTCAATAACAATGAAGAGTATGTGCCTCAAGATTGGTTGAGTAATTAGTATTATTTTAATTTGAAGTTGTTCATCTCTGTTGACCTGGGAAGCATTGAACTTCGTAATTCAGGTTCAAGATTCATTTGAATTACTTGTATATGTTTATTTGTCAATTGTTTGAGGAAATGGTTATGTTCTACTGTATTTTATCATTTATTTGGTCCATCTACAATTATTTTCGCTTATTTTTTTTAATGATGCGCAAAGAAGAATCAGGGTGCAAATAAGAAGTAAAAATCTTGCTAATAATATTATAAACCCAAAAGTTTGTATGGATGTATGTATGTTTGTTACTCTTTCACGCAAAATTTACTGAATGGATTTTAATGAAACTTTATAATAATATAACTCATAAATCACAGAAGAACATATAGGCTATAATTTATAAAGCTAGCTATTTATTTTCAATGTATTGAAAATAATAATTATTTTTTAATAGAAAATGTCAAAACATGAGGATGAAATTTTGCAAAATAATGGATTGTTAAATAAAAATTCTATTTTAGAAAATATTTAATTTAGTGAATTTATTTGAAGTACCCGCCTAATACTTAGAATCGAATCAAGAATCATAGATACTTTTAAAAAATAGGTTAAGAATTTTGGTATAAACATAGATACTGCGCAGACGAAGTCGCGGGCAGAAGCTTGTGATAAATACACAACAGATACAATATTATGAAAGATATTATTAAAAAGAAAATAGCGCAGCATTGAGGCCTCCGTATTTTTCATTTACCTTTTAAACATAGACCCTTGAGGTGATTTCTGGGCGACGGAAAACGGCGCTCTACAAATTATCCAATATAAATTATTATTATAAAAAAAAAATTATACACAAAAATAAGCAGCCTGGTGCCCACAGGATTTTCATAGTACTTATTTTTTATTAAGGTCCGGAAGGTTTCAGAGAAATTTAAATATAATATTGTCGTCAGATGGCAATACAGCGCATTTTTGTTTTTTTTTTGTTGTTGAAAAGTCCTTATTAAATGCCGATTCTTAGTTCTTTTTTAGCTTTTGGACAAATTGTGATCAGAAGAAGGGAATAACGCTTGTCAGCTTATTAAAATTTGATAGAAAGCTGAACCACACCTAGAATCGACATTTAACGGGGACCTTTCAAATGCCAAAAATACAAGATAACGCTGAAAGGCCATTTCATGACAACCTTTTTATTGTTTTTATTTATTACAATGGCAAACCTGATGATTTTAGAATAGGAGTTTTACACTCATTTTAGAAAAGGAGGAACCAGTTAATAAGTATAAGATATTAGGTAAAACTTTATACATTTTTTTTTGGTATCAAAAATATAAGTTCACATACAACACAGTATAAAAAAGATAGGTTAAGTAGAACAAACAACAAGATAAAACAAAAAAATACAAGGATATACAAATATGGATGGTTACAATTACAGGGAAAAGAAAAGGAGAGAAAAAAAGAGAGAATAAAAAAAAAAAAAATTTAAATGAACAGAAAAATATTTTTTTTAGATTTTCACGGCCAAAAGCATTTTCGTTGTTTGTTTTTGGGGTGTTTTGCCGTGTTGCGCTACCTCTTTCTTTAGCCGACGTTTCGGACAGCGTTGCAGTGTCCTTCATCAGGGCAGATCCGGCAGATAGAATTGCAACGCTGTCCGAAACGTCGGCTAAAGAAGGAGGTAGCTCAATACGGCATAACACCCCAAAAACAAACAACGAAAAAGAAAAAAATATTATTTTAATGCTTCAATTAGATTTTTTTATTACCTATGCTGGATTGTTTTTAAAGCGAATTATACATATAAGACTGTTTGTTGTCTTTAGATTTTTAATGACAAATAAAACTAGGTGTTGCTCAGGAGTATAAAGAAACGACAATTAAAGTTAAATACTAGGTATGTAGGTAAATAAATATAAAGGAATCCTAGAGATTTCTAGGTAGGTACTCTTATCCCTTTACATACATATATATATATATATAGTGTGTAGGCAATATATTTCAGTATTTTCCCATGTATTGTGGTTGTGGATGTTTTGATTGTAAAGTGGCTTGATGTTAGTGCGAGTTGATTTTTGAGTAATTTGTATGATGGTGCTTATGATTTCATATTTAGGAAGGATTGTGATTGGAAGGACACTGGAAACTGAATAGATGTCCCTGACACGAGTGACCCATGTTACATTTGAATTTATATGAAACTACTGGCCTTTGGAGTAGAAGAAATAAAACACGTAGGTAGTACATAGAAATTAGCAAATTAGAACACATAGCTAGTTTAAAAGTGAAAAGATACGTATTTGACTTATTTACCATTTAATATGTGGTAATATTCTGTGGCAGTTTATTTTATACTTTTATTGCGTGTAATGACCGTTATGAAGTGTTTTGCGGAAGAAAGTTTCCTTTTTAGGCATTGTGTTTATATATGGAAAAATTTGTTTTTAGATAAGAGTAGGTACACATCCATTACTTCATTATATAAACACAATATTAAGTCTTACAATAGAGAAGCTAAACACTATGTTCATATTAAATGACGCATATCATGCGTAGAAAATCACTTTCAGTTTTACCAAATAGCTGTAATTATCTGGGTTTTGTTATGGTAATGTGCCCACCATTGTTTTTCAAATACCTACTGTAGATGTAGTTACATAGAAAGAAAGTAAAAAATATGATCCATCTAATTTAATAATTTTAAATATTATTTCATAAAAACTTCCCATAGAGACAATGGCATTGTGATGAAATCATTTTGGTATTTTGTCGGAATGTTAGAAGCTTTCTTTTGTGTTCTTGTCAAAGGAGAAATAGCATTTAAAACATATTCTCAGATGATTAGATGAATCTCTTTTATAGATCTACATTTTTGCAATAATATGGGTAAGAGGAATTTTAGAAAATTAATTAAATAATAAATTAATATTTGAATAATGATAAGGCCAATGGCCTTGGCAAAAACACAATTTTCGATTGTTGTTTTGTTTGGCAATTATTTTTAAACGTTCATTTGCAGAATTGAAATGGGAATGGGCAGGCGCTATAAGAAAAAATATTATTAGTACAATAGATTGCTTAACAGGAGACTGGTAGGAAAAATGACACTAGGAAGATTAAAGCAGAGATGAAGCGAAGATTTAAAAATATTATGAGGGCTAAAATGTAAGATACATAAAGTAGAAACACGGAGAAAAATGTTATTCTAAAATACGATCATTTTTTTCGTAAATACGGTTAAAAAAGGGACTGAAGTTCTTACGAACAAATTAACAGTGTTTCAATGTTTATTGGCGGGAAAATTTAAGAATAATTTATTGGTATACGTACGAAATAACGGATACCAACAAATTATTCTTACATTTCCCGCCAATAAACATTAAAACCCTGTTAATTTCTTCGTAAGAACTTCAGTCCCGTTTTTAACCGTTTTTGCGAATAAAATGATCGTATTTTAGAATAACATTTTTCTCCGTGAAGCATCGGCGGGATTTTTATGCAATTCAAAGACAAATTCAGTGAAGTCAAATTGTAATAATCAAAAAATCTATTATGCAAGGTGAAAAATAATTGAGCATTGTGTGGTAGAATTTCTTGTCCCATATTATACAAGATTCAGTGCGATGCGTGGAGCCAACATTACTGCATAAACGCCAATTTGCCAACAATGCGTTCAACATGTCGTATATTGCATACACAATGTGCACACATTACCAATAAAGTACCGTATAATGCCCACAATGCGTGTAAAGTACCGTTTGATGTCTACAACACGTATAAAATTTAGCATTATATGATTACCTGCGCTGTGTGCTGTTTCAATGGCATACAATTTTATTATTTGTTGTTTTGTGTAAAGAATTTTGATGTTTTTCCCGTTAACTGAAGCGTAACGTAATGATTGAATCGAAAGTGAGGAAGACAGTGGTAAATTATGCACAACAGGTACTAGGAGAAAACAATAACGAAAAAGATAATATGTTGTTATTTTATAATGTAACATTTGTTAATGTTTGTACATCGAAAGCGATGGCCAAGAAAAACTAATGCAGTAAAAATGAATTAACAAATTGTAGAATCAGAAAGAAGTAACTAACACGTTCCGGGAAGACACCATGACAAGATCGAATGATTCAAATGATGCGGGTCATATCGACCAACTAACCGCCACCCCATTAATCGGCAGAAATGATGGCTCGCATTTATTTATTTGTATTTTACGCCCTGCTGGGCTTTTACATGTTATTTTTTTATTGACAAAGTAGGTACATCTAAATCAACACACATAATTCACACAAAAGCAAAAAATAAAATTAAAAAGCAAAGTACATCTAAATAAGCATTACAAACAATTCAAACAAAAAAAAAAAAAAAAATTATAAAACTGGATCTAAAACAAAATCTAAAACAGAATTATAAAACAGAATCTAAAACAAAACCATAAACCAAATCATAAACAAAGTCAAAATCAAAAACAAAATCAACTACATGATCAAATACGAGTTAGATAAAAGCAGGATACCCTACCTAGTAGAGCAACAACAGAGTGGGATAAGTACAATTCGTAGAGTGAGTCAAGGAGAACTATGTGGTATATTCAATTAAATATTATTGATCTTTTTTCCGATAATCATCTTACTATGAGGTGTTTATACTTAATAAATGATGTGTCAAACATATCCGCAACGTCCTTATATTCATTTCCCAAATTTACATTCTGTCTTGGCGCAAACTCCTTGTTTTATTTTAGGAAATTGTTCACTTGATGACGCCATGTATTCCTAAAGCGTGCTTGATTTCTTTTTCCTCCAAAATCTCAAAAAATAAAAGTCAACCCATCCCATCTAAAAAAAAACCACCGCAGCCAGAAAATTAATTTATAGTCGGTCATAGAACAGTGCTATTTGCGATGTATTCTTCATATTATGTTATGAGAACCTTGGTCCTAAAAAAGCAAAGAATAGGTTAATTCATCAAGAATTTCTGACACATGATAAAGTTGGATTATTTCTCTGGAATAGACAAAAACTCATGCCCATTAAATGTAAAAAAAAAACCAAACATAAGACTCCCAAGAAAGACAAAAAATTGTTTTCACTCTTCTGTAAATATAACGTCTTTAAATTCCTTCCGCCGAATGTCACGTTTCGCCTAACCGCAGATTTGATTAGCCTGAGAGGCATTTCATCAATTTAAATAAATAATAACGCTACGGCTTCATCTCGTCTGGCTTTTGTTGGCGACTTTCACAATGTTGAAGGTATTTTTATGGTTTTGCTTTTGCAGCTTTGTCATTGTCTTATGGTTTATCTTTTCCTTTTGTACTAATAGAGACGGCGTCGGATCATTTGCCACATAAAAAACAGAGGTTTTTGCAGAATTCAACATCTTTTATTTTATTTTATTTTTGGGATCCACTCCAGTTAATTAGAGAACCATCGCTGTCAACTTTGGTAACCTTAAAATGAATACACCTGTCTTTCGACCATATAACTATTGAATTGAATGCAATGGAAGCATCGCCTTATTTTAGTAACCTCTGCTTTTGGAAGTAGGCTATCATCAACAGGTTGCAAACTGCAGGTCTTGCGCACCTGAATTCATACCGACGGCCGGCGTAGTCCAGCGGTAGGGAGTCGGACTTCCATTCGGAAGGTCGCGGGTTCGAACCCGGCGTGCGCAAATAAATTTTATTTAATTGATTTGTGTTAATTTCACAATTAATTATTTAAAATAATATACACTGGTGTAAGACCACTATTCAGAATTGAAACGTAGCTTGAAATGGCATTAGCCGTGTTTAGTGACTAGATCTGAAGAGCCAGGTACTTCTCCACCTTCCCCTTCCTCGTCTCCTTCCCTTTCCCACTTACCTTCAGCCTCATAACATACCCAATTGGGGATGCCATAGTCTCACTGGCTCCATACAGGAGCAGTTGGAACTCTTGTGAGGTATTACCTATTAAAAAAACAGTAGGTTTCGAAGCTAAGAGGTGCGTCTCTATTATCTCTTCTATTTTTCTGTCTCCTGGATTATGATTTGGGTAGACTTGTATTTATTGCACCTTGTTAACAAGATATTCGATTTTTTTTCAGATTGCTTTAGTTGTGAAACTACCTAAAAATGCCATTATTGACATTTAGAGTTGAAGTGACCAGAAAATACAGGTACGACAAAATGTCGCAAGAGTTTTCTCTGTACACATTACAAGTGTTCCCCTGGTCTGGAGAATCTGACACCTGAATACACAAACACGGGAATGCAGGTACAGAAATAAGGCTTGCACTTCCTCTAACGACGGATAACGTAAGATTTGAGAATGGCCGATGGCCACTCGAGTAACGCGGGTTAGGACACACAAAAAAAATTGCTTAAAAAAGGGACCCTTTTAAAATGCACAATGTTGGACTTCAACGTTTTACACGAACGAAAGTGACCTAAAAAGCTATGGAATTGATATCGTACTACTGAAGTTTGTATGGGACAGACTTGTTTATTTAGTAAAATAAACCGATTCCATTACCATTTTTACTTTCTCCGCCTTCATGTTTGGATAACGGTGTTTTTGGAAGTAGGTAGATACACTACAAACAGAGTGCCCTTATATCCTCTAATTGAAGGATTTTGTAGACGGCTAACACAGTTCGATTAAATTATTGGTTGTTTATTTATTTTAAAAATTTGCAATTGATTTGCTTTTGGCTCTATAACAAGGACATAATAGAGCATAGGTAGTTAATAATGCTCTTTTTTTATAGAGAAACCTCACAAGAGTCCCAGCTGCTCCCTTCTGGAGCCAGTGAGACTATGGCATGCCCAATTGGAGTATGTTGTGAGGCTGAAGGTAAGTGGGGAAGGGAATGAGTTGGGGAAGAGGAAGGTGGGAAAGTACCTGGCTATTCAGATCTAGTCACTAAACACGGCTAAAGCCATTATTAAGCAACGTTTCAATTCTGAATGGTGATCTTACACCAGGGCGATACTGAGAGTATCTTCCACTCTGGAACGTGCCGCAAATATAACATATATTATTTTTATTAATTAATTGTGAAATAACACAAATTAATCAAATAAAATTTATTTGCGCACGCCGGGTTCGAACCCGCGACCTTCCGAATGGGAGTCAAGTGTCTTACCACTCGACCACGGACGGTCGTCTAACATGGTTTGAATAAAGTTCATATTTATTTATTGTTATCAAGTTTAATTTGTAGAACTCCATTCTAATTTTATGTCTTTTATTTTGAATAATATCATTATTTTATTTAAAAACAACAACTTCTGTTATTACGTAAGTCAGCTGATGTTAAGAAAAAAATATACACGTATTTATCTATACATATATAAATATGCTAATACGATTGTAGTGAGGTCTAAACAAAAGAGCTGTTCAAATTTCAATTGGCTATATGTCGTCAACCATGTTATTGTAAATCGCTCTGTGCAAGGAGCTTTTTTCCTTTCTTTTCCTTTTCTTTTCCTCTTTTTTTCTGAATGATTCATCTAACTTTATTTTATCCGTGGTTGTGAAGAACTCTTCGCTGATCTTCGCTTGTTTTTGCTAATAAAACTACCAAAGCGTGGCTCCAAGAACATCTAGACACGTTTGTTGACATTTTTTGCACAAAAACGTTTCAAATACATGGCACCCAAGTTTACCGAAAAGATCGTGCGGCCCTATAAAAGTTTTTACAAGAATATCGGGCAGTTAGCCTTGCTCTGAATTTATTACATTGCCTTTCGAAATCAAACGAATGTCGAATTTGAAAAAAAAAATAACCGTGCGACAATTGTTGTGGTTCAAAACGAAGAGTGAAATTTAAGAGTACGTTCGGTAAATTTAGGCGACCTTTTTTAAAGAAAAAATATATCATTGTCTGAAATCTTTTAGAGTGATTTTGATTATAGGCTCATTGTGCGTGTAGAATTTTGTTGTAAGTGCTGATTAAAAGAATTTCGTTTCTTGTTAATGTTATATTTACTTGTGAAATTTGATACATTTAGAATGGTACATTGCAAGTAGATTGTATTTAGAAAGGTTAGAAATGTAGTGATATTTAGAATCTAGAATGTGTCTTAGGGGTTTAGCCAGTTATAAAAGAGAAAGAATTAGAAGCAGCAGAAAATGTTTTTCAATCGTATCATTTCTATTTGTAACAGTTTGTGGCAAGGTTGGAAGATAGCCGACAGTCAAAGAGACAATATAATAACCTCGCAGGACGATGGAATTGTTGAGAGGCCTAATTTAGATGACTTGGCGGTGTAGAGGAGATTATCGTTTCTTTAGATATAAGATGGGAAAGGGCAATAGAAGTGTCCACCCAAATAGGTATAATGTCAAAAGCAGGAAAAGAATTACGAAGAAGAAGAGGAAGAGGAATTGGAGGGAGATGGTAGGAGACCAACAGAAGTGAAGACGATTTCCCTTTATCAAATCTTACTGAATAAACAGATTATTATAATGAATCAGCTGCTTTTTGAACCAGCAATGTGCTATTATAAGAGTGAGATATTTTAACATAAATTTTATTTATATACATATTTGCGTTTCCTAAAGCATACAAATTTGACAGTGTTTAGGAAGTTTATGACAATTTAAAATTGAAGACAACAAAGTGAATAACAATAAAAAATTTAAAAAATGTTTATGAAGTGGCATCAATATTATTATTTTTTTAATAGTGAATACCTCACAAGAGTCCCATCTGCTCCCGTCTGAAGTTAGTGAGACTATGGCGTCCCCAATTGGGGTATGTTATTAGGCTAAAGGTAAGTGGGGAAGGGAAGGAGACGACGAAGAGGAAGGTGGGAAAGTACCTGGGTATACAGATCTAGTCACTAAACACGGCTAAAGCCATTTCAAGCTACGTTTCAATTCTGAATGGTGGTCTTACACCAGGGCGATACTAAGAGTATCTTCCACTCTGGAACGTGCCGAAAATATAGTATATATTATTTTAAATAATTAATTGTGAAATAACACAAATCAATTAAATAAAATTTATTTGCGCACGCCGGGTTCGAACCCGCGGCCTTTGGAATGGGAGTCTAACGCTCTACCGCTGGACTACGCCTACGGCTAAACTACGCCGGCTAAAATGGATATGTAATAGAATATGATAATAATAACAGGAATAGAAAATGATTTTAGCCAATTCAAACTACTGAAAGCAAAACAAGAAGAATAATATAGGACATAAAACACATGAAAACTTTGAAAAGCATAATTATTTTAACATAATACGGACTATTCCTATAGATATCCCATGTATGCGCCGATCTAAACCCCTTTACCACGTAATATTGTCACTCCCAATAAAACTAATAAAAAAGGTCTACTTACATAGTCAGCGAGGCTCTTCATGCCGTACGGGAAACGTACTCTGTCTGGCACCAGTTGTCCGTAGGAGTCTCGTTCTTTCTCCAACCAACAGTCGTCCACGTTGATGTATTCATATCCTGCCGAAGCGTATCCTTCTGTCACCAGGATGTCGGTCATTGTGCGGAAGAGACGATCGCTGGAATTGAAAATATTGTTAATAATAAAAATTATGGTCTATATTACAGAATGTAGGGAAGTAAGCGCATTGTGTGATCACATCGAGAATACAAGTACATAGTTACAGAAGGGATTCAAATAAGAATACAGGTAGGTATTTTATAAATAAGAGTAAAGGTAAAACAAAGTCAAAAACCAAAAAAATAAATAAAAAAAAAACAAAGGATATAAAAAAAGACAAAAAAAATGGTAACATAAGATAATAAATATAAGTTGTAATACAATGTACTTTGTTGTAATACAAAAGAGAAATACAATCATTTTAGGTTGAAACACAATCATGGTAAAGATTAACCGAGAAAAGGAAATCTAAGTGTGGATGGTAAATGATATATTTTTTTTATTACTGCAAAAAAGATACATAAGTTACAAATAAATGGTATGCATTGATTAATTGCATAGTAGATAGATGTGTTTGATGTACCCCCATAAATAAGCAGGGCTTGTATATGGAGTGAGTTGTGTGTATAATTTTTAAGGTGAGTTTTAAATTCGTTTATATTAGTATTCATGTTCACTGTATGTTCTGATTGAAGGTCTTCAGAAATTGCGAAGTAGATAATCATGAAACCAGTAAACTACATACTAGTAGTTCTGTGAACAGTAGATGACGCGTCCAAAATAATATGTTTCTAGTTTTCTCATAACCAAAATTTCATCTGAAACCATATTTTTTATATAATATTTTTATGTAATATGTCCGAAGAAAGGTCACTATTTCAATAAAATTCTTTTTTCAAACTTTTTTCAAACTTTCTTCAGGCTGGTAGATAGGTACCATATTATTGTAAAATGCGAAGTCCAAACAACAAAGATATTAAATGCGAAAAAAATAATCATTACTAAACCAGTAAAAAGGCCAATATCTTGAAATGGAAACGTAACGTACACACGAAAAAAAAACAGATAATATACAAAACGGTTAAATTGAAACAGGACTTCGCTACGCCTCAGTCAAATAAAGCCGTAATAATAGTCAAACTCAACATTCACAATACGATTAAGAATGAACGTTGAGATGGAGTTTAATTACTGAAAAAAGGTGGATAGAAAATGATCGCAAGAAAAAAGATTAAGAAATGGGCACTTTCATGACGGAATTCTCATTGATCTACTACCTAATTTATAATTGATCTATTAAAATATTTTACGATTATAAAATCTATGGGCATTATCATTTTAAACGACTGATTTGAGACGGAACACAAATTTGTCGAACAGAAATTTTTAAATCCTTATTAGAGGTAATATTGTACATAAAAGCAAACAAAGCAAACTCCCACGTCATTTCAAAAGCAAACATAGCAATCTGGGCGAAATGGAGATTGCTGCCTTTGCTTTTACACACCTCCTTTAATGATAACATTGATAACCCAAACGAATAAAATCCAAACCATACTAGACATTTTGATTTTAAATATTTGTTGTGTATTTTGTCAATCCATAAAGCGTACTTAGCAACAAATAATAAAAAAACACATGTTGCGACCACAGGTATCTCTTTCCTTCCAAATTAATGGAAATCAAAATGACTTTGCATGCGATACCACGATTTCCCAAGACTTCCCAAGATTCATGGTGTTTCATTTTCTCTGCCGTCCATGCGCGGAATTGGCAGAGTGGTTGGATAGTTTAACAATTTCGAAAGTAATATTGAAATGTTAGCCGTATGCAAATTATGTTTATCGCTTTTAATGAGTCCAGTTTTGTTAATTACCAAATCGGCCTCAAATCAATGAATGTATCAAATCAAAATAAAGATTTAAATGATTCGGTGGAGGCTGAATTGATTTTAATTATCTAATTTAATACCTGGAAATATTTAGTGATAATTAATAATGTTCAAAGAAGGAGTAAGAGCCATCTTTATCGATTTAGAAAGATAAATTATTAACACTAATTCGACCCGAGTTTGTGAAACTTATGAGGTAACTGGAAGTCATAAAAACGTGTACAAACAGCAGAAAACATACTTTAAAAACCATAATTTTTATTAAAACTCATAAATTCGCCAAATCAGATTTTTTCAAATCAGCTTGGAACACATTACTACTGATTTTATGTTTAGGGCCAAAATACAATGTATGCATGTGGATAAAGCAAAGAGTGTGTGCTAAGACCGAGTTATTTGGCGGTCCGTCCTCGTTAGTTACTCAAAAGAGAACTCTGTTTAAGCATTTGAATTACACTTTTGTTTTCTTGATTGAATAAAGTGGAATCTTGTATGTGAAAATTAACTCACCTACCGACACCCGATCGAGCTAAAACTCGCAGATAGACTAATTGTCTATATCAAAGTCCATCTGCCAACTTTTGGTGGTTCTCATGCACACATATTATTAACATTATATCTAAAATTTACATTATTTACATATAGGAAATAAATGTCGGTATTCTCCAATTCCGAGATTTGGCTCAGGGGCTAGCGTTTTTGATTCCAGTCCCTGGGGAGGAAGATTCAATTCTCAGTCAAAACAAAAAAAGGTTTAAAAGACATTTGAAAAAAATAGAATTATTACAGTAAAAAAAATGTTTTTTAAACGGGTTGAGTTTTTTAAGAAAGTTGGGTAAATCTAGAAGGCAATTCTAAAATCAGTTTTGGAAATTAATGTCCAGTAAATAAAATCTAAAATGCAGATAAACTTTAATAACCAACCGTCTAAAAAGTTCTGCTGCAAATGCCAGCAATACTAATTGCAATACACTTAAATTTGAATGCACTCAAAATTTCGAAAATCACTTTCATATAAGAATTAATGCAACTTGTTTGATGTATAAGAAAGCATCTTCGTCCCCTTCTAACACTTTGAAAAATTACCTACATTTGTGGAGAAAAGACTTAATCTGAAAAAAATATCTTCATGCTCCAAGAAATACATTTGGATATTAGAGAAATTGTAATTTCTTCTTATCACTGATTAATTTTTGCGGATTTTGGTAAATGTCTATGTCTTCAAAAATGTACACTAAAAATTATTATCTCAACAGCGATTATTAATTAAAACATTTCCTCATACCAAATAGCATTGCATAGTCAATTAAATACACTTTCTGTTGCGTGGTAACGCGTCACAAACGCTTGACCGATATTATTCAACAAAAATAGGCATTTGGTTGAATTTATTACCAATAAATTAAAAGATTTTGTAAGAATTTTTTTGCTCCAGTTTTTTTACAGATTTAAAAAAAGCTGCTATTTAAAAATATCTCATTAAACATCTTTTTATAGTTTGATCTTTAATTATCAAAGCAAAAAATAATTACCAAAACTTTTGACATAATACCAGTTTTTAAAATTAAAACTAAAAGTCAAATAACTTAAAAGTTTACAGCACATCAATAAAGTTTTTTTTAATTTACGTAAATTTAAAATTCAAGTTTTTCGATGCCAAAGTTTAAAGTCCTTGGAAATTTAGAAATAGGTGACACATTTAAATTTAGTGAAAAAAGCAAATACACGCAGACTATCTGTAAAAATCCTTGGCTTTTAAATTTTTGACAGCATAAATGACCACATATCGACCCGTTCCGTAATGTCACAAACAAGATTAACGTGTTTAATGAAATTGAGATTAAACTAACGTTGGGTGACATCATCTTTGAAAATAATATGATGCGTTATTTTTCTTAGACTTAACTGGACTAAACAACATCTTCCTTGGTCTGCCTTTGGGTCTCTTCCAAGTGATATTTGTTAGTGTTCTAACACATATCATTCTTTCTACACACACAGCATAAATGACCACATATCGTAATTTGACCAACAAGATTAACGTGTTTAACGAAATTGAGATTAAACTAACGTTGGGTGACATCATCTTTGAAAATATTATGATGCGTTATTTTTCTTAGACGTTAAATATTCCGCTAAATAGCTGGACTAAACAACATCTTCCTTGGTCTGCCTTTGGGTTTCTTCCAAGTCATATTTTTCAGTATTCTAACACATGTCATTCTTTCTACATATTGCAGTCTTTTTGACCTACAATGCTTCATAATATTTTCGAGTCTTGGTTCATCTTTTTCACCTCTTCTAGGTCCAAAATTATTTGGCATAATTTTTTATGCAACGCTTTAAATGCCTACTTTCGGCCAACTTAAAACCATCGGTAATTTTTTTTAAACAAGTTCCTATCCTAATTTAGTTAGCTTCAGTTAGAAGGTATTCCTGTTCTAAAATTATTTAAAGGTCTTCTCTAATTTATTACTTCTTTACCAGCCAGTTTAACACAGGCGAAAGCCCCCCAAATGCTTATGTAAATAATTATAACAAATCCTGTTTGTTAAAAAGATAAATTATGCTAATATTAATGAATGTCGAGCGGAGTTATGGCAACAGGTATGTGGAATAAATAAATAATTATATATCTCTTTAATACCATTGACTTTTGGGTCGGACAGCAGGTTTTCACTGCACAATTAAAATGGATTTTGTATAAAATGACATTTACCCCACATTTAACGTTTTTATTCATTTTATTGATTTGAAGGAATATACTTTGACAGTTTAGCTATCTCCCATATCTCAACTTTGACGGTTAATGTAACAAGTCATTTTGTAAAGTTTACCAGCGGTTCTTTCGTGTTTGGCCATGTCTCCTGATGAACGATTTCGGTCCGACTTAAGGACTATTATGAAGATGAGGAATTGTACTTATCTATTTAAATTTATTTATTAAAAGAATTTTATACATAGTGTAGACATTGTGTTATTTCGTCCGCCATGCTAGGGATGTCCCTGTATTACGGCGGGTGAAGTTTGCAGATTATATAATTTAAGGTAATGAAGTATGTTTACTGATAATATAATAATTAATGATAATGAGGTTTACAGTTAATGCAGCAATGAATTGTTAACGAAGTTTACAGATAATATAATAATTAATGATAGTGTAAATATATAAATACTTATCTATTTATCTTATTTAAAATTATCGAATTTAGGGACCTTTCCGATTCTTCTTACTTAAGAGCGATTGACCAGCGGCTGAGAATAAAAGTTTAAAAATGCTTGCAACTATTCCAATGAGAAAGATCGATTATTTCCCGCATAAAATTTTTAAAATTAAAAATTTTATATCGATTTATTTCATTCAAAACGTGCTTTAATATATACTTACATTCAAGTAAGCAATAAAAATGCTCAAAACGCACGATGATAAATTATTAAATATCGTGTACTATTTGTAAGTATTTATGATTTTTCAATAATGTAACAAAATAAGTGTGTAAAAAAAATTTGAAATATTTTAGTTTGTAAGACCTCAAATAAATAGTAAAACTGAGGTATTTTTGTCACAAAACACGTTCTCGGATTTATTTTTAACGATTTTAATTTAACTAAAATTAAAATTCTGAAAAATATCTTTACTAGATGATTATGTGTTGATTTATTTTGCGGTGTGATTATATGATTTGAAATTTGTGTTGTTTAATATAATCTATCGTTCGAAAATTTAATAAATCTGCCAACGACCAACGGTATAACATTAGTATATTAAAAATTAACTTAGTTTTTTCAAAATTTTACAACTGCATGTACTCAGATATAACAATCTTTCAAAATCAATTTATGTATTTTTGTAAAAGAGTGTCAATACGTCTAGAATTTGATTGAAAAGGGACTAATTTTGTAAAAGGTAATACCCCTTTAAGGGTAAGGAATTGTCCTTAAACTTAAGAATAACGAATTTGTGGGCGATCCCGTTTCTACTTAAGGATAAGGAATTGTCGTTAACCTTAAATCACCCTTGTGGTGATTTTTCACAAAAACGGCACTCTACAAATTACCCGATTATTATTATTAAATGAACGATTTTTTCGCTATCATCCAAAGTGTATTCAGCAGTCGAAAGATCAAAAGTCGAATCGCTTTTTACATCTTATTAGTTTGCACTTAGCAAATTCATATTCCAGCAAGTACGTCCCAACGCTCAATAATAGACTAGCAGTGAGTATCATTTTTCAAATACGAATTTGAAGGAGTTAGAAATACATTAGGTAGTAGCCTTTTTCAAGCAAAACCCATACGTCACAACCAAAAATTACGACAAACCTTTGTCACAAAATAAAAGATCTCCGCGTACGTTTTTAGATGCCTTTTTAACTTGTTTACCATCAAGATGGAGAGTTTTATTATGAAATTTCTTTTAGGTGGTGTTATTTTTAGATTTAAATTAGATAGGAGAGGGCTAATCTATTGTTTCTTTTACAAAAAAATGTAGAGCGAGTGAACGAAAAAGGTCGTATAAGGAGTGATATTTTACTCAAATGTAGAAAGGTAGAAGAAGATGTTGATGTCCGACGAAGATATGGCACGATCAAGTGAATCAGGTACTTGAGTCGAGCCATGTCAAGAGAATAATAGATCGGTAAGTATAAGTCGATCAATGGATGTGAATGAGGCAAATAGTGTGTCAAGACAGAGTTGTTTAGCGGTCCGTCCTCTCTGCCTACTCCTGTGAAGAAACAGCCCGTGGTAAGGGAACGTACCCATACTACGTGGGGGGGGATCATCAAAATACCACGCTTGGTCTCAATGAGGGGCGGGGCGCTTAGGTTTTTATCACGTAGTCAATATCCTCTAGGGAAATCTCGCGTTTTTTTCGAGCTACATTCAAATATGGCGCGCAGTGTTTGGCGCTTTTTAAACTCGCAGGTGGCAATACTGACGTAAATTCTGATGAAAACACTACAAACTACGTAGAAGAAAACACTACAAACTGCATAGAAAACAAATAAATTATAATTAAATAACTTTAGTCCGCCTCGGCACAGGACTTCCTAGTGAGGAGGACTAAGAAATACAATATATTATATACTTAAATTCACCTTTATATTTTGTATGCACAATTGTTTTATTTAGTCGCTTTAATAAAAAAAAATAAAAAAACATATGCCGAGACGTCAGCTGATTGGAAACTGATAGTTTGTAGTGCAGTGTAGTTGTCAAGCAAGTCGCCGAGAGTTTGTGCCAGTACAATAATGTCGTTGTTCGATCGGCTGTACAATGCGTTTAGTAAATATCATAAGGATTCCTTGTCAGTGCATGCAATACAGAAAAAGACTAATGAATTTTGGGTGCCTTTGCCTAAATTAAGTTCTGGTTACAATATATTTTGACATAAGTTAAATCTTGATAATATCTTGCCGTCACGCAGCAAGCGCCGTATAAAGACAAATATAAGCCAAATATATTTTTTAAACTTCTTTATAGCAAGAAATGATTCAAACCCATATTTATGAATTACTGAAAACTGTAGGGGGAGGTGGGGGTCTTGGAATATACTAAACGTGGTCACCGAGGGGGAGAGGGAAAATTGCAAAAAGTGAGTCATGTAGCATGGGTACGTCCCCTTAGGTAGTTAGTTATATTATTCGTCTTACCTTATGCAGTTGTCAGGGTCATTTTTGCAGTCCGTATTGCATCTAAACCTCTCCCAGGCAAGCCATCCCATAGGGGGTGTCAGCGCCAATCCATTTTCAAGCGTCTCTCCTAAGTTTATAGCCAAGACAACCACCAGCGCTACCTTCCATAGCGCACCCACAGATGTCATCTTATTTAAAGGAACAACTTGATCGCCGAATCACTTTTGCGTTAAACTTTGTATTGATAAATGTGGTCTGTAGAAATTTTGTAGTTATAAATTTTAATTCTTTTACACAGCCATCTTTTGATAAGTTTTTATTTTTGTTTAAGTTCGATTAAATATGACTAGATTTCTTAGAAATTCACTGAGGGAAGCGAAGAGATATCTGAAACAAAGAGAAAACAAGTTTTATTAGTATTTTGTAAATTGGTAAAACATTATATAATCTGTATACATATGCTATAAACATTAATTAATTTAAACAACACTTTGTGAATACCACTTGATTAATAATAATTGAGTAAATCACAAGAAGAAACTGCATTCATTTTGTAATAAAATATATTATTATTGTTATCAGATGCCGATATCAAAACTGTGGAAAGTCCATTTGGATTTCTAGCGTTGCATTTACCAAAGTACGAATTGCTTGACACTTGCTCGCACATACACCACATAATATATTATAATAAAATTTTCATTCCTTTCATCGAAAAAATAATATTGTGAACTGTTCCGCCTACAGATATACTGCAGCGATACGGAAATGTTCTTGGAGGGACGAGTGCATTTTTTCAGAGGGCTTCTCCGCCACCGCATGGGAAGCTTATGAAGCAGACTCCAACAATCAAATACCTAATACAATCATCACTGCCATAATTGCCTGGATGGAGTCCCCCTGATGGCCCTCTGGAAACGGGAGATTGTCAAATATCCTTCATAAACGGTTGCTTGCATACATATAAAATATATAGTAATAAGATAAACGTATAACGAAAATTAACAAATGTAAGATTGTACAAACAAGATGACTCAATAGTTGATCTTTCGGCAGTTGGCCCCCAGAAATTATAATTGTTATAAAGTTATCGAAGAAGAAGATAACAATAATAATCTAAATTAAAATATGAAAATGAACAAGATATTTTCCTTATTCACTTCTTATCCGATTTTTTTTTCTTTTCAGTTTTTATTTTACTAACGTAAATTGTTACTTTTTATAATTTATTTTTCATATTATTTGTCTAATTTCTTTTTTGTTGTTTCAAAATATGTAACGTATTATATTGCACTACCCCTGCATCCATTCTGGAATAAACTATTATTATTATTATTTTGTTGTTTATTATGTGCAACTAATTCCATCGACATGATATCATACAGACTTTTATTTGTATAGTACAACAATAATTTCATTACAAAATCATACCCATATCATAT
The DNA here is from genome assembly GCA_951813805.1 of Limnephilus auricula. Taxonomy (NCBI): domain Eukaryota; kingdom Metazoa; phylum Arthropoda; class Insecta; order Trichoptera; family Limnephilidae; genus Limnephilus; species Limnephilus auricula. Next base: position 12,877,871 of record OX638408.1, on the reverse strand, counting down.
AGTGTGAAGATAATGTTGAAAGTAATGTGACATTCAGTGAGCATCGTTTTCAAATGGTAATATATTGACACTAAGTTATGGCGCACAATGCAATTGCACATAAATAATCTTGACAAGAAGAAATTATCTTCCTATGTGAATGCATTAATGTTGAGATAAGATGTTTCACAGCAACATGAAGAAGTAATTTACCTTGGCATGAATTATGGATGAATGAATTAGGTACTAGTCAAATCGGACATTACAAACGAGTACTATATTAATATATTTAAAAATAAATAATTTTGTATTCACCGGTATTTAATCAAAATAATCGACATATTTCAAAACCTGTGATGTCTTCGTCAGGATAAACGTATAATGATAATTAACAAATGTAAGTAGAGTAGACACACAAGATGCCCCGACAGTCTAATCTTTCGATAGTTGGTCCCCAGAAAGTATAATTATTTTAAACTATTGTTTTTAATCATAATGTAAATTTACCACATCAATCATTAATATATACAAAAAAGAGTGTATTTGTATTTGCTTTTATAAAAATCTACAGTTTTTTTATTTTTTTAATTTATAAGAAAATAATGTTACATTACAAGTGATTACATTATGAAAAGTTATACAATTATTCATTATTATTCTACTACTCCATACGTTGAGCTCTAGGAGTTCGTGTTTATGGAAGGAGTATTTAAATGCAAAAAATAATGTTCTAATTAAATTTGTAAACAATAATCAAAGACTTATGAAATAAATACAAACATTATTTAACACAGGTATACAATATAGGAAAATATTTTATTAGATATGAAATTAAGCAATTTTTTCACTTTGTTTTTCATTTATACAAACTTAGGCAGGGGCGCACAACATTGTCTCTATATGATGAATGTTTCTATTTTGTTAATTTAAGGTGTTATTAGTTGTTTTGTTAAGATAAGGTACATATAGATAATTATTAAAATTATGAATGATGATACAAAGTAAAAGGTGATTTTTAATTGACATGAATCTATATGATTTTATATAATTGAAAAGGTTTGTGATCACTGATATTTTATTTTGGTAATGTTGGGATATTACCTCCTTGTTGCTTAGGGCTTAATTAACAAATATTGATAGCACTGTGGTAATTATTAAGGAGGGAATATTCCAACATTAATTCATAATTTTAATAATAAACCTTTATAATTATCTATATGTACCTTAACTTAACAAAATAACTTATAATACCTTTAATTAACAAAATAGAAACATTCATCATATAGAGACAATGTTGTGTGCCCCTGCCTAAGTTTGTATAAATTCCGTAGCATAAGAATTTCAACTACCAGTCTGAAAATGTCCGTAGTAGGACGAAACCGGTCCTGGTGTAAATAAACAAGTGGAACAAAGTGAAAAAATTGTTTTATTTCATATCTAATACAATGGAATTCCACCATGAATTAACAGTTAAAAAACTAGACTCATTTATTTATTTATTTATTTATTTATTTTATAGAAACAAACAGTACATTGATTACAGTGTGATGACAGAGTTTACAGATATTAAGTAATATTTCATGGTGGGTACCTTTGATATGTTTCTTTGTAATGTCTTGAGTGGAATGTATAATTAGTAACTACCGGGTGATGTGCGTAGTGTGTGAGTGTGTGTGTATGTGTGAGAAGTGGTGATCTGTGAAGGGATATGTATGCGCATTAAACAGTTATATCATTGACATGATGCTCCTTTTAAATTTGGGCAGCGAATCTGAGAAAATATCAATATTAGAGTTTAGGCAAACATTATTGAATGTATGAAGAGCACGGTTAATCGGCGAATTAGTTGCTGCATTTGTTTTGTAATTTAGAGTGTGGAATAGTGCTGTATGGCGTGTACGTCTTACAGGTATATTAAAATTAATTAAGGATAGAAGTTCAGTACAGTCGATTTTGTTATTTAAAATTCTGTGTATAAATGTTAAATCAGCTAGTGCCCGCCTTTGTTGCAAAGTTTGAAATGTAAATTCAAAGTTATTGTTGAATTTGAAAGTAAGATATTTTATAAATTTGTTTTGAATATGTTCTATGCTATCTATGTATATTTTATACTGTGGGTTCCATATTGGCGATGCGTATTCCAGTGTACTTCTGACTAATGCAAAATATAGCATTATTATTGTCTGCGGGTTACTGAAAACTTTACTTATACGAAGAACAAAGCCAAGCATTTTATATGATCTATGAACGATTGAGTAGATATGCTTATTAAATATAAGTTTGCTATCAAGATAAACGCCAAGATCTTTACAATCCGTTTTAGAGATGACAGGTTCGTTGTGAAGTGAATAAGAGTACCTAATTATATGTTTGTTTCTGGTGAAAGTCGTAGTGTGACATTTAGAAACATTGATGTCTAAACAGTTAACTTTACAATATTTGCAAAGCCTTTCTAGGTCACTTTGTAAAGCTTCACAGTCAGAGAGAGAATGCACAACTTTGAATATTTTCATGTCGTCAGCGTACAGCTTATATTCGGAATTTTGAAAGCATGAACCAATGTCGTTTATATAAATGTTGAACAAGAGCGGACCTAGGTGGGAACCTTGCGGGACACCAGATATTACCTCTAAAGACTTTGAGAAGACGCCGTTGATTAAGATTACCTGATTGCGATTACTAATGTAGGACTTAATCCATCTAAACAGGTCGCCATGTATACCAAGTAGAATGAGTTTTTTCAAAAGAATTGAGTGTATCACGCGGTCAAAGGCCTTAGAGAAGTCTGTGTACATAACATCAACCTGCTCCTTATCGTCCATCTTGCTATGCAAGAAGTTCACGAAAAGGGTGAGGTTGGATGTTGAAGACCTACCTTTCATAAATCCGTGCTGATTCGGTGTAATCGATGTGGAAATAACCGAGTATAATTGATCAAAGACGATTTTTTCAAGAACTTTGCTTAGAATAGGAAGTTGGGAAATTGGACGGTAGTTTTTAACATCATGTTTATCACCAGTCTTGAAGATTGGTGTAATGACGGCTGATTTCCATTTGAGAGGAAACGATCCTTCTGTTAGTGATTTTTTATAGATTGCACAAACTGGAACACAGATATATTTACTGCAGTTGCGTATAAAAATTCCGGGTAGTCTGTCGATTCCTGGCCCTTTTTTAATGTCTATGCTTGAGAGGTATTTTAAGGTGATTTCTTCGTTTATTCTGATAGAAGATATTAACGTGTTGTTAAAAGGATCCTCCTTATTATTGGCATCAAGAGTTGGAATTTCATTTGTAAAGACAGATGAGAAGTAATCAGCAAACAGGTTTGTAACTTCTTTACTATCGTGCGCTGTTGCGGACTGATAGGTCATGTGTTCCGGTATAGTGGGAGATTTTCTTTGCGTCTTAACGTAACCCCATATTTTTTTAACATTATTTTGTATGTCGGATTCCAATTGAGTAATATAGGATTTATGAGTGAGACTAGAAATCTTCTTTTGTCTTTTGCGAAGTAATGCAAAAGATTGATAATCCAATGGATTCTTAAAGCGTTTCCAGGCACGAAAAAACTTTAATTTTTCTTTTGTTATATTTATTAAAGCCGCCGAATACCATGTTGGAAATTTTGTTGATTTAATTACTTTCGTAGGAACCAGATCATTTATTAGGGCATCAATGATTTCATAAAAATGGTGTACCGCAATGTCAACGTCTTGTGCATTAACGACAGAAGACCAATCACTATTTCTGAGAGCGTCATTGACTACTTCATAGTTAACTTTATTAAACGATTTGACTATCTGAGGTTTTAGGATGGCAGCAGGGACGGGAATATTGAGTTCAACTATAATAGATTTATGGTGTGCATCTTCGATTACTAGTGGAGAGTCGGCAGCGGAAACAATGACTGTTGTGTTAAAAATATTTTATTGAAAGACAATACCAATATACGAGTATATTTATGCTTTTAACATTGATTGTACAGATTAAGTAAGGGTAAACTATGGGTAAGTTAAGGGTATAATATATCATTATCCAATTTCAGGGACTTAATTTGCTTTTTGAATTGTTCATATTTCAAAGTTTCGGTTACACTAGTTTTGTTTTTGGAAAATAATATATTGTACCATTTCACACCTAAATATAAGTAGTGATGCTGAGCCGTGGTCGTTCCGAGATTGATGAAAATTTGCACACTCGACTCTCAAAATGAGAGGGAGATCACTTGTCTACATGAGAGTTTTAAAATCCATCCCATCCCATTTTCCCACTCCTCAATGCAGGATTGTGCTTTAGCTAGTTATACAATAAAACCGTATCCGAAAAGGGGTTCGTAAATCGTAAGTAGCATTTTTATAATCTTGATACCTACTTAATTTATATCTAGGCTTATAAAAATACTTTATAGAAAAATGCTCGATTATATCAAAGACCAAGATGTATTTTCAATTAAACATTTATAATTATAAAAAAAAATCAAAGTGATCAATTTTTTTTAAAAGTACATGATTTTGAATGGTTTTTATATTGTATTTTTTTTTGTTTTCATTCTTTTTTTGCATTACTTAGAATTGCATCGCCTTCGAATGATTCGTAACACCCTAATTACAGCTATATACAAGAATGATAAATACTTTCAGCATCAGCCTGCAAGAAATCACCATTCAGAATCAAAACGTTACGCGTTGCTTGGAAAGGCTTTGTACGATCTGAAGAGCCAAGAAGTTCGTAACCAGGTTCTCCCCCATTTACTTCCCTCAATAATTCTTTTAGCTTCACAATATTCCCCAATCTGGGGTTGCAATGGTTCTACTTATTTTGTTGAAGTCAAATAAATAAAAAAATAGATATAATAAAAATAAGTTGTTAATGATCAAGAAATTGAAAATATTATATTACACCATTAACAACTTGGCGCATAAAACTACGACGAAAATGCAAAATGCTTGTCACGTATTTTTCACCATAACTTCAGGGACAGAGCTGGCAAGTAGGTGTAACAATATTCTACATTGTAGGTGTAGCATTCGTACTCTAGCTAATAACGGGATAAACACTTTGAAATGGTAAAGGATTTTTTGAATACAGATCTGTCAAAAGCGCACAAATGTAAACAAGTCACTAGTTAGCCTTATGTTGTTTTTCATTATCTTTATCTTTTATACTAGAAGGTGTTTCAATTATAAAAATTTCGACAGTAAATTTATGCAAAAAGGTCAAATTAACAATGACCTAAAAGTGCTTCCATTTCGAAGCATTACATTCAACCGCAGATCTGTCAAAATTTTGACTAAGATAAAAGGAAAACAATTTTTTTTTTATTTAAAATATTGTGTAATGAATGAAGTAACCCTATTAACCTATTTATCTCTCTTCTAAAGTAACTACGAGTCTATTAAGAGGGTATTACCAGAGAATATCGGAAATTGGTCCTTTTTAAATCAAATTCCAGGCGTATTGACTCTTTAAAAAAAAAACATAAATTGATTTTGAAAGATTGTTATTTTATCTGGTATACGCAGTTTTAAAATTTTGAAAAACTCTGTGTATTTTCAATACACTAAGGTTATACCGTTGGCAGATTGGTTCAATTTTCAAACGATGGATTCTATTAAACAACCCAAATTTCAAATCATTAAATCATACAACAAAATAAATCAATATATAATCTAGTCAACACAGTTTTAAGAATTTTCAATTTTAGTTAAATTAAAATCATTAAAAAATAAATCCTAGAACGTGTTTTATGACAAAAATACCTCAGTTTTTCTATTTATTTAAGATCTTACAAACTAAAATATTTCAATTTTTTTTTATTCGCTTATTTTGTTTGGATATTATTGAAAAATCATAAATACTTATGATCAAAAAATACTTGCAAGAAGTACACGATATTTAATAATTTATCATCGTGCATTTTCAGCATTTTTATTACTTACTTGAATGTAGGTATATATTAAAGCAAGTATTGAATGAAATAAATCGATATTAAATTTATATTTTCAAAATATGATACGGGGAATAATCGATCTTTCTCATTGGAACCTCCCTGTTAAGTTGCTTTTTTAAACTTTTATTCTCAGCCGCTGGTCAATCGCTCTTAATACAAATTTTGAGATTGTGGCTTATTTCCTTATATCTTTTCACAACCGACTAATAATTTTGTATTTACAAACCTACTTACATAATAATATCATGAATATGTGATTTACGGTATTCTAAAGAAATTCAAAATAAAAAAGCAGTAATGTATTTGTAAAAAATTATAAAAAGAAGTATGTGCACACCGATAGCATCGGAAGTTTAAAAAAGTCTTCTGAACAACTTTGAAATCAATCAATCCTCAATCCTCTCTTAGCCCCCAAACGCCCAAAGGTATTGGGTGTTTAGGGACGTATTTTAACACCGTTTAGATTTATACTCGAGATTCAATTCCGCAATGTTATTTTTATGTTTTTATTTAATTCTTGAGCTTTCTAATAAAAACAAAATTATGTAGTACATAACTACACGAGCAAGGGTTTTTTAAAACGATTTACCTGAAGAAAATCGTTGTAAAGAAAAGAGCACGAGGTTGGAATAATATGGATTTGAAAATGACACAAGAAAACGGGAGAGGAAAAGGTAGAATTAATATTATTATCGAATTTCAGAATTCAGAAAACATGTTTACCGAACACCCATATTTTTTAAAACAAGAGTTCAAAAATGTTATCAATTTAAATGTGAAATTTGTTTATGAAAGGGGTCTGTTTTGAACGTCATTATCTTCAAAGTAATTAATGATAATATTCTGTTAATAATTAATAAAAAACAGAAATGTTACGCCCACAAATCGTGCAGTTTCGATAATTTCACAAATAATACATACTCGTATATGCATTTTAAACATATGTACATGCAAAACACAGAATCTGACTTGGGTATTTATAATACCCTTTTCCACGAATATTCCATTACGAAATATATAATGATTGTTCAAATTATGTTTGTTTATGAACTGATCGGAATAGCCGGAATTCTCCAACATCAATTGATCGCCTTTTCCCCCCCTGACAAAGTCTTTCGGTTTACAACATTCCCAAAGGTCTATCAATATTACAAGTACATAGGTACCGCAAGCTGTGACTCTTTTTTAGTTTTGAATTTAAAATTATCAAAATTTCCCGGGTTATGAATAATTAGACAAAATTTGAATTCCTCCTACTTCTCCACCATTCTCTTCCCAATTTTCTTCACCTCCCCAACAGCTTCAGCCTCACAAATTACCCATAGTAATTACAATTACTCTCACTGGCTCCAGACGGTTAGGAGCAATTGAAATATTTGTGCAGTATTTTTTTTTTTTTTCGCCTAAGAAAAAACCAACTTAAAAGTTGGTTTGTTATTTGTATTCGTAGTTACTTGCTGGATATGTTTAGACCCCTCAGATCTAGTGTTTCTACATAATATTCGTGATTGTTACTATTTCTTGTGTGTATTTTATTCATTTAATCTTTCTCTTTAGTTTAATGAGTCATTACTGACACTTTCTTCCATCCACTTGTCAAAAATAATATGGTGTCCTAACGATCATTTCTTCCACATCTGCTGTATGTGTTCAAACCTCTTAAGGGGCCGCTCTGCCAATTTCGAGCGATTTCTTACATATTTCCTTAAACGTTTAAAGTTTGAAGGTTCTTAAAAAATATATGTTATTCTTTAAGATAGTGTCTATACATTCCCCAAGCCGAAACGGCAATTATTTGAAATTCCCTCGATAGAAATAAATCGCAAAGTATGCTCCGAAAATTATTATTTACACGTTTGTTTCTGTTATTTTACAAGTTATATGTATGAAAAAAATCACAATGTTTCTTTAAATGCTACTTGAAACAGCCCCCATGAGATTTTTGCTATTTTTCAAATGAGTCATCTTTTATTAAACATTTTCACAATTTTCGCATGAATTTTATGGTTTTTAATGTTAGTGCGCTCGCTCCCACGATCGTACTGTCGTATCTCTCCATCTTCTTCTTTTTGAGCAGGGTAGCGCGGCCTTAAGTGTCCCTTTCTAAGCATTATTTATAACATTGACATAACATTTGATTTCTCTTTTAATCTCCTCATTCGTAATTCGATCATACCTGGTTTAAATATTTATATGCCTCAAGCATCTCATTTCTACATCAGTTCGCGTTTACAGTCTACTTTCATCCTTCCTCTGCCATTTCCACGCCTCACTGTGATACTTTTTTTTATATTATCCCCAACAGGAGGCACTGGGGAAAATAATTTCCCCCGGGAAGTTCAAGTTGTGGGAAGGAAACAAGTATGAGGAATGGATAGGAATCTAGGGGTCATTGTATCTAATTTGTGGAGTGACGGAGCTATGAATCCATCCCTCCCGATACGGTGCAAGACGATGGGAAGATGATAGACTATCTGGAGTAGGTTGGTACCAGAACTTGGGGCACATGGGTGGAAATGAATTCAATATTAAGAGCAGTGGTAGTGGTATGATGATGGGTCCCTTCAAGACCCAGATTAATGTTTTCCTCTCCTCGAAAAGGCCCAGCTCACAACATTCTCAAAGGTGACATAAGCCCCTAGGGAAATAATTACTCAGGGTCTCCTGTGTGGAGTTAATGTGAAATCGAAAACATTTCAATTTATTCACTGACAATATTAGACAATATTAGCTACTCTTAATCATAATTTGAAAAATAGAACCCAGGACCTTATATAGTGGTGTACACAAAGTTATTTGTTTATTTTAATAACAATAAACATTTACATTTAGGCGCTCCGCTGACGAGGCAACTGAAGCCAAACTAAAACCGGCTAGTTTCCATGTCTTGATTGGTCAAAAAGCTTGTTTAACCATAGACGAAGAACAATCAGCTGACAGCTGGCAACTAGCACCGGCCGGCCGCAGCAATCAACAGTGCGAGTCGCCAGTCTCCGCTTGCGTTACCATTGACAAAAGGTTTTTGAGTGATTGTGTAGTGTGCGGGCCATCACATTGTCATACAAAGACAGTTGCCAGTTGACAGTTTTCAGTTGCCTCAGGATCGCCTTAGTCAACTGCGGACCGAAAAATATTGATAGAAATTTAATTATTCAAAACTTAAAAATTAAAAATGTGTTCTATTTTTGTTCTCTGTGTTATATTTTTCTTCATATCGTTCTGTCAAGTGTCGCTTGACGTGCGTGCTTTTAAAAGAAAATAGTAATAATTTGTAACAGTCGATAAAATTCATTTAAAATTGCGTGCACGTGTCTCACATGTCAATATTAATATCAGTGGACATATTATACCTACGTTCAGACACATGGGATTATAGTATCAACTTGATATTAGGCATATCGTATATCGATGCAATACGAAACGATTTACCAATCCACCAGAGGCCCTAGCACACTCGCTCGACAACGATCGATAAGATAACTGTCGGTAACTTCTCATCGTTCCCTAGGACAACTGCACATCGCTAACGTACAAACAACAGTTGATGTCGAATATGTTAAGGACCCTTAGTCATTGTGAACTGTCACTTACTCGTTGGCAATCTGTAGTCATGCTAGGGAACGATGAGAAGTTACCGATAGTTATCCTATCGATCGTTATCGAGCGAGTGTGCCTCAGGAGCACTCCTGTCCTTCAGGGGCACTGATTTGTTAGGACTGGAAAATTTGCTCTGGATGGTTGGGATATTGGAGTTATACACGGCAACCTAAAGAGCAAATGTCGGAATGTAGGATGGGCCGGACTGGGATGGGTTGAGAATTGTTTACAATAAAATATATAAATTTGTTTTAGACCACTTAAATTTTAATTACACTCTACCGGTTTCGGAAGAACCCTTCCTTCGTCAGGAGAATATTAAAACTAACCTATGATACAAAATATTGATAGTTATATACCAAACCTTTAGGTGCTGGAGTTTAGGTAAATTATTAAAAAACACTAAAGATAGAGATCATAAATTAAGCCACTCAGGCATTTACCAATTATGTTGCAATGATTGTCCATCATTCTACATAGGAAAGACAACCAGAAATGTAAATATTAGAATCATGGAACATTTAAGATGTTTAAATAATAATAATTTTTCGGAGTTTGCCAATCATCTTATTTCCACCAATCATACTTTTAATAAGGACACAGGGGTTAAAATTCTTCACCGTAATAATAAAAGCAAAAAATTAGATAACCTGGAAGCACTTGAAATTAAAAAATCCCTAAATAATAACGCTAATATATTGAATAACCAAATTAATTTATCGTTTAGTCCCATTCTAGATATTTTTCCAATAAACCGCTCTGTTATTGCTGGATTTACCGCAACTACCCTCCTCCCCCTCTGACCTCCCACTCCAGCACCTAAAGGTTTGGTATATATCTATCAATATTTTGTATCATAGGTTAGTTTTAATATTCTCCTGACGAAGGAAGGGTTCTTCCGAAACCGGTAGAGTGTAATTAAAATTAAAGTGGTCTAAAACAAATTTATTGTAAATTATGGCGAGCCACATAGTTAATGCTTATTACGAACATGTGAGAATTGTTTGTTTTTCCTTTCTTAGTTCCTCCTTATCCATACCGTTTTTTCCTTCTTACTTCTTCCTTGTTCCTCTTTCCCTTTCCAATTTATTCTAGCGGGTCACTATTATCGGAGTCCGTTTCGTTCATGGTATACATTTTCTATGTTGACTCTTGAAGTTTGTCTTCGTCCTGATGTCATATTGTAAAGAGTCATTGTAGAAATGATTAGCTAGCATATTATCAATATCGACATTTTTTCTTAATATTTTACAAGAATACAACTTATTTACACCACAAAATGAAACATTTGTTTTTAAGGAAAAAAATTACGTCATTATTTTTATTAATGACCTCAATATATAATTTGATCCGTCAGAAGTTCGATGACATTCCATTATCATCGCTGTCTTTATCGCGCTATTAACATATTTCTGTTTGTTTCCAGAGGTCAGAATTCTAACATTGTGACCTCTGGGATAGACTAAAGGCCAACATCAACAGAGAGATGACTCGCTGAATTATTAAAAGGTAAAATTTGTATACAAATAATATTATTCAAAACGCAAAGTTATTAAATTTGAAGATAAAACATTAGGATTCAGTATCGTGCGAACCCGTAACATTCTGTTTCACGTTGTCTTCTGTCTCTTTTATTAACACAACAAATTCAATATCACCATCTCATTTCACTGTGGCGCATCGGTTGGTACTAACGGCAGACGGTTTCTTCCAATTTGCAGTCAACGTGAAACAGAGTGTTACGGGTTCGCATGGGGAAAAAAGAGACAGGAGACATCCTCCAACCTTCGATTTTTAGCCAGCTGCTAATAGCTGCTGTTCGCAGCATGGTGTGTAGATAGTATTAGAGTTCCAACTACTAAGAACCAGTGGTAATATAGCATGACCAAAGTGGAGTGTGTTGTGAGCCTGAAGGTATTGGGAAGGGGAAGTACCTAGCTATTCATAGCTAGCTAGTCACTAAACATACATTTGAAGTTTTTGAACGAATAAAATAAATAATATTTAGTAGAACTATATATATATATATTTTTTTTTTGTTATAGAGAAATTTCACAAGAGTCCCAACTGCTCCCCTCTGGGGCCAGTGAGACTATGGCATCCCCAAATTGGAGTATGTTGTGAGGCTAAAGGTAAGTGTGGAAGGGAAGGAGATGGGGAAGAGGAAGGTGGGAAAGTACCTGGCTATTCAGATCTAGTCACTAAACACGGCTAACGCCATTATTAAGCAACGTTTCAATTCTGAATGGTGGTCTTACACCAGGGCGATACTGAGTGTATCTTCCACTCATATGGTGATTATTGCATTTTATTTATTAGTAAATTAGTGCAGACTTGTGAAAAATCACGGGATGTTACAATTTCGATTTTGAAAAATATTATTAAAAAAATCTATTCTAATATATTATAAGTAGGTAGGTAATTACTTGATCGTTTCTCTGATTTTTTTCACACACAGTTTCAATTTCGAAATAGTAACACACATTAGTAATTTGATTATGTTATGCGCGACATTCGTAATAGCTCCTGTTTGCAAAAAATCTCGAAATTAGGGTTTCGAACTTTTTGCTAACCCGGACGAAAAGTGTCTAATAGAGAACTATTTAGTAGGTAAATAACAGCATAATAATGTTATTTTTTCTCCTCTTTGAATCTTTCATCCAAAACTAAACGCGAAAAACAAAGAGAACAAGTTAAAATTTGTCGGCAAAATTCTTGTCATGAATGATTGTAAAGTGCCTATTACTGAGGTGACCTACTGAGAAAACGTACTTTAATTAAATTTCTGTTCGTTAGTAGTATAAAAAATAAGGTGTGCTACCTCTTGCAGTTGTGTTTTTGAAGCGATTTTGCCCCTCATGTATAAAGAAATTGTATGAAGAACAAGGTCAGGATCGCTTGAGCCATTCTCTTTCTTGACATAACGAAATACAGGATAGCATTTAGCCACTCCGAAATATTCAAACTAATTACCAATGACGCGCCGGGCACCAAAGATGGCGGACAAAATGGCTGCCGCTTGATAACATGAACGCTGTCATATTCGAAGTCTATATTTATTAATTGTTTTTTATATAAATCCATTGTGGAAAGCGTAGATTTGAGTGATTATTAGGAAGTTCGTTTTATCTACATTATTTTGATGTAATTTTTGTAATATATCACAAAATAAATGTTATAAAAATTGAATTCGTAAGAAAGATGAGAACTGTAAAATATTTTACGTCGTATTGAAAAAATATATTTTTTGTATGCTGGCTTTCAACAGTCGCCACTTTGTACAGATAAAGCAAAAATGAACTAGTTTCTTGATTTGCCAAAGTGCACTCCATGTAAAAAGTGTACAATTTCTTGAAATCAATATGCTATTCTTATCTGATTGTCAATTAAATAATTTATAAATAACACAAGACTAAAGCTTTCTTAATTAGTGTACGTCGTGAGGTTAGAGGGAGTGGAGGAGGGGATAGGAAGGTTGATAAGTACCTAACTATTCAGATCTGGTCACTAAACACGGCTTCCTATTTGGGCGGAGGGTATAGGATCTGCAGCCCCGGGTTTCAGTCATTGGATAACCATAGTATCTGTCATAGGATACCTTAAGTGGTTCGCTGCGTTTAGTGATTTAGCAGAGGAGCCCAGGTTTATGGTATGAGGTTTATCAAGGTCTTAGTGGTAGAGAGGTCAAGGAAGGGAGACCCGTTGACCTCTTCACTGAGGTCAACGGGTCTCCCTCCCTTAACTACTCCCTTCTCCTAACGGGTGAAATTAATGGTTGTGTATCAGTTGTGTAAGATTTCAAATACGTTTATTAGTAAGTCCCTAATCAAACTATCTTACTAATAAACGCAAAAGTTTGTATGGATACATGTGTGTTTGTTACTCTTTCACGCAAAAACTTTTGAAAGGATTTTTATGAAACTTTACAATAATATAAGCTCATACATCAGAATAACATATAGGCTATATTTAAAAAAGCTAGCTATTTTCCATATATTAAAAAAAAAATTGTTTATTAGAAAATGTCAAAATTGTAGAACGATATTTTGCAAAAGAATGATCGTTAAATCAATATTCTATTTTAGAAAATAATAAAATTAGTGAATTCATCTGAAGTACTCGCCTAATACTTTGAATCGAATCAAGAATTATAGATATTTTAAATAAATAGATTATGGTATAAACATAGATGGGACCTAGGAAAAAAAAGGCTACTCGATGTACTAATCCTCCACAGATAGAAATTTTATTAACGTGTAATAATAATAATAATAATTGGATAATTTGTAGAGCGCCGTTTTTGTGAGAAATCACCTCAAGAACGCTGTAGATTTTATTATGACTTCTTAGGCACTACCTAGAACTATTATTTACACATAGACTGTCTAAAAAGTTGAGTTTTAAAATCTTTGTCGTTTTCCTAACTACCCCTAAAAGAATTAACAGATAAATCCTTTGTAGTATTGTTAGTACTAAAAATTTACGTAAATATTATGTCGTATTGTATATCGTCAAAAGAAGTAGAATTTTCGATTAGGAGTAAGCCAAGAGTTATGAAGGAAGTCTTACGCCGAAATGCCGATCAACGTAAAACTATTTTCACTTTTGTCGTAGAGTTATATTTTTATCGAAAGGGAAACCGCTCTGTTATGCGCCTACCGGTTTCCACGTAACAAATTTCACACACAAGTTTTTTTTAACAGCAATTAATAAACACTTTATTGGTCCGCTAATAAAATTATGGCCCAGAAAAAATTGTTGTAGTAACAATTAATCATATTAGTATAGTAATAGTTCTTGCCCCTGATTCTCATCATCCACCTTTAGACATTACTATATTATGTAACCCTATAAAATACCAAATTAAAAACCAGACGCAATTTCCCAACTTTAATAAAGCCAATTATGTTGCAATACGTGATTATCTATATAATACTGACTGGTCTATACTAGAAGGAGGTAATCTCGATGATAATATTAAAGCCTTTTATGATCATCTATATAAAGCCATAGAAAACTTTGTTCCAATTAGTTATAAATTATCTTCAAATTTCCCTAGCTGGTTTAGCAAGGACCTCATTAACATTGTAATCGAGAAGAAAAAAGCTCATAAAATTTACAAAGAAACAAAAAATCTTTCTGATTTCACAGTTTTCAGCAAGCTGCGAAAAGATTGTAGTAAATTTTCAAAGATTTGTTATAATAATTATATTAAGAATGTTGAATTTTCAATCGCTAACAATGTAAAACACTTTTTCAACTATTGTAAATCCCAAAATAACAACAACCTTGGCATACCTGAAACTATGCACTACAAAGTGAAAACTTCTAGTAAAATCAAAGAAATAGTCAATTTGTTTGCAGACTTTTTTAAGGATGTGTATGAAACAGATATCCCTGATAAAGACATTCCAAACTTCGAGTCAGATATTAACTTACAACTATCTCAGATACATATTGACATTAAGGAAATTGCAGTTTGTATTAAACTACTGGAACCTAAATCTTGCTCAGGGCCAGATAAAATTCCCCCCGTATTTCTTAAAAACTGTGAGGGTAGTGTCTCTTACCCACTGTACCTACTATTTAATCAATCACTTTTAGCAGGCAAGTTCCCGCAAATATGGAAAAATAGCTTTCTCACTCCAATATTTAAGAGTGGAGACAAGTCTTTAGTTGAAAATTACAGACCAATATGCATACAATCGTCGATTCCGAAAATTTTTGAAAAGTTAATTCTTCAAAAAATATGTTCTTGTATTAAATTTAATATCTCATCATTTCAACATGGTTTTATCTCTGGACGAAATACCTTAACTAACCTTACACTGTACGAACATTTTATCTCAGGTGCCTTAGCTAATAGAGAACAAGTTGACTCGATTTATACAGATTTCAGTAAAGCTTTTGATAAGGTTTGCATTAAAATTCTTCTTAATAAATTGTCTAAACTAGGAATTAGTGGTAAATTATTATGCTGGATTAAGAATTATTTATCAAAACGTGTATTAACTGTATCTATTAAAGGACACTTGTCTTACGAATTTGAAGCCACTAGTGGCGTGCCTCAGGGTTCGCACCTTGGTCCAATACTGTTTTTATTATTTATAAATGATGTCACTTTCATATTCTCCGATGTTAACATATTATTATTTGCTGATGACATGAAAATATTTAAAATCATCAAAAATATATACGACTGCTTGTCCCTACAGTCCAATTTTTTAAAATTCGCAGAATGGTGTACCATCAACAAACTTACACTTAACATTAAAAAATGTCAAATCATGAGTTTCTTCAGAATAAAAAACCCTATCAAATATTGTTACTCACTTAACAACCACAGTTTATTGTCAGTACCTGTAATAAGGGACCTCGGAATAACCTTCGATACTAAACTCCTATTTACTAATCACATTGATATCATTACTAATAAAGCAATGAAAATGCTGGGCTTCATTATAAGAATATGTAAAGATTTCAAAAATATCCAAACATTTAAAATACTATATACAACTTTAGTTAGAAGTCATTTGGAATATAATTCCCCCATATGGAACCCTGTCTACAAAAGCCATGCAAATTCCATTGAAAGAATCCAACACAAATTTCTCAGATCAATTAATTTCAAATTAGGAATTCCCGCGGATGACATAAACTATGATTCTCTATTACAAAAAATGCGACTCTTATCGTTAAAAGATAGAAGAATACTTAATGATCTAATTTTTTTATTTAAAATAAATAACAACTGGTTTGACTCCCCTGAATTGGTGTCACTGGTGAATTATCACATACCTTTTAGACCTACTCGACTCCAAACACCTTTTCATTGTAATACCTCTGGGACCATCGCAGAACAAAATGCAACAATAAATCGCTTACATACTTTTGGCAATAAATATGCTAATATCGATCACGCCGGTAATCTGGCCTCATACAAAAGATGCATTAAACAAAATTTGTCTTCTAGTACCATGTAAACATAATAATTATGTAAACATAATATGCTTACCAGAACTTGCAAAACATTAATTCATTAGAAATCATAGGTACTTGTAAAATTCATCATATCGGTTAATATTTGTAATCTATAATATCTACCTATTAAATATTTTATTTTTATTTTTCTTTGCTCCTGTGAGGACTTCTTACTTTTTATATTTTATATTTAAATCTTTGTTCCTTTTAAAGACATCTTATATTTCTACATTTAACTTTTTTATTATTATTATTTTATTCTCACTTTTAACTTTTAACTTTTTTATCTTTGTTTAATAATTTAAAGCTTGTACTTTATACTTATACTTTGTACCATATTTTTCACTTTACATTTATATTTTACCCTTTTCCTACTACTTATTACCTTACTACTTACTGTTAACATTTTTTTTCCTTATATTTAACTTACATTTATACTTTTAGTTATTCTTCATGTTGTTGTACTATTTATATGTTATGTCAATTATGTTAATGGCACATGTTGTGCCGTATATGTGTAAATAAATAAATAAATAAATAAATAAATATTTTGGTTAATGTTAATGTCAATTTTGACATTAAAAAACTTCCGAATAAATTTAATAACGTTTCAATTGTTAGGTAAAATGTTTTTTTTTAAATCATTGAATTAAGTTAATTAATATAAAACAATCTCTATCGAAAAAAGGGAAAAGAGATTTTAATTTTTTTTGTTAGGAGCTTCACACGGAGATGAATGTTATTCTAAATTTCTATCATTTTATTCGTAAAACGGTTAAAAACGGGGCTGAAGTTTTTACGAACAAATTAACAGGGTTTCAATGTTTATTGGCCGGAACATGTAAGAATAATTTGTTGGTATACGTAATTTCGTACGTGTTTTACCGCCAATAAACATTGAACACTGTTAATTTGTTCGTAAGAACTTTAGTCCAGTTTTTACTATTAAAATTATCGTTTTTTTAAATAATATTTTTCTCCGTGTATAAATGGTTGGGGCGGCGGTACCCTTGAAAAAATATTTTCTTATTTTTGAGAATGAAAGATACATAAAAGAAAAGTGTTCTTTCATCAGTGTCTTATGTACAAATAACTAAAGCCATTATTCCGTATTTTGACTAAGAACACAATGTTTTTACCAGGTTAATTCTTAGAGTATCACCAAATATCACAATAATTAACCGTAATAACCCGGTACACTCGTTCTTCATTCCGACCGGTTTCTTTTATCAAAAACTGGATCAGTCTGCTAAAAGGAAAAGTGAAAGAAGCGAAAAGCAGAATGATTCAACCGTAAATGTGGAGCAGAATAAATGAGAGTCGTTCTCGTGTTGATATAACGTATTAATCGTAACATTACAAAATAAATAAATCTCTATCGTAAGTGGATTTAATTAATATTTAACGCAAGTAAAATGACGTAGCCATATTATTTTAAAACTTTTTTTTTATGGAGGACAATTCTTATTACCACTCACCACTGAACAGATAAACAATTACGGTCTGGTACTTGAAAGCTAAAACAAAACTTAAGAGGGTATTACCAGATAATACCTGAAATTAGTCCTTTTTAAATCAAATTCTAGACGTATTGATTGTTATTTTATCTAGTAAACGCAGTCTTAAAATTTTGAAAAACTAAGTGTCTTTAATATAAAGGTTATACCATTGGTCGTTGGCAGACTTGTTCAATTTTCAAACGATAGATTCTATTAAACAACACACATTTCAAATCATATAATCATACAAAAAAATAAATCAATTCATAATCTAGTCAACACAGTTTTCAGAATTTTAATTTTAGTTAAAATAAATCATTAAAAAATAAATCCGAGAACGTATTTTGTGACAAAAATACCTCAGTTTTTCTATTTACTTAAGGTCTTATAAACTAAAATATTTCAAATTTTTTTTACATAATTATTTTGTTTAGAAATTTTGACCCTTAGATTAACAAGGTTCCATCTGCCTTGGTAATGTCGTGCGATAACGGGATATATAGTAAGCTACTTTAGAGTTCATTATCGCATGACGTTACCGCAACAGATGGAACCTTGTTATTCCATAGGGTCGATTATTAAAAAAACATAAATAGTTATGCGCAAAAAATACTTACAAGAAGTACACGATATTTAATAATTTATCATCGTGCGTTTTGAGCATTTTTATTGCTTACTTAAATGTAGGTATATTTTAAAGCAAGTTTTGAATGAAACAAATCGATAAATAACTCAGGTACGGGACATACGTCATTCCTATGTCTACCTACGTTAAATTATCGTGAAAACAAGCTTATGTGTCCAAGCGGTTAAATTTTTAATTTAAAAAAAATTATACGGGAAATAATCGATATTTCTCATTGGAACCTCCCTGTACAGTTGCAAGCATTTTAAAACTATTATTCTCAGCCGCTGGTCAATCGCTTTTAACGCTGAAAACCACATAATTTTAAATAATACTGATATAATGGCCCTAAAAGGATTGACGCGCGCAAGAAGTACATAATTGAAGAAATCATCACTCCCATTCACCACAATTAACACTAATGATGGACACTTTAAGATTATCCCGAAACGATGGCTAATGAGCTCATTGGTGAAGTCTGTCCAGGTCTTGGTGGCGGATGCGTACACCGACTAGCTGCGTGGCTACCCGAATCGGGAGCTCTCCAGCTGGACTCTCTTGACTCAATGCCTTGCACCGCAGTGAGAGGGATGGATTTGTACGTCACTTCTGGATATACTTTTCCTTTATAGATAGTCTTCACTTAGAAATACCCTTCATACAGCATGACCGAGGATGCCATAGCCCCTGAGGGAAATGATTTTCTTCATGGCCTCCTGCATGGATTTAAAGTTTAAAAAAGAAGGAGGAATCGAAATACGATACAATAATCCAAAAATGAATTACGATAATCACTTAAGACAACGTTAGCGACTCTCAATTGAAAATCTGAAACAGAAAAATCAGAAAAAGATACGGTTACAACCAGGAATTAAACCCAAGAAATTAGCCTTGTCGCGGTAATGCCCTACTCCTGAGCTAATCGGACTCTATCCACTTCATATTTATTATATTTCGAGTAAGAACTACCAATATTATCTCCATTTTCTTAACGCCTATTTTTATTGGCTGCTACGAGGTTTTTATGTATGATTGCAAGAATCATTTCGAATTAAAGGCTACCTAGATAGTGTCTTGGATAAATTTATCAATAATGATAATACTTTTGGAAATGAATAATTAAAATCAAGGTCAATTGTTGATCACTTTGGATAAAATTGAACATACTTTTCAAATACCGAAATTCATTCTTGATCAGATTTTCAATATCATTGCCTAAAGAATCAAATTGTGACATCAGTTTTCTTTGGTGATTACTTGACAAAGCTGACAAACATATTTTCAGAACAAGCCCATTGAATCCACATAAAAACAATAATAATATACTTTATTTTGGTGATATTGTGCACATTTTCTTTTGTGTCCTTCCATGTAAGTATTTATTTTTCATTTCAGTATTTTATTCAGTGCTCACTCTAAGAGCAAGTAAGATTTCTTAATAATACCATTTATTCATTTATCAATCTTAGTGAAACGATTATGCAGATGCTAAATTATTTTTATTACTGTCTTTTTAATATTTTTTAAATAATTTTGATGATTTTATTAGCACATTTTTTCCCACATTAATAGAATACCTGCTAATATTAATTCTGAATTCAATGAACATTTCTGCACAAGGTTCATTGTCATCGTTTGGCAACAAGTTGACACTATATAATTTGGAATTCTAACGTTGGCGCTTTTTAGGTCATTGCCTCGCCGCTACGTGAATAACAAATTTAACAGAATGTTGCCAAATCAAACATATAAATAGATAAAAGAATTATTTGTATTCTTGTCGCATTTACTGTTAGGAATATTGTTAAAATGTTTTGAATACAATTAATAGCCAATTTGCACAATTTTCTTTTAATATTCCAGTTCTTTATTCAAGCGGCATGCTCCAAGAAATCCATTCAGGCCCATTATTATCTTTCGGTTGAGTTTGGAGATAATGGTAATAAGTTAAAACGGAACAGTGACCAAACAGAACTTGGTAAAATATGTTTCGAATACAATTGATAGCCAATTTGCAAAAATTTCTTTTAATATTCCAGTATTTTATTAAAGCGGCATGCTCCAAGGAATCCATTCAGGCCCATTGTTATCTTTCGGTTGAGTTTGGAGATAATGGTAATAAGTTAAAACGGAACAGTGACCAAACAGAACTTGGTAAAATATGTTTCGAATACAATTGATAGCCAATTTGCAAAAATTTCTTTTAATATTCCAGTATTTTATTAAAGCGGCATGCTCCAAGGAATCCATTCCGGCCCATTGTTATCTTTCGGTTGAGTTTGGAGATAATGGTAATAAGATAAAACGGAACAGTGACCAAACAGAAATTGGTAAAATATGTTTCGAATACAATTGATTGCCAATTTGCACAAATTTCTTTTAATATTCCAGTATTTTATTCAAGCGGCATGCTCCAAGGAATCCATTTAGGCCCATTGTTATCTTTCGGTTGAGTTTGGAGATAATGGTAAAAAAGAAGTAGTGACTAATCAGAACTTAGTAAAATAGTTTATTAGGTTAGGTTAGTTTAGTTTAAGGTTAGATCAGGGCATTTCCACACCTTTCTTCAGTGTTCTCTTTTGCCACTGCTATTTTATGACATCCAGGAGCCATAATTTGCTGGTAGGTTCCTATTCTGTTTAAATGTTGTACTTTTAAAAACTTTCTTTGTACGTGTTTGTACTTTGTACTTTCTCCATAGGTACCTTTGTCTGTATCTATCTTTCTTTATTCTTGGATAAAAGGTAATTTCAAAAAGATTATTCTGTAATTAGATTAGTTATGTATAATAATATGTTTCTAATATTGAGTCTATCAATAGTGATTGGATGCTTCATTATTAGGAACATCAGCAGCCACCTTGGTATTATTTGTGTTTAGGCGTTAACATGAGAACGTTGGGATTCTCTACGGTTTCTAGTAAATATCAATCATAAAATAAATTTATTTGAGAAAGTTGAGTCCATAACATCCATCCACAAAACATCACGATTTAAAAAATTAAAACGTACAGTGGTACGTCCTAACCAAAAAGTGACAACGAATAAGGAATTTAGATCGTGTGTGCAGAATTGATGAAAGAAAGCATTTTCCCTTCTAAGGTCAAAACTCTCCGTCACGACTGACAGCTAAAAATGCACGCATGATTCAATAATCATGCTCGTGTGATATAATTGGTAGAGTTTCGTATAATGCTAAATCTATTAGGCAACTGGAACGAATTTAGTTTCATTAATTTGATGTTTTTTATAAGGTTGTTGGTTACTTTTTTTTTCAACATGTGAACAAATTAAAATAAAATCAAATTTCGGTGATTTTTATACGTTTCAAACTATATTTGTCATTTTGCCAGCCACAATTAGAAAATCTGTCATTTCCCAGGAAAAGATAATAGACACTAGAACTAGCACTTTCTAGCCTTCGTCTCCGATCTCCTTCCCCTCCTCCCCACTTACTCAAAACTGACAATACGTCAATACGAAACTAAATTATGACGTCCCAAACATTCTAATTTACAAATTTACGCCAATTTGCAATTCAAGATAAAAAAATGCTGTTATATGTTCTCTAATTAAAACTTTTATTGTTCAGTGTTTATTTATGCTTAGATGGTCGGCACGAGTGTCACTAAAAGATAAGATTAAAAGTTCACGCATTCGTGGTAGCCTGGGTGTCACGGACATAAACAGTAAGCTAGCGGAACGACAGTTGAGATGGTATGGTCACATAAAACGGAGACCACCAGACCACACAGTGAAGCAGGCAATGTCTACGGAGTTTCATCGACAGTCATCCAGAGGTAGACCAAAGAACTCCTGGATGACTCAATGCTCCAAAATCCTACGTAGAAACGGCCTGGATGAAAGCGATACCCAGAACCTAAAAAGCTACAACCTGAGAACGAGGGGAACCGACCCCAACAGCCTACCCACGCAATGAGTTGGGGCAGTGCAAGGAAGAAGAAGATTGTTCAGTGTTTATTTCGTGAAACTCAGATTTTTAGCGAAAATTATTTAAGGTGTCTTTCTTTTACAGTTATTATCCTGGATTAATGTTTCTTTGCAATTCATAAATAAATGCAATACGCGTTGTAAAGTTTTATGTATGACAGTTAAAACGACTTGGTTATTTTTACGTCTTTGAATTTGCCGAATTAATCCCAGATTGTTGTCTAATTTGTTTATAAGTAATATATATGTATCCACCAAATTATCATGTCGGTTATTACAAAATGCAGTTTTCATTTTAGTTATTTCGAAGTCAAATGCCATAATCGGTGGAATAACGTGTTACTGGCGAAATTTGGTATTTTCATCGCAATTTAATCCGTCTTGGCATTTGAAAATGTCATTTATAAATGCTATTGATAGCCATAACTTTCTTTGATGCAAATGTAATGCGAAAACTTAAGCTTTTGTAGTGTCAATCATTAAATTGCGAAAACATAATAATAAAATCACACTTTGTAATTCATTACAATAATTTGCAATATTATTTTAGATACCCAGAGGGCTTTTATATTTAATATATTTTTTTTATATTTTTTTTTAACCAGATTTATCAAAATCTGGTTAAAAAAAAAAATATAAAATATTTAATATATTTTTTTTTTATAAAGTATTGATTATTATTATAAGCAATAATTATCAGCCTGAAACACTCATCCACATAAAAAAATCTTATGAGAAAAGATACATGCCGCCGACGGGACTCAAAACTGTGTCCTTCTGATTTTTGGTCAAATGCTCTATCACTAAGCTACGGCGGCTTATCTCTTACCCGCCAAATAATTCAATATATACTAGTGTTTCATTCAACAATTACTGCTTATTACATTTTTCCACCTGCAAACAATTGAAGAGGTATTGGAGAAAGTATTGAAAATATATATAAAAAAACACAAGAGAAAACAAACTAAAGAAAACAGAAAATACGTTTAGGTATCATATATATAGATAATCTGCCAAAATCCTCCAAACCAACGAAATTATTAATAAAAATATATAAAATTGTTGTCGACAATATTTTATAATCACATTACAAGAAATCCGGTGTGCATTAGTGAAAAAATAAGCCTCTCAGAATGTGAAATATTCAATTCATAAAAAAATTATAAAATGAATATTACGAAGATTTGCATATAATCTGATTATTATTTGGTACGTTATTATATAAAAAGAGGATTTGAACAACCTTTGTAATGTCAATAATATTAATTTTCTTGAGATGATTATGATGTGTTTTCATCACGCCTTTAATCTTGTTTTTCAACCTTCAAAAATATTAAAAATTAAATTATTTCATATTGTGACACAAACACATTTTTAGGAATAATGCGTCACTGTGGGTAAATATTGTCATTTGGTTAGTAGGTACTACATATCGTAATATGTATTCAGTATACTGTAATAGACAAAGAAAGTCAACACACAACTACTGGTGTCACAGTCTTAAAAAAAATTAATAATGTATTTAAGTCCTAAATGACGAAGCGGAACGTTGTATTGCTTATAATAACATTAGCTATGTTTGTTGAGCAGATATTGTTTTTTTCTTTCGGGTCCTATATCATCTTCGGGGATGCTGTGTGGAGGGTCAACAACTGTGAAAGGCAACATCAAAGTTGTTGAACTCAAGAACGAGTCGTAGAAATTACCCGTTCTCATACATTCTTACAAATTTCTCACAAATTTCAACTGTAAAAAAAATTCCACTGGAATTAAAATCAATGTGACAGCCGGTCGAACAACTTAGTTCACATTATCTTTAAATTGTTTTGTTGTGAAAAACGATTCGAACTTATGAAGATCCTATTTGTAAAAAAAGTACAATAAAAAAGAATGTATTTTATTAATAGACAAACGACTACTAGAATTTTATGACCTTCACATAAATAAATACAATCTTCACGATATTAGCACGCTTAGCACCTTAGAAACTTATTTCTAACGAGTTTTAATTTACCAAGAAAATTGTCTTGGAAGTCAGCACCTTTGTAGCTACAATAATATCAAGTTTTACTAGACCTATGTGGTACAGGGGAAGAGAGATGAATTGATTATTTTATTTATTATATTGGGTTTTAACACATTGTTATTAGTTGAATTAGAACAATTCATTTATACAAAAACTATGCTCAAATATATAAACAAATAAAATAAAATTATAAGGCACTGCAAACCACCCTTTTTTAAAAATACATATTTATTTTTTGAAGGAAACAAACAACTTATCCATAGAATACAGATATATACACAGGTGAAATTAAGTAAAAACAATCTATGGCTTGGAGTTCTATTGTGTCTTAAAACTAATTTTAGGTAAGGTGGACATGAGTACCGCCGCCCCGGGAACCATTTATTAGATAACCAACATCTCTGCCATAGGTCACCCCAAGTGGTTCGATACGTTTGGTGACTTAGCAAGGATGCTCGGGTTCGTGGAGTGAGGCATGTCTAGGTATTGGCGGCGGATGATCTGGACACACTGAACCTCAGATTACAACTCACCCCTTAAACCCTTTTCTTCCCAGAAATTCCTCTCCTTCTTTTCCTTAAAAATAAAGTTTAGAATCTAACCCCCTTACTCACACGGAGAAAAATGTTATTTTAAAATACGATCATTTTAATAGAAAAAAGGTTAAAAACGGGACTGACGTTCTTACGAACAAATTAACAGGGTTTCAATGTTTATTGGAGGGAACATGTTCGTAAGAACTTCAGTTCCATTTTTACTATTAAAATTATCGTTTTTTCGAATAACATTTTTCTCCGTGTACGAAGATTTTTCTTGAAATTGGCCCAGAATCGGCTTTAACGAGAACCGTTCAAAATTTAAATGAAGTTAGAAAGTCAAAAAATGGTGGAATTTCAAAATGGCGCTGTTTGTCGATTTGTGGCAATATGAAATGTGACAACATGCCTGTAAGATATGTTAATGGTGTCGGTAGTACGCAAATGAAGAGAGAGTATAAGTATAATGTACTGGTATTTATAAGGGAGCTGCTTGTAACAAAAGAGACATACTTCTAGCACGCATCGCCTTTTATAGAGTCTCGCAAGCATACTATCTCGCTTGCTCTCATACACATTCACACAGATATTACAATGCCAAACAACTATTCTGGAAAAAAAATTGTGGTTAAAATAGTGTAGTATTCCTTTTTCCCCTGGGTTCACCATCGTGTGTATGTGTCTATAATACTACTGATGATTATGTATTGTAGAGTGAATACCTATCAGCGTGTGTGTTCTTCTATCGGCAATGTCAAGGAAAGTCGGTGAACTCTGACTATGTGACTATAGGTCTTGGTACCTGCACATGTCAGCAGTTGGCTGTCGTCCGACAAGCACAATCGTGTAGCTATTAATTAATGTAATTTCTAACACAGTTTCACATTTAGATAAAAGATTTGGGATTGGTTAATTATTGATGTCATTAAATGCACCGACAGACGTGTGTTCGATTGCCAAAAGTTTTAAGCAACTTTTGTTTAATTCTGGTGAAATTCAATTCCAATTGGTTTATCCGGCGGTTCCAGGGAGTCGTAGAGTCTTTCGTAAATATTGGCTCCATCCTATTACTACTTTCGTACATTTACACTACTAGATTATTTTTTTTAATTTTTTTTTTAAATTTTTTTTTATTATTTAAAATACATATACATAAGATTTAGAAAAATAAATACAGTTGGTTCTTAAAAGCTGTTTACAAATAGATTTTTTTTTAACAAACTACTCAACTCAACGGAGAAAAAATTTCTCGTGTTTGAGTTGAGGAGTAAAGCCTCTTAGTTAAAAAAAGTTAGAAATTATAATGTTTTAATTATTGTTTACAATAATTGACTTACAATCTACATGAGTGAAAAATAAAAATTACAAATTGAATTTAAATGTAGATATAAATATATATTAATAAACTAATTAATAGATAGGTACATATAGTTGGTTCTAAACATTGAAATTGGCCTCAGCCGCTGATAAATATTTTATTTGAAGGTACATAATAATGAAATGCAACAATTATCGTTTACCAATATGACAGTATATAAGTATAGTACTGGTAAGGTAAGGCACTGTGTCAAAAGATTGATATAATATTTGTAGAGGATATGTTCAAAAAAGGAAAAATATGAATATTTTTAAATATAAATTAGTAATTATGTTAATTACATACTAATAGTTACATATTATAGTTAAAACTTAATCAGTTATCACTAATAAGTGTACATACAATAAAAAATATGTAGACTTTTTTCTATGAAATTAATATTTGTAATTAGTGTTTGGTTTATCGAATAGTTGTTTGATTTGAGATTTGTAAACTTTATACTTTTTTTCTGTTTTGATTTTATCTGGAAGGGCGTTGAAAAACTTTATACCTTGGTAAGTGTAATGGTGATGAGAAGCAGTAGTTTTATATTTAGGAATTTCTAAGTTGCCTCGGGATCTAGGTCGATTACTTGTTTTTGCGGAAATTGTTGTATTAAAATAATCTTTGTGAATTTGTAGCAATGCATTCTTTTTGAAGATCTTGTTTAAACTCAGGACCTTAAAAGTTTCAAACAGTTGTGTAGTTGGAAATGTTGATGGTTTTCGCAGGATGACTTTTAGAATTAACCTCTGCACCTTTTTACTTGTATTTATTTGTATTTTATTTGTACCTCCTTTTGCGGGATTTATATAAAAGTACATTATGCGATGTGTGGGATTGCACTAATCTTCCCAATTTTTTTTTTATTAGTCCTATTTTACATATTGGTTAAATTAATGTCTGAAACGAACTGACTTCTCTTTTTTTACACGAACTCCATACAGGAGGCCCTGAATAAAATAATTTCCCTCACGGTCTATGTCATCTTTGGGGATGCCATGTGGAGGGTCGATAAAGTAGGTAAAAAAAATATGTTATGAATTAATTCATGTTTTAATAACAATAATAATCTAATTTTTTTAAATATGAAAATGAACAAGACACAGAAAAATAATAAAAGATAACTGTCGCAACAATATGTCCCGGTAAGACGTAAGGTTCTGGGTCCGTGTCCCAGTTGCGACAGTTATCTTTTATTATTTTTCTGTGTCTTGTTCATTTTCATATTTAAAAAAATTAGATTATTATTGTTATCTTCTTCTTCAATGATATATTACATTGATGGGAATAGCCTTCAAAAGTTAAAAAGAGAGTTTTTCTTATAAAAATATGAATTAATCATGTTTATTTGTAAGGAGTATTTCTTTCGTTTAAATGTTTGTCAGATGCTTAGATTAATTAATAGAGTTGAAATATGTTACTGAGACAACCCGCGGGGTTTCACCGCACTAGGTCCAGTGGATATATAGTTTTGCGGGTCGTTTATATAATAGCTATTCGATTCGTACACGCACATTATTTGCAAATAAAACCATGTATGTATAAATAGATAATATGCTTGATGTTATTTTTTTAACAATATTTCGATATTATTTAATGAGTACGTATTTTGTTCATAATCTGTTTCTCTCCTGTGTATTACTGTAAACTTATGTATCACTTAAATGTAAAAGCCTTTTATGGCGTTTAAATAAATAAATAAATAAATTATTTGAATGGCTATCATTTTTGTAAGAGGTTCTATATTTTTTGTTCGATTAGTATGAAAAAACCTACTTGTCTTATATTTTTACAAAATAATCATCATCGTTGCTAGTTTTTGATAAGTACCTATAATATTTATTGAATTAAATGTGTTTGTACATTATACCACTTTTACAAACAATAAACACAGTTTTCTCTTTTTTTAAACGACAATGACCTCGTCTATTCTGTCATTTTGCAATTCTATCAGTTGGGTATCTAATTAAAAATCTACTACATTTTTTATGACAAAAATGAGTAGAAATACGGCACGAGAAAGTAACAATAATTGGTACATTTACAACACACGCTGTCAAAATTAAGTTATTATTTATCTGTAATCAACTTCTAAATCGGTACATTATCAAACGAAGTGCTGATTATAGCATTGGAACGAGTTCCACTAGATAGGTCACTAAATATATTTTGTAACGATTTAAACTAGACTACGACGTCATCAGTAACTTTCTAATATGTTAATTTGTAGATAATTAAGAACAAGTAGACAAATGCGTCTGGTTCCCATTCTGCTAGCTAAGTATTATATTGAGATTTGAAGTAGGGTGAATTCAAATATTGTCAGGTTATTTGTAACCTAGGAATGTTCATCAGTTGTCAGTGCGTGGGTTAGTGCGTAAGGTGATGTGAAATATTCTTGCGTATTGCGTAAAATTATTCAAGCTCAATTGAACTGATATGTATAAATCATATCAGACAAGCGATAAATTACGTACTTACCAAAATTATTTGTAAGTTCCATAAGTTTATGACGGATGGCGGTGTGAGTTAATTTATTGACACATCACTTGGTTATCTAGGTTACGGAACCACCTAGCAGATGGAGTTGTGTTTCGTTAGCCAGAGCAACGAATGGGCGGGTCAGCTATAATATATTATATTTTAGAGTTCTTGTCTAAAATGACTAATGTTGAAGATGTCAAGAGACCTAGAGATATAATTTAGCAGCACCATACCTCTTGTCATGCTGTGGTGGGCAAGAACGTGCGTTCTGCCATGTGGAATACAGAAAAAGTCGTGGTGACGACCCTGGCGGTGGTTGTTCAGTACGAATAATTTATAGCATTCCAAGAGGCTGTCAAAGAAGTCTTCCCGTCTGCCTAGTCTCACCGGCTCTGGTTAGATGGGACTCTTACGCGAAATTCACATAAAACCCAATCAAGATCCATTGAGCAGCGGCTGACAATTAAAATACCAAAATGTTTGCAACTGTACAGGAAGGTTCCGAGGAGAAAGATATATTATTCCCAGTATTAAAATTTTTAAACCTAAAATTTAATATCGATTTATTTAATTCAAAACTTGCTTTAATATATACCTGCATTCAAGTAAGCAATAAAACGCAAGATGGTAAATTATTAAATATCGTGTACTTCTTATACCTAAGTATTTTGTGATTCTAAATATTTATGATTTTTGTAAAAAAAAATCTGAAATATTTTAGTTCATATAAATAAATAAACTGAGGTATTTTCGTCACAAAACACGTTCTCGGATTTATTTTTTAATGATTTTAATTGAACTGCAATTAAAATTCTGAAAAGCATAGTTACATTATGTATTGATTTATTGTGCTGTATGATTATATGATTTGAAATTTGTGTTTTATAATACAATATTTCATTTGAAAATTGAACAAATATGCCAACGACCACCGGTATAACCTTAGTATATTAAAAATAAACTCGGTTTTTCAAAATTAAAAAGTATGTTTACCAGATAAAATAACATTCTTTCAAAATCATTTTATGTTTTTTTGTAAAAAAGAGTCAGTACGTCTAGAATTTGATTTAAATAGGACAAATATCAGGTATTGTCTGATTTATACCCTCTCAACACACAGTCTAGAATGACTAAAGTAAATTTTGATATAAACGCTTTTCAAAAATCGAATTTTCGAATATCTTTCTGTGTCTGAATCACTGTGCTTTTCAAATAATTGTCAAGTTTTGTAGTAGATGGTTCACCCGGTTTACGTTATTAACACTAGTGCATATGTACATAATATTAAGTTGTCTGATGGTGTTGTAATCCATATCGTTAGCAGGCGGCTTGCGGCACTACTCGCGGAGTTACGTAAAACTGTAACGGTGTATTGTGTTCTCGAAAAGCTGCGTGTGTTCTTTTCACCGGGCGGAAATTCAACAACTTGTCGGTGGTTATATTATTATTATAATTTATCATCACGCCGTTTCTTCATGAAGGTAGTCAGAGAGGATGGCCAAATAAATACAACTATTGGACTTATTTTCATTTTTTTCTTTAAAAGAAAGACAAACATTCCCGGGTTACGAATAATCCAACAACATTTGAAAATCTCGTACTACCACCACACTAAGCGGAAGATGTTGCTTGTGTTGTGATGGAATCGAACACGGAACGCCTGGGTGGGACCCAAACGCGATGCCCACTCAACCACTGACTCCAGTTCCTGGGTAGGAAGGTTCAATTCTTAGTCAAACCAAATATAAATATAAAAAATTTAAAAGTATATAAAAAAAATATATATAATTGATTTTAACTACACATGGAAATTAGTCGAAAAAAAAGGTTGTTAAATGCCTATAAACGATGGATTATAGATTTAATGTTAAGGCGAATGAGTTTTGACCAGTTTTCAAACCATTCAAAAGTTTAAGCCATTATTAAAATCTAGCTT
Source organism: Limnephilus auricula (assembly GCA_951813805.1). Lineage (NCBI taxonomy): Eukaryota > Metazoa > Arthropoda > Insecta > Trichoptera > Limnephilidae > Limnephilus > Limnephilus auricula. Next base: position 12,846,945 of record OX638408.1, on the reverse strand, counting down.
AATCACTCATTTTCTTATCTCACATAAAGTGTATTTTTGTTGCTTTTTATTAGTAGGCGAAATGTGCCTCATTACGCAACAATAAATAATATGATGTGAGCCTACATTTGGATTGAAAATGCTGCGAATTTATGTAAAAAAAATTTGAATTTTATAAAGTATTTTTGAATTTTTGAAATGAAATCTCCTTCCATAAGAAATATTTACAATTTTTTTATAAAAACATGCTTCGGCTCCCCCTCTATATATACGACTACAAAATGCCAATTATTTACTATTGGTATTCGGTCAGCTTTAATTGGCGAAAGTGTTCGATAGTGCCGTAATAGTAATTATTGTAATACCTAGAACTGAAACCGTGAATTTCAAACCTTATGGAAAACAAAATTTAAACATTTAAATTTTTGAACAATCTTTATTAGAACTCCGCGTTTTTATTAAAAATCCTAATTAGGATTTTTTAGAAATCTGTATTTGATACTTTGTAAAGTAGGTAACTTTTTATTTCACTAAATCTCTATCTGGGAATCGGGTATCGGTACCGCCGTTACAGTAACCATTTAATGGATAAAATAATAGTTTGCTACGATTGGTGACTTAGCAGGAGTGCCCGAGTTTATAGGGTGAGGTTTGTCCAGGTCTTGGCAGCAAATGCTTTTGCCCACCTACTTCTTAGCGGCCGGATCGGGAGAGACTGGTTGAGGGAGACTTTTAGACCTCTCCAGCCGGACTCTATCGACCCATCGTCTTGCACAGCAGAGGGAAGGATGAATTCCTTGACTCCCAGATTCCTATCTCCCTTCATATATTATTTCTTCAAAGAAGTTCATCTACTTCCTTTCCTAAAAAAAATCCATTATATAGCATCCCCGAAGATGTCATAGACCCTGATTGAATCTTTCTCCTCCGAACCTTCTACCTATATACAGATAATGTAAACAAATCTCTCAATAGTTCGTGAATTGCCTCTCAACAATACCTACTTATCTCCGTAGAAAGTGAATTTGACATCGGTCACACGCGAAGAGATAATCTCCTCCATTATCATTTTCGTAATAATATACGCAGTATTAGTAAGTACCTACTGCTGTTTCTTTACGTTTATCTGTGGGTAACATTTATCTATAATGATCGTGTTGGCGCGTAGCTAACTTCTAGCCACGTTCTCGTAACGTATGCGTGAATTACGTAGGTACCTAAAAAGAAACAATGCAAACATAATGGAAGACCTAACTTAACTCATGTCTTAAATTTCTACTCTTTAAGAATCGTCAACTTGATCAAATTCATTAAAGTTACTCTAAGGGAATGTGTCTCGTATATCGTCCGTTGTTCCCAACTTTTCGGTCGATCAATCTGAGTCTCCGATCAGCTAAGTGATTTATTTAGTAACGCTCGATTCGCCTGTTGGTCGGATAGTTGCGTTGGTAAGAGTGTATTTGTGCATTATTTGAGAAATGTTGAGCCAAAACTTCGGCTCAACAATTGATCAATATATGTATGATTGGGAACATCGGCCGTAAACGTAGAAAGAAGTAATCATCACACTTACTAATCCCACAAGGTATGAAAAGAGTTATAGAACGCATTACAAATCAATTCTTAGCAATCACTCTTTGATTGTTCCACACTTGATAAGACAGGATTCAAGTAGTTATTTGATCGACTTACACATCGCGTTTGTTTCACGGAAAATCAAATGTAACATTGTCATCAAATGCACGGAGAAAAACGTTATTCTAAAATACGATAATTTTATTCGTAAAAACGTTTAAAAACGGGACTGAAGTTCTTACGAACCAATTAAAAGGGTTTCTATGTTTATTGGCGGGAACATGTAAGAATAATTAGTTGGTATACGTAATTTTGTACGTATAAAAAAATATATTCTTTCATTTTCTCGCCAATAAACATTGAAACACTGTTAATTTTTGAACTTCAGTCCCGCTTTTAACCGTTTTTACGAATAAAATGATCGTATTTTAGAATAACATTTTTCTTCGTGTGGCCATTCAGCCTTATTTTGTTTTTATGCCGTTTCTAGGGGCGTTTCTGCTTTACATCAAATTGACGCTGACAGATAGTTGTCTTCACAATTTGTTCAAAAGCTAAAATTACTATTTAGATTTATCTTTAATACGAATAGGTTTACATTATGAATTTGAAAAAATATGCTATAGATATGTTGAACTTTTCGTACCTTCTCTATTTATTGGAATCAAAATAAAATTAATAATTACGTTACAAAAAATATAAGAATAATTTATTTTTTCATTACATAAATATGATGTAAGAAAAAACTTTTAAAAAATTCCCCTTTATGGCTAAGATTATTTTTGACTACTCCCATTGACTAACTTTTTTTCATTCTTGTAAAATTATTCATAAAAAAAAAAATCAACTTTGGCGCTACTTTCCTCGTGCAGATAATACCAAAAACACGCGGAGTGCTAAAGGGGTAAGAAGTCAAATATTTCTGGAGTATATATTCATTCATCTTAAGAGGGTATTGCTAGAGAATACCGGAAATTAGTCCATTTTAAATCAAACTCTAGACGTATTGACTCTTTTTTACAAAAAACATGAATTGATTTTGAAAGATTGTTACTTTATCTGCTACCCGCAGTTTTAAAATTTTGAAAAACTAGTGTATTTTTAATATACTAAGGTTATACCGTTGGTCGTTAGCAGATTTGTTCAATTTTCAAACCATAGATTCTATTAAAAAACTTAAATTTCAAATCATATAATCATACAACAAAACAAATCGATATATTATCTAGTCAACAACGTTTTCAGAATTTTAATTTTAGTTAAATTTAAATCATTAAAAAATAAATCCGAGAACGTGTTTTGTGACAAAACTAATTCAGTTTTTCTATTTATTTAAGGTCTTATAAACTAAAATATTTGAAATTATTTTTACACACTTATTTTGTTTAGACATTATTAAAACACCATAAATACTTACAAGAAGTATACGACATTGAATAATTTATCATCGTGCATTTTGAGCATTTTTATTGCTTATTTGAATGTAGATATATATTAAAGAAAGTTTTTAATGACATAAATCGATATTAAATTTTTAATTAAAAAAAAATGATACGGGCAATAATCGATCTTTTTCATTGGAACCTCCCTGTACAGTTGCAAGCATTTTTAAATTTTTATTCTCAGCTGCTGGTCAATCGCTCTTAACGGAAAGCCTTGAACTGAAAAAAAATGACGCCGAATGGATATTTGATAATTTTTTCACACGTGAATTTTCGCCTCTTTTTGAAAGTCCTCATTTGTAAATCAGTTAAAAATGGATGCTACCGCAGTGATCTAAATTCTATTAATTGTACTTTCGTTCTTACTTCACCAGATTCATGCCTCACTGCCATAATCAGAACTTGTTTGTGGACTGCTAACCTTCTTCTCTTTGGATACCTTGTTTATATTGCATTGCAGAATTTATGATTTCTTTTCAGCGAAGAGACCAAACATGTTATCATCTGCTGATCAGAAAAACTTTGCTTGACATTTTGACGTAAAACGACTTCTGCAAATCAATAAATTCATCTAGAACAGTGATTCCCAATCGTAGTGATCACTTTAATAAGGAAGTTGAGTCCTTTTTTTTATCAATGTTTACATGCATACTTAAAAACTAGTATTTTTTAATTTTTTTTAAAGTTCGTTTAATAATTAAAATAATTTTACAAGTTTGAATTTTATTAAGCCCGCAAAAACGCCGGCAAGAGTACCGTGCGGGAGAGTTCGTGACGTCACCCGGTCCTTGATTGTGTGAAATATAAGGGAAAATGTTTACAAAACCGGGACATGCTTAACACGGACGAAAGAAATAAATTTAAAAATTTGTAGTAGTTAGATAGTAGCTAGTACTAATCAATTCACTTACCGGAATTTAGAAAAAAGTGCATTATAATGGTTATTTTTAAATTTAAAAACACGAAATGTCATTTCTCAACGAAACTTGCAACAGTTCCTAACATAGCCGTCGGTATTTAAGTTTGCATGTCATCTACATGAACATATTTTTTATAAGTCAAAATATTTTTCACTCAACTTCCCTATTAGCTTGTGGGCGATCAAAAGTTAAAAACTGCTTTGGGAGCCGATTTTTTAAATGAGTTTATTTAAAGGAGTTCAAAAAACGATTATTGGTGCACCTACACTTTTGCCACATTTATGATCTGTACCCAATTCATCGAATTTAAGCAGCCAATATCTACCAATGTATACAATGATAATATATAAATATATAGATTTATACAATGCACTGGGTGACAGCCATATCACCTGGATGGAGAAATTTCCTAAGATCGCTTCTATGATATACTGTGACATAATATTAGAGTTCAACGGAGGGCAAAAAAAGTTAGCGGTAGTAGAGAATTGTGGGAATTTGACTGTACACGGATAAAAATATAATTCTGAAATACGATCATTTTATTCGTAAAAAGTTTAAACGGGATTGAAGTTCTGACGAACAAATTAACAGTTTTCAATATTTATTGATGGGAAAATGTAAGAATAAATTATTATTATTAATTATTAGAACAAATTTCGTACGTATACATTGTTGGTACAACGTGTTTTTTCGTTGTATCGTCATGTTGTATTATCAGGGCAACTAGATATAACATTTCTAAACGAATGTTTTAAAAATATGGCCTGTTAAATTATCGTGAGGGTCAAAATCGATTTTTGTTCTTGTATAAGACGTAACTTTAGCGCATTTAATTCGGTATTTCAGTTGATTTTATTCAATCAATATACAAACTCTACGCATGTCATACTTGTTGTCATATCTCTACGCATGTAAAGGCTCTCAACTAGCAATCCAAAGATCACTGGTTCAAATCCCGGCAAGCACAAGTAAATTTTAATTGATTATTTTGTAACATTTTAATTAATGAAGATAATATTAGCGAAAGTCAATCAACAATCCGTAACAGAAAAATCAGAAAAAGATACGGATACATTTGGGACTCGAGCCCAGGACCTCTGGCAATCCGGGCCAACGCGCTATCACCACGCCAACGTATCCCTATCCGATTCGGTCATTTTTAACTGTATCGTATTTCGACTGAGAACCACCAACATAACGCATATTTTTATTGGCTGCTATCTTATATGTTCCTTCTTATATCAATGCTTGATTATTTTGTGTTGTTTTTAAGATACTCTCAGTATCACCCTGGTGTAAGACCACTAGTCAAAAATTAAAAGTAGCTTGAATTGACTTTAGCAATGTTGAGTGTCCAGATCTGAATAGCCAGGTACATCACCATCTCCATCCCCTCCTTACTTACCTTCAGCCTCACAACATACCCCAATTGAAGATACCATACCACCAGACTTCCAAATGGTGGGGAACAGATGGAACTCTTGTATCACATAAAAAAAATTAGGTACCTACGGAGCCATGACCACATTTTGACTACTACAAATAAAAAGTGAAATTTTAGCCTGCGGCTCATTCTTTGTTTTGTTGTTTCTTTAGGAAATAAAATATACTCAATGGTAACGGCCAAAAAGTCTGGGAACCTCTGATGTAGACAGGTTGCCTTATTTTTAATATGGTAAATAATGGCACACTTACAATGCATTAAAGAAGAGACATCACAGGTGTAAGGTATATGCCTTTATACACGATGAAGTTATAGCCGATTCGCAACTTCTTTGGACCAAAACCTGTTAGTCGTATAAATTCAAAATCAGTAGGTGAAACCGGACACATAGTAGAGTCGACTTTCAGGTAGTCGCAAGCCGCGGATAGACGAGGTAAGAAAGTGGTTTTTGTTGACTAATGACTTTTAGGTAGGTGTCCACCGAAGCAAGTCAGTACCTACCCGTGCTGCACTAGTATAGTTGTTTTATTTTCCAGGAGGCCGCCACAGTACGCGAGTGAAGCCGGTAAAAAAAATCGACACTTAGTTTTTTTTTACTGTAATATATCTATTTTAAAATTTCTGGCCATTTTTTTTTGGGTTTTTTTACAGAGTTTGGGAGGCGGGAATGGGTACCGCCGCCCCGGGAACCATTTTTTGGATAACCTACACCTCTGCCATAGGTCACCCCAAATTTGGTGAATAAGCAGGGGTGCCCGGGTTCATAGGGTAAGGTTTGTCTAGGTCTTGGCGGCGGATGATCTGGATACACTGAACCTCAGATTCATACCCAACCCTCATACCTTTTTCCTTCCAAGAATTTCCTTTCCTTCCTTTCCATAAAAATACCCTCCACACAGCATCCGCAAAGATGACATGAGCCCTGAGGGAAATTATGTAAAAATATATATATCTTAGGCCAGCTAGTATCCAATTTCAGAGAAATGCGTGGATATGCACAAATATGTGCGTGAGTTCACCGTCATCGAAAATGAGCCTATTTGCCGAGTCTCAGCACGATCGGACGTCGGAAGTGGGTTGATTTCCAGTTGCAAGATTTGCATTGATTCAAGAAAAGAAAATCAATCTATTTTAAAATGGTTTTAATTAAAGAAACTGACATTATTATAAAACATAATATTAGAATATTTCGAATTGATTGGATATATGTTGTTAAAGGTTCTGGTTAATAATAATAATAATAATAATAAGCCCTTTATTCTGGACTTCGGTTAGGTACATGAATTTAGACATTTTTTGTTTTTTATAATATGTTTGTTATAATATGTCCCGAAGCTCAGTTTGCCTCTTGGCATAGGCCTCCTCTAACATTTTCCATTGGGACCTGTCACGCGCTACTCTTCTCCATTGATGTCCAGCCGTGAGTTTTAGGTCGTCTTCCCATCTTATGTGTTGACGTCCTCTACTTCTCTTGCCATCTCTGGGATACCAGTCAGTGACATTTTTGCACCATTTCTCTTGTGGATCGCGGATCATGTGACCTGTCCATCTCCACTTTTGTTGGTCTATTCGGGTAACTATATCGGCAACTTTAGTTTTCTCCCTTATTATGTTACATCTCACCCTGTCCTGTTTCCTTATTCCTGTCAAACTTCTCTCCATGGCTCTCTGGCAGCGTTCAACTTTTCTCTGTGGCGTTTGGTGAGTGCCCAAGTTTCACATCCATAGGTTATGACTGGAAGTACACACGTGTTGAAAACTTTCCTTTTTATTTGCATACTTAGTTCTTTGGATTTCAAGACTTCTTTCAAAGACCAGTATTTCTTCCATCCATTCGCTACTCTTCGCTCGATTTCTTTAGTGGTTTGATCTTTGTGGGATATTAATTGTCCTAAATAGATGTAATCAGAGACATATTCGAGTGGTTGGTTGTCAATTTTTATAGTTATTTTTTTTTGTTTTGTCTTTGTTCATGTCTTTGTTCATGTCTTTGTTCATGTTTAGGCCGACTTTCACACTTTCCTCGATTAGTGATTCTATCATTCTATTTAGGTTTGTTGGGTTTTCCTCGAATAGGACTATATCGTCTGCAAATCTTAGGTGGTTCAGTTTTGCACCTTGCACGTTGATACCATATTTTTCCCAGTCTAGTTTGCGGAAGATACTTTCCAGAGCAGCCGAGAACAAGGGTTCTGGTTAATTCCGATACTAAGATCCGCAGAAGAGGACAGTTAACATACCTATTGTTAAGAGCGATTGACCAGCGGCTGAGAATAAAAGTTTAAAAATGCTTGCAACGGTACAGGGAGGTTCCAATGAGAAAGATCGATTATTTTCCGTATCAAATGTTTTAATTCAAAAATAAAAACTTGCTTTAATATTTACCTACATTCAAGTAAGCAATAAAAATACTCAAAACGCACCATGATAAATTATTAAATATCGAGTACTTCTTGTAAGTATTATTTGATCATAAGTATTTCTGATTTTTCAATAATGTCTAAACAAAATAAATCTGTAAAAAAATTGATATATATATAAGTTTGTAAGACCTTAAATAAATATAAAAACTGAGGTATTTTTGTCATAAAACACGTTCTCGGATTTATTTTTTAATGATTTTAATGTAACTAAAATTACAATTCTCAAAACTGTGTTGACTACATAATATATTGATTTATTTTATTTTATGGTTACATGATTTGAAATTTGTGTTGTTTAATAGAATCCATCGTTTGAAAATTGAACAAATCTGCCAACGACCAACGGAATAACCTTAGTATATTAAAAATACACGTAATTTTTCAAATTTTTAAAACTGCGTATACCAGATAAAATAACAATCTTTCAAAATCAATTTATTTGTTTTTGTAAAAAAGAGTCAATACGTCTAGAATTTCATTTAAAAATGACAAATTTCCGGTATTGTCTAGTAATACACTCTTAACCACTCGAGCGTTTTTTGCCACGTTATGGCACTATTTCCAAAACCTCGGATTGCTTTCTTGCCAAAATGTGGCAATTTAAAAAAAAAAATTTTTTTTTAATAAACTACTTTATAATATATTGTACATTAAATATATAACAAAATTAATATTCTCTAGATTCTTTAAAATGTTTTAAGGTTAAAGATTTAATTATATATTTTTTTATAAATCCTACAAATATGTGATAATAAACAAAAGATAGGGGAATTCATTGGCTCCATAGAACTATTATCAGTTTGTATGTCTCCATATTCAAATTCGAAGGTATGATTTTTTTAATGTGGGCGGAAAAATTTGTTTTAGCAATCCGGGAAAAAATATTTTAATTGCTCTGTCACTCCAGTGGTTAAGCTTGTCAGCTTATTATTATTTTTTTATGTGTTCTACAGATTGACAAATCCTATTATAATACACATGACATATACATAACTTTACATAAATAAATGAAAATACAATAAAATTACATTTACTTTACAGTTCTTGTCTAAAATTACTCTTGAAACTTCAATTCTAATGTTGAAGATGTAGAGACCTGGAGATATTATTTAGCAGCACTATACCTATTGTAATGCTATGCTGTACCAGAACGTCCGTTCTACCACGTGGATTACAGAGCAAGTCGTAGTGGCGACCCTGGCAGTAGTTGTTCTTATATGTTTTAACATGATAAAAATCTGAAACGCACCTGGAATTGGCGCACAACGAGGCCCTTTAAATGTTAATAAATAAAAAACAAAATGGCGATGAATGGATATTTGATGAAATTTAAATTTCTCTGAAACAACCGACCCTTTAACAAACTAATGCTATCTTAGTTAGTAATTAATACTAAAAGCTTTCTTTGGAGTGCAGCGATAAAATCTCGTGTTTGCTGTGAACCTTACATAATTTACTTATTTCTCGTAAGCAATTCTGAAAGGAAACGGACTTCATTGGAATGAAATGTCAATTTTAACTTGCATTACGAGTTGAATTAAATCTGACAACGCCTTTGAAACAATATAGCCACATAAAAAATATGAATCTTCATATAGATTCTTAAACACTGATGATTGGAATGGTTTTATTCGATGCCAGGAAGAAAAGTAGTGTGGTCGAAAGCTCACTCGTTTTTTTTTAAACTTATTCTTTGCGTAATAAGTTATGAAGCTACCCCGTAATCGAAATAACCTGATCATTAATTACATTTAATCGAGTATCCTCATCGATTATGAACTATAATTTTTCAGACTTCCGGCAGACGACTGAGGCAAATATATACATTATAAGAGAAAATCGGTAAAGTAAACCGACCTGCCGTGTCATCACTTTATTATTAATAATTAATTATCTATTAGGTTTCTTCCTTCCGCCATAGCCAGTGCTCGTGCTAACCAGACCACTTTCCGAGTCGATTTGCCGGTGGTACGGTTTCCTAGTAGAAATGAAAAGTGATTGGTGGTTATCAAAATGATATGTTTGCATTCTAATGGACGTTGAGTCACGGAATCGTATGGAAGCAATAGTTACCTACTGATTTGCTTTGAACTGTGAAATGTTATATTACTAGCCCAGAAAAAAATAAAAAGAAAGGCAAAAAATATAAATAAATTTTAATTAATGAAGATAATATTAGCGAAAGTCAATCGAAAATCCGAAACAGAAAAATCAGAAAAAGATACGGACACATCTGGGACTCGAACCCAGGACCTCTGGCAATCCGGGCCAACGCGCTATCCACTGCGCCAACGTATCCCTATCCGATAAAAATATGCGATAAGAAAAATGAAAATAATGTTGGTGGTTCTCAGTCGAAGTATGATACTGTTAAAAATGACCGAATCGGATAGGGATACGTTGGCGCAGTGGATGGAGCGTTGGCCCGGATTGCCAGAGGTCCTGGGTTCGAGTCCCAGATGTATCCGTATCTTTTTCTGATTTTTCTGTTTCGAATTTTCGATTGACTTTCGCTAATATTATCTTCATTAATTAAAATATTATAATTTGAGGTTTAACTCTTTAAGTTAAAAATAAAAATAAAAATATTTCATCCTAGACTTGCAGATAAAGTCAATAGATATCGCATATTAATAAAAAGTGATAAAATTTATCCTGACACTATCTAGAGGGCATTTAGTTCGAGTTGAATCTTGCAATCACACATAAAGGTAGCAGCCAATAAAAATATGTGATAAGAAAAATGAAAATAATGTTGGTGGTTCTCAGTCAAAGTATGATACAGTTAAAAATGACCGAATCGGATAGGGATACGTTGGCTCAGTGCATAGCGCGTTGGCCCGGATTGTCAGAGGTCCTGGGTTCGAATCCCAGATGTATCCGTATCTTTTTCTGATTTTTCTGTTTCGGATTTTCGAATGACTTTCGCTAATATTATCTACATTAATCAAAATATTATAATTTGAGGTTTAACTCTTTAAGTTAAAAAGTTTAAAATAAAAATATAAATAAATTGTTTTCTCGTTAAGTGTAAACTTATGCAAAGGGTCTTTGAATAAGTAATACCTAGTAAGGTTTTAGAAGCCATGTTGTTAAAGTGACATCTGTCAAATTTAGTGTTAATTGTTCAGTGTACGGCAAATCACCTTGGAAGGTTACAGCTTTAAACAACGTGTAAAAATCATCAAATTCGAGATTTGATAAAAAAGGCATGGTTACCTCGCCCGGCGGCGCCACGTGATCTTAACATGGCGTGACCGGCAATCGTGCGATTTAATGCCTTCAGACTTTTGGGGCTATCTTAAATCGCAGGTCTATGCAAATAAACTTCAAACAATTGACGCCCTCAACAAACGATTTATGGGACAAAGTCATTGAAAATTGGACCTCCCGAACACATGTCACGAAGCAAAGCCGCGGCTGACATTTACAATGAATGCTCGGAGCATCGCTCGCTAAAGCGCTCCCTTGAAATGACCCACTTCGGGTCGCAACTCCGTCAACGTTCGGGACGTTGCTCGGCGGTAGAGCCCGCCCATCTATCATAGAGTAAGAAGCAGTGTTGCAAACACCGCATTTATAAAATATCTAGCCGCAGGCTTGTGAAAAGTCACAGAACATTATAATTACAATTTTGAAAAAAGAATTAAAATAAATTTTTTTTAAAATATTGTTGTATTATAGTGTAGGTAGGTGCCTACTTTATCGCTTTTCTGAACTTTTCACACAAACAGTTCTAATTTCGAAAATAACTCTCAAATGCAAAGCAAATCCGAGTTCTAGAGTTCATTGAACCTTAGTTACAGACACACAACCTTAATGAGTATTTTTCATTATCACGGATGCGTGGAGTTTATAAAAGCATGGAGATGGCTGATATGCAGAATATCAATATATCAAAAAAAGGTATATATTTATTTCTCTTCTAAATTGTTATGTAGTTAGTACATCGATCAAATAAGACACAGTTAGTAGTACAAAACTTACCTGTAGACTTAATTAGTAGTCTTTATCATACCTTTGTTATTTTAAGCGATTTTCGTGAGCAAGAGTAGACACCAACCTGAAACAAACGAAAAATGTTTTAGTTCTACAATATAACAAACGAAAATTATCATGTTGGGTGAAGAGATTTTAAAGTAGATTTTATTATAATTTTTTATTTATTTTATTTGTTTTTTATTTCTGTATAATATTACCCCTTCAAAAATTTTACGTATTTTGTCAGAGGTTAAAAATATTCCCACTTTGCAATAAAATCAAAATAAATGGAACATTTGTCAACGTATCCAAAAACTAAAATCTGTTTTCGAAAGGTGATGAAATAGGCTTTCAAATTTCTTTATTAAAAATTACTATGTATTTTTTAAAATATACATTTTTTGGGCGAAAACTTAAAAAAGTTTTAAAAATGGCTCACTTTTCTTTTTTTCCAACTAAAATTACTGATAATGAAAAAAAATAAAAACACATACATATTTCATTAGAAAAATGAATTATAAACGTTACTGTAACTTCACTATTTTTCGTTTCATGTAAAAAAAAAATCTTTAAAAATTCACAAAGTGCCATATTTTTTTTTCAATTGCGATCGGAAACTTTGATTTCAGAAAGGGGTAAATTTTAATTTTTTTGTGGTTTACTTTTAGATTTGAATATATAGCGTGTTGTATTATGTTTGCAATGCCGTTTAGATCTTACTTCTCACTATGATAGTAAGGGAGAAACAACGATTTCTGTGAGACCTGTGTGAGCTGGGACAAATATGGTCTCCTGTGATTAAACAAGTGGTTTACATACATAATTATTAATTTTTGTACATAATATAATTGTGTACTATTAATTATATTGTGTGTGAGGTAGGTTTGAGAAGGTGAAACTGTGGGGTGGTAATGTTGTGCGTTTCGTAAACACCTCATTAGGAGAACCTGTACTGAGGTGTATACGTGGTTATGTTTGATTGTGACAAGTATTTATGTGTTGTAGTATAAAGTTTTATTTATTTTAATAGTTATTGTAAATTGGTTTTAAAATTTAAATTTAGGTAAAGTGTTTGCCTAATGAGAGAAATAATAAAAAATACTTGCTATAATGGATTGATTATCGATTATTGGAAGAAAAACACAAAGTTGGAAGACAAAAAATAACAGGGTAAGAGATGATATTAATTATATCTATTTAGAAATGTTAAATATATGTTAGAAAAAGTATAAAAGCAATAGAAGAAAGGAATGATGAGGATCGAAAGATTTTTGGACCATTTGGTGGTTCACAAAAAAAATAACATGATTCATTTCTCCTGGAGGCTCTCGACTCGCAATCCAAAGGTCGCGGGTTCAAACCCGGCGTGCGCAAATAAATTTGATTGATTAATTTGTTTTATTTCACAATTAATTAATTAAAAATAATATATAGTATATTTGCGGCACGTTCCAGAGTGGAAAATACTCTCAGTTCCCCCTGGTGTAAGACCACCATTCAGAATTGAAACGTTGCTTGAAATGGCTTTAGCCGTGTTGGCTGAATAGCCAGGTACATTCCCACCTTCCTCTTTTCCATCTCTTTCCATTCCCCACTACCTTAAGTGTCACAACATACCCCAATTGGGGTTGCCAAAGTCTTACTGGCTCCAGACGGAAGCAGTTGGGACTCTTGTACATTTGACTCTGACTGACTTATGCTTACTGTGAACAAAGCTTATTTATGTCTATGTCTTATTAAATCAATTTTTTTTAATGACATTAGTGAAAAGATACTGTATCATTGCATAAAAGTATCTATGTATAAGAAAACTACTAAGATAGATAATAAAAAAATTATCAATATATAAACAAATAACCTAACCTGGTAAGATTTATAATTTACAAACACATAATTTTGCAAAAAAGGGAATAAGTTATCACTAAAATAATGTCAGCCGGCATATTATGGCGGGCGATTGACAAAATACGTCTGGAATTCCAAGGGTTAAATATAGTTAAGCATCGATGACACGGGGCTAGTTTACAAGCTACTAGCCGGCGAATTCACTATCTGCAAGTAAACTTCATATTGTTCACAATCTGCTAGTTAGCTAGTAAATATGATTACATTAGTGAATTCGCCGGCTAATAGCTTGTAAACTCGCTCAATGTAATGAAGCCTTTGGATCGATTTACCACATACCTAATATAACAGTCGCAAATAAAAATAAAACAAAAATAAGAGACACGATATCCCTAGAAAAGCACATACATTATTAATTATCACATTTCATTGGTCCAGTGTGGATATAAATATTAATTTTATGGCAAACGATGAGTCGCGTCGAAAGTTCTGCAATGAAACCTGAGTGGAAGGGTACCTGTATTCGAATTTGCATAACCGTAATAGATTCACGCATGAATAATGAAATCCGTTGCAAAACATGTACACTCTACTATGTAAAACAAGTACTGTATAAAACAAGTACACTCAAAGTAAAATAGAACGCAGTTCTTATGATTTAAATAACAATTTTACGAGCTACCTTTACAATATGTTTTCTGTTTAAAATTGTACTATGTACTAGTTATTACACCATTTACCAAGCATGTTACACAAACATCCAACAACTAAACAAAAACCATTCTCAGGTCCCTTAGTTGTAGCAGGGTTTTTTTCACATTAAATTTTTGTTATACTTCCTCGATTCATTATTTTATAAACGGTTTGCTTTTGTTTAGAACACATTTAAAATAGCACATACCCATAAACAACAAAATCAAAACAGAACAAAATAGAATGCATTCATAATGATAAAAAAAATACATAGAAAACAGTCAAAATAGAATAAAAAATTTAACCTCTTGAATGCCAGGTGTTTTTGGAAAAAATCGCGCGAAATTATCTTCCCGGCTTTTGCTCAAATATCGTATAAAAACAAAGGAATTGTTTTTTTTTTGTGATTGTTTTCTGTTTGCCAGATAATGTACCTTATTATTCATATATATTTCATGATAATATCGTTACAAGTTTTCCCAGAATAGCTATTTTTAACAAAAAAATGTGAAAATATTTCCCATTCGACAAAAAAATGTAAATAAAATATATTCATACGAAAATGATAATTTTTTTTTATTTCTCTACAAACCTGAATAGACACCCTACATGAAAAAAAACCAATTCAAAGGTGTTTTCGAAGAAGTAATGACATAAATACTTGTTTGAAAATGAAATGACAGTTGAAAACCGTTTGTAAAAGTAACGCCAAGTTGACCATAGATATTTATTATAAATTATTCAGATGGGTTGGCGCTATGCGGATTTTTGCTATGTCAAGACCGAGAACGGCGCAAGCGATTCTGACCTTGTTATTCATACAACTTCTTTATACATAAGGAACAAAATCGCTTCAAAAAATTTTTTTTTTTTTAATTTTGACCCGCGGCCACCGGTGGGCGAACGGCAGTCGAGAGGTTCTGTACAGTTCTGATGTCAGTACAAGTCGTTCTTAGTATGAGTTCATTGGTGAATACTGGTTAAAAGTGTTGGCATAATTTGTGGATTCGTATTGTATTTTAATTAAATATGACTGAAAATATTTTTCATACATTTACACAAAATTCGTGAAAATATTTTTCATACATTTACACACAATTTGTGAAAATATTCAATTACAGAGTACACAATACATTTTACATACAGGGTGTGAAGCATACTTTAACCAGTTATTGCTGACATTATTTTAAGTAAAAAATGTTAATAAAATTTTTGACTCTAGTGACATTTTTGAAAAAAAAAATTTTTTCTAGAAAAACATAAAAATAAGTAGGTTTAGGGAAGTTAGGGGCGGGGTGAGGGGTTGGTTGGTTACTTGGCTTAGAGACCAGCGACGACATGTGGAAGATTTTTTTTTTCTTTGATTTTGATTAAAATTTTTAGAAAGAAAAAAATCTCACCAAAAAAGGCACCGGAGACCAAAATTCTATTTACATTTTTTACTCCAAATAATGTCAGGAATCACTGGTTAAAGTAACTTAAGTACAATGCTTAACACCCTGTATATGTATATTATTTGTACATGCTAAGGCATCAAAATAATTAAGGAAATCTGAATAACACATTTATTTATTTGCAGCTTGCCGCAGTTTGAAGAAATGGACTGGATGCGCGCGCAAGTCTACACTAATGTTTTATGACAATTTCTGTCAAGAAAATACAAATATCTTACAAATGGGAAGAACAATGAAATGTTTACAGTTAAACAGTTCCACGCGTGATAAAGCCACGAGAATTGGTCGACGAAATGCAATACCTATTTTGACGCCTATTGTGTAATGCAATTCACAAAACTATATATCATATTTAAATAAGACATAGCCAAAGAAAAGTTTACATGACAACAGAATGTTTTAGTATTGAATTGAATAAAAATGTAACACCTCAATTGCACAAAATCATTACATCTAGGGGAAAAAATAGTTCAAAAGTCAATCCGAAAATATTAGAAAAATCGAAGACTATAAATGCCTACAAAAAGCGATTATGGAGTAATTCTATGTAAACATAACAAAATTACGAAATTATCTTCTTAACCGCTTGGGCACATAAGCTTGTTTTCACGACAATTTAACGTAGGTAGACATAGGAATGACATATTCCCCGCACTTGAGTTATTTAATTAATATTATATAAATCTTTTATCTAATATTTTATATTTAAATTTTTAATGTTTATATTTTCTAATCAAATTGTATGGACACAAATGGTTTTTAATTTCAGTTTTTTGTATCTACTAATCGTTTTTGTTTCAATTTCTATTGATTAATCACTATTGATATTCATCTTAACAATCGTAATCATTCGATTATTAAAAATGCCAAATATTCAAATATTTTTGCTATTTATTTTTGGGGTGTTGTGACGTGTTGCTTTAACTCCTTCTTTAGCCGACGTTTCGGACCGCGTTACAGTGACCATCGTCAGGGCAAATGTGGCAGATGTTGAACACTGTAACACGGTCCGCAACGTTGGCTAAAGATGGAGGTAGCAAAACAACGCATAACACCCCAAAAATAAAATCATATACAATCAAATATTAGTAATCATAATCATTCGATTATTGGTAATTGTAGCCATTCGATTATTTTTTATTATTGTACAAAAATAGTAGCTTCTCAGCAGAAGATTAGTTCATCAGAAAATAATATTACAACAATAAATGAAATAGTCATAAACGCATTTGCGTAGTAATATATACATACATACTTACAAACTTAGGGTTATACTCAAGTTGAAAATAATACAGAAGCAGTGTTATTGTGGTGAAAACAGTGTAAAAAAGGATAATAATTATTTAAATATCTGTAGACAGTTGAAAATTCAATTATCGATTCAAATCAATTCGATTATTCAAATCGTAATTATTCGATTACTCGATAATCATAATATTTTACGTAGGAGTAATTATTGCAACACTAGAAAAAAGAAAAGTTCCAATAAGTATTGAAACGCAAGAATTTATAAACGCGTTTTCACTGTATATAATACGCTGGCACTGAAAGGCTTCGTGATATTTAATAATAGGCTTTGAACACACAAAGCTTCGGTCGTGTGAGTTAAACGCAGTATTTTCTTCTAGTTGCTGTAAAAAGTAGAAGTGATTTTTACTTTGAACTAGCTAACTGGTTGAAAAAATGGGTCACATTCACGTTCATTTTGAAGAAAATTACGATTATTATATTTATATATACTTTCTCCTGTCTGATACTTTTTGATTGGGTCCTTTTGTGCCCTTTAATAAAGGAAATATAGTAGACAAAAAGTTTTTTGTTGTTGGAAACCTGTTGTCGTTTGATACCTCTGGGTGCAGCATCAAAAATATATTTGTAACACGAGTCATAATGTCCAGAGGCCCTAGCACGCTTGCTCTATAACGATCGATAGGATAACTATCGGTCTCATCGTTCCCTAGGACAACTGCACATCGCTAACGTACAAACAACAGTTGATGTCGAATATGTTAAGGACACTTAGTCATTGTGAACTGTCACTTATTCGTTGGCGATCTGTAGTCATGCTAGGGAACGATGAGAAGTTACCGATAGTTATCCTATCGATCGTTATAGAGCGAGCGTGCTAGAGCCTCAGGGCTTTACTACGCCTTCACGTTTTATTTTTGATAACTAGGCTTTAACATATCATTTTTCAAATATTTAAGTTTTGGATACAAACATAAAAAAAATTTGAAAATGGCTCGCCTTACATTTTTTCTAATCAAAATTAATAAAAACACATACATATTTGGATACGTTTTTAGATTTTCACGGCCAAAAGCATTTTCGTTGTTTGTTTTTGGGGTGTTATGCCGTGTTGCGCTACCTCCTTCTTTAGCCGACGTTTCGGACAGCGTTGCAGTGTCCATCATCAGGGTAGATCCGGCAGATCCGACGACAATCCGAGAAGCAACTACGTGAAATGACGCATGGAGCATAACTATATTGACGCACACAGTATGGGTGTTAGTGATTGATAAGATATGAAGATACGAAGACTCACAAAATTTCAAAACTTTGCGGTTGCCATAGCTATTACCTCTGGAAGGTGTAAGTCCGTTGTCCGTGATTTTTTTCATAACACTATTAAATTTCCGTTGTTCTGGGCAGTTCCATAGTGAAACGCGTACAGGTAGGTACTGTTTTCACTCTTCATTATGTACGACATGGCAAAACACTAAACACAATGTATTATTACACAGTGTCCATCATCAGGGCAGATCCGGGAGATCGTAATAACAGCCGGCATAATACCCCAAAAACAAACAACGAAAAAAAATAATTTTTTTTTACAAAAATCAATTATAAACATTATTTATTATCCCATTTTTGTCGTTCCATAACAAAAATAATTCTGTTAATTTTTTTCTCAAAATTGCGGTCGAAAATTTGGTTTCGCAGAGGTTCACATTTTAATAATTCTGTCGTTAACTACTATTTGAATATAAAGCGAGGTGTGTTCTCTTGCTAACTCTGTTTAGATCATATTTATATTTATATATTGTAAGGGAGATACATCAATTTCTACGTGACCTATGAGCTGCCCCTAAAAGCGGACAAATTAGCCTGAGGAGTTAAATTCAAACAAAGTTGTTAAGAAAAAATTAATAAAAATCAATCTAGTCACTAGTCAAACACTTACAAAAAAATTCGATGGCTTAAAACCAAACCACATTATCTACAAAAAAACCGAGTGTTGCACGGGCTTTGCGCGGAGTTGAAAAATTAGATTTTGACAGGGACCTTCTTCTTGTTTTGAAAGTCAATGTACAAAATTTCTTTAATCTCGGAATAAAACTGTAGATTTGTATAAAAATCAAATCATTTAAAAATCGAACCACGCGGCCACTCGCCACTCTAAATAAATAGATGAGTGAGAAAAAGAACAGTGAAAAAGAAAGGAAATATGTAGAAAAATAGGTAAGCAAACTAAAATGTTTTTTTTTGGAAGAAGTAAAATGCGCAATAAAAATTAGTCTTTGTGATCAATTTAATGTTCTGTATCCAGAATTCTTAAAGTCACGAGTGCCTTGTCTTTAAAATAATTTTTGGTTATTTTTGAAAACTTTCTTTTGACAGCTCAATTATAACCGACTCAGGCCGTAATGGAAGAGTGATTTCAGAGTAGACAGATAATGGTATGTTAGTGCACCAGGAAGAAATCAAATAACATGCTAAAAAACGACACAGTAAAAAAAACAAACGGGACAGAATGCATCGGTGTCATAATAAAATGCTACGCTTCACTTTTATCCATGTACACATTCCAACTATATTTTTTTGACAAATAAATTTAATATTGATTCGAAAATATGGTACTAAAATTAGGCGCTAAATACTGAAGAGAAAACCAATAAAATTGTGTTTTGTGTGGGTTCTTGTGTAAATAAGGTTTTTTTAATTACTCCTAGCGAAATGAGCCCCTGAGGTAATTTCAGAGCATTTGATGTATTTTTTGACAATAATGGCAACAATAATCATTCAAATATTTTAATAATTGATCAAACATTTTAAAATATCGAAATTGGAACTCAAGTTCTGTAAATATGTAAGTAATCACAATCAGTACAATCACCTTGGATTGTGAGTGTTTAGCTTATTCTTTGAATTATTATTGTATAATGTAGATACTCCAGATCCAGCAGAATCCAGCAGAAATCAGAGGGAAAATCACAGCAGCCAACAAAACATACTTCTCTTTGCTACCAGTGTTTAAGTCACGTAGCGTCCACAGGAAAACGAAAGTAACCATATATAAGATAATACCATTGTCAGAACTGTATTGGCATATGGATGTGGGGCGCTGACATTGACGGCAAAGATGGCTGAAATGCTGGATACTTTTGAAAGGTAAGTGTTAAGAAGAATATGTAAGAACGGTTGTAATATGTTGCGCATCCGGCACAACAAAGAACTGTATGATATATATCAGGCCCCCAATATCTCAGCCAATATGAGACTCCGCAGGTAGATATGGGCTGAGCATGTACAGAGAATGCCGGGCACAAGCGTCCCAAAAAGAATTATGGCTGGACACCCAGGTGGAAAGATAAAAGTGGGAAGACCCAGACTGAGGTGCGAAGACGAAGTAAGAGGGGATGCAGCATAGCTTCTCCAGATAACAAACTGGAAGTCAGCCGCTGAGGACAGGAGGAGTTGGAGGCGAATATTGCGGGAGGCCAAAGCTCGATATGGGCTGTAGCGCCATCGAAGAAGAAGAATGTAGATACTCCTGTCTATTACTGATATTACTTTCAAATTTGTATATATTTACCCAAAATTACACTTACAATCATTACACACAACTCATTCACTTGACACTGGATGTAACACTCCCTTGGGGTGAAATGCCATGGGAAAAAAAAGTGAAAAATATTATGTTTTCCTCTTTAATATTCGAAATTCAGTTTGAGGCGTTATTTTAATTATAAATAAAAACAAAGCACTTTGTATATACCATATACCACTTACGTTTTTAGATTTTCACGGCCAAAAACAAACAACGAAAAAAAAACATATACCACTTATTTAATAAAAAATATCAAGTTCCAAACCAACGGTTTCTTTGCCATAATAAACTTAAAATAACAAAAGAAAAATAAGTACCTAAAGACAAGAACATTACAAAAAGTAGTGATTGATTAGTTATCAAAAAAAAAGAATCATATAAAATAAATAATTAATATAAATTATATTAGAATCTTATACTAATATTATAAACGCGAAAGTTTGTATGGATGTGTGTGTGTTTGTTACTCTTTCACGCAAAATTTACTGAATAGATTATAATCAAACTTTACAATTATATAGCTAATACATCAGAATAACACACAGGCCATAATTTATAAAGCTAGCTATAAATTATCAATATATTGAAAATAATAATTATTGTTTAATAGAAAACATCAAAATTTGAGAATGACATTTTGCAAAACAATGATTGTAGCAAAATTTTATTTCAGAAAATATTTAAATTAGTGAATTTATTTGAAGTACTCGCCTATTTCTTTGAATCGAATCAAGAATTATAGATATTTTAAATAAATAAGTTAAGAATTTTGGTATAAACGTAGATGGGACCTAGGAAAAGAAAATAGATTTATTTTAAGTATTAATCCTACGCAGACGAAGTAGCGGGCAGAAGCTAGTACGTAATAATTACATTTATATATTAAAAAAACGTTTATAAACGAACACAAAATAATCAAGTTTGTATTAATATGACAATGAATTTATAACATTTAATTGGCTATTAGCACTTTTCTAATTTCTAAAATTTGTAAGTTATCTAATTGTTAACCAGTTATATTTGTGTGTAAATTATTTAATAATTTAGGATATTATGCTAACATTAATTATTATTATTGAGGTATGTTATCCGTGCAGTTGAACTCAACCACTACTTCTGAGAAAGTATTGCCAACTGCATGCAATCTAGGTACAAGCGAGTATCTAAATGAATCAGTCCTGATAATGTTGTTACAATTAAAGCAAATTGATCTAGTAGCTTGTAGGTATAGGGAATTAAAAATTTGGCTTAGTCAATCAGGGCTATCTATAATACCTGTTATAATACACACAACAATCAGAATAGGGAAGTTGAGTGATAAATATTTTGACTTATAAAAAAATATGTTCATAAAGATGACATGCAAGCTTAAATACCAGTATTTTTTTTTTTAAAGTTCTTTTGCATAATTAAATTAATTCTACAAGTTTGGATTTTATTATAGCCCGCCAAAACGCCGGCAAGAGTATAATACCGTGCGGAAGAGTTCCTGACGTCACGGTCCTTGATTTTGTCCTTGGTCCTTGATTTAAAAACACGAAATGTGATTTTTCACCGACCGCTATGTTAGGAACTGTTGCAAGTTTCGTTGAATTGAAAAATGATATTTCGTGTTTTTAAATTAAAAAAATAACCAATCAAATGCACTTTTTTCGAAATTCCGGTAAATGAATTGATTAGTACTAGTTAATATCTAACTACTACAACTTTTTAAATTTATTTTTTCGTCCATATTAAGCGTGACCCGGTTTTGTAAATATTTTACCTTACATTTCACACACAAGCACTGTTTGCAAAATTCAAACTTGTAGAATTAATTTAATTATGAAAACGAACTTTAAAAAAAAAATACTAGTATTTAAGTTTGCATGTGAACATTGATAAAAAAAAAGGATTAAACTTTCTTATTGAGCTTACTTCGGGTTCACTGGCACGTTCACAACACACCAGTAAACCAGTATATTTTTCCAGTTCGACTGATAATAACAGAACAGCGCAATTTGTCGAAGGATTTTCGCTCGTTAAAAAATCTATTATTTATGTTATGCTTATATTTGTTTAACATAAATTCGTCATAAAATCTAATGCACGAAAAACCAATTATGTTTTGAGGTTAACTCGTATTTTAATTTTATTTTGTGTGAATCACGTTGCGCAGGCGTTGAAATACGTGATAAGGAATATCGCAGAGAACACGTAAAAGATAACGCATTTTTAAACTATTTGAGGCAAGGAAAGAGAAATTTTTCTTTGAAGTTACGGTCCTATTTTCATAATAAAATTATTGGTGTATAATTGAGTTCTTGATGTATTTCGACGCGTGTTGAACATAAATCAACAGCTTGTTTGTGGTTAAAAAACAAAAGTTAAATAGGTACCTTTAAAACCTCTGGAGCAACCTTTAAAGCAAAAAAAATTGATTGCTTGAGATTTCCTGCTGGAGAGATCTAGGTTAGGTATCCCTTAAATAGTCTCTCCCAATCCGGTCTGCCGCACAGCTAGTGGGCAGATGCATCCATCGTCAAGAACAGGACAAAACTCAACCCATACCCGCCTTCCTGCCTGGCTTACTTATTATTTTTAGAGAGAAAGTGACATTACATTAGGGACATACATTTTGAGATTTTTGAATTTTCCAAAATGCTTTACAGCCCTTTATTTTATTTAAAAACACAGACCTGTGAAAAATCACGAGATTGTCGAGTTCATGAAAATTCACGAGTCGCTGATTGACAAATAAAATATCATCGAAAGATGTACAACTATTATGTAAATAGCAGGTAGTTTCCGGTCGTTCGGTGTTATAGCATTGGATGTCAAATCGGACTAATTACTTGAGGTTAAAAAGGGAAACCATTTTTTTCGCTTCATGTGTCATCTAAATATAAAATATCAATAATGGATAGCTTGAATTATTGACAAATCAGTTCCATTTAAAAAAAAATGGCAATTGATATAATTTTCTGTTAAAACCATTTACACAGGTAGGTACCATATCGCTTGTGTTGATTCTCCAAAGAAACATTTACAATTTTTAAAATAAAGCTTTTAAACTCTAAGCAAAAGTTCTACACCGACAGACACACAACCGAAATTGGTATTATATAGAACTTTTTTCAATGTCACTTCGATACCTATATATTGTATTACTATAATAAAAATGCATAGTATTTAGATAACGGCGGTACCTATGTATTTCGATTTATTAGGCGATATGTATTTTTATTTATGTTGATATAGAGAAGTCGTCCGGGGTATCTGGAACAATCGATCGATAATGTCGGTAACTTTACATAGTTCCCGAGCATGACTGCAGATCACCAACGAACAAACAACGGTTCTCAATCACTAAGTGTTCTTAATTTATCCAATGTGAACTGTTGTTTGTACCTTAGTGATCTGTAGTCTTGCACGGGAACGATAGCAAGTTATCGATATTATTGATAAATCCTTCATCGATCGACCGTGCTAGATACCCTGATAGCGGCAGATAGTTCTGAAGTTTAAATCACAATCATATTGATATTATTTTTCTGATAAATATTTAATATGAAAACAAACATCATTCCAATATTTGATAATATTATTTCCGTGCATTACAAAATGTATAAAATATTCACACGAGAGACATATACACTTCTTCTTCTTCCCCTTGTCCTATTCGGGTCGGGGACCCACTGCATCGACAAGGCTCCTCCATACGTCCCTGTCTTGTGCTGATTGTTCGGCCTCCGTCCATGGCAGACCCATCCTCACCTCGCACAGTTTTTTGGAGTTGCCTCGCCCAACTGTGTCTGGGGCGGCCCACTGGACGTCTACCCTCTGGAATAGCACTCAGTATTGAACACTATTCATACAATTTTCAATGTCACGCAGAACATCTTTTGAGCACGGAAAAATAAACAAAAAAAATACTATAAAAAGCGTTTTATATAATTTATTTTATCTAAACCGCAAGCATTTCATCTGACCACATTGCAAAAAATAACAACAGAAACAAAACAACTTAGCTGAGAACCGCCATCGTATTTTTGCGAAAAAAGAGGAAAATAATTTTAATGGTGCTTTATTTAGGTTTATGGGACAACGGCGCGATTTAACGCCTGATCTTGAATTACTCTGTGAAGTGCGGTGGATTATATTATTCTTTCATTTTTGTAAGACAGGTAGCAGAGACAAAGGAAGTTATACTTTTATCTACACAAATAACTAACGAAAGAAGATAAGAAGTGTACATAATAAGTTTTTCACACTCAAACGCACTCTTTGCGATGAGATTGTTACACTTTGTCAAATAATAGTAGAAAATATAAAAACCGGAACTAAAAAAATTTTAGGCTGGCAACACCAATTTTACTGTCAAAATGACAATGACACTGTTTATGTAGAGTACTGTAAGTAACATTTTAAAAAACATTTTTTTTAAATATAAATATTTTCAGTTTTATTTTAAGAATAACAATTTCAACACGCTTTGTATTAATATTTTCATACACACAGATTTTAAGTACGATTTTATTTTATTTACGTAGCTCAGCACATGTTCTCTTAGTGAGGTGTTCACAAAACATAACTACGTTCTTTTTCGTTGTTTGTTTTTGGGGTGTTATGCCGTGTTGCGCTACCGCCTTCTTTAGCCGATGTTTCAGACAGCGTTGCAGAGTCCATCATCAGGTGTCAGATATGCCGGATTTGCCCTTATGATGGACACTGCAACGCTGTCCGAAACGTCGGCTAAAGAAGGAGGTAGCGCAACACGGCATAACACCCCAAAAACAAACAACTTTTTGTTTTACTTGCACTTAATGTTATTATATTTATAAACTGTATAGCATATAAATAAATAAAGTACAATATTGTTAGCTATCATAGTTGTATTTTTTTTGCAGTTAATTCGGAAAGTACCATCAGGCGAATTGTCAAGGAGACCGAAACAAAGGGGGGTAAATTCGAAACTCCTAGCCAAATAAAAAAGGGTCGCACTCAGAAAGATTTAGTTAGTTTTGACATCAGTATTATTCATCATAAGGTACATTTTTTAGGGGGATGTTTTAAAGCCCAGGCAACGCTGGGTACTTCAGCTAGTAATAAATTTGAGCAAATTCTAAACTGCTTTTTATTTTACTACAATATAGTTATTCATTGTGTTAACACAAAATTGCAAAGGGATAATATACGTACATGAAATTCTAATTGAGATCAGTGGGTATCTATATTACAATGAAAAAATATTTTTCCCACAATTGTGTTTTTGTTTTTTTACAAAATTTTAGATTACACAGCTTTACATTTCCACCGCGTGTTATAATTTTAGTATTGCCATTTGAAGAACAGTGGCGCCCTCCTAAGTTTTCTACTCTTATTTGACAGACTATAATTTGGACAACGATTATTTTTCTCAACAACTCAGTGGTAATACACTCGTAAGACGCACATAAGTTTCAAAGTTCCATTAATCCCCTTGGATTATTATTACTTTTATCTGAATAATGCACGAGAGTCCAAAATGCTCCCATTCGTCTGGAGCCTGTGCGTCTATTGCATCCCCAAATAGGGTATGTTATGTGTCTGAAGGTAGCCGAAAAAAGGAGGGTAGAGACGTTTGACAAAGGTCGGATGCTGAAAACATCTACCAATCTGGAATATGCCACAAATATACTATCACCGATTTATGAAAAGGAAATCCGAAAGGGAGAAATATCGAAGGGGTGATATAAATTAAATTAAAAATACCATTGAGATAATAACTTAAATTTAAAAAAAATGAATCAACACCAACAAAACAAAGCACAGGGTGTTAAGGGACGTTAGGATATCACCGATTTATGAAAAGGAAATCCGAAAGGGAGAAATATCGAAGGGGTGATATAAATTAAATTAAAAATACCATTGAGATAATAACTTAAATTTAAAAAAAATGAATCAACACCAACAAAACAATTGACAACCAACAAAAATGAAGCTTAGGAAATCAACAAACATGAAAATGAGGTCTAAAACATGAAGATTAAGAAATCAACTAACATGAAAATGAGGACTAACACATTAAGATTAAGAAATAAACAAACGTGAAAATTAAGTCTAAAACATGAAAATTAAGAAATCAACAAACTTGAAAATGAGAAAAATATGAGGACGTGAAGACAAGGAAATCATGATGTATGATCAATACAACAACCCAGAACAGAACAGGAATTCCTGGTTAGGAAATCTGTGAATGTACTATTGTACTGTTTCTAATAGTCATTAAAAATATATGACATGATTGTAAATAATGGAAGAATGAGTAAATCGGAACCATAGAAGATATACCAATGAACGGAAATAAGGTAAGGCATGTAAGCCTGCAGATTTATGGTTTTACATAATCTCTACTTACTCCTGCAGAAGTAGCGTGATATTTAAGTTGTTTGTTATTTATATATTAAAACTCGCGTTCTTGGCTAAAGCCAAAGGGTATGGCATATTGCAGAAATACTGACCTTATGCAAGCAACAACGGCACGAAATACGAACCTTTGGCAACAAGGAAGGGTGACCGTCGAACTCTAAAGGTTTTATAAAAAGTTGTCATAGTCGTTCAGAATGGAAGGTGTCTTTATTAGTTATATTATAATATTGAATTTCATTGCCTTGGCGTGGGTTCGCAGTTACTTCCTATAAGCACAAACTGCACGAAGGTTCTAACATTCCACAATTTTATAAATTACTTGTACCTAGTTATTTTACATTATTTTTTACCGGAGAATTGAAACATACGGAACAAACAATTATGCCATAGTTCCACATCTACTGCTGAAAAAGTCTTAGCGACCAGCAACTTAAAATAAGCGTGTTTTCATAGAAATTCCAGCTTGAAAAGCTATGCAATGAGATGAACCTAGAGCCCGCATAAGAGTTATAGTTCCGATGTATAAAAGTGTTGGTCGATGGTTAAGGTACATAGATTTTTGCTTTATAGTTCTAATTTTCTACTGCTCTATTTTAGCCCCCCCACATATGTTGGGTAAGGTTAGGTTGGAGAGCACGGCGATATAATAATTCAAAAACTAGCAGATCTATTCGAATGTTTTGTACGCATGTAACAGCTATGTACATAGCAATAACAGCGTAAATTATCAAGTTATAAAAATGTTTACTAACCAGGGGATCATTGAACAAACCGATAACTACAATTCTTCATTTTCTCAACTAATTTCACGTTCACAATTCTGATACTAATTCACAACCGGCCACGCTTTGGCGCTACGGTCGTGATGGTTGCTCACTAAAAAATGGATACGCCTTTCAATAATAAAATTGACAGTGCAAAAAATAGGTTTTATAGATTTGTTGATTGATCTAGAGAAAGTGCGGAAATGAGCGAGATTGAATAAAGCTATGGGCAAGGTTAGGCGTGCGGCTATTCCTCGGGCAGTTCACGAACAAGAGTGCTAAGCGATACAGTTATTTATAAAAAAAGAATTATATGTTTTTATTATTATTACAACATAGCTGTCCAATGCATTTGTTTAAAGGGTGTATCATTTATTTTTGCATGTTTTTTTTGTACAGTGTACTCTTTTCAGCGAGAATTGAAAAAACCCTACATGAATGACAGATTAATTATTCATGTACCTACATGAATAATTAATCTGTCTTTGTCATTGTTCCGTTATGTGTATGTTTTAATACATTTGTATAGTTTGTTTGTAAGCCAAATTAAATTCTATGATAATTAGAGGAAAGAACAGTACGCTACAGTCATGATGATGTAAACATATTGACAATTGATATTGATTGCATTCGATCAAGTTAACCACTGAGCATATTAGTAGGCACCTACCATAATCGATACGTATTATATTTATGATCCTGTCCATACTGTAAAACTTTACCAACATAATCGAAGTATATTAATACGGTAATGCCCGTACGGTTCAAATTAAGGAACCCGACTCCGAGTAAATCTCCAACGCCACACTGTATGGAAACCGTCCTGACCCATCCGTGAACGAGCATTTTTCCACAGAGCTGCTGCCGTAATATACACACTTATCACTCGCTCACACGCCATTTGCAAACGGATGTGGCGCCATCTATAATACTACATATTTAAGGAAAAAAGTATTAAGAAGAAGAAACATTTTTCGCTTTCATTCAATAATAAGAAGATTAATGTTGGGGTGAAGAGAGTTCCTTTCATTATTCACGGTCTTAATGTAAGAATGTCTACTATTATATATATACCTATTAAATATAAGTATTCGGTAGTGTTAATAGTAGTTAGTTTTTCAAAAGGGTGATGCCTTGTAAATAGTCACCAACACTTAAACTGGGCGAAGCAGAACGAAATTATCTTATGAGTGATTATTTATTCCTGATTGTTGGCACACCTAATTTATTATGAGTGATTAGTCCTGATTGTTGGCACACCTAATTTATTATTTAAATTTTCTTCCAACTTTGACAGGTTTGATGTTGCGTTCTGAACGTGAAACCCAATATAATCCTTAGACATTATGCACTTTGATCTACAGACATTACGAAAATCTGAAGCGAAACGATAAGAACAAAAAATTGCACTAATCTAAAAGATCTACGAACAAAGGCATGTCAAAACAATTTGCCTTGGAGTTCATTAGACAGAATGGTAATAGAATAGAATTTATTTGCAGCACAAGGTCATAGGAATTGTAGCATTAGAATAGTCCAAGTTGATAAAAGACTAAGTTCATTTAAAAAATACACGAAATTGCCAAACCAATACGCTTTATTTGGTCAATTACACAAGACAATGGAAATGTTGCAAAATTTTGAACAACGCCATTTCTTGAAAGGTAATTTAAAAAGGATTTTCTGGTGCAAAAGTTCTTTTAAAGGCGGTCGTTATTGCAAATTTGTATGGCACAATGAAGTTAAGCAAATATGGTTCAGTTTTCTTGTTATAAAGGATTTGTATTGTAAATTTACTAGGCTTGGTTTCGTTACACATAATTTCGAAATGGATTAAACTACTCAAGAAGTAATCTCTGGGCAATGTTTTCCATTGTTTTGTTTACGTGATACAGTTACGTGTAATTGAAAATAAATCAGCTTTCGTACCTAGCTTAGTCCACGTTTTGATCTACATAAATATAGCAACAGGTTCTGTCAACAGTTGGAAATAAATAGGCCTGGAATTATTTTCATCAACCCAGCGCATTTAAGGTTTGTTTCACAGAATTTGAACAATCAAATTTCAAAGTAGAAATTCAATTTCTGTGAAAGTTATTTTATTATTTCTAGTATATCGATAACAGTAGAACTTGAATAAGACCTTAACTTGATTATTATTTTTGAAATTTGATAAATTGTTTGATTTCTGTGCAACAATGTGATATTGCGAATTGCGACATTAAAGCATTGACTGTGATAGCTAATTTTTTTAACCCTAAGCAGTCATTAGGACTTATTTGATGGACAGAAAAAAGAATTATTAAAAAAATATCCTTGATAAATTGTGTAGGTAGCAAATTCCCTCAATTATTTAATACCGAAAATTTTGGCAAAAGGAACAAAATTTTACGGTTTTCATAGCAAAGGTGATGGAAAATACACGTTCCGAGCTGAGAATTGTTCAATTGAAAAAGTTCACTTTACGAGAGATTTTTCTGTTAAATACCGAACAAGAGATTCAATTGCAAATGCTTCCAACTGATAGCGAGGTACTCATAGTAGCGAGGGTAACCGACGAATTCATCGAAAATAAATTCATACAAAATACACAAAAAAGGTTGGGTTAGGTTAGGTTAGGTTATGTTAGGTTGAATTTTAGTTAGTTGAACTCGTTTTCGATGAACTCGCCGTGAACCGTGGCGCGCGTCCCGAATCGGGATATCGATCCTTTGAAATACCAAGATTCCATCTGTTGTTTTAACGTCATGCGTAATGAACTCAACCGCGTCACGTTTCCTCAACAGATGGAACCTTTTTATTCCAAAGGGTCGATATGTTGTTAGGGAAGTGAGGAGGGTATACTATAGATGGAAAAAGGGAAGGTTTAAAAGTACCTGGCCATTATGGATACTATGGGAGCATTTGCAATTCTTAGTGACTTCAAAATTATTTATTAAGATAATATAACAACGTTATTGTTATTAACACATATTCCCTAGTGGCTATTTTATAAGATAGCTGTTCGTGTTTAATATTATGCAAATAGGAAATAAATTTAACCAGTTCAAGTCTCGCGTACAATTTGGCACGCCTCTTTAATCCGAGTTACATAAATGCTGACATAGAAACATTTATAATATATCTACTCGTTTAATCTTAGATAATAGAGCCTGCAGAAGAAAATCTTACGTAACATTTTTTATATCTGAATACCTCACAATAGACCCACAGCCCGGGGCCATCACACTACGGCACCCCCGTATTTGGCAATGCTGTTAGGCAGAAACAAAAAGGAGATGAGATAGAGAAGGGGTACCTATTGAACAACGTATGTGTCAACCTACATATCGTTTTGAGGCAGAGAAGTTTCTGTGTGCATTTTGCAAACAAAAATGTGTTTTTGTTTGAAAATTTTACAAGTTTTAATCCAAATTTCTAATTAGGTTCTTACCTAATTAACCATCTACACAAATATATTCGAACATGCGTTCTTTGAAAATATTTGCCAGTGAGACTATGGCATCTCTAATTAAGGTATGTTGTGAGGCTGAAGGTAGTGGAAATGGGAAGGAGACGGGGAAGTGGAAGGTGGAGAGATACCTGGCTCTTCAGATCTGGTCAAGAAACACCGCTAAAGCCATAACAAGCGACGTTTCATTCACTGAATGGTGGTCTTAACACCAGGGCGATACACAGTATCTTGAACGTGTCGCAAATATCACAAGTATTACTTTTAATGAATTAATTGCGAAATAACTCTAATTAATATTCATTAAAATTTATTTGCATACGTCAGGATTTGAACCCGCGACCACGGAGGCCATTAATTATTCTTCGAATATATTATATTTTTGACCAGAGGCAGCTATAACATGCGGATATTCGAGAACCACCTTTTTACCGTAACGATTTTTGAACTTCATTTACAAATATATAATTATTAATAATTTTAAAACTACACAAATGCAAAACCACAATATTTACCAAGCCTTAAAAAACTACAATAAATTGCTCTGATTTATCAACCAATCAGAACATATAAAAAAAACTTACATTAAAAAATATATATTTTATACAAAACATATTATAAATTATAACATACAACCTGCATGGCTATTTGGCTCCCTTAACAGGCACAAGAGCTCCTCTTTTCTTATAAGGTTATACATCACCAATGATGACCTTAAATATAATATTTTTTTAAATGTATATCGCACATCCCATAGAAAAGTGTCGTAAATCAAAAATTTCTATTTTAAGTTTTATCTCTGAAAAGTGACTCTGATTATACTGATTTATAAGCCCCACGAAAACCGCATTTAACTTTTCAACGGGAGCGCTTGTTCATCGTTCATTAATTTGTTTCCGCTCTCTTGTAAAATTAACTTTTTTGACTTACGACACTTTTCCAGGGGATGTATAAATGTAACCCATATTCTTTACATTACAAAAAAAACTTATTGTGTAAGTCTATGGGTGTGAATTACGTTTAATCAGAACCGGTATTTGAATATTTACAAGACAAACGATGTAATATAGAGCAATATAGTAATAACATTGTTGTATTGTAATACACAAGCTTTATGATGTTTGTTGGCAAATAATGAAGCAACGCACCGTTAAGACAATATTGTACACACTTAATCGCGTTGCTTACCACATTTGTTATGATAATTATTTAGTTTATGACTAAACAATTATTAAATATTCAAAAGCAATAAAGTTTTATCGTAGGAAGCTAAGTAAAATTATTTAACTACTTTAAGCATCAAGTTACATGGTTTGTGAAAACAACAAATTGCTATTCTTGAAGTACCTGCTATAAATTTATTCGTTAGTGATGCAACGATAACGATTACCCTAAACGCAGGTTAATCGTAAATTTTTGCACTTAAGAGCCATTGACCAGCGGCTGAGAATAAAAAATTAAAAATGCTTGCTGATGAGAGAGATCGATTATTCCCCTTATCAAATTTTAATATCGATTTATTTCATTCAAAACTTGCTTTAATATATACCTACATTCAAGTAAGCAATGTAAGTGTAAAAAATCTGAAATATTTTAGTTTTTAAGACCGTAAATAAATAGAAAAACTGAGGTATTTTCGTTACAAAACATGTTCTCTTTATTTTGAATAATTTTTTAATGATTTTAATTTAACTAAAATTAAAATTCTGAAAAATGTATTTACTAGATTATGTATCGATTTATGTAGTTGTGTGATTATATGATTTGAAATTTGTGTTGTATAATACAATATGTCCTTTGAAAATTGAACTAATCTGCCAAGGATATAACTTAAGCGTTTACAGAAAAAATAACCCCCTTAATTCATTTCCTCCTTTTTCCCCCCGCCCCTCCCAGATTCCCTTCCCCCTCCGACTTTTTACCTGCCGCTAAACTTCATAAAATACACCCATTTTTCAAACAACTCGCGTTTGACCTATATAATTTTTTTTATTGCAAACATCATAACGCCAGAGCTCGTTATTCTGCTATTCGGGACGGAGACAAATCCGAGAACTCAAAGATCATAAAAATCGGTCCAGCTGTTCTGAGTTATAACTGGTGTTTGCCCGACTTTGTTTTATATATTTAGATGACTATTATTTTTGTAAACAAACTAAGTAGTCATTAGAATTTTATATGATACTATTTTAGTTTAGGTATGCCAATTAATCACCTTTTCCTCAGACAACATCTAACAACAGTGTTGTGATCTCAATATGTCTAAAAATGATTGTTTTAACACTCCTGAACATCAACATAGTTGACCTCCATTGCCTGCAACGCATACATCACTGTCAAATTAATTAATTTATTCATTTGACCGCCGAAAACAAGTGTTTTAGGAACAAACAATAATTAACCCACTTAAGAGGGGAGTACCATTAATTTAGATACACATTCAGTGAACTGTATATTATTCTGTTTACATTGTGCATATTTACATCTTACATAAAACCCCTGTTACTATATCACTATGGATAACGATTTCGTAACCGCAGGTTATGAGAGTCTTTGAGGTTATCATAATCGACTGTTTTCTTTAAATAATTTAGATTGCTACAGTCAACATTTACTTCAATAATTAATCGATAACCAAACGTAAATATTGCACATTTAATCGAGACTTTTGTTTGTTAATAGAGTAATTAAATTAAAGAAAAGGTGATGAAAAAGGGATAAATCGTTTTGAAGTAAATACTTCTTTACGCACGCTTGACTTGGGGGTAAACTGGCGAGAGCGTTACGAGAGGCGTAATATCGGGCGTTACGAACGTTACGGAGGCGAACGATAATAAATTTAAATTAATTTTGAGGTTCATTCCTCACAATCTAATCGTAACAACAGTGCTCAAATCCATAGTAATGACGTTTGGAATGGGTGCTGGCATTTATGCTGACAATAGTTGTGTTGTTGTTTCTCACATTCTAAACGTTAAAATCTGACTAATGACTAGGACTTTTTCGATTGAATTTTTTTTAATTTTCTGCTGCAAATGTGAATAAACGGCTGATTTGTCACGATGATTAATAACATTCAAAACGAATATTCAATGTACACTCTTATACACTGATGATTGGAATGGTTTCATTCGATGCCAGGAAGAAAATTAGATTAGATTACTAAAGAAGTATCGATAACATATTACAATCATTGTGACTGACTTTGGAAATCCTTTTTCTTTTATACTCTTTTTTTATTTTCTCTCTTCTTCTTCTTTTATATCTTTTCTTTATTCAATTCTGTTTCACGTATAATGTATGATATACATATATAATAAAAATAAATATTATAACTTTCATTATCCTTACTACACATTTTAAAAATATATGTTAAATTGTTTTTCGCTGCTCCACCTTTTTTACACGAGCATTGCTCAAAAAAAAGGTGAATCACGATATTTAAAAAATGTATTAAAAATATATATATACAATGTATAACAACTGTATTTGTAAAAAAAAAATAATTAAAAAAAAAAAAAAAAAAAAAGTATTTACTTCAGTCGTGTGGTGCACACTCATATTTTTTTTTACATTGGCTATACACAGGTGGCCCCGAGGAAAGTTACTCCCCTATGGTCCTACGTCATCTTTCGGTATTCTCTGTGGAGGGTCTTTTTAAGAAAAGGAATAAGATCTAGGAAGGAAATAAGTATGAGGAGTGGGTAGGAATCTAGGGGTCAGTGTGTTCAGGAGTAACGGCCTACGAACCCGTCCTTTCCGCTGCGGTGCAAGACGATGGGTCGAGAAAGACAGGCTGGATAGATCAAAGGGTCTCCCCAAAACGGCCACTCCAGATCCGGTCCGCCAAGCAGCTAGTGGGAAGGCAAATCTGCCACCAACACCTGAACACACCTCACCTGATGATGCCCGGCACCCCTGATAAGTCACCTAACGTAACGTGTCCCATAGCAGAGGTTTTTAGTGACCAGTAAATGTTTCCCGTGGCAGCAGTACCCACACCCACCTCCTAAATTTGTATTATGAAAATGTCTCATTTATTGTATATAATCTAATCGATTAAAATTCATTAGCAAAAACGTATCCATTAAAATTAATTCAATGATTTTATATTGTAAAAACTCGATCAATTTGAACCGAAACATTTCGATTCCACAGTCGATGAAAACATTAAGTATTCGATTGCACAAAGTGATTAGACGAATCAATAGATAAACATAATAAAGAACAATAACTAAGCAAACACCACCTTTATTTTAACAAAAGGTATTGCAAGTATCTAGTACGAGTGTGAGCTATATATATTTAAAAAAAATATAATATGTAGTGCCATTAAAGAATTACATTTTTCGTGATTTTAGAAGCCATTTTGGTAATTATTTGTGAGTTGGAAAATATTAAAAACAAATTATTTTGCTCAATTAACTCTAATACTTAGAAATATAAAATGAAGATAAGAATGATTTAAAAAAGCATTTTGATGGGCGTAAATTAATAGTACAAACACCATTTATGTTGGAACACAAATTTGTCATGTGTAAATTTAGATTTTTTCTCAAAGTAACGCCTTTTTATTGTGTTTATTTTTTAAATTTTATTTTTCATTATATTATCATCGTAAGAAGAATTGGAAGAAGAAAAAAATGGCAAAATTGCCTCTAAACTCACGATAGAATAAATGATTTAATTATCTGTATTTTATAATTTAAAACACTGAAATAAAATATCACATATCCGTATTACTTATTTGCAATAACTTTAGATTGAAAAAATATTATTCAATTAGATTCAGTATTTTGCCCTCCAGTAAAAAAAAATGTATGACAAGGGCTGCGCATCCATTCCCTTAAGAGCCATTGACCACCGGCTGGGAATATAAGTTTAAAAATGCTTGCGACTCTACAGGAAGTTCCCGATGAGAAATATCGATTATTCCCCGTATCAAAATTTTTAATTAAAAATTTAATATCGATTAATCTCAAGTAAGCAATTAAAATACCCAAAACGCACTATGATAAATTATTAAATAACATATACTTCTTGTAAGTATTTTTTGATCATAAGTATTTATGATTTTTTAATAATATCTAAACAAAATGATAGTGTAAAAAAAATCTGAAATATTTTAATTTGTAAGACCGTATATAAATAGAAAAACTGAAGTATTTTCGTTACAAAACACGTTCTCGGATTTATTTTTATTGATTTTAATTTAACTAAAATTAAAATTCTGAAAAATGTGTTTAGTAGATTATGTATTGATTTATTTTGTTGTATGATTATATGATTAGAAATTTGTGTTCTGTAATGCAATATGTCGTTTGAAAATTGAACAAATCTGCCAACGACTAATAACGACTATAACTTTTGTATATTAAAAATAAACTTAGTTTTTCAAAATTAAAAAAAAGA
Organism: Limnephilus auricula; assembly: GCA_951813805.1. Lineage (NCBI taxonomy): Eukaryota > Metazoa > Arthropoda > Insecta > Trichoptera > Limnephilidae > Limnephilus > Limnephilus auricula. The sequence continues at coordinate 12,810,338 of OX638408.1, read as the reverse complement.
AAACAATTCTTCAAAATCAATTTGTGTTTTTTTTTGTAAAAAAGAGTCAATACGCCTAGAATTTGATTTAAAAAGGACTAGTTTATGGTATTCTCTGGTAATACCCTCTGAAGTGGGCATTGAATTCGGTGCAGTCACGACTCTTTGTCTTGTTGAACAAATTAATACCAATTTACCGGGTAAAACGTACCAATTGAATAAGTTAACCGTACCAAACAGGATATTATAGTAAGCCCAGATTAGACAGCCGGAAACGTCGCATTCACGATAGCAATAGCTGCACTGATATGATTGCTTCATAATAACTTGTTATGTTTTATTTGTCGACCTACCTTTAGTTTAATTGAGTAGTCATGTTTTTATTTTAAAGCTCAAACGTCATTTTAAATTAAAATAATAATAAAAAAAATATTAGATACCTGGCGAAATAACTACATGTAAAATAATACTGATTTGAAATTGGAAAACTAAAATAATATATTTTTTTTAAATGGGATTAACTCAGGAGAGGAAGTAGGAGGCCCATGGGAAAATAATTTCTCTTGTCATATTTGGGGATTTTGTGTGGAAGAGAGGAGTAAAGTGCGGCCTGACAGTTGCCTAAATTAGTTATTATTTTCGCTAAGCTTTTCTAATTTTTAAGCTCAACTTAATTGTTAAGCGGGGTCTCCTGCTTAACGATTGAGCTGTCAAAGTATTGATAAAAAACAAAAACATTGAGGCTCAGCCACATTTTTTATGTTCGTCTTGTTTTTGTTCAATGTTTTAAAAATATATTTTGTCGCAGGAGACCCGGTTTGATCAAATTTGAACATCTTGAGATACTATGTAGGTTTGTATGATAGGTAGGTAACCTACTTAAATTGAAAAATAAAGCAAATGTTCAACAAAAATAATAATTATTCAAAAAAGAGTTCCGAAACATTTTACTGGTACTAATTAATACTGACAACAAATAAGTTTAAAAAAAACACAAATCTTTCTTTACCTGTTGATTTTAATATTAGCTTTTTGTTTTGTGGTTGATGGTAAATTTTCTTGACATCTTAAATGTTTTTATTTATGTATTCGCAAGAAATAAAAATCTTTTATCCAATCGAGCGCTTTTTGCCACATTATGGCACTATTTCCAAAACCTCGGATTGCTTTGTTGCCAAAATGAGGCAATTATTTTTATTATTAAAAAGACTATATCGTCGGTATACTGATAAAACCCACTAAGTGCATGAATGACGATTTTGAGAAAAATCAATTTGAAAGTTTGACTGTGTAAAAGTCATGTTCGCATTCTAAATTTTCAGTTCTGTAAAATGCTGATATATTTATAGTTTAATTAACTTATAATTTTCATAAATAATTTCAACTTAATAAATTGTTTAACCCCAAAAAAAATTTCTAAAGATAAGATGGTGGGATTTTAACTGGTTTTATCAGTACACGATATAAGCCAGTACTTTGAATTTAATGCTCAAGAAAACGTTAAATACCTTCAGAGGATTTAATTTGTAGAGGAATTAAACCATTATTAAGATAATTTTATTGTGTATTAAAATAAATAAAAAATTGCATTTTTAATTATCTAAATCATAAAAAGCGTTCTAAGAAAAAATAAAATAATGAAACTATTTCGATATTTAAAGGTAATATTAATTAAGGCAAGAATGAATTATTCTTGAGTACCTTTATCTTCAAGCTCACATTCATCATCAGCGAGCTCCGGAACTCGATCCTTCAGATCGATATTAGTGCGGAGTCCATTGTACCATCCATGTAATTCTTCAGGGATAATTCCCTTTTGACACAGTTTCAGTAGGTCATTTTTCTTGGCCTGACTTATCGCCAGTGGTTCAAGTTCTTTTGGTTAGAGTCGTTTTAAGTCTCGGAGAATAAATAACTTTGGAAACATTATTTATTTGTGGGCCAGGTGAATTAAGAGAAGATCTTGTAATTGATTTTCTGTCAGGTGCTTTAAAAATGAAATGTATCAGACATGTCATAATTGAAGAAGATTTTTTTCCGTTTCTCCTTTCACATATCTCAATCTTTTTATTTTTAACCATCTAACTTGGTTGCCTTGGTCATCCTTCGTTCTGTTTATCATAACCTTGTCAGCGAGGTCTTTCAAGTCGATAAATTCATCATGTTTAAACTCTTTAACTTTGTATGGCTTGACGGTAACTATTTTTTGGTCAATTTTGCGCTTTTTTGTGATCTAGCTCGTTCGAAGATATTAACCCAATCATGCTTAGTATACACAGAAGACTTTTTCTTAACATGTTCTATGCTACTATGCATTGAATCTGCTTCCATATGTGTGTGACCAGATTCTAGAAATTTCTGCTCAATTATGTTGATGTGCTCAATGTGTTGAACGGCTCAGAGTAGTATTACTGCTACATATTGGTTTCGATTCTGCCCTCCGCATGTGTCAGAGAAGAAGCTTATTTCATTAATATAGTCCGGTAAGTAATTTTTGAGGTAGTAGTACAGGATAGAGCCTATTTCGCAACTCCCAAGCTTTCCATTTATTTCGGACCATTGAAAACAGTACGCAGGTGCCTCATATAATGTAAGATTATACACACATAATTTTCTTGCATAGTAGAGAAGGCCGACTTTTCCGCTTGGTATTTGTAAAACTGACTGTAGTTCGAATGTTAGCGACATGAAGTTGTTTTCATTGTTAGACCTCTCTTTATCTTTTTCCTTCTCCGTATTGCAAATATCTTTTCTTTCCATGTGTTCTTTGTAGTTTTCTTCTAATTTGCTTTTATCACCATCCTTTGCATAGTTTGAACAAATTAGGCACTGATCCTTCTTTGGTACGAAGAAACTTAGATTGTAATTTTTTGAAAATATTCGTCGGTATGTTATTTCTGTAACAGGTTCGGTAATATCAGTTTCTTTGCTCCACGTATAATAATAATAATAATAATGTTTTATTCCATTGTAGATTGCACTGAACAACCAAAAATATTTATAATTTAAAACACTGGATCAGTAACCTAGCGACAGCTGATATAACAAAAGACAACGATCGGAACGCCGTTCTGTTGTGCGCGTCACCTTGGTTGGTTGTGTTTTATTATCTACAAATTTATCCTTCTGAATAGTTCCTGATAATTAACTTGATTATCAAATGTAAAAATATCATAAATAAAAGAGTGAATCCAATGATGTTGTATCATTAAAATGGTGACCCCGACGTTTTCATTTTTAAATATTTGTCTGATTCAGGTGGCTTCGTGACAATATCACTAACACATTGTAAGGTTTGTGAATCGAGTGCTGCGATGATGATATTGTATTTTGTAAAGTCTTCTTTAATACGTGAGTTTGAAAATTGAGATTCGGCTTGAACGAACCATAGCGATATGTTTTCTTTCCAACATGGTGGTAATCTGACAGAGACATGGTGGATGTTTGATTCATTACTAGTTCCGCTTGATGATTCCATTGTAATTGAATCTGTAATTATCTTGTTGCTTGATGTTTGTAAACTTGATTCCGCTGTTTGCTTCGAGATGAGAATATTTTCTTCAGTTGTCATGGCATTATTTCAGATATTGACAATTCAACGCATATAAGGCGGTTACTTTAAAAAAAATATTCATCAGCAAAAAATTCGAAAAAACATTAAATTAAACCATATTAAAATATACATATTTAAAATTATAGATAATTTATCAAACTGATTTGGGGTACCATCTATGCATTTTTCTATAAATCATAAGTCAGATACGTGTGATATTATCTGAGGCGCAAACCTTTTATTATCTACAAATTTATCCTTCTGAATAGTTCCTGATAATTAACTTGATTATCAAATGTAAAAATATCATAAATAAAAGAGTGAATCCAATGATGTTGTATCATTAAAATGGTGACCACCCGACCTTCCACGCAATTAGACACAATTATACGAAAAATTTCTTTTTAAATTTCCGCACCACAACAAACCAGTCAGAACGACCGTCGCATAGGATCCTGAGGCCAGAGAAATCGAAAATGGCGATTTAATTAGGGATCATCATCGCACATGGAGACCATGGCTGCACAGGTGAACGAGTTTTGCTGACACTACATAGAGACTACCAAAGCAGCGGAGCTTCACATCACGGAAACTTCATGACGCAGTATCCAATCGCAGCAGAGCTTCACATCACGGAGACTTCATGACGCAGTACCCAATCGCAGCGGAGCTTCACAACAAGGAGACTTCATGACGCAGTAGCCAATCACAGCGAATCTATCTTCACGAGAGACGTTTGGCTGAGAAAAAAACATCATCACAGACAGCAGACCATTAGGAATTCGTTTCAAGTCACGTAAATAATTAAACAAAAGACTATTATTTTTACATAACCTAATTTCAAAATTTAAAATTTGAATTAAATGACAATGATTATTATCTGTTTTGAGAAATTATTCTATTATTAAAAAATAATTTGAAATAATTTAACATTAATAAAAATGTTCTAAAATTAGTAGATTTTCAAAAGGTTTGCGCCTCAGATAATATCACACGTATCTGACTTATGATTTATAGAAAAATGCATAGATGGTACCCCAAATCAGTTTGATAAGTTATCGATAATTTTAAATATGTATATTTTAATATGGTTTAATTTAATGTTTTTTTCGAATTTTTTGCTGATGAATATTTTTTTTAAAGTAACCGCCTTATATGCGTTGAATTGTCAATATCTGAAATAATGCCATGACAACTGAAGAAAATATTCTCATCTCGAAGCAAACAGCGGAATCAAGTTTACAAACATCAAGCAACAAGATAATTACAGATTCAATTACAATGGAATCATCAAGCGGAACTAGTAATGAATCAAACATCCACCATGTCTCTGTCAGATTACCACCATGTTGGAAAGAAAACATATCGCTATGGTTCGTTCAAGCCGAATCTCAATTTTCAAACTCACGTATTAAAGAAGACTTTACAAAATACAATATCATCATCGCAGCACTCGATTCACAAACCTTACAATGTGTTAGTGATATTGTCACGAAGCCACCTGAATCAGACAAATATTTAAAAATGAAAACTGCACTTATCGACAGACTACAAGATTCTGCTGAAAAAAGACTTACACGACTTTTAACGGGCATTCAACTGGAAGATCGAAAGCCCTCCGTAATTCTTCGGTATATGATGGAGCTAGCTGGACCCACATTAGCAGAGAGTGCAATAGTACGTACACTCTGGCTACAGCGTCTACCCCAACATGTCCAGGCAATCCTGTCAGCTCTTCCTGATAACAACACAAACCAACTGGCATTGGCTGCCGACAAAATCACAGATGTTTATACATCAACAGAATGTGGTGCAATGGATCAACATAACAAACCCAGCACATCAAGATCCAAAAAAATAGAAAATTCAATATTACTTCAGCTACAAAAACAAATTTCTGAGCTAACACAAGAAGTGTCAAAATTGAAAATATCTCAAAATAACAGTTTTTCAACCTTCCGAGGACGGCGAAATCAGAGCCCTCGTCGAAATAATTCATATCAAAATTCATCTCGAGAGAATCCTGCTAGAAGACCGAGGTCTGGGTCTCGCGGTCGATCACCTAGAAGAGATCCTGATAAATATTGTTATTTCCACAGACGGTTTGGAGAACATGCATACAAATGCTACGAACCTTGTACTTTTAAAACGAAGAATTCGGAAAACGACAGCGGAACCTCTCAGTAGGGACATGTGAGATTCCGAGTAACACATGTCGTCTCTTCGTATACGATCTGCAAACTCGACAAAAATTCTTGGTGGACACTGGCGCGGACGTTTCAGTAATGCCTAGAAAACCGTCATATAACAAAAATAATATCACTTCCGACAACTGCCCAACTACATTGTATGGAGCCAATGGAAACCCCATCAAGACTTATGGCACGAGAACAGTCGAACTCGACTTTGGACTACGCCGTGCGTTGAAATGGCGTTTCATTGTTGCTGACGTATCAAGACCAATTCTAGGTGCAGATTTTATCCACCATTTTAACCTAACGGTAAACTTACGAAAGGCAACAATCACAGATCAATCAACAAAATTAATGATCAAAGGAACAACGTATAAAGGACCTACATCTGGTATCTCTACAATTTCCTCGTCACAGAAATTTCGTGACATCTTGAGCAAATACCCTACATTAATGAGGCCTAATATGAAAATACCGGATACAAAAAAACACTCTGTGACTCACTGCATCGAAACAAAAGGACCACCTGTCACGGAACGTGCCCGAAGACTATCACCAGCCCTATTAGAGGCAGCGAAAAAAGAATTTAAGTATCTGATGGAACAAGGGATTTGCAGGCCATCAAAAAGCAATTGGGCCAGCCCTTTACACATGGTGAAGAAAAGCAACGGAGAGTGGCGTCCTGTTGGCGATTATCGACGATTGAACGCTAAAACAATCCCGAACAAATACCCGATACCTCAACTACAAGATTTTGCACACAAACTTTCAAATGCAAAAATCTTTAGTACCATAGATATGACCAGAGCATATCATCAAATTCCAGTTGAACCAGAAGATGTACAAAAAACAGCCATCATCACACCGTTTGGATTATTTGAGTTTACATCCATGCAATTCGGTTTATCTAACGCAGCACAAAGCTTCCAACGTTTCATGCACGCGGTAACTAGAGACTTGGATTTTTGCTTTGTATACATAGATGACATTCTGATTGCTTCTGAAAATGAAGAAGAACATAAAATACATTTAGATTCTTTACTTAAACGCCTGGCTGAATTTGACCTAGTAATAAACATAAACAAATGTCATTTTGGCGAACCTACAGTCAACTTCTTGGGTCACACAATTACCCAAAATGGAATGTCACCTATTAAAGAAAAAGTTGAAGCCGTCATAAATTTTCCATTACCTAAAACAGCAAAGGAATTGCGACGATTTTTAGGCATGTTGAATTATTACCGAAGATTCCTTCCCAATGCAATTAACACTCAAACAAAATTATACGACTGCATTGCTGGTTACAAGAAAAATGACAAGAGAATATTGGTTTGGAATCAAGAACTGACGGAAGCATTTGAGGAATGCAAACAAAACCTAGCGACCGTGGCTTTACTTGCACATCCAAATCCCAATGCAAAAATAGCAATAATGGTAGACGCCAGTGACGTAGCTATGGGAGCCTCACTACAACAGTCCAACAGAAACGCTTGGGAACCGCTAGGATTCTTTTCAAAAAAATTCACACCCGCGCAACGAAAGTATAGTACTTTTGACCGTGAACTTACTGGTGTTTATGAAGCGGTAAAATACTTTAGAAATCATATTGAAGGACGGAATTTCACAATGTACACGGATCATAAACCAATCACCTTCGCCTTTAACAAGAAACGTGCCTCTAGCTCTCCACGCCAGGAAAGACAGTTAGATTATATAGCTCAATTTTCAACGGACATTAGACATATTTCAGGACAACTCAACACAGTAGCTGACGCACTGTCTCGAATAGAGGAGATTAATTGTCCTACTTCTATTGACTATAGGCAGATGGGAAAAGCGCAGTGTCAAGATGACGGATTTATGAAGGCAAAAGATGACACCGCCCTCGCCTTACGTCAAATGGTGATGCCTGGTACTGAAACTTCAGTATGGTGCGACATATCAACAGGTCACGTCAGACCGTTTGTACCTGCTTGCATGCGAAATCAAGTAATTCAAAGTGTACATAATGTTTGCCACCCTGGCATCTCGGGAACAACAAAGACAATTAAACAAAGATTTGTTTGGTCTAACATGGCAAAGGACATAAAAAACTTTGTCAAACAATGCATTCATTGTCAAAAAGCTAAGGTTTCTCGACACACTGTTGCGCCATTAGCAACGTATATATTACCAGAGGATCGATTTCGCAATGTACATATCGATCTAGTTGGACCCCTTCAGAAGTGCAATGAGTACCAGTATATACTAACAAAGATTGATAGATTTACTCGATGGCCCGAAGCAATTCCCCTGAAAGACATGACAGCGGAAACAGTCGCCACTGCACTCACAACCCATTGGATTGCTCGTCACGGAACCCCTGACAGCATAGTAACCGATCAAGGTCGTCAATTTGAGAGTCATCTCTTCAAAAAACTCACAGAAAAGTTTGGAATTAAACACTTGAGAACCACAGCGTATCATCCACAAGCCAACGGCATGATTGAAAGATGGCATCGTACTTTAAAAGCATCTCTTATGGCATGTGGAGACCAGAATTGGGTTGAAAACCTTCCACTCGTTTTACTAGGCCTGAGAGCGACAGTGCGTGAAGATCTAAAATGCTCACCAGCTGAATTAACTTACGGTAGAACTCTAAAATTACCTTGCGATTTCTTCACAGCAACTCCTCGAGAAGAACCCGATACATACGTCGGACGTCTCCAAAGAAAGTTCGAAGATATCAAATCGACTCCGGCCAGTATCCATGGTACAGGAAAATTCTTTGTTCATAAGGATCTACCTACTGCTACACATGTGTTTCTCAGAACCGATGGTGGAAGAAAACCACTCCAAAATCCATATGAAGGTCCATACAAAGTTGAAGAACGTGATGAGAAAACATTCGTTATTACCGTAAAAGGAAAACCAAAACGCGTCACGATAGACCGTCTAAAGCCTGCTTTTGTTCCTGTAGAAAAAAATGTTCCAATTTCTACAATTTTCCCTAAACCACTTCCCGAAATTACCAGAACCACAAGATCTGGTCGAAAAGTTCATTTTCCAGACAGATTGGGACAGTTCAAAACATAAAAAGGTATTATTATTTTTTACGATTATAATTATCTTCTGTAAATCATACTAAATTGATTAAAAATTACAAAAAAAAAAAAAAAAACTTAACAATATTTCAGAGGTAATATAGTATATAATATAGTATTTATATTATGTAATAATTCTTTTCAAGTGTTTACGGAGACGTGTGAATGTTTAAATATAATAAAATGTATTATATTTATTTATTTAAATAACAGCGATAAGTTTTAATGAAAACAAATATGTCTATTCTGGATGATACACTACCCAGTCTAGTTTACTGTTATTACAAAAAAACTCAATAAATATGTTGAGTTCATCAATAACGCACTCCAGTAAACAGTTAAAAAAAATAAAAAAATCATAAATATCAAACGCTTTGTAAAATTTATAGCGTCTCATAAACATGTACCTTATTTTTAAGAAATACTAATATATAAGTTTTATTGAATCCAGTTATTATTAGATATAAATATTGTGTCATAGTCACAGTTACTTTGAACACTTGTTCCAAACGAAATGTTTGTGGATGAAAACATTTGTTTTTAAAATATAGATACATAAATAAATCTAGATGAAGTATACTCCTAGACATAACTTTTTAAACTTAAGTTAAAATTCCTAATTTTGTTTACCATATAGATATTTGAAGATAACATACTTATAGTTCTGTATACATGTTTTACAACTATTTGAGCTTTTAATTTAGAAATTTTTTATTATTTTCATATATATGGTTGGGCCAAAACACATTAAGCGACATGTTTGTGTAATGTGCCCCACACAGCATGGTCAATTTTGCCCTTATATCGTTTAACAACTGGAGGGGAAGTGTGTAGATTGCACTGAACAACCAAAAATATTTATAATTTAAAACACTGGATCAGTAACCTAGCGACAGCTGATATAACAAAAGACAACGATCGGAACGCCGTTCTGTTGTGCGCGTCACCTTGGTTGGTTGTGTTTTATTATCTACAAATTTATCCTTCTGAATAGTTCCTGATAATTAACTTGATTATCAAATGTAAAAATATCATAAATAAAAGAGTGAATCCAATGATGTTGTATCATTAAACCATTTATAGTGCAATCCCACACGTCCCATATAGTTACATATACAGTTAAATTATAAATAAAGTAGAACAATTAAAAGAAGGTACAAAGTTATAAATAGGTAATCAATTTATGCGTGGTCTTGAGTGAGCTCGGGCCCAGCGCTCACTCAGGAGTGGCGCTTGGTGCTGGAAGGCTACGTTCTCCACCGTGCTGTTGGAGGCCATTAGCCGCATCCTGGCTCCAGTGACCCGGTGGACCTTATGGACAGAGAGCTGTCCAAATACTTACGATTTGACAATTTTCTCACGTAGTGAGACTCCATGCTTGGAAATGATTCAATGTGTGATTTCACATGATTAAAGATGTCCACCTTAGATTTATGAGGAGGCTCTTTTTGAGTTCTCTTGTCATCTTGAGTGTAAAATCCCTGCGCATTTTTATTCTTGATTGTAAGTTTTATAACGTCTGGTGATATGCAGATAGTTTTGGTCATAATATTTTGGCAAACTGTTATCTTGTCATTCTTTTTGGAAATATTTTCATTTCATTCGATCTTTGTTTTTTGGGTCAATAGTCAATGCTTAACTATCTAAACGTCGCTATAACAGTCTGTTGAAATCACTTATTTGCATTTAACGTATTTTAACTGTCAGCACTCTTCATTTTAACATCACCAACATGGCCCATTCAAAACACCTATAAGACTTTAACTGGTTTCAACTGTTAACAAAAAATCATTTCGTTCATCCGTGTTAACAAATCATACCGGTTATAGTAATTTAGGGTTTTTTAATTGAAATTATTTCCTGTGAACGTGCATGTAATGAACAAATAAATAACGCTAAAGCGATTTAAATGGTTTTACGTGATATAATATTATTCGTTCAGAAAAGTGAAACATACCCATAAAAAAAATTAAAGTGTTATAAATTGTTTTAATAGAAGATATTTGAAAAAAGTTTCCACTAAAGGGATTTAGTTGTTTTCAACGGAATACATTTTTAGGTAACAAGAGGGTTAGAGGTTTTTAGAAAATTCTAACTTTAAAACGAACCATCGAAGGATGTTGTGGGTTTTAACAGTCGATAGAGCTCATGAAACTGAACAAAACGGCATTTTTAACTCATTTCGGCAAGTTTTGTCATTTAGCTGGTTTTACCAGTATACCGACGATATAATGTATTGTACATACAATACAGTACATATAATAAAATTAATATTCTTTAGATTCTTTAAAAATGTTTTAAGGTTAAAGATTTAATTATATAGTTTTAAAATAAATCCTACAAATATGTGATAATACACAAAAGATAGGGGAATTCATTGGGTACATAGAACTATAATCAGTTTGTATGCCTCCATATTCAAATTCATAGGTATGATTTTTTTAATGTGGGCGGAAAAATTTCCTTTAGCAATCCGAGAAAAAATATTTTATTTGCTCTGTCGCTCCAGTGGTTATAATACAAATATAATATACGTACAAAACAAGAGGATTTTTATGATTTAGTTTCACAGAGAAGGCCCTGAAAAATAACATCAAGGGCACTGTTTTGTAAATGAATTGATCTTGTTTATAATAAACTGTTTTTTATACATTGAATAATAATATCATTGAATATATAAAAGAAATAAAAAAAAAAAATAAATAAAAAAAAAATAATTGATCATTGAATCATTCATCATTTTCCCACCGTACGATTTTTTTTCTGACGTGGACTAAGATATGATTACATTATATTGGCCTGATGTCAGTTGACCTTCCACGAAGCTTCTCGAAAGCGGGGAAGGGCGTAGGTTGGGCATGAAACGCTTAAAGCTCGACTCCTTGTTGTGAGATATGAGTAAAATAAAATCAATTAGTATTTCAACACTGAAAACTATCTGTTTATGATCAGATCACATAGGCTCTGGATATTCAATATTGAAACGATCCATGAAACAGGTGCGGTTATCTTTAATGGCGAGATTTATAGTCCGACACCTTTATCCCCGACAGAGCCGGGTACAGCGATTGTGCAATAACAATTGCCAAGCGATCATGAAGGTTGAGCAACATTCGCAGAAGTCAGCGCCTGGATTGGTGTCCGATTTAACCCTAGACGACTAATATCAGTCGTTTCGACTAACATTGCGTGCCTTCTATGCTGTAAAAGAATCTCTCTAGCGATTGCGTCTATCGCGCTAGAACTCTGTGCCAACTCAGTCACAGGCGAGGGCTTGCAGGCTACGAAGTAAGCTATAACTATGTTCTATATGTACATATAATACAATACCCTGTTAGTCCACACGGAGAAAAATGTTATTCTAAAATATGATAATTTTATTCGTAAAAACGGGACTGAAGTTCTTACGAACAAATTAACAGGGTTTCAATGTTTATTGGCGGGAACATGTATTCGTAATTTCGTACGTATACCAACAAATTATTCTTACATTTTCCCGCCAATAAACATTGAAACACTGTTAATTTGTTCGTAAGAACTTCACTCCCTTTAACCGTTTTTACGAATAAAATGATCGTATTTTAGAATAAAATTTTTCTTCGTGCAGTCTGCTAAGGACAGAATTTATCAATTATACTAAAGATTAATAATCTGTACGTTTTATAAGATAATTAACCTTTAGTTAGTTAGAGAGAACGAGAAATTTACTTTAATCTTTTTAAATTTTCTTGTGATTTATGTCACCGCAAATTTTGTCATAAAATAAGTACTATTATTATATAAATAGGTTTAATTTTTTATTCTTTATATAAAGATGTTTTAAAAGATAACACACATTTTTTAGGGTTGATAGCAGTTAGTCAAATTGACAAATATTAACCTTTAAAATAAATGTCCTTAAGTTAATGAAATGTGTTTTAATATTTTGTTTAAATGACGGCGAAAGAGTTCATAAACCATCCGGTTAAAGATCAGATGATCGCTATTCCAGTATTAAAACCTTTCTCCGCCTCCTTCTACTACAAACAGGAGAACCAACTGCCCGGAGCCAGTGGAGTTTGAAATCCCCAATTGGGATATGTTGTGAGGCTGAAAGGAGTGTGGAGAGGAAGGAGACGGGAAAGAGGAGTGTGGCAAACAACCAGGCTATTCAGACAGATTGATATTAAACACAGATAAAGCAATTTCAAGCAAAGCTTCGATTATAAATAGTGGCCTTTATTGATTCATGAAATGGCATAACATTGAAACAGCATCAACTATTACGATCACAGGTAGGTTTTTGATAACTTAATCACATTGCGAAAAGATTAAAAACAAATTCCTCATTAAATCAGGGCTTTTAACAACAACACCACGCAGATGTTTTATATTATAAAACAGGTGGTTAATTCTGGCAGATTGACTATTTCTCATTTTAGATAAATCACAAAATACATAACATTTATCCAAAGTATTACTCCATATATTATTAACACAGCATCTGGACTGCCACAGATAAAAACGCAAAAGGTTAAAAAAGAGAAAAATGGGTTTCGTTATTAAAACAGAGTTGTAATAATAATAATTCGTTTCGTTTTAAGTCAACATCCTATTTGAAATGAAAAGTTCAACGTTTTAAATCCGGCATAGATACAATCTAGACCAGTGGTCCGCAAGTATTTAAAACTGAAGGCCATATTTATCTCAGAAGAAGTAAATGCTCAAATATGATCATAAATCGTAAAATCATGGAACAAGGAAAAATCATGCAAATACGCTGTCTTCGCCCTCTTCAATTAGTTCACGAATTAGACAACTAACAAAAGAAACAGAAGACGAATACATATGCGATGGACCGACGATTTAAAGAGATTACCTAGATCGAATAGACGATCTAAAGAAACTGCCTTCTTCGTATGGGTAATAGTTGTCAATAATTGCAAAACTAAAGACATTTAAAAGAGGCCTATGTCCTAACTTGGAAGCCAGAAGGCTTACGAAGAAGATAAATATAATGAAAACCATATTACATACTATCACACTTTTATCTTTTGACAAATAATCATACATATGCAAAAAACGTTCATCGATTGAATAAAATTTAGAAAAAGATACATTCGCTACAGATACAGTTTTCGATCAAAGTCGATTGTTTATCAGCAAAGAACCATAATAATACGTCAATTAAATTTAATCTGTATTTGGTTTAGTCACTTTTTTAGCGCTGAATACTTATTTGAACAAACAAATTCATTATCATAAAAAAGCTTGGGTAAGTTGTCCATTTTGCATAACAAATTGACGCTGTTTGGTCAGTAAAAAATGTTTAATTAAAGTTTCTTCCGGTTGTGTTAACATTTTGAATATCAAGGTCGGTATTTGGACCAATAATATGCTACAATATTTATGAAACCTTGTTAAAGAGCGAAGTTAATGAAACAATATAAACTAAAAACGAGGGATAATCATTAAACATGCATAATATATGCAGATAATCAAAACTCTGTATTGAGTATTGATAGAGTAAGGTATCAAGCCGTGTCAACTTTGTTTTATCCTTAAATCCGAAATCCTTGGATGATGATTGTCCTTCTGATAAAGATATACCTATCAGCATAATTGATATTTTTTTGTCAATAATAACAATAAGTAGTTATTTTTCTCCTCTTTTAAACATAAATATTTTTTTATCTTCGAATGGTGCTAGCAAAACTTCTTTCTATTCTACTTTGCATTACTTCCTGTTTTATAATATGTTTACTTATGAATGATGATACAAGTATTTTATGTTATATGGCAATGTATAAAATATATTAATCAAGAACTAAGAGACCTCTACTTGAAGCACATAGGTTGTGTATCCAAACTTTGGTATTCCGAAAGAGTCCTTTTCAAAATCAAGACTAACAATAAATTCCTGATTATGACGATCCGTTTTGAGGAAATATCAATAATGTTACAAGATAAATTAGTTGAAAATAAAATAAATCAGGAAGGAAATCAATTACAAAATATAATTCAAATCATAAAAACAGGATAGGTACATAACAATATTGTGGTGTACCATAGGGATGCTAAATGAGTCCTTCTTAATTTTAAGGATTCTAATGATCACGATCCTATGTTAAGAGGTAATTTCAACAGTGTTATAAATGACATTTCCTATGTTGTAATTTATTATGTATAATTTAATGTGGTGCTCCACAGGGATGCTAATCGACCCCTAACTAATTTCAGAAGAGTGAACACATGGTTATTACCATGGTTAGTACCTACCTTAATTATGAGGAAATTCTGTGGCACAGTCAGTATTGTTCAGAACCTTAAAAAGGTAATTACAATTTTGAAATCTTTTAGAAATATTGTTAGTTGAACGCAGTTCCCACAGTGTTAGACCCACGCATTGTTCAAAGGTCGAGGTTTCTGCTAAGAGATTGTCTATTCTTTTGAAAGTGGGCAGCATGAAAATTGAATTATAATATCTAATCAATCAAAAAATGTTACGTTTTTTATTATAATGGATTACTAGACCAATCCTTCTAGGGTATTTCTTAGATCAAGACGACCGTAGTTGAAGTAATTATTATGCATAACTATATAACTAACCAATAAGTACTCTTAACTGCATACAACCCAGAAATCTGTTTACTAAAGCAGTAAAAACTATTGAACGGTGAGGTCTTGTATCATTAAATTAGCACACATGTTTCTGTCTGAAATTTAGGTAGTGAATATTTTCAGCTCGCAATTTCATTTCAATCATAAGCTTGAAAACACAAGACTAGAACTCACATTTTAGGTTTTTAAGAAAAAATGTTTTGAACCAATTAAAAAAAACTAACCATCAATATTTGGTGATCGGACAGATCAGAATCATGTAACTTCAACACCTACTTTGAAAAGTCATTAAAAGTGATGAAAAAATGGTTAAATAGGTTACTTTAAGTTAGGTTATGAGCTATTTATAAAAAATCCTTAACAAATTTTCAAATTGGTGTTGAAATTGCATGATTCTGAGTTTTCTTAGAACTTAATATTTTTGAAAAGATTGTAATTTTTTCATAATATTTTATGCATAGAAAAAAATGATAAATTGAAAAATGAAAAATGAAAAGAAAAAAAGGAAAGTGGAAATGAGGAGAGGGTGAGGAAATGTGTAGCCATTCAGATCTAGTCACCAAATAGCTTTTCAAAAGTATCTCCTACTGTTATTATAAAAAAATGTAGTAATTTTATTTTACTTCGTCGAGTTTCAAAGTTTCGTGGGCCAAAGCCATTGATTTTACCACTCTGCTACAAAGCCCATCACTTAGGTTATGATTTATGATAAATCCGTCTAGAAATTATACAACACTACAATGTGCTTATCTCTCATAGACTTGTTATGTCTACGGTATCTCCACATTTCCACGACTAAACTGTTACATTGTCCAAGGAATCATATTGTCATTTGTAATTTTTTTCATACAATTCCCACGTTCTCTAATGATTTTATATTCATGAATGGAAAATGCAACAAACGTTTGTCTGCTGTTCGGAAATGTTCAGATAAGAACTAAGTACAACTACTTCTTATTTCGTAACACCGTTTCTTTATCTCGTTCATTTTGCATCATTAATGACTAACGATGAATAAGGTATATCCTATATGATTTTTTTTCATTCGTTTATCAACGAATGAACAGGGAATATCATTAGATTAAATTTCGTTCAAGTGTATGGAAGAAAATGTCCGTACAATTAGCATTTATCTCTTGGTCGGGAAGTTGTTCAATTCGTATAGCACGGAAAAAAATAATTACAATAATCATTGGGTTTTTACATACAAAGATGTAACCAATGTAAGTACATAACAGTAACAACAATCTTATGATCATAATAATCATGTGAATAACATAATAATCTTATGATCAACATGAATAACATAAGAATCGTATGGTCAATGTGAATAGCATACATTTTTTATGATCAACTTGAATAACTAAAGTTATGATCAGTATGAATAACATAATAATCGTATGGTCAACGTAATAATTTTATGATCAATGTGAATAACATAATAATCTTATAATCAATATGAAAAACAAAATAACCACATAATCACTATGAATAACATAATAATCTTATGATCAATATGGATAAAATAATAACCTTATACTCAATAATCTTATGATCAACCTGAATAACGTAATAATCTTATGATCAATATGAATAAAATAATAACCTTATAATCAATATTAACAACATAGTCTTGTGATCAATGTGAATAACATAATACTCGTTTGATCAATATGAAAAACATAATATTCTTATGATCAATATGATGAGTTTTTCGTTGTTTGTTTTTGGGGTGTTATTCCGTGTTGCGCTACCTCCTTCTTTAGCCGACGTTTCGGACAGCGTTGCAGTGTCCATCATCAGGGCAGATCCGGCAGATCCGACGACAATCCGAGAAGCAACTACATGAAATGACGCATGGAGCATAACTATATTGACGCACACAGTATGGGTGTTAGTGATTGATAAGATATGAAGATACGAAGACTCACAAAATTTCAAAACTTTGCGGTTGCCATAGCTATTACCTCTGGAAGGTGTAAGTCCGTTGTCCGTGATTTTTTTCATAACACTATTAAATTTCCGTTGTTCTGGGCAGTTCCATAGTGAAACGCGTACAGGTAGGTACTGTTTTCACTCTTCATTATGTACGACATGGCAAAACACTAAACACAATGTATTATTACACAGTGTTGCCACACCTATCTCTGGACTGCACGACATTTCCATGGGAAACTGTTTTAGCAAGAAGGTAACATTAATGCTAGTGTACGAAGCAGGAACGAGTATGGCAAATTTTTTATTTTGAATTAATAAATGGGTTCATTATGGCAGAAAATGTTGTATGAAATAACTTAAGCTGTGTTTATTTTTTAATTTTATTTATTTATTATCTTTTTTTATACATATATTATACATTATTCATAAAATGTTATGGCTGCCCAACTAGGAAGAATCCCGTTTTAGGGCAGTCAAATTAGGATGATATATGGAGCATATGGAACGTGTCTTGTACAACAAAAATAAATGGAAGAAATAAAAAGAGAAGAAAGAATAAAAATAAAAAACATAAAAATGAGAATTTAAAAAAAAAATAGTAATAAAAGTTTTAAATATAACAACTGTTTTCGTTGATTGTTTTTGGGGTGTTATGCCGTGTTGCGCTACCTCCTTCTTTAGCCGACGTTTCGGACACTGCAACGCTGTCCGAAACGTCGGCTAAAGAAGGAGGTAGCGCAACACGGCATAACACCCCAAAAACAAACAACGAAAATGCTTTTGGCCGTGAAAATCTAAAAACGTATACAACAACTGTTGTTTGTTTGGCACAGATTGAAATAATATAAAAATAAAAATAATGGGTATATACTTAATAACAAATTGAAACAAATTATAACAAACCAACATTAAAAACAAACTAATGTTTGCGTTGCACGTAACTCTTCAAACAGTCCTACATACATGTGTTGGATAAAATAAAAATAAGAAAAAAAAAAGAGAAGAGACAGAATAAAATGAAATAACTAACCAATTAAAACATAAAGATAACCGTTGTTGGTTTAGCAAAGTTATTGAAATAATAATTACAACAATAACAAAAAATAAAAGTTTTATCTACTTAAAAACAAAGGATTAAAACAAAATAGATAATTGGTGTTTGCATTGCGTATTATGATCTTACATGCATATTTTGTATGAATAAGAACTGGAAAGAAGAAAAAAATAATAAAGTAGAAAAGTTTAGCAAATAAAGTTTAGTAACATCACCATTTAAGATCAAGGCATTATCTACATCGTATCCTGCCAACTTTATCCCATCGTGTGAAACTAGGTACTTTACAACTGTAATGTTTTAAAATAAATAAACAATACATAACACAGTATGAATGACGTACGAAGTAATGGAACAATTTCACAACACCGTTACCAAAATAGCTCTAAATCAGGTACTATTTATTTATATTCATTGTTTCTATTTATATTTCTATCTATATTTAAAGTTATTGTTTTTATATTTTAGCATGAGTAGTTCAAGACATGAGCGCGGTATACTCGTATTGTCGTATAATATAATTTGTACTGAAAACATGTTTTAATTTAGTGAAAATAATCAAGCTTATATCTATATGTATTATAAGTTCACACTTCTCAACACATAACCTAACATAACTTCATATCTTTATGTTGTAAATCTTATCTTGTTATCAGGTGCCTTGTTTACACTTTTCAACACTCCCAACTTACCTACATATCTCATACTTTGTAAATCAGAATATATTATTTGTTACCAGGTTAATTCGGTAAATCCGAATAGAATATAATATGCTACCAGATTACCTTTTCTACATAGTCACAAAAGAAAAAAAAGGATGTATAGATTTATATATTTCTTCATAATACAACTCAGTTTCAGAGAAAAATGAAATTTCTTGATTTTTTGGTTTTTTGTTTTTGTTGTGCAATTATGTACATTACAGGAATAATATGAACTAAATCTGTCAATTTATCTGTCCAGAAAAGGGAAACTTTTCTAGTTGGACAGGCAAAGCTTCCTATTATATAACTTATACTTTCTTTTGTATCTATCTATAATAAATAAAAATAATAAAAATAAATCTAAACTTATACACAATTCTAACCTAACCTAATTAAACATAACATTACCCATTTGCATACTCGGAGAAAAATGTTATGCTATGAAAAATGCTATGAAAAATAAATGCTATAAAATTGCCGCCAATAAACATTGAAACCCTGTTAATTTGTTCGTAAGAACTCCAGTCCCGTTTTTAACAGTTTTTATGAGTTATATGATCGTATTTTAAAATAACATTTTTCTCCGTGTAGATGATAGATATTTCTTGTGACCGCTGAGTCGCCATTTAAGAATCGAAACGTTGCAGTTGTCGAAAAATGGCTACAGTGGTAAGTGGTATCAATGGTAACAAAAGGGTGATTATTGGTTATGTATCTTTTGCGACAGCATAACGCGTGTTTAGTCCGCCGTACACTACACATTTTGACAGTTTTCTTAAATGCGGTATTTCTTATCGAGCTAAACACTGCGCTTGTGTTAAGAGTTAAGACATGAACTGTTAAAACGCTAACGCATTATTGCCGCGTAATCCTCGTTAAGAGATGTCAGACACGATTATATTGATTTTTTTAATCTGAATGCGTTAAATAATTGGTAGGTAATTGAGAGTTAGGGTCGGGGTAACGGTTACTCGACTGAGAGGCCAGTAACGACAAGTGAATTTTTTTTTGTTCGTTTGTTTTGAAAAAAAAAACAACTGAACAGCATATGTAAGATATAATCTCATCTCACCTAACATAACCTAATCAAACCTAACCTAATATATTTATGCAAATAGATATCGTCCTGGTGAAAGTCTACCGTTCCGGAATCGGAAATTAGATCGGAAACAAGGAGATGTTGAAGAGGAAGGTTGGAAAGTATAGACACTTCACACAGTTAATGCCATTTTAATCAATAATTCGTTTCTGAATTCTTTCAATACGGCTAAACTGAGAATAGGTTCCTACCAGTCCAGCACGTCAAAGCACTTTCTTTAATATTCTCGCTGTTTTCATCATATAAATAAATTAATTTTTATTAATGATAACCGTTGGGCCTATTGAATGTTTTCATTTATTTATTTTAATTTTATTCTTAATGTTGGTACACAAAAAACAGGATTAACCAAAAAAAATTACAAAAAAATATCAAAGTACACGGAGAAAAACGTTATTCTAAAATAGATCAATTTATTCGTAAAAACGGTTAAAAACAGGACTGAAGTTCTTACGAACAAATTATTAGTGTTTCAATGTTTATTGGCGGGAAATGTAAGAATAATTTGTACAAAATTACGTACACCAACAAATTATTCTTACACGTTCCCGCCAATAAACATTTAAACCCTGTTAATTTGTACGTAAAAACTTCAATCCCATTTTTAACCGTTTTTAGGAATAAAATTATCGTATTTTAGAAAAAAAAATTTCTCCTTGTAACAACAAACAACAACAACAACAAAAACAAGAGACAATAAAGTTTGGGTCATGTCAAGTCAAGTGAAAACAAGAGATTTGATAAATTTTCCTAGGGGCTATCGCTAAAATATGTCCGGTATTTGGCCACTACAGTGGATGTAGTAAATATAAATTTGGCACGAGAGATTAAATGAAGGTTAAGTTGGTTCTTTGGAAAGGAATATAAAAAAGTATGGATTTCACAGACACTGATGGATAATGATTTTAATTTTGGCCAATAGAGAAGATTCCAGAGGGTTATTTATAATTTTGACAAAAAGGAGTAGATTCCAAATGGTTACTGATAATTTTGAAGAGAAAAAAGGCAACGTCAAACTGTTGCTGACAATTCGAGTGTCACTATATTTACCAGGTAAGTGAAATTATGAATGACAATCATTTAATGCAATTATAAATATTTATAGGAGTCCATGTTTGGGGAGATAGTGAAATTTTACTTTCAGATGGCTCGTGATTTGATATCATGGAGAAGGGATACTCGTTCCGGGGCCAGTTTAATTGTTATAAGCTATAATAATATAGAAACATATATAATTATACCAACATTCCACAACAATATTCACAGTTTGTTTATATTTTACATATGTTAGTATTAATTATAGACAATTCCAACTCATGGGTGAAACTTGTTTATAATAACTAAGAACATTATTAATGTTTTTAAGATCAATAATCTGCACATATTTATTGATCAACAATTTATCGATCAAAAATTTATTTTTCAGCAATATATTGATCATCAATTTTTTGAGCTAGAGACATCCACATTTAAAAAATACTTCTTCACATTTCTGCTTAAAATTTCTCCTTTGAATGTAAACAAATATGGGGTTGTGGGTAGAAAAGTGTACGAAACCTACGTTGAAATTCCTTTCTTGGGTTTAAAATCTGAATACTTGACAGGTTTTACTGAGCTGGGCTCTTATGGCTAGATTTATTTGAAATCTTTGAAAATACACATATAATACGCAATCAACAAGCTAGAGACATCCACACTTAAAAAATACTTCTCCACAGTTCTGTTTCTTCCTCTGAATGTAAACAAATACGGAGTTGTGGGTAGAAAAGTCTACGAAACCTACGTTGAAATTCCTTTCTTGGATACAAAATCTGAATACTTGCCAGGTTTTACTGAGCTGTGCTCTTATGGCTATATTTATATGAAATCTTTGAAAATACACATATTTTCGAACAACGACTGTATCATTTTAACGACGGATGGTGTCACACACATATAAGTTATAAAACTGGCTGCTAAAAGGTAGAATGGTATAAAAAAAAAACATTTTGCTATATTATTTTATATATTGTGGCGATTGACAAACCCAAGCAACTAAAATATATCCCGATATGATAAAAAAAAAAAATTGTTTATTCACTCAAATTACACGAATTCAAGATTCACATATGGCTGAAGAAATGATCCGTTAGAAGCCGTTTTAATCGCACATTTAACTATTAGGTAAGCGGTGTTATATAAATCAAATCACCACCGAACAATGAAAAGTTTACGACAGACAAATTTAACGCGTCGGAAAGACGTACGTACCTACATACTTTATTTTTACTTAATTTTGTAAATTGCGTTACTGCTAACGGTTAAAATTATTACGTTATACGAGAAATATGTCTTTTCAAATATTTAACAAGAAAAAGCATCATGGGGTCTCTAAAAAGAATTTGATTATAGTTAGTAGACTCCTAATTTACCGTTTGAGTTGCTTTTTGCAATAACCAATATGTTTAAATTTCCAACAAAATCTCCCATTTTGAACACTCGCATATCTAGCGATATCTGGAAATGATGAAAATTTTGCATACGTTCCATTGGTATTGTATTAGAAAATTCCTATGGTGAATGTATGGTCATGCGTAGAGAAATAGAGATAAATCAACCGCATTAAAAACTGCCTACAATTTCTAACATAAATCCATCTTAGGTAAGAGCAAAAAGGTTAATAGAGAAAATCGAGCATTCTGTACTTGCCAAAGAAATATCTTAAGTTTAATTAAATTTATCCAATTATTAGTTGTTCAGAAACTGATTGTAGAAAAAAGATACAATAGAATCACAATAATTGCAGCGGTGAAAAAACCGGAACAAATAACATTATTTCAGAAATTCTTTAAAAATAAATTACCATTATTATTCATTATAAATACGGATTAACTAGACCAAATTTTGTATTTTCTTATTTTGAGTATGTTTTAAGCTTACGATGGAAAAGGCGTATCGAGCTTTTAATAGTCGCATTGGCCTAGAAACTCCAGACAGAAAAAGCTGTGAAAATTCCATAACATCAGAGTTTTCTGTCCTAGTGTTTTAGTTGCTTAACTACAAAGAAAAAGTTTTTCTTGGTTATTAGTTATTGAAATGCATGTTGAGACTAAAATAGGTTGAAGTATGTATTTAAATATCTTTTTCTTATTTTTATTTTTAACTTATTAACTTAAAGAGTTAAACCTCAAATTATAATATTTTATGAATGAAGATAATATTAGCGAAAGTCAATCAAAAACCCGAAACAGAAAAATCAGAAAAAGATACGGATACATCTGGGACTCGATTGGCCCGGATTGCCAGAGGTCCTGGGTTCGAGTCCCAGATGTATCGGTATCTTTTTCTGATTTTTCTGTTTCGGATTTTCGATTGACTTTCGCTAATATTATCTTCATTCATAAAATGTTTTTCTTAATTTAGGGGTGTACGATCGGCAACGGTCGTTATTGGACTTTCTCCCTTTGCGTATATTAATAAAGGGAACCTTAGACAATATTATTAATAATTTAAAAGCTATTGTTAAGTAGATTAACGTTCAGCCATAGTAAATTATGTTACCTGGAAGTGATCGCAAAAACCATTATAGAAAAAAATCTCAGGTCATTTAATAAATTGCTTGCTTAACTTGAAATAAGTAATTACATACATACTAATCTATTTGATGAGTCTGTCTGACTCATCCCTCCTACCGTTATGCCATCAAGGTACTTGATTGATTTTTAATAAACACTTATTTTAATTTAAATAAACAATAAATTTATTAAAACTGTCGACCTACTCGGAAAAAAAACCCTTCCTTTACCAGGACAAAAGTTTCACTGGAATGTCAGGGCATCGAAAGGTTAAATCATCAAAATAGAATATGTATGTATAACTAATTAGATAGTGTTGTGGGTAAGTACTAACAAAACATGCCTTCGAAATGATATAAAAATATTAAACGCTGAATTTATAATCTTTCTTACTAATATTATAAACGCGAAAGTTTGTAAGGATGTATGTGTGTTTGTTACTCTTTCACGCAAAAACTACTGAATGGATTTTGATTAAACTATACAATAATATAGCTCATACATCAGAATAACATATAGGCTACAATTCACAAATAATAATTATTGTTTATTATAATATTTCAAAATTTGAGAATGACATTTTGAAAAACAATGGTTAAATCAAAATTCTATTTCAGAAAATATTTAAATTAGTGAATTTATTTGAAGTACTCGCCTAATTCTTTGAATCGAATCAAGAATTATAGATATTTTAAATAAATAGGTATTAAAAGACTTTTGGTATAAACATAGATGGGACCTAGGAAAAGAAAATAGGCTCCTCGAAGTATTAATCCTGCGCAGACGGAGTCGCAGGTCAGAAGCTAGTAAAATATAAAAATATTCATTGTGGCGATGTTCGAATCTTGAATAAAAACTTTTAGTTGAAACATCAAGAACCCAATAAAATAACTTTACCGATTTTAAATTTTATACCGTTCAGTATATCCTCCTTTTCAACAACAGGCAGCCGCCTAAGTATGGTGATTTAATACGTCATTTATATGTAAATGTTTTAATGTATTTCATTTATTTTATAAATAAACAAAAAACGGCTTACCTAAATATAGTTCATGAAAAACTTTATATTAAGTAGGTAGAATTAATTTTATCACATGAAAAACGATGTAATATTTCTGATTAAGTATTTATCCAAACAATTGTCTTCTTTCTAGGGTCAAATTTTGATTATCAAAAACGTTATAGTTAAGTAAATACCTACCTACCTGAATTAAATATTTTTCCCAAAAAAGGGCGCGCTCAATCGTTTTTTAAAACGTGATAGTTTTAGAAAAAAGTTTTAACAATACTATTACCTAAATCTTACTAATATTATAAACGTGAAAGTTTGTATGGATTTATGTGTGTTTGTTACTCTTTCACGCAAAATTTAATGAGTGCATTTTAATGAAACTTTACAATAATACAACTCATACATCAGAATAACATATACTCTATACTTTACAAAGCTATATATTTTCAATGTATTGAAAATATTAATTATTGTTTAATAGAAAATGTCAAACTTGGAGAATGACCTTTTGAAAAACAAAGATTGTTAAATCAAAATTCTATTTTAGAAGATATTTAAAATAATGAATTTATTTGAAGTACTCGCCTAATACTTTGAATCGAATCAAGAATTATAGATATTTTAAATAAATAGGTTAAGAATTTTGGTATAAACGTAGATGGGTCCTAGGAAAAGAAAATAGATTACTCAAAGTACTATATTGTAGTGTTTGATTAAAACTTGTGTATAACAAACTATATTTCACTTTTTAATTGTTTTCGTAGACAAAAAATCGCAAGCATTATTTAAAAATCAGAACCACTTTCATCACTTCTCTACATTCCTGAATGAAATTATGATGTCAAAACCAATTAAAAGCAATATTCACCTGTTAAAACAATTCAGCGGTTGCACTTTCAATTAATACTTTTACAAAATGCACGATGGTTACTGGGTAGTTACTATCAAACACATCAACAAACAATTACAAGACACGGCAAACGAAAGTAAAATTACAGCAAATATAAATTAACACAAGATATTACAATTGTTAACTTTAAACAAGTTACAGGAGTAGTATATGATTTTTAGTAGACGCTCTACTGGCCAGAAAAATATCAATGATATAGTTAACTTTTCAGGCAAAAGGAAAGTGTTTTTACTACCGAAGCGGCGCATGCGTATCGACACGGCCGGCTTTAACAGAAAACCGTATACGACTGACGACTGAGTAACGAAGTATCTATTTGGTAGTCGGAGTTGGAGTTGGAATCATGGACAATTTTTTTATGATCTTGACACCACCTAGCGGCAAAGCTCGGAAGTGTCTGTTTGAATTTTGAACAAATATCTTTTGTTGCTTGGAATTTCATTAATTTAAATAATTATTTTTAAAGTTTAGAATCTAATCCTCTTACTCACACGGAGAAAAATGTTATTCTAAAATACGATCATTTTATTCGTAAAAACGGTTAAAAATGGGACTGAAGTTCTTACGAACAAATTAACAGGGTTTCAATGTTTATTGGCGGGAACATGTAAGAATAGTTTATTTGTATACGTAATTTCGTACGTATAACGACAAATTATTCGTTTTCCCTCCAATAAACATTGAAACACTGTTAATTGGTTTGTAAGAACTTCAGTCCCGTTTTTAACCGTTTTTACGAATAAAATTATCGTATATTAGAATATCATTTTTCTCCGTGCATAATTGCGTTATCCGCCGACTCATCCTTGGTATTGTAAAGTTGGCCTTACACCTGGTTTAAAGCCGTTTTAACCATGCACACGCAGTGATAATAAGTCAGGCCTTTCACTATTACGTCGTGTTACGACGCGTATTAGTTATACTACGATTATGAGTAAGAGAGTAAAGGTTTAAAATGAATTTGATTCATTTTTAAAGAAAAGTTGACAGTTCATTGATATATCGGTTTATTTCGAAATAATTAAAAATACTAATTCAGGTTATGACTTCATCCGTTTCCAACTTCTCCGGTCCAATGAAATCTAAATTTTTTTACAAAACTCGAAGTGTTTGGTTGGAGAATTATGAAATAAAATAAATTAAATTTTTAAAACCAGGATCTCTCGTCTTTCCAAGACAAGCACCTTAATCAAATAGGCCACCGATACCTCTTATCTTTAAGTCCATCTAGTATTTCAAATTCAAAAATTAAAAATATCATCTTCGGCTGATTTTTACAATTTTTTTAGTATTATTGGTTTTATCTTTATCTCTAATGATATATAACATTGCTGGGAGAAACCTTAAAAATGTATTATAAAATAGAATTATTCTAATAAAAAAATTATATATTAAAGAGATATCGTATTTGGCGAGCACCTCAACGAGGGAACCCGTTTTGAGGTGTTAACCTGCATTTTTTTTGGTCAGTTATGCAGTTATTATTGAAATAGTGTTTTGGTAAAAACTTGAAAAAGAAGAAGATACATGATAATAGAAAAATACTAAGTATATTGTACGAAATATAGGAGAAGGAACTGTCCAGAAATAAAGTTTTTTTAAATATGTTTTTTATTTGGGTTGGATTATGTTTGGTTAGGTTTTGTAATGTTTTGTTTAAAATGCCCCCCTAGCACACTCGATCGATAAGGATTTATTGAGTTAACTTTCGGTAACTTCTCATCGTTCCCTAGCATGACTGCAGATCGCCAATGAATAAGTGAGTTCATTATGACTAAGTATCCCTAATATATTCGACATTTATTGTTGTTTGTACTTTAGCAATCTGCAGTTGTCCTAAGGAACGATGAGATGTTACCGAAAGTTATCCTATCAATCCTTACCGATCGAGTGTGCTAAAGGGCCAGATCTGAATAGCCAGTCACATGTTCTCCTGTCTCTAACTTATCTCCTTCCCCTTCCTACTTCCATCAACCTCGCAGATACGAAAATCCTACATACTACTGTTTTAAAAAATCGGGGAAATTTAGCCAGTTAACAACTTACTGGTTATAGCTCTATTATTATTCTGAAAGTAAAATAACGAGTATATATTAATGTGTAGGTATACATTTCCCGTGCCATTAATTTTATATTATAGTGAATAGATACTGAATGTGACTAGACTGTAGTAAAAACAATATAAGTATTTGATTTAAATTTAACATTTTATAAACTACAGCAATTTCCTACCAGAACCTGAACATTGCTATCACCATTGTGATTTATGTGGGTACATACGTTAAAAAATTTCACACTTGATTTATTAAATATAATGGTAAATTAACGGTGACATTGATTTTGAATGATTTGTGGCCGTGTGCCAGAATCAATAACTATTTTTGTATTACTCAGAAACCGTTACAAGCGTTCAAAAATTAGAAGAAATTTAAAAAATTTTATTTAATATCAATTAGTAGAACTCAATTTTAATTTTTAATTTATTTTATATAAATATTCAATACAACTACTGTTTAATGTATAAAAAAACAATTTTGCTGTGTAATTAATATTATGCGTGACAGCTGTTTCGCCTTCTGAAGGATAACAGTTTGAGAGATTGACTAAGCTGACAGCGATGCGAAAGCGAAACAGCCGTCACGTGTAATAATAATAATAAGACAGCAGAGTTTGTTAAGAAATAAACTGTTTTTTTTTTTTATTGAAGAAGAAGATAACACTAATAATCTAAATTAAAATACGAAAATGAACAAGACACAGAAAAATAAAAGATAACGATCGCAACTGGGTCTCGTTGAGACCCAGAACCTCTCGTCTTACCGGGACGGGCGGGATTTTACCAATTCAGGCATTTCCACATATAATAAATAATACCGTCGTATTTGTCAAACTCATATTTCAGAATGAACAATATTATAATTTTTTTTTTTTTATTTGTTTTTTTTTCTTCACATTATCTCCATCTATCTTTTTCATTGGAAAAATGTGTTCAAAGAACGTGCTTGTTACCTTGATAGCGTATCGGAAAAATATATCCGATTGATAAAAATGTTATTGAAAAAAGCAAAAATAAAAAAAAAGATTTCTGCAGGTGGTTTGAAAAAGAGATGCAAATACGAGAGATAAAGGGAGCGCTATATGTAAACAAACAAAAAAGATGTCTATTAATATCAGTAAGCGACTGTTTTGAAAATATTTAATTGAAAACGATTTATTTAAAATAGCGCATAAATCTGTAACATTTAACGAAACATTGCAATTTTCTTCATACCTACAGCATGTAAAATAATTTTTTTTTGACTCGGCACTTGAATAAAGATTATAGTTAAAAATAATGCACATTTTTTAAGAGCTGCGTTTAAGTGATAGATCAGATATATTATACTTAAAAAATAAAAAAAAAATAAAAAAAAAAAAAATAAATAAATAAATAAAAAAAAATACATGTACATTTACATTTTTGGGCAGCACCGCGCTGGTTGTTCAGATGCACTGTACATATAGTTTTGTATCGCTGATCAAAGAACCGGTGGATTTGCATCCATTGTTTTAGCCATAGGTTTTTTATATTTTCTAGTGTGTAGTTAGAAGTAAGATTGTAGAAATTATCGAAATTTGTACAGCGCCCTTGAGGTGATTGTTCACAAAAACGGTGCTATACAAGTCATCCAATTATTATTATTATTATTATTATATCTGTGTATGTTATAAGTCCCAAGAAATTCATTCTCTAATAAAGAAATGAAAAAGTACAAGATATAAATATAGATATAATAATAGATCTGTTAAAGAGGGTTAGAATGTAGCGGCTGAAGTTCGGTTAGAAACGTAGGAAGAAGCACTCAAAAGAGGAACGGCTGCGCGGCCGCTTTCATTCAAAACGTAGTTTTGGATTTGAGGCCACAATACCCAACCAAACAAAAACCAAAAAAACAAAAAAAAAGGTAGGTCTAACGTCGATCTTGGGTAGAAGATACTTTTTTTTTGCTTTTAAATTATGACGTATAAGGTAATTAAAGAAAACAGTTTTTGTTCATTTTGGAAGCAATTTTGGAATTTTTTTGTGAGTTATTTAAAATTAATAAAAAAAATCTGCCTAATCCTGGGTTCTACAATACTGAAAAATAAAATTTAAAATGTTAAAAATGCGTTTCTTTGGGTAGTAATTTTAAAATATAAACGATAAGTTTTTGTTCCGATGTAAAAAGGTAATTTGTAATTTAAATTTACATCCATCAAAATTGTTTAAAGAAATATATATTTTAAATTTTATATTTCACTATATTTAAAAAAAAATATAGTAAAAATTATTTTTTTAAATGTTTACATTTATTCTCAAATAATTGTCTAAATTGCCCCTAAAATCATAAAATCTTTAATAGCCTATATTTTAAAAATTAAAGAAAAAATAAATCAAGTAGCTCCTATGCGAGATCGACATTTGACATACCTTTTGATTACAAAAATAATTTGTTAGTTTGGTTGGGTATTTTTGCCTAACATCCAAAACTACGTTTTGTATGAAACTTGCGGCGCACACAATGGCCATAATGCAAAAAATATCAAGAAAAAAAACATATCTGCCTTAAGGGTTGTTCTTTCCTGAACACCTGCGTTTAATAGAACCTAATTTATTCCGAATTTATGAAAAAAATTTACCAAATCATCGGTAGATAGCTACAAACAACTCAGCAGATGTATTATCCCTTTGTCCTGTCGTCTGCTTTTTAAATAAATCAGATTTTTTTATTGTGAAAGGTCTTTACAGTGACAGGTGAGATTTGATATGATTATATTTTTTTTACGGATAATTTTTTCGGACGGAATAAATTAACATAAAATCGTTTTGTAAGATTATTCTGGTATTTTATTATTTTTCCTTGCTTCCTAAATCAGTTGTCCTCATCCATTTGAGGTCGACTTATTAATGGCGCAGCAAAAAATGTTTTAATTAAAAAAAATTTAATGTGATGCTGCGTATGATTCCTAGCTTTTGGAGCCAGTGGGACTAACGCATTACTTATTGGGGAATACCAATAGACTGACTTAAGTTTTAATTTCTATTTTTTATGTTAGAGTCGCAAAAGAGTTGCAACTGCTCGCAACCATCTGGAGCAAGTGAACAATTAGGCACGTGAAGTATAGAAGTATTTAATATAATTTCACCCTGTTTAGTATTATTTAGGAGCATCGCACAGATTCTATATATCGCGACTGTTGAATCTGGAAAACTCCAGATTTGACGTAATGTGGGTGCGCGTCAATCTTGCCAGTACGGTAAGGTTCTATGCGTGTCTATACCGCTCACCGAACCTTAGCGAATCAGACACGTCCGAGCTCTTCAAACATTTGAGCGAAACTATTGATGATCTCTTGCCCCGCTACCCCTCGGCCGAGTTTGTGGTTCTGGGGGACTTCAATGTTCATAACGAACCATGGTTGAAGTTCTCGGGATCAACAGACTCGGCTGGCCGACAGGCGGAATCTTTTGCCCTTTGCCACGGATTGGAGCAAATGGTTCAGGAGCCTACAAGGGTTCCTGATGTCCAGACTCACCGCTCCAATCTGTTAGACCTATTTCTAACCACTGTGCCACACGGTTACAAGATTGAGGTCACAGCGCCTTTAGGATCGTCCGACCACTGCCTGGTGACGACCTCAATCCCCGTCAACTTCAGACCACCAAACGAGAGGCTGAAGAGAAAAGTATGGCACTATAGGTCAGCAGATTGGTTCGGTCTGCGGGCACATTTCAATGCTTTCCCGTGGTCAGCTGTCTGTTTTCGGACTTCGGATCCCTCAAGATGTGCCCAGGAAATTGGTGAAGTCATCACATCCGCGATGGATGGCTTCATTCAATCCACTGTCAAGGAAACTGGTGTGGGCTCAAAGCCATGGTTCAGTCGACAATGCTCCGAAGCAGTTCGGCGAAAAAACGCGGCTTACCGAGCCTACAACACATCTAGAACATCCGAAAACAGAGCAGCATATAACAAATTGGCAAAGGAATGCAAGAGGATCATAAATAGGTCAAAGTTCGAGCACGACCTGCAGATCAGCAAAAAGCTGGCTGCATGCCCGCATGGCAGCAGAGCCTTCTGGTCGCTTGCGGGCTCAATAGGTCGCAATTTCTGCAAATCCAGTCTGCCACCTCTTACCAGACCTGACGGCTCACTAGCAAACACCGCCACCGAAAAGGCAAACCTATTAGGAAAAATGTTTGCGGATAACTCAACCCTCGATGATCGAGGTGCAGTCCCGACGTCGGTTCCTCACTGCGGTTTCTATATGAAAAAGCTGAGGATCCGGCATCGGGATGTGCTCCAGGTTTTACGAGGGCTTGATGTTAATAAATCTAGTGGGCCTGACGGAATCCCCGCCCTGGTATTGCGGAGGTGCGCTGCAGAAATAGCTCCGATTTTGACGAAGCTTTTCAAAATGTCCCTGAATTCTGGCTCTGTACCCTCTGGTTGGAAAAAAGCGGTTATCCATCCTATCCCAAAGAAGGGTGACCGCTCCAACCCGGCCAACTACCGCCCCATAGCGATCACATCAGTTCTATCCAAGGTGATGGAACGGGTGATCAACGACAAACTGCTCACATACCTCGAGAAGAACAAAATTATTAACGACCGTCAATACGGATTCCGGCGGAACCGCTCGTGCGGTGATCTTCTCGCGTATGTGACGCATGTTTGGGGGCGGTGCCTGGAACGTTTCGGTGAGACCCAAACGGTCGCACTGAATATTTCCAAGGCTTTTGACCGGGTCTGGCACCGAGGACTTGTCAACAAACTGCCTTCTTACGGACTTCCCGCATCCTTGTGTACGTGGATTGCCGACTTTTTGAGGGAGAGGTCGATTCAGACGGTTGCTGATGGCTTCACCTCTTCCTCGCACTCGATAAATGCTGGCGTCCCACAGGGATCGGTTCTGTCTCCGACTTTGTTTTTGTTGCACATCAATGACATTTTGACATGTGCACCAATTCATTGCTACGCGGATGACAGTACAGTCCATGATAGCTTTTTGTTTGACAAGCCCCCAAAGGGTGCACAAATTCCAACGGCTCGGAGGGCTTTGAAGCAAAGAATGGACGGTTACCTCGAGAGTGTTTTCTCTTGGGGTAAGAATAATCTCGTCGAATTCAATGTTTCAAAGACCCAATCATGTCTGATTACGTCTAAAAGGGATCGAAATGACAATCTAGTCTCCTTCAACGGTAACATTCTTCCAAACAGGTCCTCCATTGATATGCTCGGTGTAACTCTAAGTGACCAGCTCAGGTACGGGGGCTCCATCGAGGCCAGAGTTAAGTTGGCCTCTCAGAAACTGGGCGTACTATACAGGGCCCGCAGATACTTTAATTGTACACAACTGCTAACCCTGTACAAATCGCAAGTGCGCCCCACTGTTGAATTTGGCAGCCATCTCTGGTCTGGAGCCCCGATGTACCTGAAAAACACCCTCGACTCTGTGCAGAAACGGGCGGTCCGCTTGATAGATTCTCCTGTCTTAACAAACGGATTGCAATCTTTAGAGCACAGGCGTCGGGTGGGAATGCTATCCTTGTTCTACCGGTATTTCAATGGAAGATGCTCCGAGGAGCTAGCGTCATTGATCCCCTCGGCACCGGTGCACAGTCGGGAAACACGCCAAACGCGCGCCCAACATATGTACACAGTTGACATTTGTCACATGAGAACGGGACGCTTCTACGACTCGTTTTTGTGTTCAACAGCTCGGCTGTGGAACGATTTGCCGGCCTCTGTGTTTCCTCCTTCCTATAACATGGGTCTCTTCAAGACCCACGTTCACTCCTTCCTCTCCTCAAAAAGACCCTCCTCACAGCATCTTCAAAGATGACATAGGCCCTGAGGGAAATTATTTTCCTCAGGGCCTCCTGTGTGGAGTTAATATAAAAAAAAATATTTTAATTTTATTTATATTGATCTGTAATCTAAAAACTTGTTACGAGCTCATACAATTATGTTTTATATACAATTATTTGTTATTAATTATGTATTGTGTTATTTTTTTTATTGTGATCTAAACCTTATAAACTCTTTTGTTCTCTTTATCATGCACTAAGTCACGTAAAAGCCCATCATGGAGTCGATAATTAATAAATAAAAACTTTGAACGATGGTTTCCAGCCATTACAAAAATATTCGAAATGTTGGGCTAATTGAAGTCGCAGGCCAGAAGTTGGAGATCCCTGATCCAATTATAAATATAGAGAGAAATATGTAATAGAGGTGAAACCTTTTCGTCCTAGTTAATAATTTTGCCTGCAGCATTTCGAGAAAAAGGTGGACATATTATTATATATGTAATAGTATAATAATACAGGCGATTTCGACAATAATCTTAGACTTTTAAGGATATGACTTAATTTGGTCTCTATTAATCCTGTTATATTTCTTTTTATAAGTCCTGCTAAGTAGATACGTTATATTTATTTGGAATATACTAAAACTAACTAACTAACTAACCATCACGCCGTTTCCCCGCAGGGGTAGGCAGAGAGGACGGACCTCCAAACACCTCAGTCTTGACATACACTCTTTGCCTCATTCACATTCATACATCGTCTCATACATACTCTTCTATTTTTCTGACTCTTGGCATGGCCCGACTCAAGTATCTGATTCACTTGATCATGCCATGTCTTTCTCGGACGTCCCCTAATTCTTATACCATTCACACTTGCATCATATATTCTCCTTACGCTCCTTTCTTTGTTCATTCGCTCTACATGCCCAAACCATCTGAGGGTTCTTTTCTTAATTTTACTCGTTACGCTTACACCAGCCTTGCATTCTTTTCGAATCTCCACATTTCTCACACCATCATACATGGTTTTACCACACATACGCCTCAGGGATCTCATTTCAACAGCATTCAGTCTACTTTCATCCTTCCTCTGCCAGTTCCATGCCTCACTGCCATACATCAGGGTAGGTACAAGCGCTCCATTGTAGACTGCTAACTTCGCTTCTTTGGACAGCTTTTTGTTAGCGCCAACGGCATTCAGTCCTCCATTAATGGAGTTACCTGCATTCACCCTTCTTTCAATGTCTCTATCAGCCTTCCCGTCTCTCGTAAACATACTACCCAAATACACAAACTCATCCACCTGCTCCAAGTATTCATCATTCACAACTACATTGCACACCGTTTTAGGACTCTCTCTTTCAAACACCATGACTTTAGAGTTACTAACATTCATCATTAACTCATTCTTCATACATACTTCGTTCATTCTAGACACGAGCGACTGTAGATCTTCCATACTGTTAGAAATCAGCACCGCATCATCAGCATACAACAGGCAACATACTTTATATACTATATACTATCAAAGAAATGCAATGTTAAAACTATTGCCTTAGAATAAAAAAAAGGTGAGGTTCTGGTTTCGAGTCCCAGTTGCAGCCCTTATCTTTTATTATTTTTCTGTGTCTTGTTTATTTTCATATTTAAAATTTTTTGATTCTTATTGTTATCTTCTTCTTCAAAGATATTATATTACATTGATGGAAATAACCTTAAAAAGTTAAAAAAGAGAGTTTTTCTTATAAAAAAATAAAAATTGTGTAATTGTTTTATTATTTCATTTCTTTCATTATTTCTTCCCTTTCTCTGTACTATATATTTACTAAGTAATATATTTTAATTTGTTTATTATTAATTCACTAGTAGCCTCCACCTAGTAACGACTAAACCATGTTTTACGCATGCTGTGAACACTTTTAACTTTTTTAATATGTATGCACATCGCAATGGGATTGTTAACACTCTGTAAATCTTATAAAACATATATAAATTAGTATTATTGATAAGTTTATTTTATATTTGACAATCTGAAACATTAAATTCCGCAAAATTCCAAGGAAATGAAAAATTCATCCAATTTCTTAGTTAATTTTAAAGTTTTATTCAATCATATTCTAATATTATGTCAGTACGGGCCAATTAATTCGCGGAATTGAGTAGGTAATATGCTATTGTCAATACGTCTTGAAAAAAATGTCTACTTTAAAGTAGGTAGGTATTAAGAAGGTTTGTCTTATACAATTTGACAACATGTCTTTGTTCGTTTTACTTCGAAAGACAGCAAAAGTAGAACATTGATCCAATGCATAATCACAGTACACAAAGTACCTATCCAATTATCTACAGCTGCGACGAATGACCTTATACCGGCGTCGATGTTGGAGTTATTGTTAAGAAAATGAAATGTTAATAGAAAATATGCCTATTACAACAACTAGGTGTGTTTAAGAATTATTAGATACTCGTGCCTATACACTCATCCACAAGCAAACGCCTTTAATGGAAGAGTAGCATAAATCATAATAAAGAAATGAACCAATTTTAAACCTGAATTATTATGTTAAAAAATTTTATTAATGAATAAATTAAAATATAGGCTTTTAATCAACGTTACATAAATTACAAACCTTTATATTTGGGCGCCGAAAAATCTACACAATAGAGCAGGCAATTAATGTTTTTTTTTGCATTAGCTCCACACATGCAGGAGGCTCTGAGGAAAATAATTCCCTTATGGGCTTATGTCATATTTGGAGATGCTGTATAGAGTTTCTTTTAAGGAAAGAAAACAGTGGAAGTTTGGGGTAGGAACATGAAAATTGGTTGGAATCTGGGGGTCAGTATGTCCAAGAGTGAAGGACGTTTGAATCGTATGAATCCGATGTATGAATCCGACGTATGAATCCGACGTACGATTCCGACCATCCTACTACGATGCAAGGCGATGAGAGATCTGCTGGAGAGATAAAAAAAGTTTCCCTCAATCAGTCTATCCCGATCCGGCCCGCCACGCGGGTAGACAGGCTGCTACTACCCGCGTGTAGACAACTGCCGACAAGACCCGGACATGTCAACCCATGAATCCGGGCACCCCTGCTTAGTCACCAAACCACTTGACCAATAAATGTAATCCAATAAATGAACGCCGGTGCGGCGGTACCCATATCCACATCGCAAATTGATATTTTAGAAAACCAGATATCACAACAACAAAAAACTGACCTAAAGCAAGTGACGCGACCAGGAAAAATAAAACGACAAAAGATACAGCGCTAATTTAACCCAAATTTACCTATGGATCAAGGAAGCTTCACAAAGATAACAAGATACGTCGTAATAACGATTGTACAGATTTAACACCCATTCGACACATATATTCCATAGGGAAACAACATATCGTCGGAATAATAAAAGCGTTATACACGCCAAAGCATCAAGGAAAGATTCACAAATACAGCAAGATATGTCGAATCAACCCAAAATTTACCTATGGATCAATGAAGCTTCACGTAGATAACAAGATACGTCGTAATAACGATTGTACAGATTTAACAACCATTCGACACATATAGCTCCATAGGGAAACAACTTAACGTCGGAACAATAAAGGCGTTACACACGCCAAAGCACCAAGGAAAGATTCAAAAATACAGCAAGATATGTCGAATCAACCCAAAATTTACCTATTGATCAAGGAAGCTTCAAAAAGGCAACAAGATACGTCGTCATAACGATTGGACAGATTTAATAGTAACATAACTTTGGAACAATAAAGCAGTATACAGTATACACGCCAACGCATCAAGGAAAGGATCAACAAATTCAACAAGATACGTCGGATTAACGATTTTATAAATTTAAACAAAACGTTTCAAGAGATTCCGGAATCGAAAAATAAAACTCTCCTCCTTCCTGGTAATATTAATATTTACCTATTTAACTAATAGATCTGTGAACAGTATACCTCTTGTACAAAAAAGGATGTTTCTAATTATCTTTCATTTAATAAATCAAAACACAATATCACTTTAATCATAAGATTTGTAAATAGTTACTTGATACCTATTTTCTAAATTTTTAACCAATTATTTTATTAAACATTTTTTGATTTACAATAAGGAATTATATAATTTGTCGAAATAAACGTCACTATCTCAATGACAATTATTTTTTCAATCTTTTTTCATGCGCTGGTGGGTAACACAACACTAAAAAAATTCTAATAAAAAATGTCAAATAAACACGACGATTTTACATTTGAATAAATAATCTTTACTGAACCTAACTGCCTTCCACTGGAGCGACAGAGCAATTAAAATAATTTTTCTCGGATTGCTAAAGGAAATTTTTGCGCCCACATTAAAAAAATCATACCTCCGAATTTGAATATGGAGACATACAAACTGATAGAACATAACTGATAAACATATTCTATGTAGCCAATGAATTCCCCTAAATTTTGGCTATTATCACATATTTGTAGGATTTATAAAAAATATATAATTAAATCTTTAACCTTAAAACATTTAAAAGAATCCAGAGAATATTTATTTATTTATATTTTGAATGTACAATATATTATATAGTCGTTTTAATAAAAAAAATTGAAAACTTGCCACATTTTGGCAAGAAAGCAATCCGAGGTTTTGGAAATAGTGCCATAATGTGTCAAAAAGCGCTCGAGTGGCTAAAACTGACGTAAAACAATTTAAAAGCCGACGGAATGCAAAATGATCGAGTTAAAAATGGACTTGCTACGCTCAGTCAATAATATTTTTTTTAGATTTAAGATAACATTAAGGTTCACCAGAGTTTCAATCGGCCTTGGACTGTTAAACCTCTGGTTCTAGGGAACCGCAACAAAGAATCTAGACTTCATATAGTCACGCCGCTATCATAATAATATCTCTCCGAATGGCCTGGCACGACCGGCCGATAAATTGCGAAAAATACCCCGACAGTTTCCGCGAGAGACTGGGCTATTATGTTTGTGTTTGTATACCATAAAATATAGTAGTTGATGTTTGCTCTTTGGTAAAAACCAAAGATTAGGTTGTATATGCAAGTCTTGATTTAATGTAATAATTAATTTCCCTCAATTTTAATCAGTTTGTAAGTATTGATTATTTTTTTAATTGCTTAACTAATATTTAAGACAAGATTTTTTATGCATAGCACAAAGGGTAACAATTATTATAAGCAATAATTATTAGCCTGAAATACTCATCCAATTGAAAAAATCTCCCGAGAAAAGATAAATGTCGGCGACGGGACTCGAACCCGCACCCCTCTGATTGCCGGTCAGGAGCTCTACCATTAAGCCACGGCGGGTTACCTCCTACCCGCCAAATGATTCATTACATATCTAGTGTTTCATTAAAAAATTACCGCTTATTACATTTTTTCACCTGCAAACAACCAACTTTTATTTTTTATATGAGAAAGGCATGTAAGTGCTAACTCTCTCACTAGGTGGCGTCGAGACATATTATGTCTACATTTTTTTGTAAAATACTTGTAAAATATTGATAATTTTTTTAATTGATAAACTAATTTTTAATAGTAGATTTTTAAAATAAAAAATAAAAGTTGGTTGTTTGCAGGTAAAAAAATGTAATAAGCGGTAATTGTTGAATGAAACACTAGATATATATTGAATCATTTTTCGGGTAAGAAGTGACCCACCATAGCTTAATGGTAGAGCTCCTGATGGGAAATCAGAGGGGTGCGGGTTCGAGTCCCGTCGGCGACATGTATCTTTTCTCGGGAGATTTTTTAAATATGGATGAGTATTTCAGGCTAATAATTATTACTAATAATATTTGTTACAGTTTGTAAGTGAACAAACGTAAGGAACAAGACCATTATACTTTTATATACCTTTAAATATACAAAAAAATTATAAGTATCTTAATTAAGCTTTAAGACGTTCCTGCATCATTTGTCAGAGTTCGTCAGTGTGCCCTAGAGGCGCTGTCTCAAATAAGATCCATGATTTTTCATATTTGTAAAGACAACATAATAATTTCAACTGCTAAAGCTAGTATTCCCGTTTGAGGTATGTTGTGAGGCTGAAGCTAGTGTGGAGGCAAGAAGATGGGAAGATTAAGATTGGGAAGTACCAACCTCTTCAAATTTGGTTCGCAAACATGACAACATTTCAAGCAGTTGAAATAATGAATTTTGGTATTTTACCAGGGAGACACGGAGAGTACCCTCCTCTTTGATTTTTGATAAAGTCTGAATTTAAAAAAATAAAAAATATTTTATTTGTTTAAACATATTTAGTGTTACAATATTTACAACTTAATATAAATATAACATTTGAATCACTCTCCTAATAAAGCAGTTGTTTGTGTTTAGGAGAGGATAACTA
The DNA here is from genome assembly GCA_951813805.1 of Limnephilus auricula. Taxonomy (NCBI): domain Eukaryota; kingdom Metazoa; phylum Arthropoda; class Insecta; order Trichoptera; family Limnephilidae; genus Limnephilus; species Limnephilus auricula. The sequence goes on along the minus strand of OX638408.1, from coordinate 12,770,445 downwards.
AATATTTTTACATTTATTTAAATTACTATAAAAAAACTATTACTAATTTTATAAGAAAATTCATCGAAAGTAATAAAAAATACAGGTGAGTTATAAAATGATACAAAACAAGAAAATACAATAAAAATAATAAAATGGTAAGTTATAAAAGATACAAGGAAATAATAAGCAAAAAGCAATAAGAAAAGTTATGAGGTGGTATTAGAGAATTTTAATTTAATTATTTTTTTGTAATTCTCATAGTTTTTCTCCATTCTTATATCTAAAAGTAATTTGTTAAATAATTTTATACCCTTAAATATAAAGTGATGCTGTGCTGTTGAAGTCGTACTAGAGGTATGGTTAGCCCTCCAACAGAAATAATTCTTTTGCTTATATTTAATTGTGGGATATTATTTTTATCAAAGAATTCTTTATGTATTATTATGTATTTATGACATATTTTTTATTTTTTTTAAGTTTTCAAGATTTTTTCTTATTTTTCAAGTACGTACATTCCTCTTTTTTTTTTAAAAAAAGAAAGACAAACATTCCTAGGTTACGAATAACCCAACAACATTTGAAAATCTCCTACTACCACCACACTAAGCGGAAGATGTTGCTTGTGTTGTGATGGAGGACTTAGCCAGCCGGGGAATCGAACACGGAACGCCTGGGTGGGACCCAAACGCGATGCCCACTCAACTACTGACCAGTCTATTGTATTGCAGGTTTGTCCATCATCAGAAAAGTTTCTCCCTGTGGATCGTGGAAAGGAATTAATTACTTTGGAAGAACTTCAAAGCCATAAAGTTCAAGGTCTTTTTTTACTACGCCCTTAAAATTTTATCAAAACATGTTGTTTGTTTACTTAAACGGCATTTTTTAAATGAGAAATAAAATTTTAATAATATTTTACAGAATTATAAACTTTTATCCGTATCTTGTATATGTTCATGAAAGTAAATATCAGTAAATAAAGTAAATGATAGTATCTACCAGAGTGGAGTCAGTATAGCCCTGGTGTAAGACCATTATTTAGAATTGAAACATTGCTTGAAATGGCTTTAGCCGTGTTTAGTGACTAGATCTGAATAGCCAGATACTTTCCCATCTTCCTCTTCCCCATCTCCTCCCCCTCCCCACTTTCCTTCAGCCTCACAACATACCCCAATTGGGGATGCCATAGTCTCACAAAAAAAAAACGACGAAGATATTTTTTACACTGTCCATTTTATTATAGATATTTTTTACACTGTCCATTTTATTTGATTTTTAACCTTGGAAATTGTTGATTAAGTCAATTATTTGTAACTCGTAGGCAAACGATTAGGCTTCTATAATTATATACCTCATACCTGTAGGACAAAGCTTTGGAAGATACCTACCGTAACATTGCTAGTGACATCTAAACATTTAGCATTCTTATGGGCATCAAAAAAATGGAATCTACACGAATCGAAAAATAAACCCTGCGTTATTTGTTGATTTGCGATTAATCTTTTTTTGTAAATACCACCGTTTAGAGTCAAAACGCAAGTTTTTATTGTCCAGAACAAAATAGCCAGGTACTCCCAGGCTACCCACCTTTCCCCCCCTTTCCTTTCCCATACTCCCAGCCTCACAACTCACAACATATTATAATTTGGAGTCTCATTGTGAGAAGTTCGGATGTGTGGTATTCACACCAGAATAGTCTTAGTAAGTATAACACATAACACAGATATATACAAAGATATTTATGCTGACAGTCTCGGATATTTTAAAAAACATATTTACAAACGTCTAGAGAATAGTCATATTTTAACTTTGAATGCTGTTACTAACTCTATCCATTATTCTATTTTTACATAATATATTTCCTTAAACTTTATGTTTTATTTTACTTATACGTTTAAACCCTGTACTTATCTTTATATTCTGATATTTCCCATTTTTGTTATTTATAATGATTGTTACTCCGTAGTGGAAGACAATTTTTAGACTGTGCATGCTGTGAACATTTTTAAGTAGAATTATAACGCCTTAGCTCTCAACAGTGCTTATTCTATAATTTTTCATGTTAATATTGTGTAAATGTTCCAAAACAATAAATAAATAACTGGAAGGATACATAAAAAAAATCATCAGGTGTAGAGCAGTTTCTCAGAAGCTTTCAAGGGTTCTCACTCTGGGTTTTTTTTTACATATTTCAGTAGGTATGTAATATAAAACTTGTTAAAATTATCATTTGTGAAATTATAGGGTCAGTTGAAAAATTTCAGATATAAAACAATTAGAGTAAGTGATAAATAAATAGATTCTAAACAAACAACAAAATTAAAGCGAAAAGATTATACTCTTATTATAAAGCAGCCTTGGTTGTATCTGCTACAGTTTAAGACACGAACCCAAACATTTCGCACAATACTGACCTCACGTCTTATGAAAGATTTAGACATAAACCTTCACGATGTCAGATTTATCTGCTCTAGATTCGGGTTCTCTTCGAAGGCTTTAAAGGGTAAGTAAATACCATAGAGATCCAATTTGAATGTCTATGGTAAATACATGCTTAAGTTCATTTACAGCGCACTTGGGGTGATTGATCACGAAAACGGCGATATGCAAATTATCCATTATTCTAATTAGTATTACCTATCTAACCTATATAGGGACACTACAGATATATAATGATTGCATTCGGGTGGTACCAAAGTACTTGCTTAACAGATTTTTCATGATATTTTCCACGTAAAATGAATAACCATTTTCCTCCAGCTTTTTTTATTGATAATGTAAAATGTTTTAATCTGGCAATTTTATAGATACATTAGGTAATTTACCTTGACTGTAAATTCCACGTTTTTACGTTTTTAAGAATTAAAAGAATTTACCATTCTTCTTTTTCTGTAGATGTTGATTCGTTTCCTTCATTCTCAATTCGATAGCTCGGCGCGTTGGTAAGACGCCCGGCTATAAGTCTGACGGAGCGAGTAAATACTATCTTCACAGTAGGTAACCGACTTGCTTCCTTTTGGCACAAGTTATGCTAAGTGATAAGATCTTTACTTTCTAGTAAGTTTCTACTCAGTATCGCCCCGGTGAAAGACCAACATTGATAATCGAAACCTTTCTTGAACATGTTTTGTGATCAGATCTAATTAGCCAGGTGCCTCCAAATCTTCCTCTTCCCATCTACTTCCCTTATTCACTCCCTTCAGCCTAACATAACATACCCCTATTGGAAATTTTATAGTCACATTGGTTCCTGACAGTTGTTGGGAGAAGTTGGACTATGTGCTATTCACATTAAAAACTTAACATTTTTGTAATGTCAAAAAAGATTACATATTATTTTCGTAAATCAAAAACACTTTAAGAATCACTGTAAATACACAATTCTATCGTCGGTACCTACCTGTTTACAGATAACAATAAAAATTCAAAATATTTTATTATGTGCCTATTTTTATTAATGTTTTTTCATCTATAATTATTGTACAGATATACGTTTGTATTATTTTGCGATGTTAGATTTCAATCCGTAATAAGTCACTGTTGCTAACGAAGAGACTAATAATCGATTACATCAGTGGTTCCCAACCCTTTTTGATTCGCGAGCCTTTGCTAAAACCAGATTTTCCAAAGGCACCAGTGTCAATTTTTAAAAGTGCACGTTGCGAAATATCGACAGTAAATGATTTTTTTTTAGCAGGGAACTTTTTAGATAAAAATTTTTTTAACGTCACCAACAATAAATGCAAATGAGTAAATTACAAATTAAATAAAATTATGAACACAATTGTATTAATAAGGAAGCCGCGGGACACACTTTGCGAACCACTCGATTAGGCAAGTACTTCGCCCAAATCAATAGGTCAAAGATCATTCCCGCCTTTAAATAAAAAAATCCATGATGACCTAAGTCAGCCTTGAACCGTCTCCACCGAAATTGACCTTTCGAATTATACCCGATAATAAAATAATGACCTCGATCTAGTTTATAGAGAAATAACATCGTGTTTGGTTTCTTGTTATTATGTGTTTTGTTATTTTGCGTTTCCTTGGTCTTTGTTATGGTTTCATATAAGTGGGTTGATTAATTGTACGTACAATTATCATTGAAATGTAGTGTATTTTAATTTTGATTTGTTTTTATACTTAGTGTTGCAAGTAGTTTTTTTTAACTGCACTTGAATATAAACGATGTATTTTATCTATTATTTTCACCCGACAGCATGCACCAGTACGTGATTGTGATTTTATTGATTTATAAGCAGACTATGTATAAAGCAATTTCGGTCAAAATATATCAGAATAAAGTCTCGACTGCCCAGAGCCAGTGAGACTATTGCATCCCAATTTGCAGAATATTGCGAGATTCCGCGTAGTGGTGATAGGAAGGAGGTGTTTTCTAGGTCCTCATCACTAGGAGATCCTTTGCTGAGGAAAATTAGGTTCTGGATGGAGGGTTTTCAGGGACTTCTATGGTTCAACTTCAAAATTTGAGGGTTTTTTCAGTAACTTCTATGACGACGTTTTTAAAATACTGGTCAGCTATTTTTCTGATAATTTGTTCATGAATAAATGGACTTAATGCTGTTATGATTTACTTAATTTGTTTGATGTGTGTATGGCGTCTGTTATATAAATCTACAGCCAAAAAATTGTGTTTCTTTGTCCAAATGTAGTGTTACACTTTATGGTATGTATATTTATTTAGCTTGTCTATTTGCTTTGTTCTGGTTTTGTGAGTATGCGAATTATTTGCCTTTTTGTTGATAGATGATATGTCAGACTATCTTTGGCATAGTTTCTTCGTAACTTGGAACGTCGAACTACTTATGGATTTCTGTGCTAAACGTCCTTATGGAGACCTTTGGAACAGACTTTATGATTCATTTCTGAGTTAAATGTAGTATTTTTGATCTAGTTGATTTCAATGAAAATTTAAGCGGATCGTAACTTTGGATAATAATATTTATAACAATATGAAAAAATGTTCGTTAAACGAGATTTAATGTAGGTAACAGGCAAAAATAAAACTTATAATCTTAATTCTATTCTGTATGAGTCAGATTATAAAGCATTCTGGTTTTTTGCTGCCCAATATCAAATAAATATTCAAAATAACCTTTTCGTTTATGACTAATAGCCGGATTTTCACATAAATTTGAAAATTACGCTTATTAAGTACCTACCTACCTGTTTAAGTAGCACTTTAACCCCAGTGTGGGGTTTAAATGAGAAAAATGGATTGTGCTGCCAAAATCAATGGTTTATTGACATAGAAAAAACATCTTACTAATATTATTAACGTGAAAGTTTGTGTGGATGTATGTATGTTTGTTCCTCTTTAAATCGAAATTTAATGAATGGATTTTAATGAAACTTTACAATAATATAGCTCATCCATCACAATTCAAATTAGTGAATTTATTTGAAGTACTCGCCTAATACCAAAGTATATAATTCTTGATTCGATTCACAAATCGAATCAAGAATTATACATATTTTAAATAAATAGGTTAAGAATTTTGATATACACGTAGATGGGACCTAGGAAAAGAAAATAGATTACTCGAAGTACTAATACTACGCAGACGAAGTCGGTAGAAGCTTGTAAAAATATTTTTAAAAATGCAATATTAAATTCGAACATCATAAAAAAACTGAAATTCGGTTATGTTAACAATAGGTTGCTAATACGGGAAAAAGAAAGATTACTTAAAATTGTATTTACTAGAATTACCGAATTGAAAGAAAACAGTTGTCGCCAAAGACCAACGAAATTGATTTTCTGTTTAAGAAAGAATGCGATACTTGTAAATGTATAATTAACACATAATAAGGTTAAAATTAAGTTTACTTCGGGCACATAGATTTGCCTACGACACAGTTCTAGAGGTTCGGAAGGTCTCGGAAAAATGTCTTAATTCTAGCAAAATTGACGGCTTCCGTGGTCGAGTAGTAAGGCTCTCGACTAGCAATCTGAAGACCGCGGGTTCGAATTCCGGCGTGCGCAAGTAATTTAAATTTTATTGAGTTGTGTTATTTAACAGTTTACTAATTAAAAATAATATAAAGTATGTTTGCGGCACGTTCCGGCAGGATACTCTCAGTATCGCCCTGGTGAAAGACCACAATTCAGAATTGTTTTAAATGGCTTTAGCCGTGTTTGGTGACTTCCATTTCCACTTCCCTTTTCTCCTTCAGCCTCACAACATACCCAATTGGGGAGGCCATTGTCTCACTAGCTCCAGGCAGTTAGGAGCAGTTGGAGCTCTTGTGAGGTATTCACGTATAAAAAAAGAAAACTCACCCGTAAATAGCCTCGGACGATACAAGGAATGTGTCTGAAAAATATTTAAAATGCTCAAACACATCCTTCACGAGGATTATTCCCTCTGTAACCATTCACACAATTTTGCACGTATTTTTTTCTCATGAACCAATATAAATATCTTCAAATCTGTTACAATACAAAAATAATCTGTTAAATACCCGGTACTCTGTATGCAAATTAATCAAAAAGTCAAGGATTTGTGAATGTAAAACTTAGTCTTAATATTGTGGTAAATAAGTTAAAACTTCCTGTGAACCTTTAAGTATAAGAGTTGTTAACCCTTCAAGCTAATTTTTTCGCTTTTAAGATATATGTCTTGTGTTTTCCTTACTATCAAAGTGAAAAATATAATCTAAATGGTGTAAGAAAGAAAAGCCACCACATTTTATATTCAAATCCAAATGAATTTTGTGATTTTATTATTTTTTTTTTACATGAAACGTCAAAAAAGGATGTGATGATAATGTTTCTAATACGCCTGTCTAAAAATATATCTATGTTTGTATTTTTTTTTTGTTATCTGTAGTTTTAGTTTAAAAAAACCATTGAACCTTTTTTACTTTTTTTTTGTTTGCATTAAAAGTATTTTTAAAAAAATCATGTATATTTCTAATAGTATAATTTAAAAGCTAGTCACAGTATCTTAAAATATCATCATATAACTTGCGACCAACAAGTAGGAATAAATAAAATTTACTACTAAATACTAAACAATTCTAAAAAAAAAGAAATTAAAATTTTTTTAAAGCTAGACGCCTTTGTCCATAGAAGTTGCGTCAAGTTTTTGTATCCTTGAATAATGATCTTTCAAAAATCGTTTTTGGTTTCGGACACATAAAAAAAATAAATTATTTTGATTTTATTGCAAAATGGAAATATTTTGACCAAATGGCGTAGTAATTAGGGGTTAACTATTTGAAAAAAAATTAAGTCGATTTGGATAATAATCATATATCACATCTATCATTAGGTACACAAATACCGGTGCACACAAATACTTAAATTTTTATTGGTTCGTAATATCCCATATCCTGTCGGGTGGTTGGCACTTTATGAGTTCCAGTTCTCAGCAGACAGGAAGTTGAGCATAACATTGTCATTAGTGACTTCCTACTTAGCATTATAATTATCGGTTTTTTCTTAGGAAGTCAGTATTTACCGTCCAATATTTATTTAGATTATTTTGGATAGTGTCGAAAATTATTACAAAATTGTGTGAGTTAAAATGCGTATGATTCAGTTGTACAAGTTTCGATAAGTAATGGTAAATTAAGATAATAATAATTTACTTTTTTGTTTGTTTGTGTTTTTATCAATCTACTCTACAATAATCAGTAAAGGTAATCAAGGAATAAGGAAGACTAGCAGTCAAAAACTTACTCCGCAGGTTTTTGCTGCTAGGCGCTGCGGGTGGCGGGCTTTACAGCAGTGGCTTTGTAATAAACTTCACGTACGAATTATTATGCTATGAATTGTCATAGGCTACAAGGAATATTATTTTTCTCAGCGCCTCCTATTAAATTAATTTATTTCCAATATTTTAATTAATGAAGACAATATTAGCGAAAGTCAATCGAAAATCCGAAACAGAAAAATCAGAAAAAGATACGGATACATCTGGGACTCGAACCCAGGACCTCTGGCAATCCGGGTCAACGCGCTATCCACTGCGCCAACGTATCCTTATCCGATTCGGTCATTTCGAGTCCCAGATGTTCCGTATCTTTTTCTGATTTTTCTGTTTCTGAATATTATCTTCATTAATTAAAATATTACTATTTGAGGTTTAACTCGTTAAGTTAAAAAGTTAAAAAAATAAAAATAATTTATTTCCTTCTGGAGCTAATGTAACAAAATAATTGTTTCCACCTGGACATTCATTTTGTCCAATTGGACATTCATTCGTCTAAATGGACATTCATCTGTCTAAATGGACATTCATTTGTCCAAATGGACGTTTGTTTTGCACCATCAGACAACCGTATAGTCGCTAATTTCATAACGCCAGAGCTTACAATTTTATATGGAAACCATTCCTGGCATGCACACATCAAAGCTAATTTCAACATCGAACAACATGTCATGCAAATCTTATATAAAAAAATGTCGAAAATTTTCATACAAAATCGGGCAGAAACAAAAGCAAATCGAATTAGTGACGGTCCCTGGCTACCGAAAATGAGCATTGTGTTCTGTTAAACTTAAGGGGCAGAGTGGTAGTTTTCGCTTGTAGGACCCCCACTGAAAATGTATTGCAAAATACATTAATATATGTATATAAAAGATAAAGAAATACCGGATCAAATTTAATAACAAAATAGGCTATATACTATGGATAATACTAGGAATGCTCTACAAAGTCAACACATTGACAAAATCAAAAGCAGGTCACATCCTTTTTTGTACAAAGATGTCGATTTTACTGACTTGACTAGAAATGTATCTCAAAGACAACAAAGTGCCATCGGAACAACGATAAAACATACTTTATATTGATGCCACAACACGAAAAATCATTTCAGGAAAAAAATCATTACAGCTATCAAAACATGTTTTTTTAATTTTTCTTTATTTCGTTTAAATAAAAGCTTTACCAGATGAGTGGCCATTCTATATATATTTCTTCTTACCAAATTTTTTGTTAAATGAATCGTAGATATTTGCCTTCCTTCGTAACTGTGAATAAAAAAATGTGTTCTCTGATCTAGTGGGATACACTAGATCAGCATAATAAAAAGCCACATGATATCAATTTCATCGCAACGTTTTAATAAACCACGTGCATTAACTAGTCATTAAAACTGTCAGTAAGAAATATCACCTCTCAGCTTACATATTAATAATTCTACATTCCATAATCCACTCCAAAACTCGCCAAATAATCAGTCAACTCAGCAAAAAGGTTTAACTTCAACAAGCTACCACCAAATTTCACAAAGCTTAGACGGGGACTTTTCGTGAAGTGTCGGTTTTACGAATTCCGTGATATTTAAATTTGGACAACAGAGCGGAAAGAAAGTTGTTGTAACTCCGGACGTGATTGCGAAATAGGAGTAAGTACTACCATATATACCTACCTAGAATAACGAATAACACTAGAAGTACCTTGTGGGCGTGTTACACCAGGGCGATACGGAGAGGGTTCCACTCTGGAACATGCTGCACATATAGCTTATGATTAAATTATTAAATTGTGAAATAACACGAACCAATCAAGTAAAATTTACTTTATTTTCAACCCTTCGGATTACTATTTGAGAGCCTTACCCCTCGACCACGGAGGCCGGCAAATAAACCGTCAATTGAATCACTGATTATTAAAAGATACTTCAGTCCAAAAATTTAAATTGTCGTTTTATTTTATTATATTTTTCTTTAGACTCAGATCTACCATTTGACACAAAAACATTGTCTGGCGTACACATATATAGTACAAAATTAAATCGATGATCGGGTGATTTTTAAACCAACCTAAATCCTGGACTCTAAGTAACCATCGGCTGTCATTTTTACAATGAAATAATTAACAGAAGTCGAAAACATGAATGAAATTGACGTTTTTGATTAAAAAAGTTAATTATAAAAATGTTTTTTTTTTTGCTTTATTATTAAAACACCCTCAATCCAACACTTTTAAACAGCTCTTACTCGTTGTTTTTTTTATTAATAAAAAATTACTAAAATATCTAATGGGTTTTATTTTTATGTATTGATTTCCATTTTCACATTTTTTTTTTTGATTTTCTGACAAAAACTAGACTTTTTTATTATTATTTACAAATAGATACAGAAAACAGACCTGGCAGGTCACTTCCGATAAACACACTTTAATTAGAAAGTTTATGCTTGGAGGAGATACGACTTTGCACGCGAAGGACACTTCATTTAAAACACTGGACATTGCATGATTTTACATTTGCTTCCCCTACCGCTGTTCATATTACATTGATAAGAAGATTAGTGCCAAAAATAGAGTTAATGATTTGTTGATGACACAGACAAAGACAAATGGCAGATGCGTTAATGATCTATGTTTATGTTCAAGGTGTTGCTATTTATATATCTTTCTTACTTACTCTTGATGAAATTGATCATACAATTTCAAACATAGAAATATTTTTTGAACAGTTAAGAATTTCTGACCTATGTAAATTGGAATCATTAGTTTTCTTTCAGTTTGTGTAGTGTTTTATTTTTTACCACCCGTTTCGCTACTTCGTAATTTAATGTTTATTTCCCACAGTGTAACGATTTCTGAATTATTTTGTACTAGCTTCTGCCCGCAACTTTGTCTGCTTCAGGATTAGTACTTCGAGTAATCTATTTTCTTTTCCTAGGTCCCATCTACGTTTATTCCCATTAACTTATTTATTTAAAATATCTATAATTCTTGATTCGATACAAAGTATTAGGCGAGTACTTCAAATAAATTCACTAATTTAAATATTTTCTAAAATAGAATTTTGATTTAACAATCATTGTTGTGCAAAATATCATTCTCAAATTTTGACATTTTCTATTAAACAATAATTATTATTTACAATGTATTGAAAATAAATGGCTAGCTATATGAATTATAGCCTATATGTTATTAGTTATTATGATGTATGAGCTATTTTATTGTAAAGTTTTATTAAAATCCATTCAATAAATTTTGCGTGAAAGAGTAACAAACATACATACATCCATACAAACTTTCGCGTTTATAATATTAGTAAGAATAAGATATAAATTTAATATCTCAATTAAAGTCGGACATAATTATTATCGCTTCATTTAAGCGTTGAGAAAAACGATGCAATTTTTACTTCGGCAGTATCATGAACGATATTTTTTACGATTGTTTAATGTTTAAATTTCCCAGTCCATTGGGTACTGTGGCTGTTTTACTGTAAATCGCAAACGGAATCTTAAATACTTTCACGACCTCAAGATCAGATGTTTCAAACCTTATTATTTGTGGACAACTTCTAGATATTAAAAAATTTTTTGAGAATCTTGAAGGTCTAAAATAACATACCTATTGGTATTATGTTAATGGTCAATCAGTCTCTGTGGCGAAACCGGTTAGTAAAGCTAATACAATAGTCACAAATAGACTTGGTTCGGAGGATGAATGTCGTCATGTGGAGTTAAATAAACCAGTATGGGTGCAAATGCATTATTTCTGCATTAATAGCGAGCTGGAACTCAAGAAGCTTAATGTCCACAAAATTTGCTGATTTATAGAATTCACTGACAACCGGTGGCTACATATCACCTGGATGGAGGAATTTTCTAAAATCACTCATGAAGCGATCGAGTTCAACAGAGAGCGATGGATACATACAGATATAACCCGGAATGTTTTCAAAAATGAACAAGAGACTCAGGAACAAAATCAATGCAGGTTTAAGCCCTGTTTCAACAAGGAAAACGTTAAAAAGATAATTTTACTGAACCACAGACAAAGACTACGCTGCTGATGCAACTATATATGTTTCACAAAGACAACTAATGGACAATAGCACAACGATAAAACATACTTTGTCCTGATGCAACCAGGAATGCTTACCACGGATAACAAATTATCCTCAAAATCACACACTAATCTCGCCGATGCAACCAGGAACACATGCGCTTAAGGGGATAACCCAGCGGTGATTTTTCCATACAAACGTATTCCCTATTTATCTCTCTGGATTTTAACCCTAGAGAAAATATTGTTTTTACATAAAATAGATATCAACTACTAGCGTTTCGGTACTTTTTGTTTTTCTGATAAGTTACTTTTTATAGAAGTTATGACCTTCCAAAAATCAATACAATTGACTGGTTTAAACGCCGTCAAAAGACGTTCAGTATACAAACTAGACAATGTTTAAAAAAAAACGTACATACATAGAATAGTTTTTTCTTATGTAGTTGGTAAAAAACATTGAAAATCAGTCCACTTTTAGAGGAGAAAAGTGGGGAATACAAAACCTTGATTTTAGTTAGGTATTAGTAGCCCGAGGTGCATTGTCCCTTTCGCTCAATATCCGGTGGAGTAAGAGCAACAGTGACAGCAACAATTTAGTAAAATCTATTTTTCAAATTTCTTCACCACCCGGGTATCATCTTAATTACTAATTCGAAATCAAGACCGACGCTACACCACAATCATTTTTTCTTTTACATTAGTATTATTTTCTGACACCATTTTAATTAAAAATGAATAAATATTTAGTTTTAATCACTTTTAAAAAACTTACTTCATCAGGATTTATAAAACTAAATAATTATAACAATAGACTGAAAGATGTCCATCTTTAGGTCAATTGGTTTGCACTAGATTCTATGACACAATATTGGAATTCAATGGAGGACAAAACTCACCAGCGGTAGTGATGATGATGAGGGGTTTTTATTATAATATAGGTACAAGGTGCAATTTAGCACATTTAATTCATTAGTTGAACATTTGATTTTATTCAGACAATAAATACGCTCTAGGTAATCGACGTTTTGTCATTTCTCTGCGCCTCACAAGCGCGGTAGCCAAGCGGCTAATGTTGTAAGATAATTATTCAGCAAAGTACAAAGTCACAACCTCTGTAATGGTCAGACTCCTACAGCTATATCATTCCTGCACTCTGCAGGCTGTAAAAACACCAAACTACTTGTAATATACTCGTTATAGTTGAAATCATAAAATGAAGCAACGGCCTTATTACGACTATAATGGCTGTATTCCATGACCTTCCCCCAGAATATTAATGGAGTATTCTTGTACTTGTCGCACCTCGTGAAGTTTTCTACTTTTAACTTTGACCATTTGATAAAAAGCTTTTATATTAGTCACCCAATATGCCCAATGTACTTTGAGGATCCACACTTCCGAAGCTTATAACATCACATTTTTATATCTTGGATACTAAACATGTTAATGCCTGATATAGTGTCCAGATTTCCACGGCTGACAAGACCTTGGCTTGCAATGGATGTTTAAGTAGCACGTGAGCAAGTCATCGAGCAACGTCAGTTATTAATTTGCAAATAGCAGCGATCGTTGTTGATACTCGTTAATACTGCTGATTTGTGTGTTTGTTTTACCGCAAGCTTAATAAATAAACTGAGCTTTAAGACTAGAGATACGTAAGAATACTAAAATATCTTAAAGATAAAAAGGATTTCTTTTTGGTGAACAGACTACATAATGTACAAAACGTACATCCATCCACCTTTGCTCGAATAGGCAGCACCTAGCACAGGATGCATACAAGGACACGAGCACCTTCAGAATAATTGTATTACATAACGCACATAAAAATACCAAAGATTAAAGATGAACAACACCTGTATTTGTGAAGATAGACGGATGCACTTCGGAACAGTATAACTAACAGTAACTGTTGCACATTGCAATGGCTGCGGTTAGTGCAGCTATAGGAATGGTAGTTGATTATGCACGAATGCACGCCATTGCAGTTTTTACCTTTGTTTCGATCGCCAAGGTGAAGATGAAGGTACTAGAATCTTGACCGACTCGTCTACTGAAATACAAGCAGAGATGCTCAATTTGTAGGTTGAAAATATCTCATTTTTATTAACTTTTTTGCAATAAATTGGCCCTCCAATTAAAATGGTTGATCATCACACGGGACTTATCTACAATTGAGGTATCTTGTGAGATTGAAAGAAGTACGGAATGGGTGGAAACAGGGAAAAGGATCGTTTAGAAGAAGCTGCTATTCAGAACTGGACATCAACCACGGATACAATAGTTTTAAGCAACACGTTTCATTTCTGAATGGTGGTCTTCCACCAGGGCGATATTGAAAGAATCTACCACAGAGAGTGTACATAATTAGCACATGCCATGGACGGGGTAGGGATGACGGAATGTCGGGAGATGGGATGGACGGAAAAAATATTAGAGTATAAAGGACGTGCAAGAGAATAAAATAAGCAATCGGGGACGCTCCAAGAAGACTTAATGTAATCAAATCAAGTGTATTTGGGTAAACTATCTCCCCTGGAACCGACGTGTTCCGGATATTCAGATACATAATACGTAATGAAAGATAAATAAATGGATTTTGATCATATAAAAAACCTCTTTTTTGCTAATATAACACGTGAGAGATATAAGACATAGGAGGGGCCCAGACTCTGTGTCGAGGGCCCCTGAGCTCTAAGTCAGGTCCTGCAAACAAATGATTGATCGAAGATGATACGAGGTGTGTAAAACCAAAGGCAGCAACCTCCAATTCGGCCTGCTATGTTTGCTTTTGAAATGACATGGAGATTGCTATCTTGGCTTTTACGTACAATATTACATACAAATATTGTAAACACGTATATTACATACCATATTTGTACGCAAAAGCAAAGATAGCAATCTCCAGGTCATTTCAAAAGCAAACATAGCAATCTGGCCGAATTGGAGATTGCTGACTTTGCTTTTACACACCTCATTTATGAATCGAACGTGGAAATATCCTGATTTTAGTTTCCCATTAGATGTTCTTGTAAGCAATTACACCTTTTCAAAACAAAATACTTTGTTTTATTTACACTTGATCTTCACAAATAATCTGGAACGAGTGTGTAGGGAGACCTGGAGGCCAACGTTCTCTCCATTACGCCCACCTCTGTTCTGAACATGGAGGAGTTATATACTACCGACATCTGCCGAATAAGTCTGTAACCTCTAAGATCTATCTACACTAGAGCCTTATATGTCTTGTAGCTTGAACTATCACACTTTCGGGTTACCTAGCTGCGAAAACTATTCGATTAACAACCACATCCATTTCTTCCATTGTAGATTATGCGTTGCTAGCCCACCTCTATTCTGAATAGCCATATTCACCCTCCGGGAAAATCTATATACTATTGACATCTTTTGAATAAGCCTATAACCTTTAAGATCTATCTATACCAGAGCCATCTATGTCTTGTAGCTCGAACTGTCACACTTAGGTGTATCTATATTATGGGTAACATCTGCACTCAAGCGAGTTTAACCATATTTCAAAATTAAAGTTTGAGAGGTATTGCTGGAATCAAAGTGTTTCAAATCGTCACGCTTTTTTCAAGACAAAGCCGCCATTGTTTTTTCGCAATGCCGTGACGTGAATCAGCGATCATTAGTGATAGATAATACAAACACTACTTTAAAAAATTACGTTTTCTTGACCGTTAAAACTGAAAACATTGCAGCTGAAACGTGATAAAGAAGAATTCAGAAGAATTATTAAAAATAATAATTTTGGTCGTGACTCTGTCTGTACCACCAGTCCAATGACTCTAGAATTTTTGCTATGAATTAAAGTTTCATTTTAAAAATTGATGTGTATTTTGAAGAATAATTACACGCCAGTACCCACATTAAAATGTAGGTAATGAATTTAACAGAAAATGATTTTAATTGCCATTTTCAATGCTGGAATAGATTTGTTGAGAATTCAGACTATACCCACAGATACATTGTATTTAGATGAGACCCGAAGCAAAACAGTTGAAATCACTGTTATACCTCCAATTAGTCCAATTTTGACCTCCAACGCTGTAACGCCGTACGACCGGAAACTACCAAATCCAATAGTGTGATTGAAATGGAACACTTTTAAATTAAATGATGGTATGCAATAACACCTCTACGCAGTGGCGGATACAAATGGGGTGCGCGGGGGCGCGCGCCCTCCCCTTGCGGGGCCGCCAGCCCGCACGTTATTCGTTTGTTTCTTTCGTCAGTCGACTCTGAGTCGATTTATCGAGTAGTTGTGCTTTCTTTCTGGCACCGAATGTTCTCGAAACAATAGATCTACATATATAAGGGAAGCAGAGTCGTTGCCGGGCAGTCAGTTTTATTTTGCCCCCCCCCCCCTTAATTTTTTCTGTATCTGTCAGACTCTACGGCTATCCCTTGATGATTTATGATTTTACAGGTAAACTAACTAACTATCACGCCACAAGTTTAGTAGAAAATTAGTCCATTGCTATTTATTAGATAACCAATATCCTCTACCATAGGTCACCCCTAGTGTTTCGCTACGTTTAATGACTTAGCAGGGGTGCCCGGGTTTATGAGGATCAGTTTTGTCCGGGTCTTGGCGGCGGGCGCGTCCGCCCACTAACTGCACGGCAGGCTGGGAGGATCGGGAGAGACTGGTTGAAGGAGCCCTAACTTAGACCTCTCAAGCCGGATTTTTTCGATCCATCGACTTGCACCGCAGTGGTAGGGACGTCCGTAACTCCTGAACATTGTCCGTAACATTGACCCCCAGATTCCTACCCACCCTTCCTACCTATGTCCTTTTCAGAACTATAACTCCTTATTTTACCTTAAAATACCCTCCACACAACATCCCCAAAGATAACATACGCTGTGAGGTTTTTACATCTTTCTAATATACTGAAGGTGTGTCTGCCATAGCTTTAGATCACATATTATTGAAAACTAAATAATATTATGTGAGTTCTTATTAAATATACAATGTAAGAAATGACGATTTATTTTGAATTATTGGTGCATTACATTGTAATTATTGATATTATAGGATTCAATCATTAGATAATGATGATTTTAATTGCTCTAATGACCCGTTAAACCCATCAAATGCTTATATTTTATAAATATATAATTTACGAAAGCAAAATGTATTTTGATTAAACCGATTATAGAAGACTTGTAATATTGTTGTTTTAAATTACTCATGGATATCATTGAATTATCAGAATTGATATAAAAAAATTGTAAACTTAGTATGCTGCCGCCCCGGGAACCATTTATTTATTATTGGATAACCAACAACACTGCCAAGTGACTCGCTACGTTTGGTGACTCAGCAGGGGTGCCCAGGTTAATAGGGTTGAGGTTTGTCCGGATCTTGGTGGCCGAAACGTCCGCTCACCAAAAGCGTGGAAAAGATTGGTTGAGGGAGACGTTTTGACTTTTTCAGCAATACTCTCT